>OX031061.1:50534691-51734691 GCA_943736015.1 Tridacna crocea
CGCGAAACTTACTGACCTTTTGCAGACAGCGTAGATCAAGATCAGACTGCACGGAACATGCAGTCTGATCTTTGATCTACGTTGTCCAATACGGACATATTCTCCCAAATAGAATTACATTCGAAATAGCAACAGTATGGTTTAATACCATCGACATTACTCTTTACCATGCAAACAATTCCGACTTTTGACGACCCTGATAAAAAAGCTTTTGAAAATATTGTGGGGCAAGAAGAAAATGCTGAAAACATTTTTTTATTTTCACACAATGTTTTCTACCCTTATCAGATCAAGTTTAATTTTCAAGTCACATTAGTTTTGCCATCTGCAAAATTTAATGCTTCGAAATTTAGGCCTGGCCAAAATTTTGTCTTTTGGTAAAGAGTTAAAAGTTTCATTTCATTCATTTAGCTTCCGACGATGGTTGATGTGGGAAAACAGTCAGTGGCTTGGAAAGAAAAATGTGCGGAGTGCCGATTAAAGAGACTCAAGAAAAGCATAGACAGGTACACTGGCTGTCGTTATTTAACTGAAATAACACTGAAAACGACGTTAAAAAACATACAATCAATACAAACAGACACTAATTTAGCGGGATAAGGGTTACGGATGAAATGTATCATTACGTCGATTTACCTCGAAAACCTCGTAACTACAGCTTGTAACAAGCTGTAGTTACGAGGTTTTCGAAGTAAACCGACGCTATTATACTTAACAGGCCAATGATTTAGCGTGTCTGGGCCATGTAAACGATGTGTGGTTTCGCTGACTCAGCATGTTTGGTGAAATTCATCCACCTACATATTTACACTTAAATAAAGTAGTTCACCGCAAAAAGGAAATAACTGGAGTTGATGGCGCTTCCAAACTATGGTCACTGCAGCCTTGACCTTGTGAATAGTGTAATCATCGACCTCCGAAAACTTCAAAAAAGGAACATTCTCTCTCCACGCGGGATATCGTAAAACTATCATTGGTGATGATTGCTAGTGCGAATGTACTTACTGATTTGGACACGCAGGTCTGCATGCATGTGAAAAGTAAACTTCAACCCTTCCTCTATTGTGCCGGATCATGAATGATTGATTGATTGGTTGGTTGATTAATTGTGATCGATTGGTTGATTGGTTTATTGATTGATTATGATTAACTGGTTGATTGGTTTATTGATTGTCATTAATTGATTGATTGATTGGTTGATTGATTAATTGGTTGTTAGTGTCAAACGTTGTTTTCAACATTATTTCAGTTAGATCTATATTGCGGCGGCCAGTCCACCTAAGCCACTGGCTGTTTTCCCATATAACTATTGTCGAAACAATGGCCAGAGGTAAGAGAGGATTGGTTGATTGATTGATTGATTGATTGATTGATTGATTGATCGATCGATTGATTGACTGACTGATTGATTACTTGGTTGATAGTGTCAAACGCTTTTTTTAACATTATTTCAGTTAGGTCTATACTGCGGTGGCCGGTGTACCTATCCACCCAAGACACTGGCTGCTTTCCCATATAACTTTTGTCGAAACAATGGCCAACGGTGAGAGAGAAATGTGCCGCATCATAAATATAATTATTTTGTAACAGTGTATAATTATTGCAAGATCAGGCTTCAAGCATATTTAGTATTGATCAACTATTTCAATCATATTCTTAACTATATCCTAGATTAACCCAGAAAGTGACTTTCATAACTAAACCTGCCTCTGCGGGCTGTGTAGATTAAGATCAGGCTGCACAAAAAGCCTGATCTTTGTACTACTTTGTCCGCATAGACCTTTAACCCGCTACAAAAAGTCAAATAGAACTTTCAAGCCGAAAGTAAAAACTAGGTTAATGTTATTTCGCTGTCTTTTTTGGGGGAGGGCTGGGGGGGGGGGGGAGGAATGGAGTAGGCGTTAATATTTCTTTTTCGGACAGTGTAGATTCAAGATCGGACTGCACGTTCTATCTTGATCTACATTGTCCGCAAAAGTTCTCGAGTCACGTTTAGCAGCCTTGGGGGTAAAGAAAGTAAGCTAAATGTAAGCTTATTATCCAGTTTACAAGAACTGTGTCAAGGCCTTCAGTACGGAATCCTGCTGGGGGTCACCCAAAATTTCGCATGCGAGGATTGGGGTGTCCCCATCAGGACTCCGTACTTCTGCTCTATTTTTTACAGAATGTAAAACTAGAATAATCCCCTAAATCAAAACGTTTCAAAGCTATAGAGAATTTCTTTTTCTGTTTCGGAGTTTCGTGCTCTTTGCATATCCTCGGTCATATCACGACAGCCAGAGCACTTATGCATGTGTTTCCTGATTTTCTCACATTTCTGACTCCACAAAGTCACGATTTAGATACTCTATCTACCGAACTACCCGGCCGGGAGGAGAGAATTACAACAGACAGCACAACAAATATTTTGATTGGATGATGTTTTGGGTCGCTATCAACAACTTTTCAGTCATGTAACCCGATATCAGCTCACATATCCTAGGTTTTTATATATACAAGGCTACGGTAGCAGATTTTGAGATATATAGCGGACACTTGTTTTTTTACGGTGAAAGATCGAAATATATTCAAGTAAACGTCACCGGTAATATTTTCACGAGTGGTGCAGCCTCCGATTGATGAGTTAGAACATAATACTCGTTATTTTCACCAGTCGTAACCATGAAATATTACCAAATATTTTACCGATATCTCTCGATAACCTACCAAAGAGCGGAAAATGAACAGAGGATATTTTTTTGTTTTCGGAGAAAGATCGAAATTTATTTCACCTCTTGAACACCATTGGTAATATTTTCAGGAGTTGCTGCCACTCGTGAAAATATTACCGATGGTGTTCATGAGATGAAATAGATTTCGATCTTTCACCGAAAACAGCAGATTTTCTATTTATTTCATGCTTTTAACCCTTACTGGGAAGAGCTTTATCAAAATCCAGTACAGTTCTTGTCCATTATTCCCCGTTTCAGTGAAAATATTTTTCGATACGGGTACGACCAGTGAAAATACCGATTTTCACGTTCTTGTTGCCTAGGTAAATTGCGCATGCCTGACAACCAGATGGGAAATATGACGTCATATACCTTACATTTCTCGCGCTTGACGTAATAATGTAATGCTATGCGGGAGGGGTACGCCACGGGGAATAACATGCAGAAAAGAACTGTACTGGATTTTGATAAAGCTCTTCCCAGAAAGGGTTAAAAGCATGAAATAAATAGAATATTTGCTGTTTTCGGTGAAAGATCGAAATATATTTCATCTCTTGAACATCATCGGTAATATTTTCACTCGTGGCTGCGCCACTCGATGGTTTGTGAAACGTCCTACCTCATCAACTTGACTGACGTGGGAAATATGCAGATACCGGTATTCGATGACCGAGTTATTTCATTTGAATAAACCCGATCACCGGGTTATATTGTTCGACAAAAAAAATCATTTACCCGGGCTGCTAAGCGTATGCTGGACTCACTGATCTCTTGTGGACGGCGTAGATCAAGATCAGACTGCACAGAACGTGCAGTCTGATCTTTGTTCTACACTGTCCAACAAGGAGATATTTTTCTCTAAAAAAAGAGAATAGTTTAAGGTAGCGTTATTTGGGTTTTTACTATCAGCTTAAAAAATTCGTTTAACTCATTACCAAACGACAAAATTATAGATTTGTCTAAATCGAAGGTATTTGCAGATAACAAAATAAAAGTTACTGAAAATTTGAAATTTGTTTTGTGAATGGTAGAAAACATTGTGGGAAAAGGAGAAAATGCTGGTTACCAGCATTTTCTCCTTTTCCCACAATGTTTTCTAAAGGCTTCTTTCTCAAAGGCGTTAAAAGTAGGGACTGTGTGGTAATGAGTTAAATCATTTAATAGTATAAGTGTCAAATTTGTCTGGTCGCAATAAAACATGAAAGTTCAGCAGGTTTTCCTTCTCACCGACTTTTTTTTTCAGGTCGGAAAAGTGAAATAGTTTTACCTTTTTAAATTGAACAGGTGCGCTGAATTTAGACCATGGTCTTTAGTAATTACATAGCTAAATTAATACAAAGGACACATTATGAAAGAAACCTCCTTTCTGAAATTGCATTGTATTTAAACATCGTGGGAACGAGACCTATAGCTCGAAATAATAAATTTCACAATATTATCAAAACGGTTTCCGACATGGGGACGTAAAATAGTTAAATAAAAAAGGCGTGATGCAATTATAGACAAGAGTATTGTTAATATAAAGGGAATTTCGACTGGATCTTCTGTCCTCAAAATTTCTAAGATGTTGAACCAGAGATAACGCTGCAGTTAAATGACAGCGGCCAGTGCACCTATCCATTCTTTCCTGGTGTTTCTTTTACCAGTAATTCGTACAACAGTCTTCCCAAGACCTTGGTTGCTTTTCCACCATTCGGCATACCTCGGGTGATGGGAGCCATTATATCCCTCGGCTGTAACTGGTGGATTGATATGTGTCAGATCGGTACATTCATCCACCTTTTACCAGCCGATATAGCTCAGTAGGTAGAGCGTAGGACTTGTGAACACAATGTCCTACAGGTTGTGGGTTCGAATCCCCGGCTGGACAACTAAAAATTACTAATAGTCCTTCGGATGAGACGTTAAACCGAGGTCCTGTGTGACGGTGCTACACACCGAGCACATTAAAGAACCAGGCGGAACTCTCAGTAGTTTCGTCCTGTATCCTTGCACTATCCCCCGTAACAACTAACCGTCTTCTGGGGGCGTCGCTCAGATGGGCAACCGGTAGCGACGATAAATAAACGAAAATAATCAATCAATTCATCCACCGGAACTGCGCCGGTTTACCGTTCTGAAAAGTGTAAGGCTCCTCTAACAAAAGAAAACTTGAGTTTCAGTTTTCTATCAAAATCTTTCTTACTATATTTAAGTTGACAAATAGTTCGTACATTCATTTTTAACGTGGTTTATCATATTCTGATTAAAATTTTCACCGACAAATAGACAGATGTGAATAACTTTATCAAGGTTGTTTATGTCGTTGCTAAACGCTGTCAGTGGAGTGCTATATATAGAATCACGTGATTCTCAGTTCAAATGGAAACGACCGTAATACGGACGAGTTAGATGTAGATACGGAATTGGCCTAGTTGAGACGAGTGTTTTTCAGCATAAGTGACATACTCATCGTTAGAGCAGAAATCAGCGATTAGAGAGAGGTATGATACATGTTGCAATGACTATCGACCTCGAAAACAAATGTGCCGGTCTGGTTTTCGAACCACCGACCCCCTGTTCTCAAGTCTTTTACGCAACCGACTGTCATAATGGGGCAGGTCATCTGAAAGGAAAGGGTTGTGGATAGCTACTATTTGGGAGGGAATATTCTAGATTGTAGACGCACTGACTGAACGAATTTTAAGGGAATTACGATAATGTAATTAAAATTCAAACCCAAATGGTCAGAAGTAGGTGCCTGGCTATTTAGATGAAGGCAGAATGTGCAGAATGGAAAGTCCTGTATCCAATACTGGAACAGAAACAGAAAATATCCTTTAAAAAAGATGGACGGTACCAATTTGCCAGCAAATAGCGAGGGGCCCGTAGAATAAACTCGTCTATATTATTCACCAATCACAAATGTCTATTTATTTATTCGTTATCAGTACCAACAAAAATAGGTCAACAGAGCTCCAGATAAGAGGGAGTAATAGTACTCTTAATCCATTATTTCTACTTGAAACCGTATGTTGTGGGTACTCATTAGAATTGTCTCGGTGAGACGATTCTAATGAGTACACACGACATAGGGTTTAGTGGAGAATAATTGATATTTTCAAATTTGTCACTCCCTCTATCTGGATCTCTGGGTCAAAAACCAACATATTCGGCTATTCATAAAACATGCGCAGGGCTTTCTGTAAGATTAACGGGTACATGAAGATTTATCTTTTCCCATCAACCCCCATTTTAAACGACCCTTAGGAATAATCTTTTGAAAGCAAAGTGAGAAAAGGAGAAAATGCTGGTTACCAGCATATTCTCTTTTTTCCCATAATGTTTTCAATCCATTCGAAGATAAATCCAATCACTCCAGTCACGCTAAACTTGTCGTCTGCAAATGCTTTTTATTTGTTGGGAGTCTGAAGATCTGTCGTCTGGTGAAGAGAAAAAGTAGATCCAGTGACGTCATCTTTTTTTTTTTGTACAAATAAAGTAATGATCATAAGTGATAAACCCTTCCTCATTTTTTTTCTCTAGATAACCCCCCTCAATCACTGAAATGTTTACACATGGTTGTATTTATTTCATCTCCTTTCTTATCGTAAGGATATCTTAGTACGCTAAAGAAAATTAGCTTTTTTTTTACTAAATTTTCTCTAAAAATGCACAACTGCGATACGAAATCTTGATGATAACAGAATTAGTCCAACTTTAAATCTAAAACAGTAGCTGTACGGTCACGTGGCAGGGGACTTCGTAACTTGTCCACGGCTGTGGTGAATCATGTTGCCCCGAGCCAAAGGCGAGATACGACATGATTCGTTACATTCGTGAACAAGTTTCCAAGTCCCCTGGCACCTGACCGTACAACGAATTTATTATACGCAAAGTTTTACCATTTCAACGATTGTTAGGCCAATTTTTCCTGTTTTTTGGTTTAAAAAGATGAGTACGCAGACGAAGTAAATTTCCCTTCTGAGTACCCCAATTTAATGAAAACTGACGTCACTGAAACATTGGTAGTATGTGCTTAATAAACATGCAACTTGGCGCATAATCTTGATGTTAATCTTGATCGAGCCGCCATTTTGGACTTTGTTGATAATGTAAACAGGGCTCTGGAAAGGGAAACTGCATTTCCGTTGGTTTTGCCAATGTACATGATACATGTATATGTCTTCGGGCATGTCACGAGAAATTTTTTGGCAGTATAATAATGAAATTTATATTGCTCTTTACAGCCGAAACCTTTTACCACACAATCCTTGGTTTAAAAAAAAAAAAAACATTAAAGAATTACGGATTTCTCGATTAAACCTTGTCAACCAGTACTCCTGTCTCCTCGAGGGCGTAGCTAGAGTTTCAGAATCATTAAGCGCTCCGAATCAAGAGTGGTATTTGAATCTTGGTCTGCCAAGTGCCATGTATGTATCAATTTCTCTTGATCTAATTGGATAATATGCCCTGAACATATATACCATGTACACTAGCAAAACCAACGTAAAAGCAGTTTCCCTTTCGGGAGCCCCGTATGCATGACTACACTATCAACGCAACATCCAAAATGGCGGCATCGATCAAGATTAACATCAAGATTACACGCCAAGTTGAACGTTTTAGCACGTATTACCAAGATTTCAGTTACGTCAATTTCCACTGACGTCAGTTTTCATTGAATTGGGGCATTCAGAAGGGAAATTCTACTTTGTAAGCGTACTTAGTTCTTTAATCCAAGAACAGGTAGAATTCGCTTTACAAAACGTTTGAATGGTAAAACTTTGCAGTAAAATAAACTTGTTGTACGGTCAGAGGAGCGACATGATTCACCACAGCCGTGAACAAGTTTTCAAGTCGCCTACCAACTAACCGTACAACTAGTACAGATGTACTGAAAGCCGGGATATGTCTGTAATGAGACGTTAAACCATACCAGAAAATTTTCACCTTTCACTTTAAAGTTCATTGGAAACTTTTATTGGTGAAAATATCTATTCGGTTAATGCAGACAAAGTTAAACCACTTACTGGACTATTCAAAAATCGAACAAACACAGACGTTTTATAAAATAGCGTTCATGAGTGAAACGACCGACATTTTCAATATATTGGCAGTCAACGGCGATTCTAAAATAGAGACCGACATTATTTCTATAAATAAGGTTAATCCAAACCTACACTATGGCTGTTCTACTTATCCTAACTCTTTACCAAACGACAACCTTATGCACTGGTCCGAATTGAAAGCATTTGCAGACGACAAAATCAATATGACTGAAAAATCTAAATCGGATTCGGTGCAAAATCTAAATACCCACCTTTAAGGTTACAATGTAACGGCCAAAAGTAAATAACGCGGTTTAAATTGCATCTAGATTTTAATTCATTACATTTAAAGGTATGAAAATTTATTCTGAAGATGACAATCCGTCATTTTGTGGTGGTCCAAGAGTTAGTCGCTTACAGGAAAACGAATTTTAACCCTTTCCCAAACAAGCCCTTGTTTTTACGTGTC
Source organism: Tridacna crocea (assembly GCA_943736015.1). Classification (NCBI taxonomy): domain Eukaryota; kingdom Metazoa; phylum Mollusca; class Bivalvia; order Cardiida; family Cardiidae; genus Tridacna; species Tridacna crocea. The sequence goes on from OX031061.1 coordinate 50,542,902, forward strand.
TGCAGAACAAGTCTTTTGAAAACACTGTGGGAAAAGGAGAAATTGCTCGTAACGAGCAATTTCTCCTTTTCCCACAGTGTTTTCTGCCCGTTCGGATAATTTTCTGCTATTGTTATGAAAGTTAAAATTGTTGGCTGCAAACTCTTTCAGTTTGGGCAAGTCTTAACTTTGTTGTTTGGGAAAGGGTTGAAATCAGGTTAAAAAGTATACAAAAGATACAGCGACCTGGAAAATTTTGACCTAGTTTTAAAATTCATTTTTCTATCAGCGACTAAAACTTATACCCATAGAACAATAAGTATAAGTTATTGATCGTATATTTCGTTTGTATGAAATTAAATGGGAGGGAGGCGAAGAACGAAATCCGGCGTTTTCATTGGTTTAGAAAGTAGGGCAAACTGTAATAGATTGTCATCGTCACAAAATATTCATACTTTTAAATTGTATGATTTAAATTTAACACGTTACCACACAATCCCTACTTTTGACAACCCTGAGAAAGAAGCCTTTAGGAAACATTGTGGGAAAAGGAGAAAATGCTGGTAAACAGCATTTTCTCCTTTTCCCACAATGTTTTCTACCCTTCGCAAAACAAATTAAAAATTTTCAGTCACTTTTATTTTGTCCTCTGCAAATGCTTTCAATTTGGGCAAGCCTTAAATATTGTGGTTTGGTAATGAGTTTTAAAAATGCATTTTATAGTGCTCATTTAATAGCGCTTTACTTTTGGTCGCAAAAGACGGTATGGACTAACATCACACTGCACAGAGCGTGCAGTCCGATCTTGGATCTACATTGTCATTTTTTGCATTTGTAAAAAGCTCCCTTTTTATCAAACATGGAGCAGTTATATATGTATCATATTTTTTTCCATCGTTTCTTTCAGACGACAAAATAATGTAACTCAAAAATTGAAATTTGTTTTCTGAAGAGTAGGAAATAGAAAACATGGTGGGAAAAGGAGAAAATGCTGGGTACCAGCATTTTCTCCTTTTCCAACAATGTTTTCTAAAGGCTTCTTGCTTAGGGTCGTCAAAATTGGGGATTGTGTAGTAATGGGTTAAACAAATTCTCTGCCTTTTTTTTTTTTGTGCAAGGCAAGCTAAATCATTGAAAGGTATAACGAAATCTGATTGGCTGACTCAGGCGACCTTCTTAATTTAAAAGCGGTGAACTAAAATTTGACCTAATATATATTGAATAGACGGAAGACTCAGTCAAACTCGGTCACGAGGTACGATCAGTGCAGGTAGGTGACCGATATCTTGAAACTACTTTCTCCCGGAAATTAGAACATGGACACATTTATTTGAAACACAAATAGAGAAAACATTGTGGCAAAAGTAGAAACATCTAAACAAGTCAACTACAAAACGAAATTAGTTTAGTAGTTAACTTTAATAAGTGGCACTATAGTGTTACGGGAGACCACTCCTTCCTGCATGGCATATACTCCCGATTTAAATACAATACCTGGCTACTGCGTCAGAGAGATATCTCTTTGGCTCAGTGGTTAGGGTATTGGCTTTGCGTCCGGGAGTTCGGAGTTCGAATCCCGCTCCGATCCTTATTTCTGCCATGCATTTATTCATTTGTTTCTTTGTTACGGACTTCGTTCGTAAGATGGGGGCTCGTCCGGGATTGGCCATTGAGCCATTAATCCCATTTGTTGTCCAAAATTGGACTTCCTGCCTAATAAGGCTTTGAGTCATCAATAAATGATGACTTTAAGAGGGGGTGTGTTACGGGAGACCACTCCTTCCTGCATGGCATATACTCCCGATTTAAATACAATACCTGGCTACTGCGTCAGAGAGATATCTCTTTGGCTCAGTGGTTAGGGTATTGGCTTTGCGTCCGGGAGTTCGGAGTTCGAATCCCGCTCCGATCCTTATTTCTGCCATGCATTTATTCATTTGTTTCTTTGTTACGGACTTCGTTCGTAAGAATAGAAAGCATTGTTGTGACCAGGAATCCTCGATTAAAAAGGAAATCGGGGTTATTGGGTTGTTATGCAGGTATCTATGTTTGTATTTTAACACTTCACCTAATGACCAAATTTGGGATTGGTCCAAATTGAACCAATATGCAGACGACAAAGTAAACTTGTCACAAGTGATAGCTTTTGAACCAGTGAGAATAACATAGGAAACATAGCGGGAAAGAGAAAATGCTGGTAACCTGCATTAAATTTTTCTCCTATTTCCAATTTTTTTTTTCAAGATGACATCTCCCAAAAAGTCGTTACAAAATGAGATTGTATGATTAACAATTCCTTTAACGGTTAAAAATACAATGTATCTCCTTCTCGGACAGTGTAGATCCAAGATCAGACTGCACGTTCTGTGCAGTCTGATCTTGAATCTACACTGTCCGCAAAAGGTCAATAAGTCGCGCTTAGTATAGCTTAAGTGTTAATAAAAGAGAGATTTCCCATCACGAGCTATTCTCACTTTGCCACGCTCTTTTCTCATATTATCATGCATTTTACGCTTTCCCAAACAATCTCTGGTTTTTACGGGTCTGGAATAGTGGCCTTTTGAAAACATTGTGGGAAAAGGAGAAAATGCTGGTAACCAGCATTTTCTCCTTTTCCCACAATGTTTTCTACCCCGACAGACAGACAGACAGACAGAAATTATCTTTTCAGCAAGAGTTGAATTGTCGTCTGCAAATGCTTTCAATTTGGTCTAGTCCAAAAGTTCGTCGTTTGGGAAAGGGTTAACAAAAGTAGCACATGTAAACTTTTTTTTTTTTTAAAAATGCCCATTATAAACTAACCGCGCCCAGTGCCAAGTAGGTTTTATTAAACCTGTACGAAGTATCGACCAGGGCCAGCCTGCGCATTCGAAGCAGGCTGACCTAAGCTAAAACTTTTGCTTCTGTAAAAAATTTATTACATGTCCAAGGACGATTCTACCTCATGATTTAGTGGGACGTCACATGATTATGGCTCCATTATTGTCATAGTTTTAAGACAACCGAATGAATCATCAGGTAGGCGGTCCTTGGACATAAAGAAAATTGACCGACAGCAAAAAGTGTCGTCCCACGTCAACATGACTCCTAATGACTTCCTAAAGTCCCATGCTACATTGCTACTTGGAGATGCATTTACGCCGCTCTCCCCCCACCCCCCACCCCCACACACACACACACACCACACACCCACTCTCACAATTTTACCAGCAAAGAAGGGAAGTCGGAGGCAGATGAAAGGGATATAAAGGGAGGTTACACCTAGAAAATTTCATAGTCACACATGGTTTATTTCCCCTAGTTTATTTCCAGTGTCGATCGGGTTCTTCCACTGTGATAAATTTCCGCTCGTGTGACAAATTTCCGCTGAATGTTTATAGTGGAGAATCAAAGTATGATTTATGAGTGTCTTGTGAGTGTGTGTGGAAAAAATCGTAATCTATTTTATGAGCAATTTCATCTTATTTTCTCATCCTTTTCTTTACTGTCTGCAAAAGATCCCTTGGTCGCGTTTAGCGATCTTAGGATTAAGAATTTACGTTAAGGTAGTAGACCCATAACAAATCTAGTGCAACATAGAACAAAAACCCTTGATAGTTGATAGATACGGATTTATATATATGTAATACTTTTGCACATTTTTAACCGACCAAAAATATTCCTTTGATGTCTATCTTGAAATTATTTGTTCATACTTTAGTTAGTTTTCAGAAAAGGGAAGTGATTATTATCTCCCTTTGTAATGAGAATGTAACCGTCTTAGATTTATAACTAAATATTCTAAGAAAGAAAAAAGGAAAAAGTGGCTCGATTAAAGTTATACAATAATACTCATTTTCAATCATAGCAATTTTTGTAGGATAATATTACAACTGTTTTCTGTTACGGGTCCACTACCTTAAACTCCAATGAACAAACAAAAACATTTGTACACAAAAGTTTATTCCAGGTAAACATATAAAACATTTTACAGACATAACAAGGATACATGACATACACACATAGAGAAATAAGTCTTTTTCTGAGAAAAGGGGGTTTTGTGCATTTGTTAAAAAGAAAAGTATCGACCAATGTCAGCCTGCGCGGATAGCGCAGGCTGACATGGGACGAAGCTTTTTACAGTTGGTAATTTTCTACGTGTCCAAAGCCTAAAGGATCACACTCTTAAGTCATAATTTATCAGATTAATAGACAAAATGGATTTTTATGGATGCATAATTGTGTGAAAAATTCTTTGGTATAGTGCGATACCAAGACGCTCTAAAAACTCCTTTTCACGCAGCGTCGCTTAAATGCATGTTTTACTTTGTTTCACTGGTCGGTCCATTGTTATTTCTGTCGTCAGTATCAATACGATTAACTTCCATGACGTCAATCTGGTCACTGTCTGAGGTAGGCCTGTCGGTCGTGTTTTCGTTGCCATCGTTACCGTCACGTGTGCTTTCGGTTTTCCTCTGTTTTTTCGCCTGACGGCGGCGTCTCTTTGCCTCTCTAGAGACGCTTACCTGAAATTTGGAAAAACTAAAACTGTCACTGAAGTGATCTAATACTCCCGCCAGCGCTTCAATTTTGTACACAGACGGACACACTGACGGACACACGGACAGCCAGACTGATTCCAGTATACTCCCGAAAACATTCGTTTTGCGGGGGTATGATATTAGTTGTACGGTCAAGTGGCAGGGGGACTTGGAAACTTGTTCACGGCTGTGCTGAATCATGTCACCCTGAGCCGAAGGCGAGATGGTGACATGATTTTCGACAGCCGAGAACAAGTTTCAAAGTCCCCTGCCACTTGACCGTGCAATGAATTTATCATACTGCAAAATTTTACCGTTCCAACGTTTGTTAAGCGATGTTTACCTTTTTTTGTTGCTGACGAAGTTGAATTTCCCTTCTGAGTACCCCCTATTCATTGAAAACTGACGTCACTGGCAATTGACGTCACTGAAACCTTGGAAATACATGCTGAAATATACAGCTAGGCGAATAATCTTGATGTTAATCTTAATCGACGTCTCCAATTTGGATGTTCTGTTGATAGAATACTCATGTATACGGGGGTTTTTACGTTAGTTTGCCTGTGTGCACGACATATTATGTTCGGGGCATATTATCCAGTCAAATCACGAGAAATTTCCTTGCAGTATAGGTAATAATGAGGGCTATTTCCATCATTAAATCCTATACGAAACGATTCCACGAGTTTGAGAGCCTGAGCAAAAAACTCCATTTGAAAACATTGTTCGAAAAGAAGATGATGCTTACAACCAGTATCATCTCCCTCCTCACGATGTTTTCACTTCTGTTAAAAACCAAATTCCATTATTTTACCTTTAATAAATAGTCCGCAACAATTTTCTTTTTTCTTTCTTTTAAAATTTTTAACACCGACAAGTCCGAAGCTCTCTTGTCTGCTTAAAATGAAATCAAAGCACTGACACTACTGAGGACCAGGCCTAATTTTTAATGCACAAAGGAAAGATATATTTTGACTCGGTGGTTGTGTGTTCGATATCCTGTTATAGCAAATTTTCTGTTCGCCTTTCTTCACTGACGTATGTGAGGAAAGTATTTATCGGTTTGGAAAGGAAGTTTTGTCATTACCGGTGTGGGAATGTCAGAAAACTCATGCCTGTGTGTGCCGTCATATGTCCTCAGCTGTTAAAAGAGGGTTAAATCCAATACAATTAAATTATGTTGCATCAAAAATTAGGCCTGGATCTCAGTAGTGTCAGTGCTTTGATTTCAACTGGAGCCGTGCACATGCAGCATAAATAGAATGTACATCAACAACATAGTTTCTTTTAATTTGGTATAATCTCCATTGTATCAGCGGCTTTATACAATGAACCTTACTTGTTCACTATTCTAAATAACATTGTATATTTCACTATATTTCAAATTTTACATGACAGACAGACGGACAGACAGACGGAAAGACAGCATGACAGACAGACAGACCACCCACCTGGCTATCAAGAGTAGAACACATTATCTTGTATTTGTCTAAAAGTGCTGTCATGCTCTCCATTTCTGCTTTTAAGCTCCGTGTTGTCTCTGTAAGGAGAAAAAAAAGTTTTAGCTGTAATCATGAACTGTTATACATCCGCGGGCTGCATAGAGCGACTTAACGTAGGCCTTTATTTATAAATAAATAAATTAATCAATAAATTAATTAATTCATTCATTAATTAATTCATTCATTCGTTTTTTTATCTATTCATTTATTTATTTATTTATTTATTTATTTATTTATTTATTCATTTTGCTGACGGTAAATTAATATAAGACTGCAAAGAACAAAATTAATCTACTGTCTAAAGTTCTTGAAAAAAAAATAAAAATAAAATCGCAGTTTTTTTTTCAATAGGTAACTCAATTATCTTTTCGTCTAGCATTCAAACCATTGCCACAAAATCTCGACTTTAACGAAATTTGAAAATGAAATTAAAAAGAAAATGTGTTAAAAGGGAAAAGCCACTGGTATGCAGTGCTTTTCCCTACTCCCCCTATGTTTTTCCTTTAAATGACAATTTCAAATATAATATATTCAGCGATTGTATACATGTATATTATATTTCATGTGTCTATTTTTAGAAATGTTATGGGTAAAGAATTTCGTAATTTAAGCTGGGGGAAATTATTTTCCCGTCACAGTGAATATTTTCCTCCTGCCGAAAATATGGAACTACTTTTTAGTTATCCGGTTGAATGACTTGAGATCACTAGTTTTAAAAGTGGAACTCGTTGACAAAATAATCAGAGGAAATATAATAAATAATTTAAATTTAATAATGATTAATTTATAATAAATAATTGATCTCCTCAAAAGGGAAAGGTCCGCAAAAATAACTCACGCCTTGCGGCACTCGTTATCTTCGCATATACCTTTACCTTTTTCGGCAAATAATATAATGTTATTAATCAAGTGATTTCGTATTGGCCCAGTTACAGGTCCGAGGTCAGCCGTATTGGCCCGAGGCCGAAGGCCGAGGGCCAATACGGCTGACCGAGGACCTGTAACTGGGCCAATACGAAATCACTTGATTAATGACAATTTTATTAATTAACGCTTTACCAAACAATATCTGGTTTTTACGACACTGAAAAAGAGACCTTCTGAAAACATTGTGGGAAAAGGAGAAAATGCTGGTAACCAGCATTTTCTCCTTTTTCCCACAATGTTTTCTACCCTGCTGGAAACAAATATCAATTTTTGGGTTACGTTTACTTTGCCGCCTCTTTGAACGTGATTGGCTAAAAGTAAGCGCAGACGCTCACGCAACTGAACTTTTGACCAATCACGTTCAAGGATCTCTGTATTGGTCGCGGGTCATCAATATTGATACGAGGTCAACTGTATTGATCGGAGGTCAAGTCGTATTAAGCCGGGGTCACGACCTGTGTACTATACGAAATCAGAAATGTGACTGGTATCGCGTGGACCGGTTTCCTTGTATAACTTCTATATATCCAATAGTTAATTAATAATTCCCTATATTAACCACAAGCTGTTGAAATAAACTCTGTTTATCTATATCGTTTCCAAGTAAGTGACGACTTGCTTGTTATCATGCACCACGGGTATGCATTAAACCTCCCTTTGCAAGAGCATGACATATGTATTTATGTATCTTGTATTATACTTGTACTAGGAATATCATTCAATCGAATGTAGACACTCGTCCGATTTGAAAGCAATGAAAACGAACTTTTATTACATGTGCATACCTTGACTTTTAATCAAGTCAGCAAGTGCCTGCATCCTCTCACGGTTCACATGGTTCCACTGTCGTTTGTAGTATTCATTGACATGGCGTACCCGAACCTCCACCTCCGTGTGCATGTACTGTCTGGTGAACACAGAAAAAAGACAAAAACGTAACGTGCAACCTGCGTATGCATGTACTGCCTGGTGAACACAGAAAAAAGACAAAAACGTAACGTGCAACCTGCGTATGCATGTACTGTCTGGTGAACACAGAAAAAAGACAAAAACGTAACGTGCAACCTGCGTATGCATGTACTGCCTAGAGGACACAAAGAAAATGTAGAAAACGTGACGAGACACTTTCGTATGCATGTACTATCTGATGAATCCCGAGAACAGTAAAAACGTAACGTATGCATATACTGTCTATAGAGTACACAGAACAACCTGCAAAATGGTAACGAGCAACCTATGTATGTACGAGTATGTACTGTCTGATGAACACAGAAAACAGTGAAGACATAACGAGCAAACGTTGTATGAATGTGCCCTGCCAGGGTAACTTAGTGCTTAGCGTATCGGACTCATAACCTGGTGGTGGTCGATACCCGATCGAGGCACACCTTGTTTGAATTTGGAAGAGTCTATTATTTTGTCATTTGCCAGAGAGTTATGATGTAAATATTTCCTCAGCCCTTCATCACCAAACGACAAGAAATAGACTTGTCCGAATTCAAAGCATTTTCAGACGACAAATGGCTCGATGATGGAATGTGTCGATGAGATATTAAAAACATCGTGGGAAAAGGAAAAATTGCTGGTTACCAGCATTTCCTCCTTTCTCCACAATTATTTAAAAGGGCTTTTTCTCAGGGTCTCTAACACTCGGTATTATGTGGCATAGCGTTAAATGATTATTAAAATTCGTGCACAAATCTTAGCCAGCACAGGAAAAAGTTAGATAGATACAAGCCAAAACTCATTCTAAAAAATAACTCGGAATCAGACCGACACCCTCACATGACACAAAACAGCACGTAGCCCCACAGCTGGCCATTTAACTTACTAGTAGTCGTTCGGATCAGGAGTTAACTCATTACCAAACGACAATATTTCAGGCTTGTCCAAATCGAAACCATTTGCAGACGACATAATAAAGTGACTGAAAATTTGAAATTTGTTTTGTGAAGGTTAGAAAACATTGTGGGAAAAGGAGAAAATGCTGGTAACCAGCATTTTCTCCTTTTTACCACAATGTTTTCTAAAGGCTTCTTTCTCAGGGGCGTCAAAAGTAGGGATTGTGTGGTAACGGGTTAGTTAAACCGAGGTCCCGTGCGCCGCTGCTATACAACAAGTGCCGAGCCTTGGTAGTGCAGTCGATAGCCTACAAGACTCAAGAACAGGGGGACGCTGGTTGGATCCCCAAGTCGGCCATTTTTCTTCTTCTGAGGAATGGTGACAATCATTGCGAGGGTTAAGAGGATTCCAAAGAGTACCCATAAAATAGGTTTGCTTCAGAATAATTAATATGTTTTAATTCAAAGCCAAAATCACTCCCTCTATGTGGGGCTCTGATTCCCGTAACTGCACTAACCCCACCTCGTGGCAATACTGACAGCCTTCACGGGCGTCGCCCATTCCAGCAACCGGTGACGACGACAAATAAAAGCAAATTCAATCCATTATCTCCCGCTAGATGGCATTCTATAAATACTCATCTATCTAATTTGGGCATCCTGGGTACAGAGCCGAACCACTTTCCTACGCGACAACAGTTACTTTGAATTTCAAACTAAAATAAACGTTTACTCAATAAAACGCTACCTCGTGCAATGCACTCAGCTATGATCAGGAGTTTAGAAAAATCTGGAGCTAAAGCAGGTCTCATTTCTCCTCAAGCGTATTGATAATTTAAGCTATTTTCTACATTGCTACTTTATGTAGCGTAATATTACAGTCAGCCCGCTTTCGGGGCAAGTGATGCGTCATATAAGACAGTCGAATCTTCGAAGAATATGACATGCGCAGACAACGAATTCAATCAGTAATTTTATTCACGTATACCTGATCATGTTCACAGACATGGTTATCATCTGTGTACCATCAGGTCTCACAAACTGCTCACTTCCGACTGGGAACTCCCCGTACGCGGAGGTCACGTGTTGTTGAATCTCGTCTGCTTTAGATTTCTTCTTCCTTCCGCGTTTAATGTTTTGTGCTTTCTTCTTCGGGAGTGGTTTGTCGTTCAAATAAAATCCGTTGTTTGACCGGATTTTGTACATCTCAGGGACTTTCTCTGAAGTTTTGAAGAATGGTTTTAGTTCAACGTTTAACCCTTTCCAACACAAGAAAATAATAGACTTGTCCAAATTGAAAGAATTTGCAGACGACAACAAAAAGGTGTCTGAAAAATTGAAATTTGTTCTGGGAAGGGTAGAAAACACTGTGGGAAAAGGAGAAAATGCTGGTTACCAGCATTTTCTCCTTTTCCCACAGTGTTTTCAAAAGGTTTCTTTCTCAGGGGCGGCAAAAGTACGGATTGTGTGGTAATAGGTTAACCCTTTCCCAAATGACAAATTTTAGACTGTCCCAAACCCAAAGTGCTTGCAGACGACAATTTTGAATTTGATGAGAATGGCAGAAAGTTTTCCGATAGGCTAGAAAACACTGTGGTAAAAGAAGAAATTGCTCGTTACGAGCAATTTCTTCTTTTCCCACGGTGTTTTCTATAAAGACCTGGGCCCGGTTTCACGAAAAAACTTAAGTCCGTACTCATCTCAACTGAGTTTACAGGCTTAAGTTCGTTAATTTGCTGAGTTGAGTCTGAAACGTTGAGTGCGTTTCACGAACACGTTCTCAGCTAAGTCGCTTATTTTGATGATTTTTTAAACGTCTTAAGCGGTATTTTTGCTACTCTCCGATAGTCGAGGTAATAAACTGTAAAAGTACGGGAACAACTGTCAATATCGCAGTTGTCTGAAATAAAATAAACAAATATTTTCGCATGAAAAACGTACATGCACTTTTAAAAAGCTATTTTACGGAATTCAATCCGTGTATTCATGCATCGGTATCCACTTCAGTGTCGTAAAAGACTGTATCGCTGTGGTTCTAGTCAAAATTTATTGAAATTGTTTCCATGTTTGAGGCCAAAAAAAACTAGGAAATAAATAGAAGATATTTGGGCTTTTTTCGGTGAAAGATCGAAATTTATTTCATCGATTGGACACTATCGGTAATATTTTCAGGAGTGGCGCAGCCACGAGTGAAAATATTACCGATGTGTTCACGAGATGAAATAAATTTCGATCTTTCACCGAAAAAAACAAAACAAATATTCTATTTATTTCATGCTTTTAACCCTTTCTGAGAGGAGTGTTATCAAAATCCAGTACAGTTCTTTTCCCTGTGGCGTACCCCTCCAGCATAGCATTGCAATATAACGTCATGCGCGAGAAATCTAAGGTAAATGATGTCATATTTCCCATCTGGTTGTCGGGCACGCGCAATCTACCTAGGCGACAAGAACGTGAAAATCGGTATTTTCACTGGTGATACCAGTGTAAGATCGAAAAATATTTTCACTGCTATTTCTAGATATCCTACCGGAAAGCATGAAATAAAAAGGGATTTCGTTGAGATCTCTTAGTCCAGGAGTGTCCTTGAACTGATGATTTTTTTTTTTACATTACATTTCGTAAAGCACTGTTTTTCCTCTGAAGGGTTTTCAAAAACCTATGATATTTATTTCAATGCTCATTTAAGTTTGAAATACCATGGCAAAATGAATATTAACATATGCTGTAAATCTATCATTGCAGTAAAAATGAATTAGATATAGTATTGCACCCAAATTTCTTGATCAAGCCGATATGAGTCAGTGCAACACTGTACCTAATTTTAGTTGGGTATAGTCTTGCACTCAAATTTCTATGTTTTCTTAGTTAAAAAATCAGTGTAATACTATGTTTAAATAAACATAGTATAGTGATGCACTCAAATCTATAGATATAGACTTCTTCATGAAATATGAGTATAACATAGCGCCTACATGAAGCTATTCTGAAGCTGAACAAGCAATATTGAGGGACAATGAAGGAAATATAACAAAGTCCATTTACATATAACTTTTACTTTACTTTTTTTTCTCACTTAAAAATTAACTAGATCTATGCTTTTAAAAACTGCAAGCTGAAATGTTTTTCCATATACCTTATGAAGACTTTTCTTTAACCCATTACCACACAATCCCTATCTTTGACAACCCTGAGAAAGAAGTCTTTGGAAAACATTGTGGAAAAATGAGGAAATGCTGGTAACCAGCATTTTCTTCTTTTCCTACAATGTTTTCTATCCTTTCACAAAACAAATTTCAAATTTTCAGTCACTTTTATTTTGTCGTCTGCAAATGCTTTTGATTTGAACAAATCCAAAAATTTGTTGTTTGGTAATGAGTTAAGCCACCAGTGACTTTGAAACAATACAGGAAATGCATTATAAATAAATTGTTACAAGCATTTTTCCCTTTTCACTCAATGTCCTTAACCCTTTCCCACACAGTCCATGGCTTTTATGACTCTGGAGAAAGGGCTTTTTGAAAACATTGTGGAAAAAGGAGGAAATACTGGTAACCAGCATTATCTCCTTTTCCCACAATGTTTACTATCCTTCTATTCTATCAGAAATTGCCATTTTTAGTACATTTGATTTGTCGTCTGTGGACATTTTCAATTTGGTGGAGTCCAACATTTTGTCCTTTGAGAAAGGGTTTACTCTTACACATAACATGATAGCATTTGTACACTTTCAGAACAGTTATAATAAAAAAAATGTACATTTTGTTGTGAAAGTAAACAAATAAAATTGAACCAATTACCTCACAATACCAAATTTTAATGACCCTGAGGAAAGTGCCTTTTGAAATCATTGTGGGATAAGGAGCAAATACTTGTTACCAGCATATTCTCTTTTTCCCATAATGTTATCTATGCATTCAGTCATATTCTAACATTTGAGCCACATTTAAACTGTCATTTGCAATTCAGTTGCATTTAAAATATCTAGTAAGTCTATTTACTTGGTTGCTTCTGGAACAAAACAGGTACAATTTCCTTTCAAAGCCTAAATATTTTTAAAATTGCATGTAGGGTTGGGATAACATTCACAGATGACAAAATTTTGGTCTTGTCTAAATTGAAATCATAATGCAGATGACAAAAAATGGCCTATCAAATAGATCTAATGGTATTTGTCTCTGAAACAGTAGAAAACATTGGGGTAAAAGGAAAAATGCTAGTTACTAGCATTTTATCCTTTTCTTCCAATATTTTGAATAATTTTCACTGATGACAAAATTCTGGTCACATTCAGTATCATCTAAACATGCTGCAAAGTTTTCAAGAAAACTTTAAAGTCTTTCAGTATCTGAAGATGTAAAAACTGCTGTTCCATCAATCTGCATCATTCCTCTGCTGTTTCTAGAATGTGGATCAAATCTCATGTCTGAAGAAAAATTAGTCTTGTACTGACCAGATATCATCATACTGTACTGAATGCCTTTGTTTTTACCTATTTAAAACATAAAAATAAACCTTTAAAGGGTGAAAATTCTTGTTACCAAACAACTCTGCTATAGTAATCCAAGAAGGGACTTTCTAAACATTGTGAGAAAAGAGGAAACTGCTGGTAACCAACATTTTCTCCATAACCCACAACATTCAATTCCTTCTAAGATTGTTTTTATCATTTGAGCCCCACTTTAATGTGCTGTCTGAAAATCCTTTCAGTCTGAACCAGTCCTAAAATTTCTATTTGGTATAGAGTTGAGTGATGGATGTATCTCTAAATGGCAATTGCAGAGATCTATCCAGTTCACTTTAAAGAGTAACCTAGATGCTTTCTACCATGTGTGAAATTTTGCCTTTGTACACCAAAATCAGTCTCTGTATGTTCATGCAATCCTTCTCCATTCTGTCAAGTTTTAGTTTCTAACTTTTATTCCTTTGAGAAATTTACCACAGAAAAAGTCTGCTGAAAGTTATAAATTGAAAATGATACAGAAAACTGTATAGATATGGCAGTCAAGGTTATGGATAATGCATTGGAATATCCTCTTAAAGTATATTATGACTTCCACAGACTTCTGTTTTTAACTTAATTATGCAGTAACTTGAGATGTTTACTAAGTCTGATACCTACTGGAAATGAACAAACAACAAGGTTCCATGTTTTTCTCACAATGTTCACATTTTCATTTCAACAAGGAATATATTTTGGACAAGACATTACAAAAACCTGTTAAAACTCTCCACAATGAAGTACATTTTAATTTTTTTTTCTGCTAACAGTAGATCTGTTTACCATGTGTGCAGTGTATTCAAAAAAAAATCACATTATGTTTTTATGACCATTGATGCAGCACTACTTCATAGACTAAGAGCTCATGTTTGTAAATGAGAAAAAGTATAAGTAATGTAGCAGTATAGTTGGAAAATTGCTTTAGGTCTGTAAAATAGGTGTTTCTCCATCACTTGCAATCATGTACAGAATTTGGTGCAAAAATATGTATGTGAAAGACAGAGCCTAATCATAAATCATATGTTACTTGAAAAAGTCATCTGTAAATGTTAAATGTGGGACAAAAGGGTGCCTTTCAATGTATATACATGTATTTGAAGATGATCTATGAGCAACTTCATTACTCCATAGATGACAGATACTTTTCCAGTATACCCAGTTTCCGTTACCTCTCTCTCTGCCAGTGGGGACCGAAATAGCTTTTGGAAACTACAGATCATGATCAGAGAGTGTAGTCTGCTACTCGATGCCAATATTTTACTAAAATTTACTATCATACAGTACACTACTTATTCACTTTCAGACTATGAAATAAGTTGATATTATTTATTTCAAAAGAGTTCAAAGAAACATTTAATTTGCCAGACTTTTTAACAAGACATACCTGTCGTTTTCTTCTATGTTGACCTCTAGATCCTGCATCAGAAATGATGTGCCACGCTAACTACACCATCCCATTACTAATCACTTCACTGTCATCACTCTAATATGTGTTTATTTACCTAAGATGAGAGTAACAGAAAATGAAAGTTTTGTATAAAAAAAGACACTAAAAAACAAAATAAAAACAAGATGAAACCTATGTTGTTGGTATTCATTGGAATTACCTATCGATATCTACCATACAGGTTTAAAAATTACAATCACCATCTGATAATCAGAAATCAACCAGTTATCTGATCCTGAGTCAATTTAATTGAAAATGATTATTACGTCCTTTATGCCTGATTGTTTGTCAAGCTACCAGCCCAAGTTAATTTGAAGCATAACTGAAGCCAGATGATAATTGATAAATAGGCAAATAGTGATAACTTTCAACATCTAACATGTTCATCCTATTACACTGTCATTCAAGTTTTAGTCAAGAGAACAAGTCAAGAGATGCAAAACACAATTTCACTTCAATATTTGCCATTGTTTAACCAAAACCTTGGACCTTCAACAAAAATATAGACCAGCGCACATATATACATATTTTGCTTTTTCTGTTTCAAAATTTAAGATTGTTGCCATTACCTGAATTATCATCGGACTCAGTAGATCTTTATATCGTCCAGTGTCCTCATTCCGTGACTGTCCTTGAGCCGGTGATGGTTGTGTACATCTCGTTCTTGAAAAGCACATAATTTGACGTATTTCTGCTCGTAACCCTTACCAATATTCGAACTTTTTACTCCCCGTGAATTTCAAAGACAAACACATCGTCACTGTCTATAAAGCTTTATTTAGGAACGATTTCCGAGTTTAGGTTCGATTTCTCCAGGGGACGATTTCTCCAGCAGCTTAGAAGCTCCTACACAGAACATAGATCTCTGTCACGTATGTCGAACAGAGACGATCCTTGAAAAAATTCCTTCATGTGGCTTGAAATTGACAAATTCTGTCTCTAAATAGAAGTTGTATCGGTTTATATCGCACTAGCGTAGACGTGTCCGCCATTTTTGAGTCGACAACAAGCAGCTTAAGCCAGGGTAGAGTAGACTTAAATTAACAGACTCAACTCAAGGTTTTGAGATCGTTACTGAGTCTGTTACGTTCTTGAAACGCAACTTAAATAACGAACTCAATTTAAGTCAGAAACTGAGTCCGTTAGCAGATTTGAGCAAAATAACGGACTTAAGTTGTTTCGTGAAACCGGGCCCTGTACTGTAGACACATAAAAGCCAGGGCTTGTTTGGTTGAGAGTAACAAGAAAACACTTATTGCGACCGTGATATGGAAAAACGTCCGATAATAGAATCGTTACTTTTCTGTTCTATTTGCGAAGAGTGTCCTTTGTCAAGGCACTGCAGTACCCCAGCCCTCTACAGGTAACATAAGAAGAGGATAAGTGGCTAAAATCCATCACCGTAATAGTGATAACCCTTTTCCTAACACAGAGAAAGAAGCCTTCTTAAAACAATGTGGGAAAAGTATAAAATAGTGGTAACCAGCATTTTCTCCTTTTCCCAAAATGTTTTCTACTCTTTTGTGGTCAAGTTTCTATATTTGAGTTACGTTCATTTTGTCGTCTGCAAATGCTTTCAGTTTGGACAAGTCTAAAATTTTGTCGTTCGGTAAAGTGTTAAAGTAGCGTATATGACAAATTAAAGTACTCAACCAATTCAATAGTTTAGATATGAATAATAGCCGAAGAACAGGCTTATTGCACTAACCTTCATCGTAAAAAGTATTTTCATAATCTTCGAAGTATTCCTTTCCCTCAGCAAGAGATACTGCCTGATTCGTTAACAGTTTATTAACAAAACTGTCGATTATATAATCCTCTATGTCATCGTAGATATCGTCTTTGTAAGGATCATGTGCCATGTCTATGTAAGGATCAACGTATGGCTTGAACGGTGTCGTCTGCCTCACACTAATATTTAGTCCTCTTTTGTCGTTTTTTACGACCAAACTCAGCGGGTATGGATTGTCACGTATCGTCTCATCCGTTTTTAAGTTCAAGAAAGAATCAGTTATGTACGCCATTGCTGTAATTAACTTCGAAGTTGTTATTTTAAGCGGTTAACGTATGACCAATAATGACGTCATCGACGTTATGAATTTTCCCGCTCGTTACGTTGTCCTATTTGAATTTAAGTATTCATTCATCATTCTAAGTTAAGTTTTTAAAGAAGTAGTCCCGTAATACTTCTGATGCAGCATGACATAAAATTTCTTGAGAGGTGATAAATACGGATATTACTCTTTACCACACGAGAAAAATTTAGACTGGTCCAAATTGAAAGCATTTGCAGACAACAAAATAAAGGTGACTGAAAAATTGAAATTTGTTTTGGGAAGGGTAAAAAACACTGTGGGAAAAGAAAAAATGCTGGTTACCAGCATTTTCTCCTTTTCCCACAGTGTTTTCAAAAGGCTTCTTTCTCATGGGCGTCAAAAGTAGGGATTGTGTGGTAATGGGTTAAACAGATATAATACTTTTGCGCATTTTTAACCGACCAAAATTATTTTTGTCTATCTTGAAATTATTTGCGATACTTTTGTTAGTTTCCAGAAAAGGGAGTGATCATAATTTCCCTTTGTAATGGGAATATAGTGGATTTAGATTTTCAAATAATAATTCTATGAAGGACAAAAAAGCAAAAAGTGGCTCGGCGAAAGCAGTACAGTAATACTCATTTTTAATCATAGAAAATTTTGTGGGATAATATCATACTGGAAATAGCTGTTTTCTATTACGGGTCCACTACCTTAAGTCCAAATTCCAAGACAAGCGATCTGATTGGCGCAAACCAAACACTTGAACCAATAGGACAACTTGTCTATGAATTCAGAACAAGAGTTAGAATTGATCCTGGGTAAAATTACAGGGTTAGGGTTAGCAACACTGTTCGAGATCTACCCTGTCTATGCTTGTTGAAGTAAGTGAAATTATCTTTCACACTTTACCACACAATGACGACTTTTGACAACCCTGAGAAAGAAGCCTTATGGAAACATTGTGGGAAAAGGAGAAAATGCTGGTAACCAGCATTTTCTCCTTTTCCCACAATGTTTTCTACCCTATTTATGTACAATTGCACAATCTGGGCCGCATTGAAACTGTGGTCTACAACTGCTTCGAATTTGGACAGGGCTAAAATTTGCCATCTGCTTATTAAACAACTAGAGGATACTGTTGATTTAAATTTTGTAATTTTCATGGTCGAAACCAGTGTAGAACACAAGGCAAGTTTTACAACTACAAACTGTGTGTAGTAGGAAACCGCAAACCCTAGATTTTCATTGCACAAGGGAGTTAAATGTTATTGTAAATAATAAATTTAAACCTGGATTACCTCCCTTGAAAACAGCCCTCACATTTTTGGACATCAGTTTTCTGTGTAAACATCCCATAGACCGAAGGCTTAGAAAACATGGTGGAAAAAGAAGGAATTGTTTGTAACGAGCACATGATTTGGCCTTTTTCCATATCCTCCTACTACCCTAGCATACGTGACTCGTCACGCAAAAAGGGACCATCTGGGAATTCTGTACATCAAATAGATGAAAATAGATCAACGATAGTGTTGGTCAGTTGAAGTTGATAATTCAAGAATGATTGTATAACAAGGCATATTACCATTTTTCATACAGAAAATGTCTTTAGAGCGAAAAGTGTCAACTCTGGTCAGACTGCGCGATTCGCGCAGTCTGACCAGAATTGACACTTTTCGCAGTTCCCAGAAGGTCAGTTTCCTTCCGAAGTTGACCACGGTGTGGATTTTGACGTTGGGAAATTTGAAATGACAAATCTTTGACGTTTAAAAGTATCTGCCTTACTGTCAATCTGACGCATAAAGTTAAGGTCTACAGCTTAAATAACATAGCTTTCGTGCATCCGTCAGAAATGTGGGCTAAACACGATCAGTATAAACGCAAAGGACGCGCGCATGAAGCTGGCGAGTCAATTATATTTTAAAATGACATAGTAATAAAGGTGTTAATCCTCTCATATAGCGCAGAAATGCTGTTCAAAATGACAAAATGATGTCGAATCGTGTGGTAATACTTCTCAAAAAAATAATTGTCTCGAAAATTAGATCGTAAAAAAAAGTGAAAACCCATGACACTACAATGAGCAGCGTGGCATCGTCCGATCAGAAGGACTTCAGACGATCTTCTCATCTTAAATAATGAATTTGGAATGAACTTACACAAATCTCTGAATCAAACAATAAGTGGGAGCTAAAGTTCTGTTCATGAGTGAAACAAGAGCCGTCAGAGACGGGTTATGCTCCCCGAACAAGTGCTTGTCATAAAATGTATGAACTTAATATAAATTCACTTCTTTTATCCTGAAAGGACCTGTTCATGCCCCAACAAATTGAAGTGAACACACAACTACTGTCTTAGAGATATTCCCAATATATAGTTAAGTCAACAAACGAATGGACAGACTGACATCAAAATTCTTTTGGGGAGGACAGTAACTGAAATGTGAAATTTTGACCATCAAGATAATGGAGAAAAACTGACTCTAATTCTACCATGAAGCCCCCTTTTCCCCCAACACGTCTTGAAACATGGAAAAAATACATTCTCTATTAATCAGTAACATCTAACTGTTTATGAATTTTGACATTTATAGCTGTAATACTTTTGGAGTAATAGCCATCAGAAACTTGTAGAGGACACTAAGCCCACTAAGCCCCCTTTAAGTCCCCTTTTCCTTTAAGATAATATTGCATAAATACAAAGGGTGTGTGGTTTGTGGCATTTCTTTCTTGTGAAAGATCAAAATTTATTTCATCTTGTGAACATCGGTTATATCTTCACGGGTGGAGCACCTTGCAACAAAAAAAAATATTCTATTTATTTCATGCTTTTAACCCTTTCTGGGTGAAGCTTTATCAAAATCTTTTACGTTGAAAGATCTTGATTTTCACGTTGAAAGATCAAAATTTATTTCATGTCGTGAACATCGTCGGTAATATCTTCACCGTGGCTGTACCACTCGTGAAAATATAACCGACGATGTTTACTAGATGAAAGAAGTTTCGATCTTTCACCGTAAAGAACAAAATATCTTCTATTTATTTCGTTGTTGCTGAAATCTGCGAAAACCCCTTTATCAAAATCAGTTTCAGTTATTCCCCGTGACGTACCCTCCGCATAGCAACGCATTACAATATTACCACAAGCGCGAGAAATGTAAGGTAAATGACGTCATATTTCCTTCTGGTCGTGAGTCACGCCCATTTTACCAAGGTAACTAGAATATAAACATCGGTATTTTCGCAGGTCGTACCCGTGGAATATCGAAAAATATTTTCACCGCTATTTCTCGATATCCTACCGGAAACCATGAAATAAAACTCATAATATTGAAAACGGTGTTTAATACCCCACAAAGGGCATTGATAATAATTCATGAACACATGAGATAAAAATAAAGAAATTTTTAATCTGAGCAATTTTTTATACAATCTAAATCAATGAAACAATAAAACAATCTTTAGTAAGAAAAAATAAATAAAAATGCACATGGTATAAAAAGTCAGGAAAAAATATGTGCCATGCTCTGGCAACAGGGGACTTAATACATCTGCGAAAAGTTTCACCCAGGTCAGCCTGCGCAGTCCGCGCAGGCTGACCTGGGTCGATACTTGTCGCCGTAGGTCAATTTTCTGTATGGCAAAGTACCAGTCTACCTTAAGGTTAAGGTAAGACCTGTGTAATGGAAAACAGCTAATGTCACTAGAATATCATCCTGCAAAATTAGCTATAATTAAAAATGAGTATTATTGAACTACTTTCACCAATTCATTTTTTCCATTTTTTTTTTTTTTTTTTTTTCTTCTCTGAATTATCATTTATAAATCTAAAACCACTATATTTCTCAATTCAAAAAGAGATAATAATTACCTCCTTTTTCACAAAACTATCAAAAGAATAAAAAAATAATTTCAAGATAGACATAAACGGCATTTGTGATCCGTAAGAAATGTGCAAAAAATATTATTTCTGTATAAATCCTTATTTATCCTTATTGATCAACCATGCAATTAGAATTTTCACCGGAAGTGCATTACACAGGTCTTACATTAAATTGGTTGTTAAAAAAACGGCTGTTGCAGATCCATAACAATGTGATGGCTGGCTTGGTACAATGCAATATGAAAATTTGCATGAAGCCCCCTTTTACCATGTCGTGGTCCAATGGAAACTTTCTCCATTGTATTTTCAAAGCGCCATAGCAAGGTTTACACCCCTCACAGTTCTGCAGAAAATCGAATGGACAGATTGGGTTCGACAAAATACTTTAATACATTTCAGTATCCGGGGCATTTTTCACCGAAAAAAAGGCGGCCGGTGTAGATCAAAGATCAAACTGCACATTCTGTGCAGTCTGACCTTGATCTTCACTGTCAATAAAAGACAGTTTAGTTTGACTGTAATAAGGGGATTGCACTTAGGGAATTAATAAAAAGATAATTATGTACAAGCCGAATATTCATCAGTATAAGCTGAAAGACACGTGCATTATACAACTGTACATGTATGCCAAGAAAGCGATCTGTGGCTTTAAAAAAAAACAATAAATGGCATTTTTTTAAAATCTGGATAACAACTAGCTTTTTACAACGTCCAGTAATTTTGATGCTTAGCCTTGAGTCAGACGGTGAAGCACAGGGAAAGCAGCCAAACAGGCTGCAAGTTCAAACACCAAGTCGGCGAATATCTTTTCTACCAGTTATAGACAGTCAGTGCGAAAGATTTCACATATCTCAACCACTGACCACTGTTTCTACGATGGTTATGCGGGAAAGCAGCCAGTTACTTGGAAAGAATACTGTGCGGAGTACAGAAACTCTAGGAGAGCATGGATGGGTGCACTGGCCGCCACAATATAATTAAAACAAGATGTCTGTTTGTAGCACAGTCATGCCCCCTCCCCCTCCCCCTCCTCCCTTACTGCAAGATTGATACAAAAAGTGGCATAGTCCCCTCCCCCTCCCCCTCCTCCCTTACTGCAAGATTGATACAAAAAGTGGCACAGTTTATATACTGATATCAAAACGAACTTTCGATTTCCACTTTTCCTAGTCGACTTCGATGCTTACTACGTCCCCGATAATACGCGAATAAAATGTTGGAGCCACAAGTTGAAACATATATGATAATTTTTCAGACATTTTAATTTTTTAACCCTTTCCCAAACAAGCCCTTGTTTTTACGTGTCTGCAGTACAAGTCTCTTGAAAACACTGTGGGAAAAGGAGAAATTGCTCGTAACGAGCAATTTCTCCTTTTCCCACAGTGTTTTCTACCAATTTCGATAACTTTCTGCCATTTTTTATCAAATTTGAAATTGTCGTCTGCAAACTCTTTCAGTTTCGAAGGGTCTAAATTTTGTCGTTTGGGAAAGGGTTAAGCAAATAACTCAAATGGCGAACGGCAGCACGGTCCCTAAATCATCTGGTGGTCACCGTTCACGGATTAATCTTAAAATCAGTACGGATCATTTACACTTTCACACTCTAATATGAAAATCTTTATAGAATTTGATGGACCTAGGTCAATTCTGTCTGTAGTTATCATCTTGACAAGGTTTGGTTAATATATCATTCAGTTGAAGGCCATTGTGATCTTGATCTTTGATGGATTAACCTGAAAATCGATAGGGATCATTTACACTGTACAGAATTTGAAGTACTATGTAAATTCTGTGTCTAGTTATCATCTGGACAAGGTTTGGTCAATATATCATTAAGTTGAAGGCCACTGTGACCTTGACCTTTAATGGATTAATCTCATCATCAATAGAGATCATTTACACCCTAAGACGACTGTCTGTGCCAAATTTTGACGACGAACTTGGCTTAATTTTGTGTCTAGTTATTTTTCAGACAAGGTTATATCTATATATCAACATGTTGACGGTCACTGTGACCTTGACATTTGACCGATTGACTTCAAAATTAATAGGGATCATTTACACTCCAGGATGCATGTGTGTGCCAAATTTGACGAGCCTAGTCAATTCGGTGTCTCGTTATTTTCCAGACATGGTTTTGTCCATGTATCAACATGTTGACGGTCACTGTGACCTTGTCATTTGACCGATTAACCTCAAAATCTATAGGAATCATCTACATTCCAGGACGCATGTCTGTGCCAAATATGACGAACCTAGGTCAATTCGGTGTCTAGTTAT
The DNA here is from genome assembly GCA_943736015.1 of Tridacna crocea. NCBI lineage: Eukaryota > Metazoa > Mollusca > Bivalvia > Cardiida > Cardiidae > Tridacna > Tridacna crocea. Next base: position 50,565,817 of record OX031061.1, read on the forward strand.
TATCTGGACAAGGTCTACCGACCGACCCAAGGACCGATCAAAATGTGCAAAGCAATATACCCCCACTTCTTTGAAGAGAAGCACAATAATGTTGAACACTAAACAGTCAATAAATCAATGTTGTATTACCTCTTTAGGCAACGACAAAATTTTAGAATGGTCCAAATTGAAAGCATTTGCAAATGACAAAATGAATGTGACTAAAGAATTAATACTTGTTTTAGGAAGGGAAGAAAACATTGGGGGGAAAAGGAGCAAATGCTGGTTACCAGCATTTTCTCCTTTTCCCACAATGTTTTCAAAAGGCTGCCGCTTCTTTCATAGGGGTATCAAAAGTCGGGATTGTGTGGTAAAGGGTTGATACAGAATGAAATCTGTAATGTAGATATATACAGTGCGAGTAAATAGATGATGAACTTTAACCCTTTCCCAAAGGCTCTTGTTTTTACGTGTCTGCAGTACAAGTCTTTTGAAAACACTGTGCGAAAAGGAGGAATTGCTCGTCGCGAGCAATTTCTCCTTTTCTCACAGTGTTTTCTACCCATTTGGAGAACTTCCTGCCATTTTTATCAAATTTGAAATTGTCGTCTGCAAACTCTTTTACGTGTCTGTAGTACAAATCTTTTGAATACACTGTGCAAAAAGGAGAAATTGCTCGTCACGAGCAATTTCTTCTTTTCTCACTGTGTTTTCTACCCATTTGGAGAACTTCGTGCAATTTTTATCAAATTTGAAATTGTCGTCTGCAAACTCTTTGAGCTTGGAAGAGTCTAAAATTTGTTGTTTGGGAAAGGGTTCAGCTTAGCGTCTGGAAGTACAGACGTATAACTACGTTACCCCTTAGGCTGCTAAGCTCGACTCAATGACCTTTTGCGGACAGTATAGATCAAGTTCAGCCTGCGCGGAACCTGCAGTCTGATCTTGGATCTAAACTGTCTGATTAGGAGATCTTTTTTTCACCTGAGATAGGTTTGATATAGCAGACTTTGGGTTTTTACTATTGGATTAAACGTTTCATCTTACTTATTTAGAAGGTAAAGGGTTAACTGAACTGACATTCAAATACAATAGAAAACAACTACATCACTTTAGTGATTTTCAACTTGACGACAAAAAACAAACAAAACAACAACCAAACAAACACCAATTGGGAATGAGCATTGCCTGTAACACGCGAAAAGAGGCATTCGGACATTTTCTTAACTCTTTACAAAATGACAAAATTTTGGACTGGTCCAAATTGATGGAATTTGCAGACGACAAAATAAATGTGACTTAAAAGCTAAAATTTGCTATGGGAAGGGTAGAAAACTTTGTGGGAAAAGGAGAAAATGCTGGTTTACCAGCATTTTCTCCTTTTCCTACAATGTTTTCAAAAGGCTTCCATCTCAGGGTCGTGAAAACCAGCGATTGTTTGGTAAAGGGTTAAAGTGTCGCCTTGGATCAGCCTGCGCACTTCACGAAGGCTAATCCAAAACGACAATTTTCTAATTTGCTTGAAATTCCATTGATGCAAAAAAATTAACAATGTCGTAAAGATCCGTCTCGGATTAGCAAGCGCGGACTGGACAAACTTTTACGAGACGACAGATTACGCAAATGTCCGAATGCACCTTTCCGTGTTTTGAAAGCCAGTTATAAACAGTTTTATTAACAATCACTTTTACAGGATAGCACCCGGGATTAGCTACCGTGACTTTAAGTCTTTGGCTGATTTCTGCAATATAAATGAGTCTGCACGGAACATCCAGCTACCTTTAAAGGTTATTTTTGTTGAGTCCATTGGATAACTACGTAACCATTGAAGTGTCAACCAAATGCTTTCTATGTTTATAAAGTTGAAGAAGAAAAAACTAGAGCTGTCACTGAATATGACTTAATACCCATGCAAGTATTTTGACAGAAACAGGCAATTACTAATATTTTGTATATAGACGGACAGGCGGACACACGGACAGACAGGCTGATTCAAGTATACATTCGTTTTGCAGGGGTATAAAAATCAAAACATTGTTGGACCAGGAGAAAATGCCAGCATTTCCTCACGGCTTTCAGTATTAGTATAAAAGTATCCATAAAAACATTGTGGCAGAAGGTGAAAGTGTACACGGCTTTTAGTTCTAGCAAGAAATCGAAACTAAAGAAGAAAGACACAGTAAGTCCTTAACAAAGTCAAAAGAAAAATTAACAACATTAACCCTTTCCCAAACGGCAGACTTTGGACCGGACCAAATTGAAAGCATTATGCAGTTGACAACTTAACAGCCGCTAAAAAGGTGAGTTTTCAATATGACAGGGTAGAAAACAATATGGGAAAAGGAGAAAATGCTGGTTACCAGCATTTTCTCCTTTTTCCCACAATGTTTTCAAAAGGATTCTATTCCTGACCCGTAAAAAACAGGGATTGTTTGGGAAAGGGGTAAAAAACATTTAGTATGATAGAAGAGAAATGAGTGTCAATATTTCCTTTGTGTTAGAAATGAAACATAATTATACAACTACTTTAACGAAATGTATTAAGTCGATTGCAAATGCTTTCATTTTGGACAAGTCTTGAATTTTTCCGCTTGTTAGATTGTTAAATCTTCCGCTGCATTGCATGGCTTGCTGACCTTTTGCGGACAGTGTAGATCAAGATCAGACTGCACAGAACGTGCAGTCTGATCTTGGATCTAAACTGTCCGATAAAGCAATACTTTTGTCAAGGTTTGTACAGGTTTGATTTGGAGTTTATCGCCATTTTAATAACCCATTTCATATCATGGCGGTCTGTGACGCATCAATATGTTTCCCGGCTTTCTCACTTCAGTTCTGACACAACTTTCTTCGAAGCCACTGATATCTTTTTCTCACATGCATCAGAGGTGAGAGGCGAAAAATTGCCGGAAAAGAAGTTCGTAACAACCGTGTACCGAACCTGAAACCTCCAGATCATGTGTCAGATGCGCTAAACACTGAGGCACCCGGCCGGACAACCGTTTCTTTCAACTTGCTTGGCAGGACAGGAGTTAAAACATTCGAAACTTTTGATTGGTTAAAATAGAACAGCTATTAGCGAGAAGAATATTTTAAATGCTAATTCTTGAACTTTCATCAAACAGCCAAACTGGACTTGAGATCTAAAATGTTGTGTTCCACTTTTTTGAACAGTTTGGCCACTGAATAATCTGTATAACGCTTGAGATCTAAACAGCGCGAGGAATGTTTGTTTAGCCACTCGCGCCGACAAGCTCGAAAGTGATGGATCGTAGCCAAAGCCTGTGGAACATAGGATCTGAAAAAGAGAAAACGAGAAATTGCCTACTTTATTTAACCCGATCCTGAAACAGTCTGATCTGTGATCTACACTGGCCATTTTAGATTATGAAGGAACCGTGTCCTGATCTTGTATCGAAACTGCATTTGTAGCCGCTGTGTAAATCCTATTTGTTTATATATTCCGTAGCGCAAGAGTTAACATACAAGCTTTTATATTAAAATGCAAAGAAACATGTCTACACTATCATCACAACATCCAAAATGGCTGATTCGATCAAAATTAACATCAAGTTTATGTGCCAAGCGGCACGTATTAAATCTACCAAATTTTTCAGTGACGTCAGTTCCCAGTGACGTCTGTTTTCATTGAATTGGGACACTCAGAAGGGAAATTTTACTTCGTAAGCGTACTCAACTTTTTCAAACCAAAAACTATTTAAAACTCACTTAACAAACGTTGGAATGGTGAAACTTTGTAGTGCAATAGATTCATTGTACGGTCAGATAGCAGGGGACTTGGAAACTTATTCACGGCTGAGATGTATCATATCGCCACCTCGCCTTCGGCTCTGGGCGACAGAATTCACCACAGCCGTGAACAAGTTTCCAAGTCCCCTGCCACCTGACCGTACAACTAATATTGTCCCATGCAACTAAGTGGTTAAGGCGGTGAGCAAAAAGGTCTGAGTTTAATGTCATCTAGTGTCGCTGACTGCGTGAGGAGACAAATCACGAAGACTGCTTCGTGAAAGATGAAATGAAAAATGATTGCCTCAAAGAACAAACAACTTCAACTTACTTATGAAAGCCCTCTCTAGATTTGTATGTATGAGTACCAAGTCCGCCAGGAAGCAGCCTATCCGGAATTGTCACGTGCTTCATTCGGTCTGTCATGGCCGCCGTGCGATTGTTGTACATACCGATTTTGAATTGAGTGGAGTTATCGGTTGGTCCCCAGGACGTGATGTGAAGTTTTACTAGGAACGTGAAACCTGAGGCATTTCTATTCCTCCCTAGCAGTCGTTTCTGAAATGTTTGCATATGGAGTGCAACACGCGAAAAGGGTCATTCGAACATTTGCGTAAACTGTCGTCTCTGATCAGCGTGTGCAGTCCGCACAGGCTAATCCGAAACGAAACTTTCCGATTTTATGTGATTTTCTGTTTTATGCAAGTCTACTGTAGCACAAAATCTAATGTAGTCGTAAAGTGCCGTCTCGGATTAGCCTGCGCGGATTGCGCAGGCTAATCCGGAACGACACTTTACGCAAATGTCCGAATGCACCTTTTCAAGTGTTGCGCTCCATATGTAAATTAATGTATGAGCATGTGACTGAGGAGGTAGCGATTACAACAGTTAAAACATCATCAACGACAGTAATTTCAAAACCATTTTTCTAAAGTTGAAGTTTTCAATTTATAAATGAAAAGAAATTTAGGATTAACGATTCTGATTGTCATGTTTTGGTAAATAGCTCTCTCTCCCTCATCTTTTGGTAAATATCTCTTCGAAAGTATGAACCATTTACATTCCACTGTTTGTGTTGCAAGAAGCTATTACACCAGTATTTGAAAGGTCAAGTGGCATAGTTTCTAACAGTTTAACTCATAAAGAGATTTATATGCATGTTACGAGCAATTGCTCTTTTCCTACAGTTTTTTTTTTATGTTGCTATGCGCAAAAACTTTAGAAGTTGTGTACAGTATGTTAGTTAATGGACTGACTAAACTTACAAACAATCGGAACCAGTTTTTATCCTTAGTGGGAATAATATACTCGTCAATGTCGATGGTTGCGATGTAGGCGAATCCTTTAAGACGTTCTAAACAGTCATAGACCGGAACTTGTTCATCATTCCAGGCTTGCGCGTTCTTCCTGCCTACTTCTACACTGGGTCTGCCCCGGACTGTTGGATTTCGAAAATAAAGAAATAATACAGTGAAGCAGTTTTTAGTAATCTACGCCATAGATGAAACATAGGCTTTGTCAAACCACATAGATCAAGTTTGGCCTGCACAGAACGTGCAATCCGATCTTGTATCTATACATTCCTCTTGTTCAAGACTATAAGGTAGAAATCTTCCTGAGCTCTTCAGCAGAATGATTTTAATGTCAATAAAATAGGTGGAGTTTACACGCTGAAACAGTAAATGACTCATTCGATAAAGGACAAAAAGTACTACTGAATGTAAAAAAAAAATGTATTTCTGTTTGTTTTGTGGTATTCTAAACTGCTTTCAGCATTATTTAAGTCTTATAACGACTCATATACATGTATCTATGTCTCAAATTGAACTGTGTACTATTTGAACTCTGGGACCATATTTAGAGTCCATTTCAGTATTGTCCTTACTTACCAAAAACATTCCATCTCTTTGAATCACAATATTTATTATCTTTTAAATCTAGAAAGAGGGTTGCACTTTCTTTTTGTCAAAATGATTTAATTGCTTTACTGAAGACTTACAGAGAACAAAGTTCGCCTAAACAAACATTTAAAGTCAAATAAGCATGTAGAGTGATCTCCCTTACCATGTGGCGGTAAATTAAAATGGACGATTTCTGCCAATCCCTGTTTCTCGTAGTGTTGAAGGACTCGGGTAGCGTTCTCATTTAGTTCATAAGGATAGGTTAAAACTTTCTGTACACCCATCATCTTGTGTACCTCGAACCATGAGATGATATCGTTTGCTGGTAGATTCCCGTACAGGAGCTGAAGGATAATGATACCATAATTTAACTGACATATCAGCATTTCAGAAAACCGTTTACATTTATCTAGAAATATTGCGGCAGACAGAGAAACCGCTATTCACCTATTGACTTCAAAATCAAAAAAGGCTTATCTCATACAATTCCGATTTCAACAACCCTGTGGAAGATGCTTCTAAACACAAGAGGGCCATGATGACCCTGGAGTCGCTCTCCTGAGCCTTTTGACCATACATGACCCATTTCTAATCCCTTCCCGGATATAATGACAATCATCAAGACAACATCCTAATCAAGTTTTATGAGTATCGGACCAAAACTGTGGCCGGTACAGTGTACATAATGTAAAAGTCGACGACGGAGGACGAACGATGGACGACAGACAAGGCTCATCACAAAAGCTCTTCTAGAGCACTTTATGCTCAGATGAGCTAAAGATAATGGCGAGAAAAGGAGAAAATGCTGTTAAACAGCATTATCTCTTTCTTCTTTCACAATAATTTACTAACGTTTCAAAGTCAAATTCACATCAGTTAAGCCGTACTGAATATTGTGTCATTTGCAAAAGCTTTCAGTTTGAATGAATTGTAAAAGTTATTGTCTGTTTTAAAAACACAGACGACACCAGACGCTTCTGTGGACAGCGATGGTCAAGATAAGACGGTACAGAACCTGCTGTCTGATCTATACTGTCTACTGTTTTATTTCAGTATATGAAAAATCCGTTTCATGACCTTGTAGCGGAATAGTATTTGTAGTCATTGAGAAAGTTCAATTTAATTACAGGGTGACCCCAAAAAAATGAGACCCATGAACATGTTAATAAAAACTTTAATTTTCAGGCTACAGAAACAAAACATCACATATGTTATCTCAACTTAAGGCAAGGCCTGCACACCAAGTTTCGTTAATCAGGGCTTATCACTTTCTGTTTAATGACATCTTTCCATAATGTGCTCAAAATGAGCCCCTCGGCGCTGGCGGCACACTTGAACATGACGTGCGAAATTCTCAATGACTCAATGTCTATAGGAATAATCCCCAAAACATTCACGAGTTGAAGGAGGCCATAACTGCTAAGATTCGTGAGATTCCAAAGGAGGAGTGCATTCGAGTCATTGAGAATTTCGCGGGTCGTGTTCAAGTGTGCCGCCAGCGCCGAGGGGCTCATTTTGAGCACATTATGGAAAGACGTCATTGAACAGAAAGTGATAAGCCCTGACTAATGAAACTTGCTGTGTAGGCCTTGCGTTAAGTTGAGATAACATGTGTGATGTTTTGTTTCTGTAGCCTGAAAGTTAAAGTTTTTATTAACGTGTTCATGGGTCTCATTTTTTGGGGGTCACCCTGTATTTGGTAGTGAAAAGGTTAAAGAACCTTCACGCATTACCCCAGACTATTATTACGTAGCCTTAACAATTTTGAAAAAGGTAGGAAACATTAAGTCAGCAAAACATCACAGATATTCAACTTAATTTTGAGATGGAAATGGTCTTTGTGGCCTGGGTCACGAGCAAACAAAACGAACAAAAGAATGTAATATAAAACCGGTCACAATGTTATAAATATTAACGTTAATATCTTTTAAATCAGTAACTGAAAAGAAGCATCGTCATGACAACGTTTTAGCTGACTGTACCTTGAAAAGTATCTCAACTCCTCACAAATAAAAAAAAAAATCAGACTTGTCCAATTCGAAGTATTTCGTCGATTTACTTCGAAAACCTTATAACTACAGCTTGTTACAAGCTACAGAATTCGATTTACCTTTGTACAGACAGCAATCTGTCTGGGGTGGCTGTACGCGAACTCTGTTGGCACATACCACCGTTGAAGTCTATGACACGATGTAGCAGAGACGGTGGCTCGAACTGGGAAGTCCCCCTTCTGTTTAGGTTTGTTTGGACAGATATATTGCTTCACAGGCAGAGGTACCACATTCATATATGCCCAGTGTATTTTGTGTAGCATTTTAAACTTCATAAGTGCCCCTGATTTGTACAACACACAACAAACATAGGTTTGATTTTTCAGATTCCTGTCCTCCCATCCTTGTATCACAATTCTGTCCCATGATGCTTTACTTGAAGAATTTCCAACAATGGCGGAGAACAGAAAAATATTAAATCCAAAGTCCTTGACTCGTTTTAGTCGCATTGCACTAGAATTGGTTGAGACACTCTTACTTTTATTGACTAGGGGTGCCACGGATTTAAATGATTGTAGTTTTCTGTCACTGTCCAAAGTCGGATCAATGATTTTGCTGTCTGCTAAGTTGCTTGTTGCGATTCTGAATATGCTTTCGTTGAACTTGTAAGAGATTTCACGACTCTGTTTTCTCTCATCTTTTTCCAGAACCTGTAAGTAACACGAACAACTCATAGTTTATATGATTTTTCCGTTTTAATGCGCAAAGATAATAGTATACACATTATTAGTTGTATGGTCAAGTGGCAGGGGATTTCGAAAATTGTTCATAGCTGGGGCGAACCATGTCGTCCTGCGCCCAAGGCGAGGTGGCGACATGATTCGCTAAAGCCAGGAGCGAGTTTCCAAGTCCCATGCAACCTGACTGTACAAGATATTTATCATACAGCAAAGTTTTACTATTCGAACGTGTTTTATGCGAAACTTCTCCGTCTTATTTTTTTAAAATCTCTGCATTTAGAAGTCGATATGGGCTTTATCAGTACAAAGTTATGCCTTTTGGGATGTAAAACTTATTAGCTACATTTCAACGTCATGTCAACATGATAACATCTGAATTGGAAGACTGTATGACTTATATAAAAGACTTCATCATTCAAAGCGATGATTGGCATAAACAACAGAAGACTTTCACAGATTTTTTTTGAAATTCTGACTGAAGCCAAATTTACAGTTTATCTTGTTAAAAGTGGAGTTGTCTAGAGTTTAACTTGTGGATAGTTCGCATTTGTCTTTATGTATAATGTATTTTCTTGTACAGTTAAGTGTAATGCTTTGTTTAATATTCTAAAACAAAATAAAGTTTTACTTCTTAAAATTTTCTTTTCCTTTAGGAGGGGAAGTGTTATGTAGATAGGATATACGGTGACCTGTTTTCAGAATATTCTAGAAACAAGTGGAACATATATTGTTTTTCCATTGAGGTTATTTTTTGAAACAGGCTGTTTACTAATCAATGATGTCATCTGTCTAGAAAAGACTAATTTAGAATTTTCCAATTTGATATACGTAGGAGTGACTTACTTCGTTATTTCGGACTTGAAATTAGACATGTGGCTTTGTGGCTTCAGAATTACTGAAAAGTGTTGGACTTAACTTGGGGTATAAATCTGTAAGTTGGAATTTCTTTTATTTAAACAACTTGCTCATATCTATTTGCAAGTTAATCTATTGTTAGTTCAAGCTTTAGGAACCAGAAACTTTATTCTTTTTGTAGTCTAAACATAATTCTTAATTTTGAGGGACTTATTCTATTTCTTGTTCTAAGATTGAAAATTGTCAAAAATTTCATTCAAACTTAATTCTTATTCTACTCTTTTGCCTTTGTTCATTAATATATAAGGCTTGTTGCTGGTTTTCTCTCTCGTAACGTTTGAATCGTAACGTTTTGCGGAGCAGGCAAATCGGTATGTATTTGTCTTGTGGGCGGCTCGTATCGGTCGACGCCGCCATTTTGGATGTTGTGTTGAAAGTGTAGTCATTTATACGGGGCTTTGAAAAACGAAAATGGATTTTGACTGTGTACATGACTGTATGTACGGGACATATTATCCAATCAGATCGCGAAAAATTTCTTTGTAGTATAATAATTTTCAGTATATCCCACTAACAGAGATTACTCGGGGACCCGAGACCAATGTTATTATATCAGAATATCGTTATAAAACTTATTATGAATTTCAGCATCCGAATTATGTAATACCCGATTATGCATAATTATTCATTCCTAAATAACTTTACAGATCGCCAAAGTGAAAGACAAAACAAAAGATACTGATTCTATCACACGTCTCTTAAAATTTGCAGAAGCGTACTTCTATGACAATTGGTTGATATTTTCAAGACACCGATGGTATTACATGTAGTCATGCTTTTGTGTTTATTTTGAGAAATATCATCTGCTGTTTGTCTTCGGTATCAAACTTTCCTAGCTAAATATCTAAAAGTTGAAAGCAATCAGAACACAAAGCACAAATATTTATAAATATATTGTAGTTTAAGAGCAGATACCATAATACACGCAGTTCTCATTGTAATAAGTCTACATTATCTCCTTTGCTGAAAAATTCTTGCCGAAAACAATATGGAAGCCAAAATCGTTTTTTTTTTTTTTATACAGCTTATAAACCATGATATATCCTCTTCTTGAGATATGTAACGTTTAATTATAAAATAAACACAAGCTTTCGGTGGTACAACCGCCTTCTTCAAGTGTGATCCTGTGTTATCACAGGATCACACTTGAAGAAGGCGGTTGTACCGCCGAAAGCTTGTGTTTATTTTATAATTAAATTATACAGCTTATAATAAACATTTGTTCAACAGGTCAAATTATTTGATTCCTCGCGGGCAAAATCTTCGTCTAGAATTTTGATGTCTGGTGAAGATTGTCACAATTATCAATAATGACCGACTGAATAGTGCAGTACAGTCGTCTTTGTACACACAGGAAATTTGCTGAAAGCAAAAAGTTTAATCTGCAAAGGCTGACGTTGGTCTATACATTTTGAGAATTAATATAAATATCTTTTCACAGAGCATGGCACGTTTCATTATCAAAGTCACTATTATGTTCAAATGAATTAACAAGAGTAATAAATTATTTCTTTTGAAAATAGAAGTACTTTACTGAAAGAGTGTCACCTTTCAGAGCTGAGGTCAGGTAATTTCTTTCGAAAAGTGGAAAAAATGTAAATTCATCAAAAAGGCGACCAGTCATCAGTAAGTGTTCCAGGTCTAACCCATGTTTAACATTTAGCCGATTCAAGTCGCTTTTGCGGTCGGTGTGGATCTAGATCAGACTGCAAGGAGCGTGCAGTCTGATCTTGGATCTTACGCTGTTCAATAAGAGTATCCATAGGGATTCCACTTTAAAGTCTTTGGAAAACAGCAGGATGGAATAAAGCTTCCATATTTGCCTCCCCTCCCACAAAAAAAAACAGTAGAATCTGAAAGTTCCCTATAAATATGTTTGAGGATGTACATGTATATATATTACATATATCTCTCTCTCTTTATTAACTCATTACCAAACGACAAAATTTTAGGTTTGTCCGAATCGAAAGTATTTGCAAACGACAAAATAAAAGTGACTGAAAATTTGAAATTTGTTTTGTGAAGGGTAGAAAACATTGTGGGAAAAGGAGAAAATGCTGGTAACCAGCATTTTCTCCTTTTCCCACAATGTTTTCTAAAGGCTTCTCTCTCAAGGGCGTCAAAAGTAGGGATTGTGTGGTAAAGGGTTAATGAGCAATGACATTGTATATACATTTTTCACAGATTTTTGCTTGGAATTTTCCAAAAATTCTCCTTCATTTACATTGTGTAGGTTTTATAGTAAATGTACAAATAAGAAATACAGACAACGGAGGGACGTTGAAGTTTGATCTGAAATGTGATGGCTGCAAACTCCCAAAGGACTTACTCACCCTTACAGCCCACCATTGTGTCTGATTCTCTGTACAGGTTTTTCATGTTGATGTCAAAGTGTGTTTAAAAAAAAAATAGTTCACTGGGAGTCTTAAGACTGATATTTGAGAGAAATGAGTTACGTCATCTCTATGTAAGCCCTTTAGGATTTTGCAGCCGATACAATTCAAACCAAACTTCATCTTCCCTCCGTTCTAGTAAGTCTTGGAAATCAGCCAAGTTGTCTTTATTAACCTGTATATAAATACATGTTAAACAGTGCCCCAGATAGAGGGAGTGACTTCGATTTCAAAATGTAAAATAGCAATAATACTTCCCCAATAAACCCTTTGTTATGGTAACTCATTAGAATCGTCTCATTGAGACGATTCCATTGAGTACCCACAACATAGGGTTTCAAAGAGAAGTAATGACTTTAGAATACCACCACACCCTCTATCTGGCGCTCTGGTGTACAATGTACATGTACGTACTTCGTGAAATTTACATGAGGAACAAAAGTGGGCGTTTATAAATTTTTCTGAGTGTATAGTAACGTCATGGAGCAATTACATGATTATGTTCTCGTAACAAGGAAATAGCTTTTCTCTCTTAAAAAAAAAAAAACGATTCATCATTTCAGTTGTATAGTAGGGGTTATTTTTTCAATTAGTTTCACTTGCCTTTTGGTAAAGAAAAGTCAGCATGGGTCACTGGATGCATTATAACTTTCGTGACTTGTTGATACCCCACCCACTCACAACCTTATCTACCATACAAGTAAACCTAGGTGCTTGATTTGCATTATAGAGAGTAGCTTTGAAATGATCATAAGTTGAGTTTCTAAAAAAGATTACATGAGCCATGCTCTGACAAAGGGGGCTACAAGCATCTCCATTATGATTTACACCACATGATTATGGATCCATAAAAATCCATTTAGTCTAACGATTGGCTTAATCATAGAGTAGAATGACACTTTGACAAGCAGAAAATTAATCAATTGCAAAAAGTTAAAAACGCTACACCTGGCAAAATTATTAATTGATTTAGAATCGCCAAACAAGACAGACATTGGCCCTTAAGCGCCCATCTAAGTAAAGTCGTCTATGGTTGATGAAGCTATAGAGATCTTAGTTTTGTCAATGTTAAACACATGCGTATAAGTGACCAATCTTGTTAACGATTTGGCCTCACGAGGTAGGATTGTCAATGGGCAAACAGAAAATTTACAAAGAGCAAAAAGTTTCGACTCATGTCAGCCTGCGCGGACTGCGCAGGCTGACATGGGTCGATACTTTTTGCAGATGCATTGAAACCTCTTTTTATAGAAAACATAGTGTGAAAAGGAGAAAATGCTGGTAACCAGCATTTTCTCCTTTTCCCACCATGTTTTCTACCCTTCACTACACAAATTTAAAATTTTCAGCCACTTTTATTTTGTCATCTGCAGATGCTTTCAATTTGGACAAACCTAAAATTTTGTTGTGTGGTAATGAGTTAAAGGGCATGACTTAAAATAATTTTGTAGTTTCTTTGACTTTAATACGCGTCTCATTCAATGCGCTAAAGACATAGTAGTTGTTGTTTTTGTTGAGGATGAAAGGGAAGAGATAAAAAGAAATGGAAACACTAGAACCAGGATGCACCTGCAACAGAGAAAGCAATACTGTAACAGGTTGTTTGGGATTTGTAGAGTCAACCATCATAAGCTATTGTTATATGAGTACTGTGTTATTCAATTTACGATACACCCCCTTCTTTGTTTAAAAGACCCCCGAAGAAGACGCTTTTACAAAACATCCTGCTGCTGGTCAAAGACCAGACTGTGCAATCTGTCCTTGATCTACACCGTCCATAAAAAAAAAATGAACTCATCATTTGCGGTGGAAGAATTGACATTATAGTCATTTCCAGTCTACCTTTCAGATTGATAATGGCCTATTATTGGAGACAAGTTTGCCAGCCAATCAAAAACCTGTTTTCAAAGCGGAATGCCGAAAACCGCAAAATGTGACATCTTCCGCTAGGTTTTATTTAAAAAAAAACACTTCTGCATATCTGTCTGATTTGGGTATTCTGGGTACAGATCCGGACTAATTTCCAACATACCATTCGAATTCCAAAGTAAATTGTACGTTTATTCAAAACGACCTAACTAGTACAATTTATCCTGCCATGGATAGCTAGCATATAACCTATGCATAAGTCTTTCATAAAAGCACCCCATATACAGGCGTAGGAAAAAGCCCAGGTAAAGCTCAGTACGCTATATTTATTTCATGCTTTCTGGTAGGTTATCGAGAAATACCGGTTAAATATTTTTCATTGTAATGACCGGTGAAAATACCGATTTTTATATTCTAACCCTTCAATTGAAGACATAAATAGTTGTTCCCGAATTCTAGTTACCTACAAGTAGGTAAATTCCGTATGCCTCACAACCAGATGGAAATTTGACGTGATTTACCAAGTACATTTTTGCGTTTGACGTAATATTTTAATGCGTTGCTATCGGGAGGCTCGCCGCAAGGAATGACCGAAAAGAACTCTACTGGATTTTGACTAAGTTCCCCAATAAAGGGTTAAAAACATGAAATAAACAGAATACTTGTCTTTTACGTTGATAGATCAAAATTTATTTCATGTCGTGAACATCGTCGGTAATATCTTCACCGTGGCTGTACCACTCGTGATAATATAACCGACGATGTTTACTCGATGAAATAAATTCCGATCTTTCACCGTAAAGAACAAATATCTTCTATTTATTTCGTTGTTGTTGAAATCTGTGTAAACCCCTGAACAGTTACCTTTATTATACTGCAAAGAAATTTCTCGTGATCTGATTGTATAATATGCCCCGAACATATGTATCATGTACACTGGCAAAACCAACTCAAAAGCAGCTTCCCTTTTGAGAGCCCGTATACATGACTACATTGTCAACGCAACATCCAAAATGGTGGCATCGATCAAGATTTCCATCAAGATTATGTGCCAAGCTGCACGTTTTAACACGTATTACCAATGTTTCAGTGATGTCATAACCCAGTGAAGTCAGTTTTCATTGAATTGGGGCACTCAGAAGGGAAATTTCGTCAGCGTACTCAATTTTTAAAAAACAACAACAAAAAAATTCCATCAAGAAACGTTGGAATGGTAAAACTTTGCGCTATAATAAATTCGATGTACAATCAGGTGGCAGAGGACTTTGGAACTTGTTTACCGGCTGTGGTAAATCATGTCGCCACCTCGCCTAATTCGGCTCGGGACGACATAATTCACCACAGCCATGAACAAGTTTCCAAGTCCCCTGTCACCTGACCGTACAACTAATAATGTAATCCATGTAAACGGATATTAAACAAAAAAGAAATCTGCATGTTTGTTTTGGTTTTGTATTTCGGTTTTCCACGCTACATTTCACAATTATTGCTTGTTGTCTATTTTTTGCTTATTGTCCATTTACTGCATCATTTCTGAGCAGATTTTTATACTTGAAAAGAAAACATGATTGATCAATTAACGTGAGAGGCAGAACGTGTAGCCTAATATTTACAAAACATTCCGGTAAGAAAATGCTTTGACAATTATTCTACTAAATAAAAGAAATCGTCGGTTTACTTCAAAAACCTCCTAACTACAGCTTGAAATAAGCTGTAGTTACGAGTTTTTTTTAAGTAAACCGACGAAATGAAACTTTCAATCTGATAGTACAAACCAAAAATCTTACTGTTTTTAAAAGTATATTGGAGTAAAGATATCTCTTTGTCGGACATGTGGTAATTTTCACCGACATAATGATAAAAATGCCTATTCACCGATTTTGCTGCACTCGTCGTAAGTTTGTAATATTACCCTGGCTTTTATTATCTTGAGATTTATTACATGGCTTTGAAAGTTTGTTTTTTTTTAAGCTACATACTGCATAATTTAGTCTGTATTTATATTTCGGCATCAACAGCAGGTAAAAGGCACAGTAAAAGCCAAAAGTAGACAAAGCAGGTGTTAAAACCCGGTTATGTTTAACCTTTTACAAAACAATCCCTGGTTTTTACGGGTCCGGAATAGTAGGCTTTTGAAAACATTGTGGGAAAAGGAGAAAATGCTGGTAACCAGCATTTTCTCCTTTTCCCACAATGTTTTCTACCCTGTCATAGACAGAAATCGTCTTTTCAGCAAGAGTTGAATTGTCGTCTGCAAATGCTTTGAATTTGGTCTAGTCCAAAGGTTTGTCGTTTGGGAAAGTGTTAAATCATATCATTTATAAGTTTAGATTGAATTTGTATTTCGGCATCGACAGGTAAAATGCACACAGCAACGGCCAAAAGTAAAACACAGTGGGTGTAAAAATGCAGTTATCACACCATTTTAAAGTATGAAAATGATTGTGAAGATGACGACCTTTTATTGTGCGGTGGCCCAAAGCGTAACTCGCAGACAGAAAATGAATATTAAAACCAAGCAAAAAGTTGACAAGTTTCTCTTTCTTTTGCTTTTCACCTGACTTTGATATTTACTCGTATTTTTGCAAGCGACTTACACCAGGATCGACAAAACAATAATAGATTATACGGAGTCCTATAGGTGTCATGATCTACACACTTTCTACTTTCGAAATAAGGAAATCTTAAATCGTTCAAACGAAATATTATTTCGTGAAAATAAGAAATTGTAATCTTTCAAACAAAATACTATTTCGAGAAAACTTAATCGTTGAATTGAAATGCTAATTCGAGAGAACGAAATGCTATTTCGAGAAAACTAAAAACTAAATACTCAAATGCAATTTGAGAAAACGAATTCTATTTCGAGAAAAATCGGTATATTCGGAACACTTGGTTGTCATGGCCATGTGAGATGAGTGACTACACAGTCTGCATATCGTTTTCTCGAAATAGTATTTCGTTTTGATGATGCGGTATTTCGTTTTTCTCGAAATAACAAGAATCCTGGTTTCCCTAAAGTCTATATTCAGATATTGTATTCAAAGATATGCAGTAAAACAAGAACATTTGCGAAAACTATCTTTACGTATTTGAAATAATTTAATTCTAAAGATATTTGGAACGAAAAAAAGACTACATTTTCCCCAAGATGTATTGTTCATAATTGTCCTATTATTGTTTCGCGTGGAAACTGTTTAAACTGTTTACTTTACGGCTTCCTATTGCCAGATGGTTTTGTTGTTGTTGTTGTTGTTGTTGTTGTTGAATAGTTATATTGAACTACATTTTATTGTATTTCAAACTGTGAGAAATTTAGTGTTTAATAGATGCAAATTATAATCGGATACTAACACATTATGAAATGATTTAATAATCTGAAATTGCATGATTAAATACTGCAATTACGCCAGTTCATCCTCAGAATTAAACTACCTTGACAACGAGCAGTTTTGAATGTATATGTTTATATATTAGTTATTATCGATCAATGTTTAACTGGAATATGTTTATTGAGAATTTTTCTTCAACGTTTGCATTGATTTTTTCGCTCTCTCTCTCTCTCTCTCTCTCTCTCACCTCCAATAGGTGAGCATCCTGTAATAGGAATTAGATGTACTTTTTTTTCCGATCTAGTTGAGCAAACACATGTGTATATATTTAATGAAAACAACTTTGTATTTTGACGATGTACATTGTACAAGTCTGATGAATAAACTTTTCTGTCTGTCTGTCTGTTCATAGCTATTTTCTACATTGTTATTTTATTAGCGACGTGAGCATTTCATCTGTACAGGGGATAGAGATGCATCATAGCAGACAGGCCTAATGTTCGAACTTTATCTTCCGCTAGATGGCATTCCACAGATACACATCTATCTCATTATCTCCCGCTAGACGACATTGTACAAATATACATACATGTATGTCTAATTTGGGCATTTTGGGTACAGAACCGTACTACTAATCTAAGCGGCAACCGTTACTTTGAATTTTAAACTAAACTAAATGTTTATCAAATAAAATGCTACCTGGTGAGATTCATTCAGCTATAATCAATTGTTTAGAGAAGTCTGAAGTTAACGCTTTACTCCATAGATACTCATTTCTACGCATTGTTTGTAGGATCCTTTGGAAAACATTGTGGCAAAAGGTGAAATTGCTCGTGACGAGCAATTCCACCTTTGTCACAATGTTTTCTATGCAATCACAAGGTTTCATATACATATGGAGTCCAACACGCGAAATGGTACATTCGGACATTTGCGTAAAGTGTCGTCCCGGATTAGCCTGCGCAGTCCGCGCAGGCTAATCCGAGACGGCACTTTACGACTACATTAGATTTTGTGCTACAGTAGACTTGCGTAAAACAGAAAATCACATAAAATCGGAAAGTGTCGTTTCGGATTAGCCTGTGCGGACTGCAGACGCTGATCAGAGACGACACTTTACGCAAATGTCCGAATGACCCTTTTCGCGTGTTGCACTCCATATGGGAAATGACTTCATCCTTGCTGTTATTTAGGGTCAATTACAGATACCATAGAAATGCATTATGGGGTAAACGGTTAAAACAGGCCTGATTTCTCCTCAAACTTATTGATAAAGCAATTTTCTTTATTGCTACTTTATAGCGCGTATCACTACACCACCACCCCCCCCCCAAAAAAAAAAAGAGAAACTGGGCGCGGGGGGGGAGGGGGGGGAATGGTGCGTCATGGCAGACATGTCGAATCTTCGAAGAAAACGACATGCGCAGACAACGAATTTTCGAAAAATATGACATGCGTCGACAACGACCATAGAAATGTCATGGGAAGGACCTCTGTGAGTGGTCATGTGTACAAATTTACACGTTGGTGTACTTCAAAAAACCTCGTAACTACAACATGAAACAAGCTATAGTTACGAGGTTTTTGAAGTAAACCGACGTTCAATACGGCGTAATGCTAGTCAAGTACACTCAACTCTTTCATTACCATCGACGATACCAGCAGCTTTTGTGAACAGTGTAGATCAAGATCAGACTGCACAGAACGTGCAATCTGATCTCTGATCTATACTGTCCATTGCTTTATTCTAGACTATGACCGGATTGTCACCTGATCTTGCAGCCAAACTGTATATGTAGCTTTTGAGAAAATGCGAAATATTCTATTCAAAAATGAAAGGGTTAAAGTGCAGTCCTGGAGACATGCAACATTAGCGGTCTTGTAAAGGTAGGAAATATGCAATAAAACGCAGCTCAGTCAACCGATTTATAGCAGACGAACAGACCACTTCAAAACTTCCTTATTTCTATCTCTCCTCCCCCTTTACCCCCTTCCCCCCCCCCACATACACACCTGCTTAACCCATTACCACTCAATCCCATTTTTTGATGCCCCTGAAAAAGAAGCCATTAGAAAACATTGTGGGAAAAGGAGAAAATGCTGGTTACGAGCATTTCCTCCTTTTCCCACAACGTTTTCTACCCTTCACAAAACAAATTTCAAATTTTCAGTCACTTTTATTTTGTCTTCTGCAAATGCTTTCAATTTTGACAAGTCCAAAATTTTGTCATTTGGTAATGGGTTAACTCTTTACCAAACGACAAATTTTTAGACTGGTCCAAATTGAAAGCACTTGCAGATGTCAAAATAAAATTGACTGAATATTCTAAATTTGTATCTAAGAGGAGAGAAAACATTGTGGGAAAATGTGAAAACGCTGGTTACCAGTATGTTCTCCTTTTCCCACAATGTTTTCAAAAAGCTTCTCTCTCAAGGTAGTCAAAAGTCGGCATTGTATGGAAAAAAGACTTCAAAGTTTTTGAAAGCACTGTGCTCAAATTGTGGTGAAAGAACAAACTGCTGATCATACGAGGCATCTCTATTGTTTCATTTGCGAGTGCTTTCAATTTGGGCAAGAATTTTGGGATATGGGGGAAAAAATAATTAATTCTAAAACTCGGGTGAAGTAAAAATGATGTAAGGTTAAAACGCCAAACACAAGACAAAATCTAGAAAGAGAATCTAGAAAGTTATCTGCAAATTATAATGGTAACACCTTTCCTTCTTGAGTTATAAATTGCCGCCTTTTCTCCTATGAACACTTCGGCTGCTAAGCCCAACTCTGAACTTATACGGACAGTGTAGATCAAGATCAGACTGCACAGTATTACGAGACAAGCGTAACAAGAAAGAAAAGCAGCATCGAGCCTTTACAATTAACAAAATTTATTAATGAACAGAGACAAAAGAGTACCATAGGAGATAAGTTTGAATTAAATTTTGTCAATTCTAATCTTGGAACAAGAAAAAGAACAAGTCCCTCAAAATTATGAATTATGTTCAGACTGCACAAAGTAAGAAATTACTGGTTCCTAAAACCTAAATTAACAATAATTTTAACTTGGAGATAGATATTAGCAATCTGTTTAATAAAAAGATAATTCCAACTTACTGGGATTACACATCCGTAAAGGAAAAACAAGTTTTAAGAATTAAAACTTTCTTTGATTAGAATATAAAACATACTTTATCATTATGCTTAAATGTACATGAAAATACATATTATCTGTTTAATAAAAAGATAATTCCAACTTACTGAGATTACACATCCGTAAAGGAAAAACAAGTTTTAAGAATTAAAACTTTCTTTGATTAGAATATAAAACATATCATTATGCTTAAATGTACATGAAAATACATAGAAACAAATGTTAACTAAATACAAATTAAAATATCATACATGAAGAAAAATGTTAACATATTACAAGTCTATTTACTTTTAACAAGACTAGCTTTAGTCAGTCTTTCAAAAAGAATTCTGTGATAGTCTTTCGCTGTCTATCCCAATTATCTCTGTGTATGATGAAGTCTTTAAGATAGGCCCTACATTCTTCTAATCCAGATATTTTCGTATTGATAAGACATTGAAATGTTGACGGTTAGATTTTCATCCAAAAAACGGCATAACTTTGCACTGATAAAGTCCATAAGGAGTTACGAATGCAAAGATCTCTTTAGCTCTTTCAGTGAGAGGAATTTGCCCATATCACTTTAGAAGATCAAATTCGGTAACATATTTAGCATGACCAACATTCTCAATGCATTCATCTTGGTACTAAACACGAATCAGTCTTGGTCAGAGTATTAACTTTTCTATAGTCAGTGCACACATGAAAAGTTCCATCTGGGTTTGGTACAAGAATACAAACTTCATTCTCAAATAGAAACTTGATTTACTCTCCAAGATGCTCATATTTCTTGGGATTCATTCGATATGGATGTTGTTTCACCGGTTTCACATTTTCAATGTCCACACCATGGTATATTGTATCTGTCCTTGTTAGAATATCAAGGAACAGGTGCATATACTCAGAAATTAACCTTTTCCAATTCATCCTTTTGATTATTGTCTAAATGTGATTTTTTTTTTTCTGAATTTCTTAAAATGTTAAATTCTGAAGTTTTGAACCTATAGGGTTAGACTTGTCAAAACGTTTTTCTTCACAATTTATGTATTCATGATTAATGTGGTTTTGACCTTGAGAGACTGATGAAACAACTCTAATTGGTGAAATATTTGAATTATCCTTATCAACATATTCCTTTAAATTATTTACATGATACAATTGCTTTTGTTTCTCCCGTCTGGAGTTATTATCAAGTAATTTAGGTCACTGACCTTTTTCTCTACAGAATAACGGCCAAAAATACCTTGCTAGTAGGGGCCTACCAGGCACTGGTAGAAGAGCTAAAACTTTATCTCCAGGTTTACAATATCTCTCTTTCAATTTACACTGCGTTTTCTCTAAATGATCACAGAATTTTACGATAATTTTATTGATGGCTAAATGATCTGACATTGCTGGAACACAAGCTAAGCTTAATACTTCTGATCTATAAGATTTAGGATCGATACCTAAATGGCCTCAAATGTTTTAAAACAATTGAAGCCGACACATCAAATACGATTCACAGTGGGCACTATTATTTGTACATTACGGCAAAGAAAACATTATAGGAAAAGGGGAAAATGCTGCTTCCAGTAGTTTCTCTTCTTTCCACGATATATCTAAAAGCCTTCATCTCTATAGTCGGGACTGTTTGGCAAAGAGTTATCTAAGCAGTGTATTAAAATTATGTGTCAACAATTCAAATTCGGCAGGATAGGACAAGATAATTTTTTGTCACCATTTCAAATTCGGCAATTTGGGTAAGGAACAGTTGATGAATACTAGCCTCAAATCCAGCAATTCTTAAAAGAAAAATATTATTCTCGAAGACTATTCTAAATTTGAATTTGTAACATCTTCTGATTGGCTAAACCTTGCAAACAATTTAGCCAATTAGAAATTGTGCGACTTTCAAAAGTGAAAATGAGCCAATGATGGTCTTGTTAATTATTCTTAGTTAAGTTTAAACGTATCCATTCATCAACGCAATATTCTAAAGGTATTTTATAAAATTAGGAGACAAGATGATTTGGTAGACAGGAACGACAGCTAAGCTTGTTTAGTTCCTCCAATAATGTCATAGCCACAGTAATAAAGACGATGGTGCTAATATGTGAGATAGTGAAGAAAAATATTCATATATTCAAAGAAAGAAAGAAAGAAAGAAAGAAAGAAAGAAAAGAAGAAATATACAAACAAAACAGACAATAATCCAATTATTCTATTATCTGATTAATACTATTTTTTTTGCACATACCTGCCTCTTGGCAACCTGTACACGTTGCCCTTCTGTATCTGTCCGCGAGTGTCCATACTGGGTGAGAGTTAAAGATGTCACAAGTAAAGTCAAAGAGAGTATTGCAGCTGCTTTGAACACACGCTTTACAAAAAGATCGGGTCTCATTTCAACTGCATTGTGTTGTCAGATTCCCATTCACATACCTGAAAAAAGAAATTTTACCTTTATATACCTACAAAATTTTCGACTACAATACACGCATCACATGCTGATGAAACCAGAAATGATGGCGAAAAAAGATCCCATCTGTTAGCACTGAATACAGTCCCAAATATGATACAGCTTGATTCAGTATTATGCATGCGGTCTACTTTCAGTTTAGTGTAGAATTTGATTGGTCCAAATGCGGTCTAAATAAAATTACAATAAAATTCATCCGCTTTTCGCAGAAAAAGACCGAGCCTTCCTAGTATTTGATACATTAATCATACCCCTATCGAAATGAATCGTCAGTAATTGCAATATTTTGTGTTACTTTAGTCGGTATGCGATAAAAGGACTATTATAGATTTTGCATTAAATTTCATGTAAAATATGTGACCGTTCACGCAAATAGGGACCATCTGGGAACTACGAAAAGTGTCCAACCTGGTCAGACTGCGCCGATTACAGAGTCGACACTGCGCCTTTAAGATTTTGTTAGAATTCCCAGATTGTCCCTTCTTGCGTGACGGGTCACATATATTCGACATGTTCGCTGTGAAAAGGGGAGTTGATGTATCTCCGTGGGGCACGATGCCAAGCAAGTCATCGCATTTTTATAGACCCATAAATTTATTTTTTGTAACAACCGATTGAATTGTTAGGTACACTGATCCTTGTCTAGAGTGCTAAGTACTGCTTGGACAACCAACAAAATGACACCAGTCTTCGCACACACTATCCATTAAGATACCTGTACATCTATTTATCGTTTTCAGCAAGTTTTAATTGATTTCATCCTTATTTCAAAAAACTATAATCAAACTTCTATTTGCCTGCTTAATGTTGCCCAAGACTGCTGCAAGATGCATAGATTGCAAAGGATTGAAATTGCATTTCTCGTGTTGACGTTTGTCTTTATGCATGCTATTTAGGTAATATTTTTTTTTATGTGTTTTCATGTAGACTTATGTGTAATGATATTTTCTATTTTCAGGCAAAAGAAAGTTTTACTTCTTAAAACTTTCTTTTCCTTTAGGAGGGGAAATGTTATGTAGATAGGATATGGAGTGCAACACGCGAAAAGGTGCATTCGGACATTTGCGTAAAGTGTCGTCCCGGATTAGCCTGCGCAGTCCGCGCAGGCTAATCCGAGACGGCACTTTACGACTACATTAGATTTTGTGCTACAGTAGACTTGCGTAAAACAGAAAATCACATAAAATCGGAAAGTGTCGTTTCGGATTAGCCTGCGCGGACTGCGCAGGCTGATCCGAGACGACACTTTACGCAAATGTCCGAATGTCCCTTTCCCCATGTTGCAGGCCATATACAGTGACCTGTTTTCAGAATAATTAGGGACCTATTCTATTTCTTGTTCTAAGAGTAAAAATTGTCAAAATTTCATTCAACCTTAACTCTTATTGTACTATTTTGTCTTTGTTCATTAATAAATATTCTAATTTGTTAAAGGCTTGTGGCTGGTTTTCTTTCTTGTTACGTATGGTTCGTAACGATAAGAACTCGAGCTGTAACTGAATGAGACTTAATACCCCCTCCAGCACTTTGACAGAATAAAGTGTGAAGTTCAAGGGGTGGTAATTCCTCAACAAAGAAGAGTTGACACATGAAAATCGCGTCCTGTAAATTTTCAATACTAAAGGAATGAAGAGAATTTTATTTTTTTCATGGAGGTATGAAAAAAAAAAAATCTAATCACACTTTTGTATGAGAGCACGGTTTCATACAAAAGTGTGATTAGGTTTTTTTTCTTCTCTCTTCATTCCTTATAATTTAATATTACAAACAACAACCCCCTACAGAAATAATTCAAACCACATTCATTTTCTTTAGTTTTAAATCTAATGTTGGAGTTTTTTAAAGTTCCTTCCATCATATTTGTATGGCACAAGAATGTAACAAGGAAGCAGTTTTCAGATCCCCAATACTGAAAATTAACCAATAGAATGAAAGTAAAGGAGCAAAGCAGTTTGTAGGACCCGCAAAGTAAAAGTAGTTCCGGCTCTGCTGAAAAAAAATTCATGGAGCTATGATTTTTTTTTTCAGCCAATCAGAAGCCAATTTGCATGAAAACAACTGATATAAAATTATTAGAATATGATCAGTATATGTGCAAAGTTTCAATACTATAGAAGGAAAACTGTGGGATGAGTATTTTGTACACAGACGGACATACGGACGGACGGACGGACACACAGACAGACAGACAGGCTGATTCCAGTATACCCCCGAAAACATTAGTTTTGCGGGGGTATAATAAGAGAAAATGAGAGTTTTAAATCATGATAAATAGAATGATCAACTGGTGGTGTGTAATACTAAGAACGAGTCACTCGAATGGGGTTTGTTCCGGTTAAAAAACTCGGCCTTCGGACTCGCTTTTTTCAATAGCATCACACCTCATTCTAGTGACATAGAGGATATTTGTTATTTTCTGTGAAAGATCGAAATTAATTTCATCGAGTGGACACCATCGGTAATATTTTCACAAGTGGCGCAGCCACGAGTGAAAATATTACCGATGGTGTTCACGAGATGAAATAAATTTCGATCTTTCACCGAAAATAACAAATATTCTATTTATTTCATGCTTTTTACCCTTTCTGGGAGGAGCTTTAGCAGAATTCAGTATAGTTATTTTCCCTTGTTCCCCTTGGCGTACCCCTCCCGCATAGCAACGTCACGTCAAGCACGAGAAATGTGAGGTATATGACGTCATATTTCCCATCTGGTTGTTAGGCACGCGCAATTTACCTAGGCAACAAGAACGTGAAAATCGGTATTTTCACTGGTGGTACCAGTCTAAGATCGAAAAATATTTTCACTGCCATTTCTCGATATCCTACCGGAAAGCATGAAATAAAGCTTTTTAATACAACACACAACCAGTTGATTGTTCTCTTTACCTTTCCTCTTAAAAGAGCTTTTGTCTTCGTTCATTAATTGATATTCTAAATTGTTAAAGGCTTGTTGCTGGTTTTCTTTCTTGTTACGTTCATCGAGAGACATTAGTATAAGTTGTAAGAATTTGTTTCTTAATGGATGTAAAATAAATATGTTTAACCCTGTCCCAAATGACAAATTTTGGACTCTTCCAAACCAAAAGTGCTTGTAGACGACAATTTTAGATTTGGAGAAAATGGCAGAAAAATTCTCGAAAAAAGGTAGAAAACACTGTGAGAAAAGAAGAAATTGCTCGTAACGAGCAATTTCTCCTTTTCCCACAGTGTTTTCAAAAGATTTTTAATGCAGACACGTAAACCAAGGGCTTGTTTGGGAAAGGGTTAAACCAAACTAAACCAATCTAAAGGCCTTTCAAGTAGCAAAAGTTTGGATTTTACTATCCTTTATGTATTGTTGATTTTCAGCTTTATTTTTTCACTCTGGTTTACTGCGTAGAAGGATCTTGTCAACAATTTCATACTGCTAGTCCGTTTATAGTGGTTTTATTAATCTGAAACATCATCAATAAAAAATAAGCCGTTTATTGTACAAACATGTACCCGTTGTTCACTGAATCGTATAATTCTTTCGGCAAAAATTATAACTCCGCGCTGAAATCAAAATGTCAACCCTTTACTATACGAAAAAAATTTGGACTCGTCCAATTCGAAAGCATTTGAAGACGACAAATGAAACGTAGTTCAAAGGTTGGAAATCATTTTTGAAAGGATAAAAACGTTGTGGAAAAAAGGAGAAAATGCTGGTAACCAGCATTTTCTCCTTTTCCTACAATGTTTTTTTTTTTAAAGCTTTCTTCTTCAGGGTCATAGAACAAGACCACAAATTTTTGGACCCGTCCAAATTTTGAACATTCAAAGACGGCATATTAAAATAAATGTACATCTACTGTTGAAACATATTTTCGAAAGAGTAGGAAACATTTTCTCATTTTTTTTCCACGGTGTTTTCTTCTCAGTAAAAAAAAAAAATAAAAGGAAAAAATAAATCCACATTTAAGATTTAATGTACAGTCTATTTACATGTATATATAATAATTTGGACACGTCTAAAAATTGTTTAGTTTAGTTAAGAGTTAACCCATTATCGCACAATCCCTACTTTTAACGACCCTGAGAAAGAAGCCTTTAGAAAACATCGTGGAAAAAAAGGAGAAAATGCTGGTAACCAGCATTTCCTCCTTTACCAACAATGTTTTCTACCCTTCCCAAAGCAAATTTCAAATTTTCAGTCACTTTTATTTTGTCGTCTGCAAATGCTTTGGATTTGGACAAGCCTAAAATGTTGTCGTTTGGTAATGAGTTCAAAAGTTATCTCATCCTACATCGAAATAAGCAATTATCCCACACATGTTCTTTTTCTCCATGACTTGTTCACCTGTCATTTATCAAAATTGCTCTCAACAATGACGGGAGTGTATTTAGAAAGTATACCTTGGTCAATTTCTTCCTGGGCCTAACTTATGTTCAGTATTTTATCAAATTCGACGATCTAAATTGTCAACCTAACCCGCAAGCTAAAATATTCAGATTCCCATTTTTTTTCACCCTTACATTATCTTATTGGTATTTGGATAATTGTCGGGTATTCATTATACCCCCGCAAAGCGAATGTTTTCGGCGGTTTACTGGAATCAGACTGTCTGTCCGTATGTCCGTTTGTGTACAAAATACTAGTAACTTTTTGTCGCAAACTCCTCCTACAGTTTTCCTTCAATTGTATAGAAAATTTGCACATATATTGACCATATATTAAATATTTGCAAGACGCAGTTTTTAAGTGCACACTCTTCCTGGTTGTGGAATTATCTCCCCCTTAAACTTTCGACAGGATTCTTTCCTCTCTTACCACTGACTGTTGTTGTTAAGATGATTATGTGGGAAAGCAGCCAGTGGGTTGAATAGTGCATTGTACAGAGTAGGCTACTGGTAAAAGAAACACCAGGTAAGCATGGACAGCTGTATTTGCCGACGCGATATATACTTGAGATGATGTTAAAAACGGTGTTAACTCTTTACCACACGAGAAAATTTTAGACTAGTCCAAATTGAAAGCATTTGGAGACGACAAATTAAAGGTGACTGAAAAATTGAAATTTGTTCTGGGAAGGGTAGAAAACACTGTGGGAAAAGGAGAAAATGTTGGTTACCAGCATTTTCTCCTTTTCCCACACTGTTTTCAAAAGACTTCTTTCTCAGGGGAGTCAAAAGTAGGGATTGTGTGGTAATGGGTTAAGCACCATGCAATCAGTTATTCCATCATTCATCGAAATTGACGTCAACGCGTCTAAAATTTCCTACCAAAAAACAAAACCCCAGACTTATCCAAATCGAAATTATTTGCAGACGACAATTTAAGTATGATTTGAATAATTGCATTTGTCGTTCATGGGCTGGAAAATATTGTGGAAAAATGAGAAAATGCTGGAACCAGCGTTTTCTCATTTTCCCATAATGTTTTCAAAAGGCCTCTGGGTCATAAACAATCCGGATTATGCAGGATAAGATGAAAACAAAAGTCACATGAAATATGTCCTACAAAAAAGATTCGCGTTTAAGCTCTTTATTCGATTCGGGAGAGCAATGGCTTACCAGGACAGCATAGATCAAGATCAGGCTGCACAAACCGCTTGTTTAGCCAAGCGGGCAATATTATAAACGATATTGCGATAAATCAAAGTTTCCTGTGAATTTTATATTTTCATTTTATCTAGATAAAATTTACGGGAAACTTTTATTTATCGCAGTAGTTTTTCTAAAATAATCATGATAGTTTTCATGTGTCTCGTTGCAGATTAATGCCACTATAATGTAATTACGTAAAACTTAGGAAAATTTTGTTCGTAACCGTTTTAGTGAAACGGGACCAAGGAGTTTTAGAGAAGATTATCATAGTCATCAATGGAATGCTTTTTTAAAAAATCATATTTTTAGTTACAGAACGTCTTGGGAAACATGGGACCATCTTTGGAAAACATAACGCCAAACATGAGAATTTTCCATTTGTCTTCAAAGGCTAGAAAACTTTGTGGGAAAAGGAGTAAAGTGCCGACTACCACCATATCCTTTTTCATAGTTTTTCAAATGTTTTTTTTTTTGCTCAAGATTGTTAAAACACAATACTGTTTTGTGGCCAAAGGTATCCTTTATTTTAAGTCATTATCAAAGGACAAAATTTTAGATTTGTCCAAATCAAAACATTTGCGGACGACAAAATAAAAGTGACTGAAAATTTGAAATTCGTTTTGTGAAGGGTAAAAAACATTGTGGGAAAAGGAGAAAATGCCTTTTTCCTTTTCCCACAATGTTTTCTAAAGGCTACGCAAGAAAATTCTAATTCAACAAATTTAATATCGGTAGTATCTAAAGTGGTCAGTAAACTGATTCAGTACAAATTCTGTTAGCTCAGTGTGAAACACCAAACAAGCCAAATCAAACCATACTATAGTCTAATGGTTGCCACTTAGACCTATCCCGTTTTTAAGGCAGTTCGAGATGTTAACTCCGCTTACGGAAGGTTTCGAGCCCGGAACCTGAGTGAGAGACCGACGCTCCTACAACACTATCGTCCCCTACCACCATTCCAAAGTTTAATCTAACCAAGTAATTAATAGAAAACATACCATTTAACTTTCGCCACACATAAAAGTCCGGATATTTTTTTTGTCCGTTTCGTCCTGATAAAACTGACGTATTAAAATTCAACGCATATTTTCCGATATGACGATGACGCTAATATCCCTTTCTCATAGCCAATATATTATAATGGTTTGAACTTAGCCCATACCCCTAAAAATAGAATTTTCTTGCGTACTTGTCCAAACGACTTCATCATGGTGAGCTTTTGACGACCGATTATGTACCTGGCAAAATATTGTATAATTTCTTGAATGAGCTGTTACTTTTCATTTACATTTGATCTACATCTTATTTATATTCTCTTTTGCAAGTATATCCTGGTGATTTGAAAATCACGTCCTTGGTGCGTGTGAAATAAAGGGTAAAAACGTTATTTACAATAGGACTTTCCCTTGATCCCATGAAATGCTTTACCTGACCACGTAAATGTAAATATGAAAAATTCGGTTGGTCGGAGGTTAACCCTTTCCCAAACAATCCCTGGTTTTTACGGGTCAGGAATAGAAGCCTTTTGAAAACATTGTGGGAAAAGGAGAAAATGCTGGTAACCAGCATTTTCTCCTTTTCCCACAATGTTTTCTACCCTATCATATAGAAAAATAACCTTTCTCGCAACTGTTAAATTGTTATCTGCAAAATGCTTTCAATTTGGTCTGGTCCAAAATTTGCCGTTTGGGAAAGGGTTAAAGGTGAAACCATAGGGCTACTAAGTGCGACCTGTTTTTTCTGTTATAATACTGTGTAGATCAAGATTATACTGTACCGTCTGATCTTGACCCACACTTTCAGAGAAAAAGTGATTAGTTTTATTCGAGGAATTTCGAAATTGTAAGATACAAATTGTTTTTTGTTACAACTTGCCAGAGTTATTCAGTCGATTTATTTATCTAACAGTTTAAGTTTTTAGCAGAGGTACACCCATCTCTTTATTCAAATCATCTCTTTATTTTTATTGTTTATTGCATAATAACATATCAATACAAAAACAACAAATATTTGCAGATATCTGGACCCATATGGAAAAACTAAACAAGTTTTCGGTGTAATTAAATGCCAACACTATTTCTAAGCAGGAAATATATATTTTTTTTAAAAAGTAAAACGGAGTAAACTTCCTAGCAAATAGGCAGGGGAACTGAAAATATATACACGTATACTGACATTTTTACTTATTGCAAATTACATAGAGGATATTTGGGGTTTTTTTTTTTTTCGGTGAAAGATCGAAATTTATTTCATCGAGTGGACACCATCGGTAATATTTTCACTCGTGGCGCACCGATGGTGTTCACGAGATGAAATTAATTTCGATCTTTCATCGAAAAAAATAAATATTCTATTTATTTCATGCTTTTAACCCTTTCTGGGAGGAGCTTTATCAAAATCCAGTACAGTTCTTTTCGAACCCCTTCAAGCGCAAGAAATGTAAGGTATAATTATGACGTCATATTTCCCATCTGATTGTCGGGCACGCGCAATTTACCTAGGCAACAAGAACGTGAAAATCGGTATTTTCACTGGTGGTACAAGTGTAAAATCGAAAAATATTTTCACTGCTATTTCTCGACATCCTACCGGAAAGTATGAAATAAAGACGCATAGAATCTATTTACATTTTTACTTATTGCAAATTACTTCTTGTTCATTCCTTATCAATATAAAAAAATGTGGGTCAAAAGCCAGAAATTTCAGGTACGTCGAAAGAAATGTAATAATTTTAACACTCATCGCACCGTTTTCAAGTGTCACCGATGAGCCTATGTGAGTGAAAAAAAGATTACGAGATTGTGTTTCCCACCACATAAATTCAAATTCTTTTGTCCATGCAGTCAGCAGGGTTTCAGAACACTGTTACTTTAGTTAAAACATATTTTATTTGCAAATTCAACTAAAAGGTGAAAGATAATTTACAAATACATGCACAGTTCAAACATTTTATACAAAATGGATAAGAACGAAAGCAGTGCTTATAATGTTCTTCTCCAAGTTGATAGCCTAAACACGAGTACAAGTCATAAATCTAAACTAGTATACTATACCGTGAGGGAGAATTAATATTGATAATTGTTTAGGAATGGGGGGAAAATATGTTTTGATTGGAAAAAAATAAAATATGAAATAAGTTAGAGAAGTACATCAACACTGTTGTAATACTCGGATGCGAATTATTTACGGACACAACAACTGCCTCCTTTTACCAGAACGCTTATACTACATTGTTCGATTATACAAATACTGTTATTACTTAGAAATTCCTAGTTCGAATCCCGCTAATGGGAACGGTAACGAGGCTTTGCCCCTCTCTCTCTCTCTCTCTCTCGGTTGGTAATTGCCAAGCATAACTCAAGCAATACACTGTACTTTGACAAAGCAGATTCACTATCAAACTGCACCTGTTGTGTTCGCTAAAGGCACTCAAGCATTACCTTTTACGCTGACCCCAGAAGGACTAGATCGAACACACAATCAAATATCCGGTGAAAAACAAATATATATGTTGTTTGAACAAGCAAACCTCCATGATAAAATCAATTGTCCTCATATATAACCACGTACATGTATATATGGCTTTAAGATGTTCCATTTTCCTAATTACTTTCAGAAAATACCTATTGATTGATTAATTGATATTGCTTTAATTTATCGTCGCCGCCGGTTGCCAACATCAAAGCTGTAAGTCGTTTTACGGGAGATTAGTGCAGATACGGACCGACACCCATCTTATATCTTAGTTACACCTGGTTTACTTAAGTGCTCGGTGCTTAGCACCGTCACACAGGTGGGGCTCGAACCCGCACCTTCAAGTGACCCATGACTTTATGTCCTACGCTCTACCACTTGAGCTATGCGGGATGGTCTATAACTATTGACTTACCGTATTAATAGATGACATGTGGGACAAGTGCAGCCCGGACCAGCCCGCGTAGCTAAAAAGGTATAGGGTAGGACTTGTGAACGTGATGTTTTGAGTCACTTGAGGGTGTGGGTTCGATCCCCACAGTTGGCCATCTAAAATTACTAATAATCCTTCAGGGGAGACGTTAAACCTAGGTTCCTTGAGATGGTACTGTATACCGATTACGTGAAGAACCAGGCGTAGCTTAAAGGTGGCCCTTCAGAATTTAAGACGAAACTTTTACAAAAATACAAAAATATCATCTTTATAGTCCCAAAGCCTTATAATTGTCATTCATAAAACCCCAATAGTCGAAAACCATCCGACAACAAGAGAAATTAGAGATTTACTACAGCCCAGGACGACACCAATGGGAAGCACGGTCTATTTTTACATTAGCAACTCACTCATATACATACCCGAAATACACAGACGAAGCTTCAAACATAGTGTCCGAGGAAGATATTATGAAAAATAATTACATGTTTATTATGTAATGGAATTTAAGCGTCATTAGTCACGTGCCAGTCACTTAACATTCTCACAATGCTTTTTTAAATTTTTGGCGCGAAATCTAAAAATAGCTTAAGAGGCTACGTAGCCTTTTAAGGGAATACCATCAAAAATATTTCTTTTTGTAATTTTATGTTTCTTAATTCTTGATGATTTGCATGATTTTTTCGTATAAATTTCAGTGATATATATATTTTTTGATTTGGTGTGAAGTAAAAATTCTAAATACCCACCTTTAAGACGGTTTTCGTCCTGTATCTGCACAATTCCACGTAACTGACAGCCTTCAGGGGGCATAGCCCATAAGGGGAACCGGTGGCGACGATAAATAAATGCAATTTCAATGATTCAACGCATAGTCTCTATTTAACCCATTACCACATAATCCCTACTTTTGACACCCCTGAGAAAGAAGCCTTTTGAAAACACTGTAGAAAAAGGAGAAAATGCTGGTAACCAGCATTTTCTCCTTTTCCCACAGTGTTTTCTACCCTCCCCAGAACAAATTTCAATTGTTCAGTCATCTTTTTTTAGTCGTCAGCAAATGCTTTCAATTTAAACCAGTCTAAAATTTTGTCGTGTGGTAAAGATTAAACAGTCAAGCTCCCAAGCACGACACGATACAATGAACTTTTGCATACAATGTAGATCAAGACCAGACCGCACAAAACTTTCAGTCTGGTCTTGGATCTACACTGTCCGAGATGGACATATCCCCCCCCCCTAAAAAATACCTATTTGAAAAAGTAAAATTTGGGCTTCTAATATCGGCTTAAAAGATTTATTTTACTTATTTATCAGGTAAAAGGGTAGTTTTTTCGAAGCTTTTAGTTATTGTCTTTAGTTTATTCATGCTTCGATTTCTAAATTGGTTTTTACAGTTCGTCTGTATGATACTCCCAAGTATGCCATTTTGGACCAAAAAATGTTTTGTTGGGGTAGATCTAAGTGGCATCCATTACACTGGTATGGTTTGATTTGGCTTGTTTTGTGTTTTACACTGAGCTAACAGAATTTGTACTGAATCAGTTTATTGACCACTTTAGTCACTAGCGATATTAAATTTGTTGAATTTCTGAAACAAAAACGTTTTATCTACAAAAATCAAAGCTACTTAATCTAAATACCACAAAAATTGACCCTGGTGTCTTCCAATTGACCGTCTACCATGCCAAACAACAAGTCTTCTTACTAATCCAAGTTGAAAGCTTGGTTTTTCGTAGGAATGTCCATGACCAAGACACTTAAGGGTCCTACCCTAGTCATATGGAACCAATGACATACATGTACATATACATTTGAGCTGTAGCGGTGATATAACTGAAACAATATTGAAAGTGGCGTAAGCATAATCCATTTAATAAATAAGCAAGTAACAAAGTCAGAAAGTAATCACACAATCATCTAAATTGAGAGCACAATTTATTATTAAATAGACGAAACTTACGGCTACCAAAAGTCTTTTCTTTTCTATAATGTTATTTAGAGGACGTTGTCTTCCTCGTACCAAATTCGAATTTGTCCTCAACGAATGTGCTCTCAATCAGGTGCCTGCAAGAAGTTTCAAATTATACAAGTTAACCATTTTTTCATTAAGTGAAAGATTTAATTGCACGCTTAATTTATTATGCACCACAAGGCTGCAATATCCATTCAATAGACCTATTCAATTTCTAATAATCTCACTAAGTGCACACATAATGTACCTTTGAAATAGCATAATTTGGGTATCTACTCTAGCTTGAAAGTTTCTTTTCACTTATTTAGCAGGCTAAGAGTTAAGTGACAGCTAGAAAACCATCAGTACAGAGAGACAAAATTGTGTAAAAACATTATATTTCTTTAACTGTTTTCTTAAGCCTCTTCAAGCTTTGTGTTTAAGATTTCTTACCAGAGTTTCGCAAAGACTCGTGGGAATGCCACATGATCATCGTATTCAAATTGTCGTTATGACGGCATGTTTAATTCTATAAAATTAGACTATGTAGATATGATATAGTGACCTGTTTTTAGAATATTCTAGAAACATGAGGAACATTTATTGGTTTTTCCATTATGGTTATTTTTAAAGACAGCTTGTTAGTCAACAAACTGTTCATTAATCAAGGATGTCATCTTTCTAGAAAAGACTGTTCTAGCATTTCCCAAGCTGATATAAAAAGGAGTGACTTACTTGATGATTTTGGAACTAGAAGTTAGACTTGTGGCTTTGTGGATTAAGAATTAGTGAAAAGTGTTGGATTTAACTTGGATATACATGTACATCTGTAAGTTGGAATTTTTTTATTAAACAGGATGCTCATATCTATTTGCAAGTTAAACTATAGTTAATTTAGGTTTAAGGAACCAGAAACTTCATTCTTTTTGCAGTCTAAACATTATTCTTAAAAAATTTGAGGGAATTATTTCATTTCTTGCTCTAAGATTAGAATTGACAAGATTTCATTCAAACTTAACTCCTTTTGTCTTTGTTCATTAATAAATATTGTTAAAGGCTTGTTGCTGGTTTTCTCTCTCGTTACGTTTGGCATGTAATAGAAATTAGGGTCTCTTCCGGGATTGATCATCTAGTAATTTTGGATATACTTTGAAATTATTTTGAACTTGTTGCAGTATTCAATTTTATTAGATAATGAAAATAGCGAAAAATGAAATCTGAATTTTATTCTACTAAACCAGCAAAAAGCAATCATATTTTTTGATCTTGAAAAACTTATTGCTGAGCAGGATTTGTTAAATTTGGCAAAAAATTCCGATTTGTTTGTTCCTGCTTGTCATTATAAGCTGACTACCATTAAAGGTTCTATGTTAAAGCATGGAATTAAAAAATCTATCGTTCAGTTTTCAATTGATGAAGAAATACTTGACTCATCTGCTCTGTCTCTTATTCGTGTGTCTCAGACAGACGTTGAAAGTATTTTTGAGTTACATGTGGGAAAATAAATACTACATAAAGAAGACAGATTGAAAAGAAATAGAGCAAGAAGAAAGGATGACAGGAAAAGAGTCGAAATTAAAATTAGAGCAAAAAGAGAGAATGAATGAAAAAAATTAGAACGAGAAGAGAGAATAATAATAAAATAATAAAAAGAATAAGAGTTAGAAAAAATGCATGCTGAAGAAAAAGAATAGGATAGGCAATTTCAGATCAGAATGAAAGAATAAGAAATAGGAAATAAGGAAAAACATTTTTTCATGTTGTTAATGACTCTGACATTACAAAATACCCCAGGCTTGTTCCGCCGTTTCAAGAAGAGAAAGTTGATAAATACTTTTCACATTTTGAAAGATTTGCTGAAAATTTAAAATGGCCAAAAGAATACTGGACCTTACTCTTGCAAAGTGTTGTAACTGGAAAGGCTCGCGATATTTTTTCGCAACTAAGTAATGAACAGCTCTCTTATTATGATAATGTTCAAGAATTTATTCTAAAAGCTTATGAATTGGTATCTGAAGTATGTAGATACAAATTTAGGAATGCAGAAAAGGAAATGGTCAAACCTGTGTTGAATTTGCTAGAACTAAAGAGCAATTATTTGATAGGTGGTGCCATTCAAAGCAAATAGGTTCAGATCATGGAAAACTTAGACAACTTCTTTTGGTTGAAGAATTTAAAAGGTGCATTAATTTAGATGAAAAAACCTTCTTGGACGTGTAAGAAGTTGAAACTTTAGAAGAAGCTGCATGCTTGGCAGAAATCTTTGCCTTGCCCATCGGGTCTCTTTCATGAATAAATCAAACCTTCGAAAATCTTTTTTCACACCTACTGGTCCTAAACCAAATTTTAATCAAAATAATGACAATTCCAATCAGAATAGTCCCAAACCCAAGTCTCCCCATGAAGCAAAAGGTCAAAATCCCTTATCCCAACCCACTTGTAATTATTGCAAAGAATCAAGTCAGAGTATTTCTGAATGACCTGTTTTAAAAAGAGAACGGAAAAAAATAGAAAGTTTTAAGCCTACAGGCTTTACTTCAATGAAGTCCAAATCTTTGTCCAGGCCAAAGTACATGAGATTGATACTGCTTTGGAGATTTATGAACCATTTTTATCTGATGTTGATTTTTTTTTCACTAGAAAGTGATATTGCCCTGTCTATTTGCGTTTTATGTGACACCGGAGCTTCTCAATCTCTTATTTTAGCAGATGCACTGCCTTCTTCATGCACTGCCTTTTTCTGAGAAGACTACTTCTGGGACAAATGTCCTTATTCAGGATGCAGAACGTGAATTTTTTAATTTACTGCTTCATAACATTTATTTGCCTTCAGACTTAATTAATGGTTCAGTGACTGTTGGTCTTAGAAAAGAAAAAATCGTTTTAAAGGTGTTCATTTGTTATTAGGCAATAATTTAGCCGGAGATAAGGTAATCGTAAATCCCTTTGTACCTGACACACATTGCATGGATCAATCACCTGATCCAATTGGGGAAGACAGCCATTTCGACTGAAAATCAGTTTGATATTGACTTATCTGATTCTTTGTTGGGTCATTTATTTCAAAAAGAAATTGAGAGGTCTATTTCACAAAACCCTTCTGAAAGACAGACAAATCCTAAACATAATTCATAAGAACTGGATTACACATCTTCACATTTAGTTAAAGAAGGCCATGATAGAAGGTCAGGGTCAGACCTAAGTGAAGACCAACACAATGGTCCAGAAATAGCACCTTTATTTCAAAAAGCTGTTAGTGAAACTGATCTTTTACAGGAGCCTGTCTGTTTTTATATAAAAAATTGAATATTTATGATAAAGTGGGGCCCTCATGCAGTCTCTGTTGATGATGAGTGGGCTGTCAATCATCAAGTTGTCGTTTCTAAATCTTTCAGATCATAAATGATAAGCTTAGCTCATAAAACACATATCTCAGGTCATTTAGGTATCAATCTTAAATCTTATAGATCAGAAAAATTAAGCTTAGCTTATGTACCAGCTATGTCAGGTCATTTAGGTTTCAATAAAACCTATCGCAAAATTCTTAATCATGTAGAGAAAACTCAATGTAAAATGAAAGAAAGACAATATGTAAGAAATTTTAAACCTGGAGATAAAGTTTTAGCTCTTCTACCAGTTCCTGATAGGCCTCTACAAGCAAGATATTTTGGTCCTTATTCTATAGAGAAAAAGGCCAGTGGCTTAAATTACGTGATAAGAACTCCTGAAAGGCGAAAACCAAAGTAATTATGTCATATAAATATGTTAAAAGAAAATGTTGAAAGGGATAATTCAAATATTTCACCAATAAAATTGATGTAGTTTCCTCTGTCCTTCAAAATCAAAATCACATCAACCATGAAGACATAAATTGTGAAGAAATGAACTTGGTAAGTCTAATCCTATTCGTTCAAAACTTCAGAACTCTGACATTTTAAGATATTTAGATAAAAAAAAAACTTTCACACTTAGACAATAATAAAAAAGATGAATTGAAAAAGTTAAGTTCTGAATATGAGCGCATGTTCCCTGATGTTTCATCACGGACAGATACAATATATCATGATGTGGACATTGAAAATTCAAAACCAGTGAAACAACTCCATATCGAAAGAATCCAAAGAAATTGGAGCATCTTAAAGAGGAAATCAGATATCTATTGGAGAATGACTTTATTGTACCTAGCCAAAGTGAATGGAGTTCTCCCTGTATTCTTGTACCAAAGACAGATGGAACTTTTCGTATGTGCACTGACTATAGAAAAGTTAATACTTTGGCCAAGACTGGTTTGTTTATAGTGCCAAAAGGAGGTGACTGCATTGAAAATATTGGTCATTCAAAATACGTTACTAAATTTGATCCTCGTAAAGATTTTTGGCAAATTCCTCTCATTAAAGAGATCTCTGCATTTGTAACTCCTGATGGACTTTACCAGTATAAAGTTATGCCTTTTGGGATGAAAATCGCCCCAGCTAAATTTCTGCATTGGACGACTGTAAGGCCTACATCGATGATGTCATCATTCACAGCAATGATTGGAACGAATATCCAAAGACTATCAGAGATTTTTTTGACAGACTGAGTAAAGCCAAATTAACAATTAATCTTGTTGAAAGTGAATTTTGTCATGCTAGTTTAACATTTTTTGGTCATGTTGTTGGATAAGAACATTTAAAACCTGTAGAAGCTAAAGTAAAGGCTATTTCTGATTTTCCAGGACTGACATGCAAAAGGTAACTTAGTGAGATTTCTTGGTATTGCTGGTTACTTCAGGAAATTCTGTGGCGATTTTTCTGTCATTGTTGAGCCACTGAGAAGTCTTCTCAGCAAAGGCAAGAAATTTATATGGAATGATGATTGCCAAAAAGCTTTTGATAAAGTAAAAGCCATACTGAAAAGTGAACCAATTCCTTTAGGTCATAATTTTGAAAAATAATCTAAGCTTGCAGTAGATGCTTGCATCTACTGCAAGCTTAGATTATTTTTCAAAATTATCACCAACATGATACTCGTGC
This sequence comes from Tridacna crocea, assembly GCA_943736015.1. Lineage (NCBI taxonomy): Eukaryota > Metazoa > Mollusca > Bivalvia > Cardiida > Cardiidae > Tridacna > Tridacna crocea. Next base: position 50,604,716 of record OX031061.1, read on the forward strand.
AGGTGGTGTTTTACTTTAAGAAGATTGTAATGGTGTAGATCATCCAGTTAGTTATTATTTAGTTATCTAAAAAGTCTAACAAACATCAGAAAAACTACTCTACAATAGAAAAATAGTGTTTCTCTCTTATTCTTGCTCTTTAGCATTTTGAAATATATTTGTCGTCTTCTCCTGCACCCGTCATCATTGCATGTAGTGATCATAGTCCTCTGATTTTTATCCATAAAATGAAAACCAAGAATCAAAGTTTACTCCGGTGGAGTCTGTTTTTTACAAGAATATAACATGGATATCAGACACATAAAGGTAAGGATAATATAAAGATAATATTATCCCAGATGGTTTGTCTAGACTTGTAAATAGTAAGCATTTGTCTTTATGTATGATGTATTTTTCATATACATTTGATTTGTACTATCTTCAAACTAAAGAAAGTTTTACTTCTTAAAACTTTCTTTTCCATTAGGAAGGGAAGTGTTATGTAGATATTATATACAGTGACCTGTTTTCAGAATATTCTAGAAACAAGAGGAGCATTTATTCGTTTGGGTTTTTTTTTTTTTGTGGTTATCTTTTAAAGACAGCTTGTTAGTCAACAGAGTGTTTACTAATCCATGATGTCATCTTTCTAGAAAAGACTATTCTAGAATTTTCCAAGCTGATATAAAAAGGAGTGACTTACTTAGTGATTGTGGAACTAGAAGTTAGACTTGTGGCTTTGTGGATTCAGACTTAGTGAAAACTGTTGGATTTAAGTTGGGATATACAGTACATCTGTAAGTTGGATTTTTTAATCAAACAGGTTGCTCATATCTACTTGCAAGTTGAACTATTGTTAATTTAGATTTCAGGAACCAGAAACTTCATTCTTTTTGTAGTCTAAACATTATTCTTAATTTTGAGGGTCTTATTTTATTTCTTGGTCTAAGATCAGAATTGACTAGATTTCATTCAAACTTAACTCCTATCGTGGTCTGTTATCTTTGTTTATTAATGAATATTGTTAAATGCTAAAGGCTTGTTGCTGGTTTTCTTTCTCGATACTCGTCATTTAATCGCCATGAGTTGTACCTTTTTGATAGACCTCGTTAATATATTATCAATGAATTACTGTTATTTCACAGTAAATAACACCACTAGTGCTGATAAATCTGGTATCGTCCCTATAGTGACGTTACAGTTATACGAAAATACTGAAACTACTTCTTTTTTCAATATTGCTCATATTTTACCATTTTTGAAAACTATTAGAACTATAAGAAAAGGTGAACTAAGAATACGATAAATAGGATAATCAACTGGCTGTGGGCAATTTTATATTTGTGACACGAATGGGGTTTTGCGTGTGTTAAAAATCTCGTTCATCGGACTCGTTTTTTACAACCCCATCAGCCCCATTCTAGTGGCATAATTTTAATATTACACATAACAAGTTGATTATACTCCATTTCTGTACAATCGTATAAACAATAGACACTACATAAAAAATTAACAATGTCTGGCGTTTAAATAACAGGCACTGGGTACCTTCGTCTACTTTAATGAAATCGAAGGTTCAAACCTGTCTGCCCTGAGGCATCACTATTTTTCACAGGATAAATATTAATACGCGGAATATAAATTAAAACTGACCGCTAATAAAGAAACAATGGAGAAAATGGCTATAGTCAATACCTCTCTGGACACCCCAAAAAGGGACCTTCTGGGAACTGCCAAAAGTGTCAATTGGCAATTCGCGCAGTCTGACCAGGGTTGACACTTTTCGCATTTATGATATTTTCTATATGAAAAGTGGTCATTCTACTTTTTTATACAATTATTTTTTAGCTATCAACTTAAATTGACCTGCACTATCGTTGATCTGTTTTCATCTAACTGATGCATAGACTTTCCAGATGGTCCCTTTTTGCGTGACGGGTCACACATGTTAGCACAGCTGAGTTGTTCTACACACGTTCGAGTTTTGACACAGTTTTATCTCTCTCCCGCTCTGGCTGGAACGGCGTTTCTTTAATCATTGCATTTTTTTTTGTCATTTGGTGAAGACTTAATGGTTCAATGTGCACAGGGCACTAAGCTTTTTCATTTTTGAAAACTTCAAAGATCTTTTTGCCAATTGATCTGAATGTTTATTTTCTTTTAAATCTAACTACCCTTATCCAGCCAAGACATCACGGCCCCCGTATTTAAGGGACAGTGTTTAGCGATTTCAGTCATAATATACTTGCAGTCTGATCCTCATCGACACCTTCCGCTTCTCTATAATATATTTCAGGCAAATAACAAATCGTAAACCAATAGATTTTACAATACATGTATATAATATTTTGATAGTTGACGGTATCATTTCTACAGCATGTGGGTTAGCCTGTGGGTAGAGCTACGTACAACTCAAAGAACTCTTGTGGAAGATGTAGATCAAGATCAGACTGCACTAAACTGCAGTCTGATCTTGAGTCCATACTTAACGGTAAGGAGACATTTTTCCTCCCAAAATCACACTTGAAATAGCAATATTTGGTTTTTGACTACAGGTTTGAAAGTAATATTTCATCCATTGAGCACGTAACGGGTTGATATATTTATAGGGCATTAGTGAAAAAAGTCAATTTGCCATGCTCTATTTAAACCCTTAACTGCTAAACGTAACACAAAGACCTTTAACGAACAGCGTAGATTAAGATCAGACTGCACAGAATGTGCAGTCTGATCTTGGATCTGCGCTGTCAGATACGGATATATTTTTCCCCAAAATGTACCTATGAAACATCATTTCGGTTTTAACTATGGGAATGGAAGTCTCATTTCACTTTTTTAACAGGTTAGTATCATTTCACTTTTTTAACAGGTTAGTAGGCCATTTGTGAGTAAGAGCGAATTTGTGATGCTCTATTTCTTTCTATAAATGCAAAATATACGCTTCTAACCTCTTTCGACGCTGAAAATGCCAACCACCGCGCCGAACGATTTTTCAGACAGTCTTGACTGAGCCTTTGTGTGCAGATCAGACCGCACATTCTAAGCCGGTGTAATGCAGAAAAATGATCCCCATTACAAAATGACCCCCGGGTCATTTCTCGACGTAGAGGAATGACCCATGCGTCATTTTTCGACGTAGATAAATGACCCATGGGTCATTATTCTACGTCGAGAAATGACCGTAGGTCATTTAGTAAGGGGGGTCATTTCTCTGCATTACACAGGCCGCTAAAGCCAATGTTTTAGCCTATGTCTGTATTACCTATAACATGCAAAGAGGGACATTCGGACATCTGCGCAGGCTTATCCGAAACGACTCTTTCCTTTTTTATGCAATTTTCTGTTTTGAGCAAGTCTACTGTGGGACAAAATCTATTATTATACTGCAAAGAAATTTCTCGCGATCTGATTGGATCATATGCCCTGAACATAGATCTATATATCATGTAGACTGGCAAAACCAACGTAAAAGCAGTTTCTTTTTCGGGAGCCCCGTATGTACATGGTTACACTATCAGTACAACATCAACAATGGTGGCATTGATCAAGATTAACATCAAGATTATGCGCCAAGATGCACGTTTTATTATTATGTATTACCAAGGCTTCAGTGACGTCAGTTCCAAGTGACGTCACTTTTTAACAAGTTTCGAAGTCCCCTGCCAGCTGACCGTATAACTGATAATGTGGTCATAAATTGCTGATGCGATCCAAAGCTTTACACAAATGTCCAAATGCCCCTTTTATCGTATTGCAGGCCTTATCTAAGACCAGACTTCTTTTTCTTAGCAGTCTGATCTTAATCTTTGTCGTCCACTGTACAGCCCCCGTTTTCAAATGTATAAATGTATGTATGTATTGCGTTTCACCAGCACTATGGTCTAATTGATTTAGCAAGGAGAATATGAACTTTAGGCGTTGAAAATATTCCTATGATTTCAAAAGGCCGAGGTGTTGTATTTACTGAAATAGATTTGAAAGTTGATTTAGTTGACCTTATTGATAAAGTTATATACAAATTAAATATACTGAATCATTGGGTAGCGCAAAACACGCGTACGCCCACACAAAGGGCCAAATAAGTAACATGGACATGCCGCATGATTTATTCAAACAGGCCGAGATGTTACGATTTGATCTTCACGCTCACTTTGTTAGAAAACCAACATCTAAAAGATATTAGCCAGTGAAAATTTGAAATAGGACTATTCAATGTGTGCAGTCCAATTTGAATCTATATTGTCGACAAAAGAAAATTAAGGTGATTATATATGCGCTTAATACGAAAGCAAGAGGTCACCCAAAAACCGTATTTAACAATTATCTCAACGATATAAAATAAAATAAAGACCAGCTTTCATCCAAACAAAATCCAGCATTCAACTACTAAAATCACCATATGAGTAACAGGAGTAATGCGTGACAAGCAGTTTATTGACATGTTAAGCTTTTATTTGCATGATTATTATGTATTCATGTTCATTTTTATTTACCCTGTATTTACATATTTCAATACTCAATCGACAGACGATAACCCCAGTAGTGTGTATAAAGTGACGGCATTATCAGATTCTCACTGAAGTCCAAATGAATAAAAAAAACTCTTATAAAATAAAAGCAAACTTCATTTTTACCATGTAAAACTTTAGAATAATCTCATCATTTGTTTTATATTTCAGTTTCTGTCTTCTTTTACTTTGAGTTTGGATTCTAAAACTGTCGTTAGGCAGATATGAGTAACATTACTTGATATCTTAATTATTTTTTCTATTCATAAAATTGGAATGCCTTGCAGCATATCGTCTGTTTACTTCAAAAACCTCGTAACTACAGCTTGTAACATTTACCCTTCGCTAGAAAAACAAACTCAGAGTAGAATCTGTTTTTCGAGCCGGAAGTAAGCTTTTGAAAACGTTATGAAAAACTGAGAAAAACGCTGGTAACAACCATTTTCTCTGTCTTATTTTTGACGTTACTCTTTATTCAGTTCATACAATTTATTATATAGGCACGTTTTATATAAATCCTTTGCAAATCCTTTGAAATCTGAAAAATCTAAAATATCGTCGCCTTGTGAAGCGTCCAGCCGACATGTGAAATCCATTTTGAAAACCGCATAGCGCATCCGGGTATATTGAAACATGAATCTATTCACCGGCACTCTGAACGTTTGTTGTTTTCAATTTTATTACCTCTTTACCAGACGACAAAAAAGAAAGTAAACTTTGTGAAAATGAAAGCATTAGCAGACGACTATTTAAACGTTGCTCACATTTCTGAATTTGTTTATGAGAAAGTAAGAACATTGAAGGAAATGAAAAACTAATGCTTGCGTTTCAAACTTCTCATTTTTCCTACAATATTTTCAAAATATTCTCCCTCAAAACGTTAAAACTCAGGACTGTTTGGTAAAGGGTTAACTCTTTGATTACCAATCCACTCACTATTCGGCATCTTTCGACGGCGAAAAATGCTCTCCACTGAAAACCAGGGAGATGTTTATCTTCTGGTCTAGACTAAACAAGCGGACGGCAAAGATCCAAGAGCAGACTGCACGTTCTGTGCAGTCTGATCTTGATCTTTGTCGTCCGCAAAAGTCTCATGTTTTCTCCTTCATCGGTGAATGAGTAAAGAAATGTAGGTCTACCAGACGCCAAATATAGCTACTTTTCTTTTCTTGAACAGCATACTGCAAAGTACAACGTGAGTGTAGTTCAAATAATAGTACTGGATCTAACATGTCTACAAAATCATATAAAACTTCACTCAAGGCTCTAAGGGTTGAAAAAGGATTTTCTGTCTCAAAAGCATTTGAAAATTGTCATGTGTGTGGCATTATCTTTGTAACTTAAAACGTCGTTTTAGTCATTCATTTTCCAAAAACTTAGGGAAAAAAATACCCAAGCGAAAGAGATATTTTTTATGTGTGTTTGGCAGTTTGTTACGCTGCTCTGAAAAGGTATAATTCCCCCGTTTTATTTCTTTTACAAAAAGCATGGTAGGCCTACTTCCTTGGTGTAAACCACAGAGTATTTTTTTGTGTGTGATCAACATAGTAAGTATTCATGATTTTAAACGTTATAGGTCAATGACTTAGCTGTATTATCATACTGCAAAGAAATTTCTCTTCATCTGATTGGATAATATGCCCGAACATATATATATAAAAAAAACGTAAAAGCAGTTTCCCTTTTGGGAGCCCCGTATACATGACTGTACTATCAACACAACATCCAAAATGTCGGAGTTGATCAAGATTAACATCATGATTATATACCAAGCTGCACGTTATAGCGCGTATATCCAAGGTTTCAGTTACGTCATTTCCCTGTGGCGTCAGTTTTAATTAAATTGGGGCACTCAGGAGGGAAATTCTACATCTTCAGCGTACTCAATCTTTAAAAAAAAAGGTAAAATTCGCTTAACAAACGTTGGAATGGTAAAACTTTGCAGTATAACAAATTCGTTGCACGGTCAGGTGGCAGGAAACTTGGAAACTTGTTCACGGCTGTGGTGAATCATGCCGTCGCCACTTCCCCTTCGGCTTGGGGCGACATCATTCACCACAGCCGTGAATAAGTTTCCAAGTCCCCTGCCACTTTACCGCACAATTAATATTGTTAAGCACATCTCATAAAAATCATTGCTATTCTTGAAAGATTGTTTCTACAAATCAAGACGCTTTCAAAAGGTCAGAGAGTCATTATACCAACCAAAATATCAAGGGTAGTATATAGGACTTGTAAATGTCAAGCCCCGGGCCACTTGAGAGTGTGGGTATGAGGCCTTCAGCTGACGATCTGTCATATTCCTGACAGCACTGGGGGGGGGGCGTCTACCATATGGGCAACCAGTGGCTCCGATAGCAGAGATAGATGATCAACTTATACTCTCGCACATGTGCAACGAAAAGTAAAACGATAAAAATGGCCAGGTAAACCGGCCAGCCAATCTGTCCACCGGACGATTACGGAAGTTAAACCGGCTACCAGTTAAATGTACGCAATAAACGAGTTCTTTAAATTCAACAGGTACAGTTTGAACGGACACAGTGAACAATGGCTGAATTGCTTTGCATCGGGTGTCATTTTAATGTATACAACGTACAATAGTTTATTTCAGTACACTTGGGACCAGATTTATATTTATAACCAGTGCACGATGGTATTTTTTTCCCTTTTGAAATCTTAGCCCGCCATACAGGACTATACATGCATTTTGAGATCAGTGTAGAATAAGATATACTGAAAAATACTAGTACATGCAGTTTGATTTTTGTTCTTCTTTCTCCGCCTCCAAATTTATGCTTCAGTCTCATAACCCCAATTAAATCCTTAACTCTTTCAGGGCTAAATAGATAAACCCCACCTCGAAATACAATCCATCGACACTTATAGAGATTTTGACTGTATAGGCTTGGCGGACGGTATAGATCAAAGATCAGAAAACACCTTCCTTGCAGTGTGATCTTGATCTCTACCGTCCGTAAAATTCACTGTTTTCTCCAGTGCTGCCGAAGGGATAAACCCTTGTAAAGAGTGTCTGTCTATGTTGCATTTGTTAAATTTAGATTCTGAACGGTAACTGTAACGAACAAGGAAGACCAGAAAATTTCCCAACGTCATGCTAGCTTTATGAAATAAATTAAATGCTTTCTTAACTCTTTACCACACAATGACAACGTTTAACACATTTGAAGGGAGAACTTTTGAAAACATAGTGGGAAAAGGAAAAAATGCTGGTTACCAGCATTTTCTCCTGTTTCCACAATGTTTTTACCCGATCAAAGAAAACTAATTTTATATGAACCACATTGAAACTGTAATCTGCAAATGTTTTAAACTCAGACAGGTGTAAAATCTTTTTGTGTGGTAAAGGGTTAAAATGGGCATTTATTTAATGGGGGGAGGCGAATTTCTTCTAATCTTACTAACCCTTAACTGCCACATACGTTAAATAAAACTATAAGCCCATTTAAAAACTCCCAACAATTCTATTTTTCAAAGTCGTTTTGGACAATGCTATTTTTCAAAGTCGTTTTTGTCCTTTTTTTGCGGGGAGGAGGGGGAGATGTTACGTTGATAGGATATACAGTGACCCGTTTTCAAAATATTCTAGAAACATGAGGAACATTTATTGGTTAATGCCATTGTAGTTAGACAAGCTATTTACTAATCCATATGTCATTTTTCTGGAAAAGACTAATATAGGACTTTCCAAGCTGATATAAATAGGAGTGATTTACTTGGTGATTTTGGATTTTGGAGTTAGACTTGTGGCTTTGTGGATGCAGAATTTGTGACACGTGTTGGATTTAACTTGGATTTTAGATCTGTCAGTTGGAATTATCTTTTATTCAAACATGTTGCTCATATATACTTGCATGTTAAACTATTGTTAATTTAGGTTTTAGGAAACAGAAGTTTCATTCGTTTTGTTATCTTAACATATTAATTTTGAAGGACGTATTCTGTGTCTTGTTCTAAGATTAAAATTGTCAAAATTCCATTCAAACTTGACTCTTATTGTACTCTTTTGTGCTAAAAGTGTCGACCCCGGTCAGACTGCGCGGATTGCGCAGGCTGTCAAGTGTCGATACTTTTCGCTTTTATGATATTTTCTGTATGAAAAGTGGTCATTCTACCTTACTATATAATCATTTTTGAACTATCAACTTGAATTGACCTTCACTATCTTTAATCTGTTTTCATCTAATTGATATACGGAATCCCAGATTGGCCCTTTCTGCGTGACGGTCACAAATATTGAATTGACTGTTCAGATTATGACTAATGATGCACTCGTAACAAGTCGGCCGATTCCGTACCTATATCTAACCTCGTCTGTATAAAGGTCGTTTCCATTTGAACTAGGAATCGCGTGAACTTATACATGGCGCGCCAATGTCAGTCGTTTAGCACCGACATAAACAACCTCGATGAAAAAATTACTCACTTCTGTTTACCTGTCGGTGAAAACGGTAATCGGAATTGATAAACCACGTTAAATAATGAACGTACGAACTGTTTGCCAACTCAACTGAAATGCATTTTGAAAATTTTCGATAGAAAGTTGAAACTTAAGATTTCTTTTTTTTTAGGGGGAGCCTTACAATTTTCAAAACGGTAAACCGGCGTATGTGGATGTGGAATCCGCTGAGTTGTGACGAGTGACAATGTTATATGCCTGCTTACCAAAATATAGTGATATATATATATACGTCAGTGGAGACTGTACCTATCAACCTTTTTGATCAAATAAGAATTACAACAAGGTACAAGAAAAAGTTGATGCAAAGCATCAAAGTCGCCGCAAAAAAAATTGTTTAATGCTTCAAGAAAGCCAGGGCATGTACATGTAAGTAAATGTCAGTTTTCATCAGCACATTTTTTAACACATTATGAAATTATGTGAATAGTAACCTATATCAAAACTTGTCTTCTGTTACAGTACCTAATACCCTAGCACAGCGCTCTCTTAGGTCTTTTCCAAACGACAAATATCAGACTCTTCCAAATTCAAAGAGTTGGCAGATGACAATTTAAAAAGCTGCAAAAATGGTGGAAAATTCGCTATTAGTGGGGAAAAAGTATTTAATAAAGAAGAAATTGCTTATAATGAGCAATTTCTCCTTATCCAACATGTTTTGACAAAAGAATTTGATAGCACACATGTGATAACCCGTGTTTGTTTGGGAAAGTGGTGAAAGCAGGGCTAAGTTACTAAAATGTTGCTGTCCTAGGAAAGTATGATTCAAGAGGACGTAAGTTTGCAAGGCATGCTTTCAATTTAAACAAGTCTAACACTATAGTGTTTGGTGAACAGTGTTCATAAAGAATCATGGTTTTGCATCGCGCTTTATCATTATGAACAACACAGCGAAAAAGTGGCCTCTCTCCAGATTTTTTCCACAAATTAAATTTATGCAGAGCTCGTTGAGAAATAAACAAAGGAGTTCTAAACTATCTTTGTTGTAAAAACTAAACTTAGAAATAAGTAACTAATAACGGTCAGATATGTACAATCATAATCATCATACCCGTTCTTCGGCGGAATTTAGCACAATTTCAGCAATGCACAATTTTAGCAGTGGTCATTCAACAAAAAACACACAAATAGTAGGAAAAACTATCAACTAAATAATCAAAATGATAATTAAACCTGTGTACGAAGGTTGTACGAAACGACCAACTGGTTACGAAATGACCAAAATTGAAAGTATAAGTAGGTACGAAATGACCCAAATCGTACGAAATGACCTAGGTACGAAATTAACAAGGTACGAAATGACTGGAAACCTGTACAGCCTTGACCAATGGAAACAAGGCATTTATGTGGACGAGTCCATTTCTCACGAATAGCGACAATTAAAGAAATAATTAGGCGGTTTTTTGATCTTGTAAGTATTAATAGAACAAAAATACTATCGTATTGCAATTTCGTAGTTTAAGAATGAATTAAAAAGCCAGTTTAAGGTGAAGTAACGTTAGAAAGATTCCTTGTTAACCTAACACCCCTATAAAAACGAAATTCCCACTATCCATGTCCTAACTCGAAAAACTATTAAAAATATAGTCGCGCGCTTCTGCGCGGCGACTAATAAAAATACACGTATTACTCTCAGACGATAGCAGTGTCTTTTTAGGGTCGACTGACTTCATAATTATAGGGGAAACAGGTATTCCTCACAGCTTAACCCTTTACTCCATAGATACTCATTTCTACGCACTGCTTGTAGCAGCCTTTGGAAAACACTGGCGCAAAAGGTGAAATTGCTCGTCACGAGCAATTTCACCTTTTGCCACAATGTTTTCTACACTACCAAAAGGTGTCATATACACATAAGAAACAGCTTTATCCTTGCTCTTATTTATGGTCAATTAGAGATATCATAGAAAAGCCTACGCGGTAAAGGGTTAAATACCCGCGGTACTGTCTGTAATGAAGCGATGTATTTTACCTGTCTTACCTTTTATGTGTTTGTTTTGTTATGTTGTGTATGTCAACAAAGGCTTAAATTATCATCTGAGAATAATAGCTGAGTGCCCCGTTATTGAGATATAATCATGTATTTCCCACACTTAACTCTTCGTAAAACGACGCTATTTTAGGCTTGTGCATACTTAGTCGTTAGTTTTTGGAAAAGAAATTGGCCAATCTAAGGACTCGAACAGCGACCCCGTGATCTCAAGTCCTGTAGGGCTGCCAACGAGGCTACTGGATTTGCTAAAAGTTACCTTGGGGTATTTATTTTTGGACCCATATAATATTTTCAGTACCGCTGTGTATAGAATCAGTTAGGTAAGCCTGATTTGCATAAGTCACTTAATTTTCATATAAGCAAACATCAATGACACTTTGCACAGTCTATTGCTTTGTAAGTAGACATGTTTAACCCTTTACCTCATAAGGCATTTCTATTGTATCTCTAATTGACCCTAAACAGCAAGGATGAAGCCGTTTCTTATGTGGACATGACACCTTTTGATAGCATAGAAAACATTGTGACAAAAGGTAAAATTGCTCGTCACGAGCAATTTCACCTTTTGTCACAATGTTTTCAAAAGGCTCCTACAAGCAATGCGTAGAAAGAGTATCTATGGAGTAAAGGGTTAAACCGGGATAGTAGAGATTCTGTGTTTTTTGTCACAATTGTTACATATGACAAAATTACGATCCTTAACAGTAACAAATTGTTTTCTTTGAGGCAGTATTTAGCAGTATTTGGCAACTGTTGGGGTTTTTTTTATTGTTTTCATTGAGATTGGCTCAGTCTGGATGCCTATAGACTAGCTTCACAAGTCTTAAATCAAAGTACTGAAAGTACTGATAGATTGGCAAATTTGAAATAAGTGGCTATAGTACAGATAAGACTTAGTCGGTTTATACAAGATTGAAGAAAACTTGTAAAAATCAGGTTTGAGTCGATTGCAGATCTGCCGTCAAATGCCGGTTATTAAGTTCTGTGCGAATCCAGTTCAATCCATTGGTTTTACCCAAAGCTCTTTACGATTAATTTGGCAAAATAAGACAAGCTATAAATACCTTGTAAATATTCTGTTGAAAAACAAGTTATTTCGTTGAAATGATATCCCCTATTCTTTTTTTAAATAGAAAAATATCAGAGGTTCCGCGTGACCTTTTTGTTAGTTTGTCCATAAAAAAAATACGTTGAGACCCCTCTTTTCATAACATGGCGTTTCAATAAATGAAAACAAATAATGCTTGTTTGTTGCTTTTGATAAACAATATATAAATAAAAGGTTCATAAGATTTTGTCTTTTAGATCTAGATAGAGATATTGGTTCAAAAAGGAAATATACATCAAGTACCCTTTTTCCATGACACAACATCAAATGAAATAAATGACTGTATAATAAGGAACACATGTATAAAGCTCCATCAATTTTCAAGAGGGATTTTATGAGATATATGACCTGATGGACAAACGAACAGACAGACAGTGTATATCAAGATCAGATTGCAGTCTGATCTTGGATTCACACTATCCAACAAGGCTATATTCTTTTCTCCAAAATATAACTTTGAAATAGCAATATTCAGGTGTTTGCTATCAGCTTGAAAGTTTCTTTATAGTAGATTAAGGGTTAACCCATTACCACACAATCCCTACTTTTGACGCCCCTGAGAAAGAAGCCTTTAGAAAACATTGTGGGAAAAGGAGAAAATGCTGGTAACCAGCATTTTCTCCTTTTCCCACAATGTTTTCTACCTTTCACAAAACAAATTTCAAATTTTCAGTCACTTTTATTTTGTCGTCTGCAAATGCTTTCAATTTGGACCACTCTAAAATATTTTCGTTTGGTAATGGGTTAAGCTTAATGGATTATAAAGTTAATCAACAGCACAAAAAAAAATACTTGTGTTGTAAAGTGTCAAATTACTTACAAAACGAAAAAAATTCGCTCATCCAATCTCAAAGCTGTAACTGATTATAAAGGTAAATCATGGCTCAATCGAGGAAAACAGATGCTAAAAGGGCAGAAAGCCCTTGGAAAAGGAGAAAATGCTGGTTGCCAACATTTTCTCCTTTTCCCGCTATGTTTTCACATGGGCATCTTATTTAAATTTAGTGATTGCATGGTAGAGTGTGAATATACAAGACGTAAAATAACAGTTTAACGCACCAGGTTCACCTACACAATGATCTGAATAATGAATGACTGAAGATATGACAAGGGTTTCCTGGTCAGTGAAGGTTAATGTTGCTGGAATTTGCTACAAGTTACCTGGGTGTATCTATTTTTAGATTCATTGGTAATGCACCTGTGTTGTAGGAATACATGTGTGTGCACGTGTCTGATTTGCATAGGTCACTTAATTTACATAATAGGGAAACATCTTGTACCTTACCAATGCCATACGGTTCAGTTTCTTACTTTTTAAGTTGACATGTCGTGATAGTAGAGATTTTGTGTTTTTGTCAAAATCGTCATATATAATAGATTTCAGATTACTGATAGAAAGAATTATTTTTCTGTTAGGCAGTATTTGGCAACTGTGGGTTTTTCTTGTTTAAATTGTGTCTGGCTCAATCAGGATACCTATAGACTAGCTTCTCTAGTCTAAAAATGTGTTTTCAAAGTGTTGGAAGGTAAATGGGTACACAGATTACAGTGTAAAGAAGCGATTATAGTGTTTAATCTTTTACTATACAATCCCTCATTTCACCTTGACAAAAGAAAACCGCAGAAAACAGAAAAAGAACCAGGATATACAGGAAGCTAGTGTATTCCTTTATATACTTCTCAAAATTTGCTTGGGATCACCAAAAAAATATATACTACTCAAAATTTGCTAGGGATCACAAAAAAAAAATCACCCTAAATCTATATATGGCATGTGTCATGTATGGTTTTACAATATGTTAGATTGCTACACTGGTCAATAAAATGACTAGTGGAAATGGATCTTTTAGCTAATACCTCACAAAGCTGACTGTTAAAGACACTGAGAAAGAAGCTTTTGGAAAACATTGTTGGAAAAGGAGAAAATGCTGGATACCAGCATTTTCTCCTTTTCCAACGATGTCTTCTATCCCATGACAGACAGCGTAGTGCACGTTGCATATATTTTTTGGTCAGCAAATGCTTTCAACTTGGACAAATCTAGAATTTTACAATATGGTAAGTAGTTAATGCAAAACTGTTGTAACATATAAAACTATACAGAAATATGTAAGTGATCCCTTTCAAAGTGTGAGTAGTATATATAAATCCCATCAGCTGAGTAACTTTTAACCCATCTTCTTAACAATAAATAAGTAAAAATGAATTTTTCAATCCAATGTAAAAATGACATTATTTGAAACTTATAATTTGGAGAAAACTATCTCTTCATCGGACACTGTAGAGACAAGATCAGACTACATGTTCTGTGCAGTCTGATCTTGATCAACATTGTCCGCAAAATGTGTTTGTGTCGCGGTTAGCAGCCTAAGTGTTAATTTTTCATTTGCAAATACTTTTAACCCTTTACCTCATATGCCAATTTTAGGCTCCTTCAATTCAGCAGCAAATAAACATATGATGTCAAAAACATGGACAAATGGGAAACAATTATCTTTTTGAGTGAAAAACATTGTGGGAAAAGGAGAAATTGCTCGTTACGAGCAATTTCTCCTTTTCCCACAATGTTTTCAAAAGCTTTCTTTTGTTGATGTGTCAAAACGAGTATCTATGGAGTAAAGGGTAAAAAAAAGCGCATGAATCTGAAATTTTGCCTCTAATGTGCCAAACAACAGAATTAGGACCAGACCAAATTTTAAGCATGTGCAGGCAATTAATTAATTTTAGCTGAAATGATAAGTCTTGCCCTGGATAGAGTCAAGAGCATTGTGAGAAAAAGAGAACTCTTTTTCCCATAGTGTTTTCAAAAGTTCCTTTTTTCTCCCCAATTAGGGTCGTTAGAACCAGGGCTTGTGCGGTAAATGGTTAACCGTTATCCTGATAGTCGAAGTTAAAAAAAATACAATTTTTGCAATTTTGGGGTAAAAGTAGGTCCTAATCGGACAGTGTAGATCAAAGATCAGACTGCACGTTCTATGCAGTATAAGGGGGAGGGGGTGCTTATCAAAAAGCGCATCGAAAAAATCCAACTTGACAGTTGAAACCGATATTATTAACCCTTTCCCAAACGGCAAATTTTGGACGAGACCAAATCTAAAGCATTTTGCAGATGACAAATTAACAGTGGCTAAAAAGATTATTTTTGTATATGAAGGCTGCTGAACACGACTTAATGACCTTTTACGGATAGTGTAGATCAAGATCAGACTACATAAGAAAGACAGTCTGATTTTTTAACCTACACGGTCAGATAAGATATTTTGCCTCACCCAGAAATTACTTTTAAATAACAGTATTTAACCCATTACCATACAATCCCTACTTTTGACTTCCCTGAGAAAGAAGCCTTTTGAAAACACTGTGGGAAAAGGAGAAAATGCTGGTAACCAGCATTTTCTCCTTTTCCCACAGTGTTTTCTATCCTTCCAAGATCAATTTTCAAATTTTCAGTCACCTTTATTTTGTCGTCTGTAAATGCTTTCAATTTGAACCAGCCTAAAATTTTCTCGTATGGTAATGAGTTAAGTATTTACAATGGGCTTGAAATTTCCCTTATTACCATACGGCTGCTAAGCATGAGTTAATTACCTTTTGCGGATATTGCAGATCAAGATCAGACTATATAGGAAGGACAGTCTGGTCTTTGATCTACACTGTCAGATTAGAAGATATATTTATTTCCTTAATTATTTTGAAATAGTACAATTAGGTATTTACAATGGACTTGAAAATTTCCTTACCATTCGTAGGCTGATAAATACAACTTAATGACCATTTGTGTACATTAAAATTAGACTGCACTGGACAGGCAGTCTGATCTTTGATCTAAACTGTTCCACAATACGACATTTTCCCCATAAAAAAGCAACTTTGAAATAGTGGTAATTTGGTATGTACAATGGACTAGAAAATTTCCGTGCGATCCTTATGCTATTAAGCATGACTTCAATTGACCTTCTGCGGACAGCATAGATTAAGATCAGACTGCACAGAGGCTGCTGTCTGATCTTCGATCTATACTGTCCGATACAGCATTTTCTGTACGGTGATATCAACTTTGAAATTGCAACATTTGAGATTTTTTACTATTGAGTGAAAGTTATCGTTTTACTTATTTACGTATAATCAATGTGGAAAAATGAGAAAAAAATCATAAGCAACAATAATGTCTCCTTTTCCCACAATATTTATTATTAACATATCGTCTACGATTGTTTTCAATTTGGACAAGTCGAAGATTTCATTGTCTGTGAATGAGTTATTAAATTCCCAAACATAATCAACCTTTCACCAAACTCGTTTTAAGGACCCTGAGAAAGACGTCTTTTGAAAACATTGTGATAAAAGGAGAAAATGCTGGTAACCAGCATTTTCTCCTTTCACCACAATGCTTTCTACTCGTTCAAACATAGAAACCATCATAATTTCCAATCTGAATATATTGTATGCATATTTTCACATTTAGACTCATCAAAAAAATTTGGGTTTTTTTACAAAAAAAAAAAAGCAGAGTTGAAACTTACCGACAAGTCTTGAATAGGCCTATTTACTCTATGCCACAGTGTGTAAACACACACTTTCATTATGCCATCATTGTAGCGAAAATTACCATATTTCATTCAGCATTCAACCATCTATTTATTCCCTTTCACACTTTCATCCGAGTTAAAATAAAAAAAAAAAACTACACGTTAAAACAGACTGGGATAATATACAGAATAAAACACGTTTATTCCAAAATCTTTAATCCGTGTCAACACTTCCAGAAATGGATGAAAAGTGGGAGGGGATCATCTAAATACATTATTATCCCCCCCCCCCCACCTTTAAAGACTTTTATCCCGTTTGACCCCACCTTGTTTCGGGTGTACACACGTTTTTAGAAAAAATATGACAGATATCGAAAATTTTTTCTATTGGCCTTCAAAAAACACTCTAGCTACCTAGCCCTTCGCTTTCTCGTTTAGGACCATAATTAGACATAGAGAAAAAAACACTCGTAGAAGTGACCGAAAGTAAAAAAAAAAAGGGACATACGGTAGAAAAAGAGAAATGTCCCTTTTTTACAAGTAAATCGTATCTAAAATAGTGAGAGAAAAGGGAAAAATTATACTATACAACCATTTTTACATTTTTTTCTTACAATGTCTTCAAAGGCTAAAGGTTAAACCGATACAGTATTGTATTCAGTCTTGAATGGACGATGTAATTTTGGTCTTGTCGATATTGAAAGTTTTTGCAGACGACAAATTAAATGTGGCTTAAAGGATAGGATTTGTCTTTGAAGGGGTTGAAAACATTGTGGGAAAAAGAGAAAATGCTGGTCACCAGCATTTTCTCTTTTCCCCACAATGTTTTCAAAAACAATCTCCTTTCTCGGAGTCGGGTTTATTTGGTAAAGTGTAAAGGGTTAAGAGCATATATTAGTATTTTCAAAGGATCAACGGGGGTCAAATATTCTCCATTGAAAGTTTGCACTATAATCTAAACTACCGTACTTTTTAATTTAAGCCCACCCTTCCCACATCTCAACAGTGTCTTTTTATCTTTCACCTTCTGAATACAGCTTTTCTCGTCTTGCCATTGACCGCTTTTGAAAACATTGAGGAAAGAAAGCTAAATGTATCGTTTATTACCCTTAAATCTATGGCACCTTTCACTGCTTTATTTACTGTTGCAACCGGAGCAAATCAAGATCAGGTATGGTCTGCTCTTTGATCTACAAAAGTCAGATCTGCTTCGACACTCATGCCAAGAGCAACTTTGACATTGAAATTACTCGGGTATTATTTTTCTAGACCGAAAATTTTAAGGTAAAGTTTATTCCCGGCTCTAAGGCGTGAAAGTTTGAATCATTTTCGTTATATCTATTTCACAACGATACTCTATAAAGTTTAGACCCGTAACGCTTCCAGAGCCGCATGGAATAAAAATTTCTTGATAATTGAATAAATACGGATTTATACAGATATAATACTTTTGCACATTTTTAACCGATCAGAAATTCCTTTGATGTCTATCTTGAAATTATTTGTTGATAATTTTGTTAGTTTCCAGAAAAAGGGAGGAAATTGTTAGATACCTTTGCAATGATTATATGGAGTGCAACACGCGAAAAGGGTCATTCGGACATTTGCGTAAAGTGTCGTCTCTGATCAGCGTGTGCAGTCCGCACAGGCTAATCCGAAACGACACTTTCCGATTTTACGTGATTTTCTGTTTTACGCAAGTCTACTGTAGCACAAAATCTAATGTAGTCGTAAAGTGCCGTCTCGGATTAGCCTGCGCGGATTGCGCAGGCTAATCCGAGACGACACTTTACGCAAATGTCCGAATGCACCTTTTCGCGTGTTGCACTCCATATAATGGTTTAGATTTATAAGTGGTACTTCGAAGGAGGAAAAAATGGAAAAGGTGACTCTGTTAAACTAGATCTAGTGTAGTAATACTCATTTTTAATCATATAGCAAAATTTGTAGAGTGGAAATAGCTGTTTTCTCTTACGGGTTCACTACCTTAAGGTAAGACCTGTGTAATGCACTTCTGGTGAACATTTGGCAAAAATTCTAATTGGTTGTTAAATAAGGATAAATAAGGATTTATGCAGAAATAATATTTTTGCACATTTCTAACGGATCAGAAATTCCGTTTATGTCTATCTTGAAACTATTTTTTGATACTTTTACATTTGTTTTCTAAAACGGGAGGTAATTATTAACTCTTTTTCAATTGAGAATATGGCGGTTTTAGATTTATAAATGATAATTTAAAGACGGAAAAAATGGGAAAAAAATGAAAAGGTGAAAGTAGTTCAATTATACTCATTTTTAATTATAGCTAATGTTGCTGATGATATTTTAGTGGAAATAGCTGTTTTCCATTACACAGGTCTTACCTTAAAGACGCATTCTTACAACTAGAGAGGAAGAAAATAGCTTTATTTATACTTCAAAGTGTGTAGAATGGCTCCGCTGTGTAAGCATAGATCGTTTACAGATATATTGATGTGATATTAGGGAAAGAAACATACAAGAGATTCGGCCCCAATTAAAACCGGCAGTCTGATCTTTGATCTAAACTGTTCCACAATAAAACATTTTCTCCGTCAAAAAAAAAAATATATATATAGCAGTAATTTGGTATTTACAATGGACAAGAAAATTTCCTTGCGATTCTTAGGCTATTAACGCATTACAAAACGACAAATGTCAGGGTTGTCCAAATCGAAAGCGTTTGCAGACAAGGAAAAAGTGACTGAAAATTTGAAATCTGTTTTGTGAAGAGTAGAAAACATTGTGGGAAAAGGAGAAAATGCTGGTTACCAGCATTTTCTCCTTTTCCAACAATGTTTTCTAAAGGCTTCTTTCTCGACAACAGTGGTTGCTTTGAAGGTTTCCAAAACATGAAGTGTATTTTCTATCCGTAGTAATACGTGTAATCTTGCAGCCATCTGGTCCAACAATATTGGTATAAAGGTACAAGATAGATTATAGTTTCATTATGAGTCTGAAATGAATTAACAAGTGGCTGAAAACTGGCCGAAAACGACACGAGATTATTAGTTGTACGGTCAGGTGACAGGGTGAGTCTACGGTCCCTAACTCCCATACTAAAGACGGAAGCTGCCAAGATTAGCCCAATAGTCGATGTTTCCCGCTGAGTTAAGGGTCCTACAACTTAAATAATAAAACAGCGAAAGAAAATGAGAAAACGCTCGTAACCAGCATTTTCTCTTTTTTTTTTCACATTGTTTTCAAAAGCTTCCCAGGGGTTGTCAAAATAATTGATTTCTTCAGTAACAAAATAACATTCGAAATGTCTTATTGCATACTTCCCGGTAATTTATCGAGAAATAATGGTGGAATGTTGTTCGATATTTCATGGTTACGACGAGTGAAAATACCGAACTCTTCAACTGACAGCGGAAACAGTAGTTCCCGCGCACTAATTACCTGGTTAATTAACCCATTACCAAAGATGTTTTCCACTGTTTAACAGATATTTTATTTAGACTTGTACATGTACTTCGTCTACTTCACATACAATTACAAAACATAGTAAATCACGTGAATTAAAGTAAGGAAAAAAGGGTTATTTGAAATAAATTCAAACATACAGACATGCAAACAAAAAATCACAGTTGCTAATAGTAACACCTATGACTGTCCGACAGACTGTATAACGAAGTGTACTGACAATAAGAAAGGAATGTGGCATAATTGGGCAAGCGGAAATGAACATTTTAACTTTCTACATTTACAATAGTTTTACTAAATTGAAAAAGGTTTTTTGAAAGCAATTCAAATACACGGACACACAGACAAAAATCACAGCTGCTGACAGTAATACCTATAACTGTCTGACTGACCGTGTGTACTGACTAGAAATTAATAAAGGAATGTGGCATGATCGGGCAAACGACAATATCTTAGATTGGTCCAGATTGAAAGCATTTGCAGACGACAAATTAAAAGTGACTGAAAATCTGAAATTTGTTTTGTGAAGGGTAGAAAACATTAAGGGAAAAGGAGAAAATGCTGGTTACCAGCATTTTCTCCTTTTCCCACAATGTTTTCTAAAGGCCTCTTTCTCAGGGGCGTCAAAAGCAGGGATTTTGTGGTAATGGGTTAAACAGAGCGTGTCATTCATCCAGACGGAATTATGACGTAATTTACCCAACATTTCTTGCGCTTTACGTAATGTATTTACGCTTTGTTGTGCGGAGAGGTGTGCCACGGGGAATTACTGAAACTTGAACAAGATCAGAGTCTGTATGAACCAACCGTTCGTAAGAACAGTCTTTTGGTTTAGCCAATTAGAAGTTGCGTTACTTTCAAAGTTATGGAGGCTTGGAAGATACGACTATAAATGCTCTTGAAAATAGCTGATGAACATAGGCCCAGACTGCACATTCTTGATGATCACCATCTACAGAATGCTACTTTGCGTTGCCCATGGCGATAAAAGGGTGAAAATTGGTTTTGATAAGTTCCGCTTGAACGTATAACAATAGAAGAATTTTTATAGGCTAAAATGGTAAACCTACACAAAGAATAGACGCTGTAAAGGTGTGTTAACCCTTGACAAGTCGGCAACATGTTAAGATAAGTCCATTTTCAAAGTACTTTCTGAAGGGATATCAAAATAAAGTGTTTCGTCTTATTGATATTGTTTATTAATATGGATACTGGCAGATCAGAGGGAAGAGAAGAAAATGACGGTTACCTGTATTATCTCTTGTTCCCATGCTATTTTCCTTAGGTTTCGGAGTTGTTAAAACTTTTGATAGTTTGTCTAAAGGTAAACATCTCTCTGCCTTTCCTCTCGGAGTGGTTTGTTTATATCGTCGGTTTACTTCAAAAACCTCGTAACTACAGCTTGTTCCAAGCTGTAGTTACGAGGCTTTTAACCCTTTCCCAAACAAGCCCTGGTTTTTACGTATCTGCAGTAAAAGTCTTTTGAAAACACTGTGGAAAAAGGAGAAATTGCTCGTAACGAGCAATTTCTCCTTTTCCCACAGTGTTTTCTACCCTGTTTGAGAACTTTCTGGCATTTCACCTAAGTCTAAAATTGTCGTCTGCACACTCTTTTGGTTTGGAAGAGTCCAAAATTTGTCGTTTGGGAAAGGGTTAAAGTAAACCAACGATATGGTGTTTTACGCCGCTTTCAGTTGCGTTTATATCAGCCCAGCATTAGGCCAGCTAGTGCTCTTATTCATTTGTCCAGCGCAATTTCCTTCTCGCTGCTTCAACCCTTTACAACCCCTTTTAATGACACAAACAGGTAACTGAATACATGGTGCCAAAATAAGAAAATACGGATAATTTGTTTATTTTCCTTCCATTTATCTCTGTACAAAAGTAGTTGTCATTTCATACATACAAATAAAGATCCATCCGAAATTAGTTTCATGACAAAGTAGTGGTCACGTTTAGGTTTCATTGATATATCTAATTATATACAAAGATATCCATTCATGTGGTATAGTTTTCACATTTCGTGATGAAATACGAAAATAAATAAACAGATAAACAAGGGTGCGTATTCACCAACCATTCTCAATGATTTTCTAAATTTGAAGTAACACTACTTCTGATTGGCTGAACCATTTGGTTTAGCCAATCAGAATTGGTGTTTCTTTCAAATTAGAAAATCTTGGAGAATTAGACAAAGAACGTTTTTGAGAATGGTTGGTGAATACGCACCCTGGATACATATAACTCTTTACTGAATGACAAACGTTTTGAAAAGTACAAACCGCAAGCTTTTGCAGACGACAATTTAAAGATAGTTTGGACTATGTTGTTTGGACTGTGAAAGGGTAGAAAAACAAAGTGTGTGACCAGCATTTTCTCCTTTTCCCCAATGATGTTTTCAGAAGTCTTTTTCATTGGGGTCGTTAAAGCTCAGTGCTCTGTAGTAAATGGTTAATTGTGCCCGTTGTGAGTCATTGTGGTGTTCGAGTACTGCCACACACAGAGCTTGTTCTAATTGATTGATCAATCCATCAGTCGATTAACTGATAGACTGTAGCAAATTCTTGACCTAAACACATATGCACCCTGGGTTTCACCTGTACAAGGCAGAGGCTGTAATGTATCTGGCCTAAGGATATCCCCAACCAAAACCCAGAGTTTGAAAAGACGATCATAACCCAATACCTTGGCTACCGGTACATCCAGGGAAATGCGTGAATAAATGAACTGTACACGAGGTATATCTGAAAGACCCTTGATGACGTGTTAAGAAACTCTATAGCGAACAAACATATCGATCACGTTAGACGGCGAAAAAGCCTGATCTACAGTACCTTAACAAATTCAGTGCGGATGAAACGGATGGATTTATCTTTAGAAAAAATGAAAAAGTTGTAGGAATAGGAGAAAAAGCTGGTTACCAGCATTTTCTCCTTTTCCTGCAACGTTTTCAAATACTTTTTCAGTCTTCAGGGTCGTTAAAACTCGCTATGATTTTGTGTGAGAAAGGGAAACTTTCAAAAATTAAGTACCATTAGTGCAAAAATTTGACTACTCTACCTTGGTAGCTTTCGGGCATAAAAGTGAAGAAAGAGCGAAACCAAAACGGCAAGCGATTCAATTTCTCAAACAGTTTCAATGTTTTCAAATGGGTTACACTGCCAACTCGACTGAATGCAAGGCAAATCAAGCCGGTTAAACTCTTTCCAGTTTATTTATACAAGGGGGAATCATGTGTTTGAGCGTATAGAGGGGGGTAACAAATATTTCTTTTTCATTTTTCACCAGTAAAACATGCATGTATACAGACTGTTCGAAAAGCATTTACGCGAATTTTTTGAATATGTACCATTTAATCATGTATCGTATATCGTATATGTTGTCAGGTATCAAAACTTTACCTCACCTGTCACAACTTGGTTGATTCTGTAACTACATCCAACCTTGACCGTATGAACGAGACTTGCCAGTCACATGATCTTAAACATGGCAGCGCCAATGAAAATGATAAGCATAAACATCAACAATGACGGCGAAGTAATAAACGTTTATCACTTTGTAAAGAATTCCAACGGAATCGGTAGACCACGTTAAAACTTGAATGTAGAGATGGTTTGTCAACGGAAACATTTCGATAAAGATTGAGGCTCATATTTTCTTTTTTTTTTTTAATACGGGCCTTTCCTTTATAAGGACAATTAAGCGACGTATTTCCGAATCGCCGGCATAGAAATGTGATGTGTGTAATACGCAATTGGATAATTTGATCAACGGATGACCCGAGGTTTGCTGAATGGACCATTATCTCTGTTAGACCTACAAAAGCGTGACATTAAGCGTTGAATTTAATAATGTCGAAACTGTATTATTACACTGCAAAGAATTTTCTCGCGATTTAATTGGATAATATGCCCCAAACATACATGTATTATGTACCCTGGCAAAACCAACGAAAAAGTAGTTTCCCTTTCGGGAGCTCCATATGCATGACTACACTATCAACACAACATGCACATGACGGCGTCGATCAAGATTAACATCAAATTTATGTGCCAAGCTGCGCGTTTTAGCACGTATTACCAAGGTTTTAGTGACGTCAATTTCTAGTGACGTCAGTTTTCATTGAAATGGAGCATACAGAAGGGAAATTCTACTGCGTCAGTGTACCCAAATTTTTAAATCAAAAACAGTTAAAATTCGCTTAACAAACGTTGGAATGCTAAAAAGTTGCTGTATAATAAATTCG
Organism: Tridacna crocea; assembly: GCA_943736015.1. Taxonomy (NCBI): domain Eukaryota; kingdom Metazoa; phylum Mollusca; class Bivalvia; order Cardiida; family Cardiidae; genus Tridacna; species Tridacna crocea. The sequence continues at coordinate 50,629,006 of OX031061.1, forward strand.
TTGTACGGTCAGGTGGCAGGGAACTTGGAAACGTGTTCACGGCTGTGGTAAATCATGTCGTGAAAAAGTTTCCAAGTCCCCTACAACCTGACCGTACAACTAATAAAGTAGGCAAAAAACTGCCAATATAATGCGATTTTAATGTTGTTTGGGCCAGAATATGTTAAAGAAAAAATGGATTTTGGAAATTAAATGCCAGTTCAGTTTGATCCTGATTTACACTGTACATAAAACAATAGAGATAGTGTTTAGGGATCTCACATTCAAAGCTTTCATTCTGAAAGAAATTTAAGATAGTTCATCCCGACTTTAACTTTAACATGTTGTTTTCGTGTGATTTTCAAGCGTCTCTATTACAGGAGCTCGTGTCTGTAACAGTGTCATAGTCCCCTTCCGAACAAATTTTAGCACCATTTTTTGGTTGTACATTACGTGTAGTGTCATAATGATCAACATCATTGCTGACGCTAAAACTATGACCAGATTCCGCATTATCGTAAGTGTTCCGGTCCATTGGTGTGCCTGTGCTTTTGCCGTAACACCTGTCATATATATTCCCACTTGCGACAGGAAGTGTATGAGTGTTATTGGAATGTATGAAGGTGACGTCATAATGTCCTTCGTTAGAAGTAGTATTGTTTACATCTAAAGGGTCTACGCTTTGATAAGCGTAGCTGCATTCACCTTGGTTTGAATCTTGCCCCGGTTTTGGTTGTGCGGGTTTCTTAGTCGGAACATTAGAGCACACAACTTGATCATATAATCGGTTACTGACGGTCGGTGAACGTTTCCGACCTCTATTCCGTCTGAAGTGTAGAATAATTAATTATATATCATCTTGAAAGAAGAAAATAGAATTTTTATGCGTCAGGATAATAATTGAATATCTGTGACTAAAATAGATTTCCTTTACGAAGGTTTATGCTTTTGTTAAATATTGGAAACTGTATCAATACGCCAAAATGAATGAAAATAGTTGAATTCGTCATATAGTTTGATGATTTTTGTTTCCATAAACATTTTATAATAATAAACAATATTTTGAGTAGCCATGTAAGTATATCTTACAAAGTAAAAATCTACTTTTTTCGTAACATCATCAGATTTAAAAAAAGGTAAATTGGAATGAATGAATATCTAGTATGGAGTTAAGGGTTAAATAATTGTGGCCCATAGCAAAAAGGGACGATCTGGGAACTGCGAAAAGTGTCAAATCTCGTCAGACTGCGCAAATTGCGCAGTCTGACCAGGGTTGACACTTTTCGCTTTATGACATCTTCTGTATGAAAAGTGGTCATTGTACCTTGTTATATAATCAGTTTTGAAATATCAACTTAAATTGATCTGCACTATCGTTGATCTGTTTCCATCTAATTGATGTACATAATTTCCAGATGGTCCCTTTTTGCGTGATGGATCACATTTGGTGAAGTCAGGTTTTTGGTGTATGTTGGTGATTTTTGTCGTTCATTTTAAATTGAAGTTCACTTAGGTCATGGCGCTTAACTCACAAGACATCTAAATCTTTGATTTTTTTTCAAAATTCAATGTATTCGCAGACAACAAATTTGTGTGTGGTTCAAAAATGTTTTTTTTTTTTTATTTCTGAGGGGTAAGGAAATACTGCTGGGGAAAAGGAGAAAATACAGGTTGCCAGTATTTCATTGTTTTCCAATTTTTCTAGGATGACTTCTCAAGGCCGTTTAAAACGGTGATTCTTGGTAAAGAGATAAGACAAGCAACCCTCAATCAACCAACCAATGAACAAACAAACAAACCTTTTCCAACAGAAAATACCAAGGATAACGACACATAGGACCACCACCCCTCCTACAGCAGCAATGATGACCAACAAGACTGGAAACTTGGTTTCTGAATGGAAAATAAGTAGAACCAACTACCCTTTGAGATTCTTCCATATTAATTTTTAAAGCTCCTTTCATAATTATAGTTGGCTATGTGGCCAGTATTTTCACCAACCATCCTTAAGAATGTTCTTCGTCTTATCCTCCAGAATTTTCAAACTTTGAATATAATACAACGCCTGATTGGCTAAACCATTCGGTTTAGCCAATCAGGGTTCAAACATAGAAAATTTTGAAGAATAAGACATAAAACATTCCTAAGAATGGTTTGTGAATGTGACTCCAGATCTTTCATCTACACTGTCCTCTTAGCTGACACATCACAAAATCAACATCAAAATTGAAACCACTTGGGTCTTATGTCTGTTCTGAGAATCTCTATTGAATTGACTCGAGACTTAAATTTTCTAATTCATGGCGTCTCTCTGATTCGTGATAATCAAGCAAGCCACCACAAAGTCCTTTTTGTCTAAGAACTGACTAAATCCTTTAGTAAAACGGTTCATCGACATTCAGAAAATTTATCGGCAAAAAGTTTCGGCCTAGGTCAGCCTGTGCAGTCTGACCTGATGCGTTAAACCCGATATTTTGCTGATGCATCACAACGCCATTTCTACAGAGCATGTTGCATTTTCTGACGACAAATTAAATGTAGCTGAATGTATATTGTTTCGTGTAGAGTTGATAAAGTAAAAAAATACGAGTTTTCCATTCGTGTTAATGCAACTTTTTACTGCGTTAAGTATTTCGTATTTTATAACGAGATTTTTCGTGTAATTGCGATCTGATAACGTGATATAACGTATTTTAAAACATGTTATTACGCGGCTTTTTGCATAATTGCGACTTTTTTTGCGATAATACTTGTTTTAAATTCGCAAGAAAAACATTTCATTTTACTTTTATTTTATTCCTTGTAGGCATTCGTGGTGAATAACTGATTTGGTTTGGTTTATATTGAAATTTAACGCCATTTTAACAGCTTAGGTCATATCATGGCGGTTAGTGACGCACCCATGTGTGCATTAGCTTTTCCATACCAGTTGTGACAAAACTTTCTTTCCAAGGCCACTGACTACTTTTCTCACATGCATCAGAGGAAAGAGAAGAGAAATTGCTGAAAAGAAATTCGCCGCCGCAACCGGATACCGAACCCACAACCTCCAGGTAACGAGCCTGATACGCTAACCACTGAGCTACCCGGCCGGGTTAGTGGATAAGTGATGACGTTATAAGCTATTATTAGAAATAGTAGAAATATTACTTCCGGAAGACGTTTCACAAACAGCGCGGAAAATGGAGGAGCAGTTATTCTCTGTCAGTCGCAGCTCTCCTGAATTATCTTTAACCACCGCAACACACTGTTTATCACTGTAACCTGAAAGTATACATTTATCCCTTAGCTGAGCCTGGAAGATAAAACGGTCACCTATACAGCTTAAGACCCAATCGATTCCCAGCTTGGCAATTTTGGCGAGGAAAGATGCAACAGAGTACAAGCCTCCCTAATCATCTATCATCGTTTTATTTTTTTTATTTTTCCTTTGAAAAGCAGCCAGTGGCTGGGGCATAGCTCCAAACATATGGAGTGATTTTGATTTCAAAATTGAAAATATCAATTATTCTCAACTTAACACTATGATGTTGGTACTCATTAGAATCGTCTCGTCAAGACGATTCTAATGAGTACCACATCATAGGGTTTGGAAGAGAAATAATTGATTTAGAATACCGTAACTCCCTCTTATCTGGGGAATACTTTTTGTATAGCAATGCTGAAACGCACGGTTAGCTGTACTGGCCGCTGTCCTATCGCTGACATAATGACGTTGAACACCAAACAAACAAAGAACTAGAAACAAAAATCCTTTCAAGCCACCAATCTTGTGGTGTTCGTGGTCGTGAGGTAAAGCGTTGGCCTCATAACCTAAAGGGAGCGGGTGTCAACTTTGGGATTTTTCACTGGCCCACGCATTCGGCGCGAGTACTGATGTAGTTCCCAGGAAGCAGAATCGAGAGAGATTAGTATAAGTTGTAAGAACTTGTTTCTCAATCGATGTAAAATAAATATGTTGAACCTAATCTTACAGTGCTTTCCAAAACTTGTGTTTTTGTCAGCCAACTCTTATATGAAAGCGATATTGTTCCTATAAAAATAGTAATGATGATGATCTACCTGACAATTCTGTCCACAATAACTGAAAACTGCTTCTTTCTGGAGTCCAATATTCTCCACTCAGATACCGGTATTCGTCAATCAATGTATCTTTGTTCCCTCCCAACTCAAGACTATATCCTTGACATAGTCGACGGGCCTCCAACCATGTTATGTTTCGATCACTTACAGGATAGATTCTAGAATCTGCAGAATAATAAGTTTAAATTAAAGTGAGATTATACTGTTCTTCTAATAGACTTAATTATTAGCATTAAATGTTTTATTGGAAGCCGCTCGAATGCGGCTTCCAGTAGGAATGCATCTAAACTATTTACCATGTAGATGATCAGTAATTATTCGATTGGTCATTATTTTTAGAAAATTTCTAATAATGTCGTGTTGTTGTGACAGAATTACTCCGCGTGACTCTTTCTGAAATATTCCAACAGACCTACTTGAAAATCAAGCCTGGTTTTCTTGCAGTATATAGTTCCTTCCCAAATAACAATGTAAATACAGAATGATAAACATCCTGTAATTCACTAGTCCCAAGAAGTTTTCAAACATAATTATATAAGGATTCCTTCTATTTTCCCAAACGAATTTTTATGCTGTCGCTTATCAAAAGCCTTCCAGTCCCTAAATGGTTTCCGCGTTCGTCTACTTTTTTACAAAACAAAATAATGATAGTTATGATACACAGAGCATCGCAGAATATGATAATCAGAACCAATGTTATGTACAAGTTTTTCGTATAGTCTAAACATATAAAGGATAAAACAGCGGCTAACCTTTGATCAATGTATAGAAGCACAAAGAGGAAATTTGCGAAAAGGTAACTTTTTTTCTTCCCTTCGTCGACACTTTAGCCTAATGGACTTTTATAAACGGAACATCTACCTTATTAGCCCTGTAAAATTTAGCATTTACTGTATTGTGTGTCGAAGCTGTTATGATCAGACTGAACGTTCTGATCTACAAAACTCGCAAAAAATGTATGGATCGTGATGTAGCCTATATTGACTACAGAAATTATCATGGTGGTGCATGGTGCACTAAGGGTTGCAGCTATTCGAAAATGACAGGAATAGATGAAGAGCAGACAGCACATAGCCCGAGCATTATTTTTAAATTTTATATAAGATATCATAAACACATTTTTTTAGCTTTTTTGTTTTGTTTTGTTTTCCCTATTAGTGTATTAATTTCGTTGAGTCGAAGGGTTAAAGTTATTACCGAATCTATTACTGTGCATATACAACTTTTTACGTCGCTGCTGGTCAAAGGCATTGATAGCTCTTGAAATTTATATTAGAAGTTTTATAGGTTTGTACAAGGGCTATGCAGAAAATGGTTCTAACTACTGTTTATTAAACGAAATGATTTATGAATAATGATAGCTATTACGTTGTGATTAAATAGATCCAGATCTTTAAAGACTTAAATTAATGATTTTTTGCGTGTATGTTGTTGCCATTTCAGGGATAAAAGAAATGTAGTTTGTGCAAACTGTGCAGGCTATGATCAGAATAATTTTGGAGATATCATGCACAAGTTTTTGTTTCTGGAGTAGAAATGTAAAGATTCACTGTGTTGCAAGCATGCTAAGATAGTTTTTGACAAAGAGGAAGATAATGCTTTAGAAAAAGGTTATTGAATATATTTTTTATAAAAAAAAAAAAAAAACTGAAACACAAAGAAGAGATAGATCACTGATAAAATGTAAATACAGGTACAGGTAAACATCATTATAAAATGTGAATAACGATCTAATATCACTTTGAATAATTCCGTAGTATTGTCTTTAATGCTGTTACAGATTGTTTCTTTCTAAAATTATTTTAATAAATGGAAAATTCTGTACTTGAATGCGCAATTTCTCCATTTTTTCCCCACATAAACATTATCACTTTATAATAATAATAACAACAAGAATATTTAAAAATCCTCTCTTAATTTTCTGTCTTTTAGCATTTAAATACATGTACACATTATTTTCTGTTTCTTTTTCCCTTGCATTTTAGTACCATTTGTCATGATTTGCTGTTGGTTGGGGGTGGGGGTGTAGGTAAAAACTGATACAAAAAAATATAATCACAATATTTTTCTGAAATTGTCCACAAAAATATTGCGGCTTCTATGGTGCTATGCATCATAAATTTGTCTTGTAATTATTAAGAGTGCATTTATCTTTTAGATTGGCCTGCAACATCTGTATAGCCTCTTACTACTTTGTCGTCCATTTTCGGATGTCGAAGAGAAGGCAAAATGCTACCGACTCGACCTTTGGATTCAGATTGAATTTGTAAGCGATCTTCTTATCTACTTGTATTTCACTGTTTTGAAAGTACAACGGTTACATTTTGTATTTTAATTTGAAACGCATGCATATCGCGGCTGAATATATTACTCAACAGAATTAATCCTACGTTAATTATTCCTTCAGACCACCGTTAGTGGTCAGTTTGAGAGTAAATGAGTGACAGTTCAATTTTGTTGATAAATATACGAATTTATCTAAATATCCAAACAAATATTGTGAGGGAAAGTTAAATGCCCAATGCCGGCCAAATGTTAACCATTCTTTGTATAAAATACAGGTGGATTTCATTCATACCACGTTTCCTTCCTATAAAAATGGACAGAATGTATTATTATACTGCAGATAAATTTCTCGTGATATGATTTGATAATATGCCCCGAACATATATTTCATGTACACTGGCAAAACCAACGAAAAAGCAGTTTCCCCTTCGAGAGCCCCGTATACATGACTACGCTATTAACAACATCCTAAATGGCGGCATCGATCAAGATATACATCAAGATTATGCACCAAGCTGCACAATTTGGCACATATTACCAAGGTTTCAGTGATGTCAGTTCCCAGTGACGTCAGCTTTCATTGAATAGGGGCATTCAGAAGGGAAATTCTGCATCGTCAGCGTATACAATTTTTTTGATCAAAATAGCAGGTAAAATTCGCTAGGCAAATGTTGCAATGGTAAAACTTTGCAGTATAATAAATTTATTGTACGGTCAGGTAGCAGAGGACTTGGAAACTTGTTCACAGCTGTGGTGAATCATGTTGCCACCCCGCCTTCGGCTCGGGGCGTTATGATTCACCACAGCCGTCAAAAAGTTTTCAAGTCCCCTACCACCTGACTGTACAACTAATATTTTAATCTAAGACTTTAACATTTCAGTAGTACATGCAAAGACGGAGAAAATGCATGACGCCATTACCTAAAAGTGGAAGCCCTACCGAGTAGCTAAGTGTTTAGCATATCTGACTCTTGACATGGAGGTTGCGACAAACCTTCTTTCCGGCCATTTTCCGCCTCTCATCTCTGATGTATGTTAAAAAAGTAGTCAGAAGCATTGGAAAGAAAGTTACAAGTGTCAATACTGGTGTGAGAAAGCCAGGAAATACATGGGTGTGTCACAGACCGCCATGATATGACCTATTAAAATGGCGTTAAACTCCAATACAGACAAAACCAAAAGATGAAAGTGGAAAATTTTATGCCGCAACAAGTTGAAGATACGCAATACAGCGACTGTTATGTATTTGATATGGCTTGTGACCGCGGAAATGCTGCTGACGCTGTAAGTACCTTAAAGCAGATAGAGGCACAAAGGAAACAAACATAGCTTATATGGCAAGAAGAATAACCAGATCGTCGTTCGATTTGCGTCCCAACGCAAAGTTTTCAGTCATGTTACATAAATCTTCTTCAAATCTTAGGTTCACCACACGAGGATTGTCCCAAAATTCCGTGACAATTTCAATAGCAAAAGAAAATGAAACGTTACTAACGAAATTTTTTCCGATTTTTTCGATACATATATACCAAATAAAACAAAAAAAAAACCTTCATAAATAAGAAAGTTATAGCATAAATACCAAAGTCAATTTTTAATTAAAGTCGTCGATGTTAAGTTTAAGAGCATTTGTCAAGGTATTTTGCCGTGAAATTCAACGTATTTGCTCTGTCATTTAACCCATGGCTGCTCAAAAACTGTCTTAAACCAAATTTCTGTCAGACCTCTATTAAAAGAAAATATAGCAGACATAAGATCATCGCTGGAATCGAACTTGCGACTTCGTAAATCCTCCTTAAGCTTTGGAAAGCAGGTTAAGTTGTTCATCGCTTCTTGGATGGGGGATCCGGGAGTGTCTTCCATATACTGGACTGTCGTTTTCCTCCGAATTTCAAGTAGTTTAACCACCTCTCATCTGCTATAAATAGAGGATCCAACAGAGTGTCGTATGTCTCAGCCCAAACAAGAAATTCTAGAAACGTGTGAACCTTCTTCTATTTGTTATCGTCAGATATCAGACGTGACACTAAGCTCACGAAGACTTGTAACGTGTTCAGTTTGTCTATAAATATCCTGTGGAAAGAAGACCTAGAAATAGCGGTTGACAACGTATCGCTCCGACTGTTAGTTTCCGATCTGCAAAAATGCATCTCTTCACCATTCACACGACTCTCCATCTAAAGAAATCGGCCCTCCATTTTGTGCTTTCTCCTCTTTCTAGCGTTCACCTGCCCTTAAGTCTGTTTTACTGCCATGGCACTTGTAAGCCAGTGCCCGAGTAATGTTTTTAAACTTTTCAGTACGCCAAATTTGTTTTATAGTCGAGTCGAGTGTAATTCCAAGATCGGCACAAATTCTTTTAACTATTCGCTGCGCCGATCAATCTTCTGACGTCTTCATTTCAACTGTCCTATTTTCTACTGATTGTTTTTGTTTGTTTGTATGCCGTATATAATTGACTCAATCATGTTCAAATTGTGATGACAACAAAGTTTCAGAAGAAAATGTCCATGTGATATGAAGCAGAAATTATATCAAATATCAAAAATATTCGTACATGGCTGGAGTTCTTACCAAAACGTATATGGACAAAATAGCGTGTGTAACATAATGCGTCTAATGTCTCGATCGTATAGTGGATTTTAGTTTGTAAAATATAACATAGACACGAATCTGCTATTCTACTTGTTTATTAATTACGACACAAATAAACTACTTAAACATGATATTCAAACATGAATCAGTTACTCAGTAAAACTCTTCTTAGTTATTAAAACCAACTGTTCTCTCATTCCAGATCTTATCACTTCATTTAGATGGTAAAACATTCTGTCCTGATCTTAAACTTCTCTCTATAGAGATCTTAATTCACTCTCTGTCCTCACATCTCTCGCCCGATCAAGTATCCTACACCACATATATTGGAAGCCAAAATACTACAACTATCAATATCAATATTCCTATTGCCAGCCAAGCAAATAAGGCATCAATAGCCAAAATCTGAGAAAATTAGATTCTCGAAAACCACGCCTCCTCAGTCAGTCTAGAGTTCTTGGTACCTGAGTTTTAGCTCATAATGTTACATATCTCCCTTTCTCAAGATATTTGTCTATTTAGACATAATATCTCACTAAAACAGTAACATTATGATGTTTTCATCCAATGGTCAAAATGATTTCTACTATGATAAAACATGAGAAAAGACGATACAAGTAACACCTCACAATACTTAATGTTGATTACTTTAAAAAAAAAAAAAAAAAACATCATCGGAAACCTCTACTTTTGAACAACGCACAATTAATCATTCTCATCTAGATTAATTTATTAGTTCCTAGTAGACTTCCTCAAAGGCTGCTAGGGCAAATTGTTAAAGCTCCTTGTTGCCAAGGACAATACTGCTTTAACAAAGCCATGAGGTTAAATCAATTATCTTCAACCAGAACGATTCAAAACCTCATGGAGAAAAAACATTACCCAAGCCTTTGTTACTTATTGTTAAAGCTTCCTATGTTAAAGGAAAAATATTGCCTTAACAATAAAACAATGAGACATCATTAATCCTTTTTCCCGGGATTAATCTGCTATCTCATCGAACAAAACCTTTATGGTCGTCAAGCTTCCTGTGTTAATGGTACATACTGCTTTAACCATAAAACTATAGGGTACAAACAACATTTCAAATCACAATACACAATACAATAAAAGGCTAGAATAAAAACTTTCTTCTGAACCCACAAAGTCCATTGTGTGGTTCTCTTTTGTCCCCCTGGTTCGTCGACTACTTTGGAGGTGACACGACTCCGGTCCTCGAATTCAGCACTACGGGCACCCCTACTTTTACGTAGCTCCAAGTCAATTGAACCATTTTTTTTTCCTTTTTGAACCTTGCAATTTTCCAGCCAGCCATACATATTATTTTTTCTCTAAACTTGACATGTATGATAGCTACTATTACAAATTTACTACAATAACACTCATTCATGAAATTCCCATGAACTCGTTTATTGAAAAAAAAGTTCTGGTATTTGTCAATCTTCAACTTGGCAATAGATTTCTCTGGTTCAAAATCATAAGATTAACTTTGTTATTAATTGACGTGTTTTGTTTAGAAAGTCATTTTTCTTCTATGTTTGCTCCGCGCAATATCATAAATCATATTCTTTTTGTGATCCTGTGATCAGAGTAATCAAACTCCAGATTTACTTCTCCTATGGGTCGCCTTATTGGTATTCCGCAAATAATTGTTTTCCTTTTGATAACAAAGAAAAGTGAATTGAATAGGAATCTCTGTAAATACCATCCTGGCTTTGATATTAGTTTCTTAGATAAAACAAAGATATGACATGTAGATTGATCATTTTGGAACGTCGTTCTGTCTCTATTTTCTTTACAATCAACATACGTGCATAGCTAGTGCCAATAAAATAGATTGGATTTCTGTCTCGCAGTACTTTATGAGTAGACTGAGATATTGGTCAGATATTTGTTGCTTATCAGCATAAATTTGTCTTCTCAAAAACTTATGGCTAACTTGGCTTCGCGACCTTTAACGAGATGCATATATTTCAGTTAGAATGATTCATAGATATTTCTAAGTCAACCGCACACACACTTCAACTCTAACATTTCATTTTTGACTGGAAAATATTCAACCTAACAGTACAACATTTATAACAACATTTCACAGTTTCGTCCTTCCACTTCTGTGAAATAAAACCTATAGCAACATTAAACATTGTTTTCCCTTAATACCTACACCAGATATACGAAAACTTTATCTGTGTACCTACATGTAGGTGATACTTCCTTTGGCGCGAAAAAACAATATCACGCCTTTCGTACACTTTTCATCTTATTTTTCTACATCAAACGACTGTTTGGATGACATATGAAACCCAATATATATATATATGTGTCCGGCTGGTCACTTTTAATCCAGTTTGTCTTATCATTTCTATTCAAGGACTAAGACTCAACAAGTATCAATTGGCAGTCTTAAGAGTTTTCCGATACTGGAATGTGTTTCAGAACACGCTCTTCATCATTTTCCTATCAAATAATCATTGTTTCAGCACACATAGGGGAATATTACAATCGGAGTCAGATCCGGTTTTCCGATATCCATCTTATCTTTAACCCACTTCCCCAATGAAACTCTTTTGCGACTTTTCCTCACTACAACTGAACATTGATTCTAGAGATATGCCTTATCAATTACTATTTTGCTGCGCTTTCGCACTTCTAGCGGCGTCCTGAAATTTATGCTGGACTCTCTTTTCTAAATGTTCTTTCTTGTACAATTTGAAAGTCACCCCATCAACAAAAAATCTAATTATCGACAATTCAATCAACGATGTTTAAGTCCCTGAACAAGTAAATTTTACATCCTATCTAAAATACCTGAATATTTTCCCTCTTGCCGTGTATGGTTTTGGACAACCAAAGTTAAAGCCTGTATTTAATCTGCTACTAAAAAAAATTGAGAACTTGGCTTTTACCTGTCCCTATTTAAAATTTTAATTCGACCCCAAAAGAGCTGCAAACCATCGGCAACCATTCCTACGGATTTCTGTAGTTGTTGTTATATTTTTTTCTCTTTGCTTTGATTGCAACCTAGCCGACATAGCATATTTTTCAATTGCTCTAATATGCAAAAATGAAAATCCTTGAATTATATCTTTAAGATCCCTTTAATTTTCAAAAGCTGTATAAAAATCAGGCTGACTGATAATTTTATTTTGTATTGCAAGTTTCAATCAAAGAAAATGATGGTTACTCACAGTTCCCGTTCACTGCAAAAATAGTTTAAACAATAACATTGTTCCTTTTTTCCTGTTTCTGTCACTTCGTGAAAATAAATGGTTGTCAGTCCAACGTTACTAGAACACAATCAGCTTCGCCAAGTAAGGATTCTTGGGTTTCTCAGGAATTGTCCCATTTTCAGCAAAACTCCAGTATATGTTTGCAGGTGTTAATGCATGTGCATATCTTTCACAGTCTTAGAACAAATTATGGAATACGTTCCTAGATAAAACGTTCAGTGGAAATCCAAATAATTTTGACTTCGGTTGTTGGGTCGAAAGCTCCGGCTTCGGGTTCACACTTCGGCTTCACTAGCGACGGAAGAAAGATGTACCAATGTTAATCAAACACTGAGCGGCAGCAATTTTGTCCATGACATAAGAAACTTCGGCAAAAGGGACAGGCAACCCAAGTCACCTTAATGTTTTTGAATGGCGAGTCTGAACTGTTTGTCGGCTCTTGTTTGTCCGTTTGTTTCTCAGTGTCCCAATTTTATGTCACCGGAATTTCAAAAGTACTTTTTGGCGGCGGGGTTTTCTTCTCCATTTGTGCTTATTGTATTTAAATCCACTTTTTTTAAGTACACCGAAAACGATAACCTATGAGTCACCTGTTCGTTACTTTGTGGATCACCAATCCTGGTCATGGCACCAAAATAAATGGGTGATAATGTAACATAATGCGTCTAATGTCTCGATCGTATAGTGGATTTTAGTTTGTAAAATATAACATAGACACGAATCTGCTATTCTACGTGTTTATTAATTACGACACAAGTAAACTACTTAAACATGATATTCAAACATGAATCAGGTACTCGGTAAAACTCTTCTTAGTTATTAAGACCAACTGTTCTCTCATTCCAGATCTTATCACTTCATTTAGATGGTAAAACATTCTGTCCTGATCTTAACCTTCTCTCAACAGAGATCTTAATTCACTCTCTGTTGTTATGTTCATACCCAGTTAATTCCTTACTTTGTACATGTTTGTATTTATTTTGAATGGTTTTCCCCTGTGGCTATTTTTAGAACTGGATTCTCTTTTGTGGAATATTGTTCTGGAAGTTTCCAGGCCTTTTTACAATCTGATTATGCATCTAATTTTAACATAAATTTTCTGGAAGTTTCTCTGTTATTATAAAAGGAAAAGCTCTTTACATCTCGGCGTTCACTAGTTAATACATGATTGCCAGACTAAAGTGGGGATTATTTTGTGTTTGTGTCATGTAATTAGTGTTTGGATTACATTCAGTTAGGATCAGGATCAGACTGGAATTAAGACTGGAATAATTTGTCTTTTGTATTTAACGTCTAAGGTATTTTTTTGTACTATTGTAATATTGTCACCGATTATTTGATATTATTGTTAATAAATTCTGTTAATTGTTATCGTTTGTTGCTGGCTTCTACTTTCTAGTTACGCCTGGCTCGTAACACTGTCCTCACATCTCTCCCCCGATCAAGCATCCGACGCCACATATATAGGAAGCCAAAACGCTCCCACTATCAATATCAATATTCATATTGCCAGCCAGGCAAATAAGGCATCAATAGCCAAAATCTGAGAAATTAGATTCTCGAAAACTACGCCTCCTCTGTCAGTCTAGAGTTCTTGGTATCTGAGTTTTACCTCATAATGTTACACGTGCAAATGACACCGCCTTGTCACTTTTGTGAATTTAAAGTAAAAATAAAGCTAATATAAAGTGAAATTATATCTTTATAGGTGAAATGTCTGAAAATGAATGTCCTGACGCCAAAAAAATGGCTCGTTTATGAAATTTGTCACGGAGTTTTGGGACAACATTCGTATAACTTATACTAATTACCATGGCCGTTCCAGCACTGAACAATATTGGCAACATTATCATCACAGCTTCTTTTCGTCCGGATTGTTCGGTACGCTCCTTCTGCAAATGACTCCGTAATGCAGTCGGTCGCATCCCGTTTAGTTTTTGCTACAAAACAGAAAATACCATGCACACTGGTTTGTCAGGTTTCGTCGGCAACATTAAAACAATTTTTGGGACAATCATTACTTTCCGCTTAGTAGCATTTTGCAACTATATACCTATCTAATCATGTTGGGCATTCTGGGCACAGAAAATGGACTACTTCTCAAACCGGCAACCGTTACTCTGAAGTCTAAAAATGAAATAAAAGTTTACTCAATAAAGCGCCACCTAGTAAGATTCGTCTAACCATGGTTAGCTAGCACGTAAGCAGCAGTAATTTATAAACACGGCCCTTATAAGCTTAAGAAACATCCCAGGAATAAGCCTATAGCATCTTGGGGACGTTATTTTTTATTGTCATAGTCTTCTGCAAAATCCCGGTTTTCTCCTTGTCTGTAGATATTTAAGAACGTTTTCGGTAGTAATTTCTGCACATATTTTTGGCTATTTCAAGGAAGACAATAACAGACAGTAACTCTTCTCAAAGAAGGTACTTGTATATCGTTCGGACAATACCTTGAATTTCGGATACGGTACGTTTCGAAGCGAAGAATGAGTCTACAATATCGACTTAACGGACATTTCGCAAAAAGATCTAAAGGGGAAAAGATAAGAAGAATACAAGAAAGTTTTTCGGCGGTATCGACTTTCTTAGAGACTAGAGTCTACTGAACATGACAGTGTCGATCGGTCTGAGCGCCTAAACGGTTACAATAGAAACGGCCATTTTACAAAAAAATCTAATGCGTTAACAGATCTTTTTCTTCTCATTTTTGTACTTACTATTAAATTTTACTGTATATACAAAACAAGAGGACCATGATGGTCCTAAATCGCTCACCTGAGTACCAAGCTGTAAAATCAAACGTGTGACCCCTAGGCAGGGCCAGTTTTGACCCCAGGGGCATCATAAGAAAAAACTTGATAGAAGTCCACTAGGAGATGCTACTTACAAAATATCAAAGCTCTACGCCTTCTAGTTTCAGAAAAGTAGAATTTTAAAGTTTTCTTTCTTTGTTCCTATGTTTCGAACTTGTGACCTCTGGGGCAGGGCAAGTTTTGACCCCAGGGGCATAGTATGAAGAAACTTTGTAGAATTCCACTAAGAGATGCTACATACCAAATATCAAAGCTCTACGCCTTCTTGTTTCAGAGAATAAGAAATTTAAAGTTTTCCTTCTTTGTTCCTATGTTTCAAACTTGTGACCCCCGGGGCAGGACCAGTTTTGACCCAAGGGGCATCATATGAACAGTCTTGGTAGAAGTCCACTAGGAGATGCTACAAACCAAATATCAAACTCTGCACCACTTAGTTTCAGACAAGAGCAATTTTAAAGTTTTCCTTCTTTATACCTATGTTTCAAACTTGTGAACACGGGGCGGGGCTAGTTTTGACCCCAAGGACATCATATGAACAGTCTTGCTAGAGGTCCACCAGGAGATGCTACATACCAAATATCAAAGCTCTGCACCACCTAGTTTCAGAGAAGAAGGATTTTAAAGTTTTCTTTCTTTTTTCCAATGATTCAAACTTGTGACCCCGGGATAGGGCCAGTTTTGACCCAAGGGACATCATATGAACAATCTTGGCAAAGGTCCACTAGGAGATGCTACATAACAAATATTAAAGCTCTGCACTTTCTAATTTCAGAGAAGAAGATTTTTAAAGTTTTCCTTCTTTGTTCCTAAGTTTCAAACTTGTGACCCCCAGGGAGGAGCCAGTTTTGACCCCAGGGACATCATAATGAACAGTCTTGGTAGAGGTCAACTAGCAGATGCTACATATCAAACATCAAAGCTCTGCACCGTCTAGTTTCAGAGAAGAAGATTTTTAAAGTTTTCCTTCTTTGTTCCTAAGTTTCAAACTTGTGACCCCCGGGGCGGGGCCAGTTTTGACTCCGGGGGCATCATATAAACAATCTTGGTAGAGGTCTACTAGGAGATGCTACATACCAAATATCAAAGCTCTGCACTTTCTAGTTTCAGAGAAGAAGAATTTTAAAGTTTTCCTTCTTTGTTCCTATGTTTCAAACTTGTGACCCCCGGGGCAGGGTCAGTTTTGATCCCTGGGGCATCATATGAACAATCTTGGTAAAGGTCTGCTAGGAGATGCTACATACCAAATATCAAAGCTCTATGCCCTCTAGTTTCAGAGAAGAAGATTTTCAAAGATTTTGCTATTTTTTTTCCTTTTGGTTGCCATGGCAACCAGAATTAAGGCTGGAATTCAATCTCTTGAAAAAACTTTGGTAGAACTTTACCCAAGGAACATCCCTGCCAAGTTTCATCAAGATTGGCCCATTGGTTTAGGAGGAGAAGATGTTTAAAGAAATTGTGGACGACGGATGACACACGACGCACGACGGACGACGGACATTGGGCGATCACAAAAGCACACCATGAGCACTTCGTGCTCAGGTGAGCTAAAAATTAGAAAATTCTATAAAAGGAATTTTTTCAAAATTTTGAATTGATTGAAGACTACATGTTGATTTTGCTTCTGTTTTGGCAAGTCAAGAAATAGGAAAAATATTTTTTTAAAAAGAAAATGAATTCAGATTATTATTTCATTCATACAGAATCAGGAAATAATATATTAAATATGGAAAATAATATTTGCATTGTATAATAAACTTTCTAGCATTACTGTCTTTTATGAAGATATAGTCATTTTAAGTGTTTTGATACAAACGGTTACCATAGAAACAGCAATTCTGCAGAAAATCCAACTCGTCAACATACCTTTTTCTTTTATTTTAGAGTTTAGAGTGGTGTCCGTGGTCGCAAGGTAGAGCGTCGGCCTCACAACCTAAAGGTGCAGAGTTCGATACCCGGGAGCGGGTGTCAACTTTGGGATTTTTCATTGGCCCCGACATTCGGCGCGAGTACTGGTGTAGTTCCCAGGAAACGGAATCGAGAGAGATTAGTATAAGTTGTAAGAACTTGTTTCTCAATCGATGTAAAATACATATGTTTAAACTAATTTAGAGTTTGCCATTGAATTTTACCCAATAGATGAAAGAATTAGAAAATTCTATAAAAGGATTAAATTGTCACAAAACTGTAGAAAACGTCTTTAAGCTAAGGGAAAAGCCAATTTTGACAGCAGAATTATAACGAAAAAGAACCTTAGTGGAAGTCACTACATGAAGCTACTTGCCACATCTGGTAGCCCCATGCTTTATAGTTGGGTACAAGGATATTCTTTAAATCTTCACCGTATATAAGCCCATGTGAAACTTGTGACGACCTCCCCACCCCCACCCACAGTGGTCTCTGACTCAAGGACCATAATTTGAAGAAATCTGTTTGAAGTCTATTAGACCAAGTTAGATGTCAAATTCAGTGGTCCAAGGCGACATGATTTCTGAGAAGAAGCTTTTTAAAGATTTTCAATATTTTTTCCTCAGTTTTGTTGCCATGGCAATCAAAGTTTTAACTGAAATCTAATTAACTGAACTTATTCTGAAGAAGAAAAAAACTATGGCAGGACCTTTTCTGTAAACCTTCATCAAAGTAAGAGTTTTAGTTTTAGAGTATAAAAATGTTAAAAATTAAAGATGCCCTTCTACAGCCGGTGAGCGGAAATGCTGTTAAATTTCAAAACTAGAAGGCCGTGAAGGGCCTGAATATGCTCTACTGGTAGAGAATTTGCTTTTATGCTAGCGTGCATTATGAATTTATGATGCAAAAAAACAAACTAGATATTCAATCCCTTGATGAATCTTCAAAAGAATTGGATCAACACTGTGAACTTCATTGCCTAAACAAGAATTGGAAAATTATCAACTTTAAATGCTTACATTTCCAAAACTGATTGTCAGATATTTTTTTTTAAAAATCAATAGGGTTCAAGCTGTTTCTGATACAAAGCAACTGTGCAAGATTCGTGAAAATCTAACCAAAACTGCTGACCTAATCACGTAAACAAGAATTTAAAATTTTTAACTTTAATTGGCTTTTTTCCCCATATTGTTTATTGGATTTTTTTTAAAATCAAATACGATTGAAGCTACTGAAGAGATAAACAAACTGTGATTTTCATGAAAATATGACAAGAAATGCAGACTTTACTGTGTAAACAAGAATTGGTAATTTTCAACTTGAAATGGCTGCTTTTCCCATACTGTTTGTTGGATTTTTTTTAAAAATCGACAGAGTTAAAGCTATTGGTGAGATAAACAAACTGTGCAAGTTTCACAAAAATCTAATTACAAATACAGACTTTATCGCGTAAAAAAGAATTTGAAATTTTCAAATTGAAATGGCTACTTTTCCCATACTGTTAGTTGGATTTTCCAGAAAATCTATAGGGAAGAAGCTACTGATAAGATAAACAAACTGTGTGATTTTCGTGAAAATCTGCCAGACTTTATCGCGTAAGCATGAATTAGAAATTTTCAACTTGAAATGGCTACTTTTCCCATACTATTTTTTAGATTTTTTTCAAAATCGATAGGGTTGAAGCTACTGATGAGATAAACAAACTGTGCAAGTTTCACGAAAATCGGGTAACAAAGGCAGACTTTATCGCGTAAACAAGAATTTGAAATTCTCTACTTGAAATGGCTACTTTTCCCATACTGTTTTATGGATTTTTTCTCAAAATCAATACGGTTGAAGCTTTTGATGAGATAAACAAACTGTGCAAGTTTCACGAAAATCTGACAACAAATGCAGACTTTATCGCATAAACAAGAATTGAAATATTCAACTTGAAACGGCTACTTTTCCCATACTGTTTGTTGGATTTTTTTCAAAATCAATACGGTTGAAGCTATTGATGACAGGCCCGTAGGAAGCAATTTTGGATTAGGGGGTAGGGGAGGCCCAAAATTTCCAGGATCGGCCAGTCCCTATTTGACATTTATATTGCGTTTGGTTATGCAGTGAGAAATAACCCACCTACATATACATACTAGGGACCAAAATAGAAGAAAATTTGTTCAACAATGTGGTGAATTATATGATTTGGAGTAAAAAATAAAGCAGAAAATCACACTGAATGAAATGTGACGTCATAAATTGTTTGGTGTCTGTCAGATAACAGAAGTAAAAGAAAAAATTCCTTGGCTCGCCTCCATTTGTTTAAAACTTTTCATTCATTTGAAATTTTTTGATCAGCATATCGTCAGTAAGCTACACTGAAACATTATTTCATCTTCTTTATACACGATGACTGTCTAGTAATATTCGGCCAAACAGTGACACAGTCATTTTATTGGTGATCAAATTATTGGGGAGGCCGGCCCCCTGCCCCCCCCCCCCCCCCCCCCCCCATGTTCCTTTGGCACTGGATGAGATAAACAAACTGTGCAAGTTTCATGAAAATCGGACAACAAATGCAGACTTTATCGTGTTAACAAGAAAAAGACTAACGGCTAGACGGATGGACGGACAGACGGACGGACGACGGAAACTATGCCATGACATAAGCTCTGCTGGCTGAAAGCCAGTAGAGCTAAAAATAAGAATGATACTGAAATCAGTCCTTTGTGTACAAAAAGACAAATTACTGACATAGATGGTGTAACTGAAAAAAAGAAACACTGAGGTTTGTGTTAGAAACCGAACATTGGTCAGAAGAAAACTGGCTGTCGATCGAAGCTGTATACAATGGCGGTGTGACTCGGAAATTTATCGCCTAGAATCGGATACGGTGTAACTTGCTTATAGGCCACGACCTCTGTCTGAAAATCGAGGCTGAAACAGAGAAGCCTACATTTCCCTTTGTTTTCCTCAGTATACGCAGGGCGAAGGTCAAATGTAGTCACGTGACAGAATGCATGATCATCATACGAACCTACCTGAGCGTATAACGGATATCGAAAATCTTTTATTTAAAAACCGGAAACGACGAGTCTGTTTACATGGAAGGCTGCAACTCGGCGAAATGCATTTTCTATCGACTGTAATCTAAGCAACCTTGCAACCGTCAGGCACAAGTTTTGGCCTATAGATATATAAGAATGGCTATATTTTGATAACATAAAAGCAAAATGAGTTAAAACTGTCTTAAAATGAGTTTAAGGGCCTCTTAAAAGTTATTTCATGGACGTGCGAACGGAAAGACGATGGACACTGGACCATGCAGAAAATTCACTGACCTTCGGCTAGTAGATCATCTAATACAAAAAAAATGCAAACAAAAGATTGTGAAAATATACATTTTAGACAGAGAATATACAAACTCTTACTCAATACATAGACAGAGTACAGATTGCCCGGACACCCACAATCCTCATTGAGGTTCTGTGGACAAGTCTGGTTCGATACGATCTGTGGAAGGAAAGCAATTTTTTTCGGCTCGGATGGTCCCTTTATACAGTCGCACATATCTCCCTAGAAACAGAGAGAAAATTGTAGATTAATAGGCAGTGTAGATCAACTAAGTTCAGACTACAGAGAATCTTCAGTCCATCTCAGATCTACACAGTGTGCTCTTTTGCAAAAAATTCTGCCAGACTTAGCCATAAAGTTGCAATATTGTCTTTCCCTATCTAGATATATTTTCATTTAATTTGTTAAAGCCGCAGTAAAGCCAAATAATAGGAAATTTTCACCGTTTATACTTCGAAAATATTGCAAATTACTCATTAGATTACACATGTATAACACCGGCGAAAACTCAAATGTGTCAGTTACTGCCTTGGTTGCCATGGTACACGTGAGCGAAAATGCAAGAAGCCCGTCGATTTCACGGACGCCATTGGTAGAGACAACCTTCGTTATCGTTCGTGTATTTTCGAACTAGGTGTTCTAGAACGTCGCATGATAACATTGCATCTCATTAATGCTATGGCATAGTAGACAGGACTATTGTCTACAATTCCAGTATTGTGTTATCGGAGTGTAAGATTGCTCATTTCTTATTAAGATGTAGTACACTCTTCCTGTATTGATGATAAATGAATAAGCGATGATCAAACTGTGTCGTTGTTTCTATTTACGATGTCGATAAACTTACGTTTTTCAAGTCTAGAATGGGGGCAAAACGATCAAGTGATCGAATGGTATGTTTGGACGCTTTGATTGATCACGTGGTGTTTACGTCACTAACACGTCACTGCGGACATTTACGACGAAAAGTGGGCTTATTGTCGGCGATCATCGATGTAAACAAATAGATAATGCGGCATGGTAGGATCTGTTCTAGTTTAAAAATTCTTTTCTCTGCCACTGACTTAAACTTTTGTCAACTGCACCTCTACATATCGTGAAGGTCATAATAATCGCCATATTTTTACATTGTAAATATGAAATTAACTTTCATCTTATAAACAGGTTGTTTATTCAGTTGGACGCTACTGAGACTTTATAAAACCGCTCTTATGGTTACTCTGTTTTTTAGCCCAAAACATTATTGCAGCTGTTTGAATCAGGTCACGCATTCGGCATACCTCCGTTACACGGTACATTTCATTGCCAGAAATACGCTGATTTACCGTTCTAAAACTTATAAGGCTCCTCTTAACCCTTTCCCAAACAAGCCCTGGTTTTTACTTGTCTGCAGTAAAAGTCTTTTCAAAACACTGTGGAAAAAGGAGAAATTGCTCGTTATGAGCTACCCTTTCTGCTATTTTCTCAAAATCTGAAATTGTCGTCTGCAAACTCTTTAAGTTTGGAAGAGTCCAAAATTTTGTCCTTTGGGAAAGGGTTAAAAAGGAAAACTTGAGTCTCAATGCTCTATCCAAATCTTTCTAACTAAATTTCAGTTGAAAAATTGTTCGTTCAATCATATTTAATGTGGTTAACCATTTTTTATTGAAGTTTTCACTGGTAGATACATAGATGTGAATTACTTCATTGAGGAACTTGCTTATGTCGTTGCTAAACGACTTACAGTGCCCCCCCCCCCCTCATGTATAAGATCGCGTGATTGGCAGTTCAAATGGACCGTTAAACAGACGAGGTTACATGTAGGTACGGAATCGACCGAATTGTGACGAATGACATAAAATAGTAATATTTTGTGTTACAGCAGTTCTAAGCAGATCTATTCCTCTTTCATGAGAAAGTTCTCAGTCACGTTGTTCTCATATATATCCTCATCACCTACTTGAAAACGCTTGTTTGTTGTTAAAGCAGTGCTAAATGTTGCTAGTTCTTATGTGTGATCCAGAACACAAAACACTTTATTATACTGCAAAGAAATTTCTCACGATCTGATTCGATAATATGTCCACAACATATATTATGTAAGTCATGAACACTGTCAAAACCAACGTTAAAGCAGTTTCTCTTTCGGGAGCCGCGTATACATGACTACACTATCAACACAACATCCAAAATGGCGGCATCGATCAAAATTAACATCAAGATTATGCACAAGCTGCACGTTTTAGCACGTTTCTACCACGGTTTCAGTGACGTCAGATTTCATTGAATAGGGGCACCCAGGAGGGAAATTCTACAGCGTACGCAATTTTTAACCTTCTTCACCCCCCCCCCCCCCCCCAAAAAAAAAAGAGGTAAAATTCGCTTAACAAGACACTACTGATGCCTAACATCCATGGCGCCGCAAATTAATTGTTTCTGAATTATTTCCTACTGATTAATGAAAAATTGCCATACAATGTATCACGTTATTCATTCTTACAATGATTTACGGGAAAAAACCTATAGATGTCATTCCAAAATTAGTGCATGACCTTTCGATGTTATTTTCATCTTAGTACACATATGTATAAGGGCGTAATGTAGACTTTGTCAATGTGTATTGTAAAGGAATATTCAATTTCGATGTTTAACCGTACATTTGGTCTTGTGAACTGAAGAATTTTGACGGACTGATCTGATTTACGATAAGACATGTCCATCGGAACAAGGGCGCTTCGGAAAGAATTTCCCCTGTTATCCAGTTGTTTGCAAATATCTCCAATTTGACTTACTTAGCCCTCACTGGTCTTAAGAACACCATGGTGAAAAATATATTTGCGGTTTTAACATATAGAGTGCTCTAGGGTCAAAGAGCTTGAAAACACTTCTTACAAGATTCAGCTTATTCAAAATGGTGGCTTCGAAATTTATGACAGATAATAGTTGATCACGTGACTTATTTCTCGAAATGCCTTTTACAGTTTTTTTTTTTAAATATAAACAAAAAAGATGACAGACCTACGATCTGGTTTTTTAACGTTTGGGCAATGAAAGGACGGTATGATACATGTCAACTTACAAAAAATCCCTCTAAATACAAAAACAAAGTTAGTATGATCCTGATCTGGTAATGAGATCTGCTGTATCTTCACATGTATGTTACGGCAAAACACTGAACCAGTCCAATATGGCTGCTGCCATAGGCAGATTCCAAAACCGAATAATAAATATAGCGCCGCCGCTCTTGAGGCGCCACAACAAACGTTGGAATGCTAAAACTTTGCAGAATAATAAATTCGTTGTACGGTCAGGTGGCAGGGACTTGGAAACTTGTTCACGGCTGTGGTGAGTCGTGGTGCCACCCAGCCTTCGGCTTGGGGCGACATGAGTTACCACAGCCGTGAACACGTTTCAAAGTCTCCTGCAACCTGACTATACAACTAATAATAATTTGTTTTGATTTCGATGAGCGCTCGATTTCACAAGCAAGTATCCTATATAGATATAACCTTTAAAAGATGTACAAAGTGCTGCAGTTTAGGTTAAAAACTTTTCCTGGAAAATAGAACGAAGTCCTTACCTTTAAAGCTATTGTTGATCCCACAGTACATTTGGTTTTACGTATACAGCTGCTTATAGAATTATCTTTAAGCCTCTTTTGGTTGAGTCTTATTCCTAATTGTAGATGATGGCAACCTGAAAATTAGTTTTTGTCAGAATAATATTATGTCAAATAATACAGGACGGTACAGATCTAAGCTCAGGCTCAGAGCAATTGATTTCATACATCTTCAATACATTATGCCAAACAAGTTTTTATATAATCACTGAATTAAACTGAATTTTCAGTCAGTAAAATAACAGGGAAATTTAGATTTCGCACATTAAATGAAACATCAAACTTAAACTCACATAATTGGAGTGCAACACGCGAAAAGGTGCATTCGGAAATTTGCGTAAGGTGTCGTCTCGGATTAGCCTGCGCAGTCCGCGCAGGCTAATCCGAGACGGTACTTTACGACTACGTTAGACTTTGTGATACAGTAGACTTGCGTAAAACCGAAAATCACATGAAATCGGAAAGTGTCGTTTCGGATTAGCCTGTGCGGACTGCACACGCTGATCAGAGACGACACTTTACACAAATGTCCGAATGGCCCTTTCGCGTGTTGCACTCCATATGCCGTAGTCTGTACATGACTCGAAATTAGGGAACCGCTGGTTCGAATTCCCAAGCTCGGCTGACTTCTCTCCGAGGATTAATTATGATTATGACAGGTATTAATCCCCTCTCACCGCTGATCATTGTTTAGATGATAGTAATGTGGTATGGTAGTCAGTCGATACTTTTTTTTCAAGCACATTTAATTCCCGTTGCCTGCGCATGTCATATTCTTCGAAGATTCGACCTGTCTTTCATGACGCATCACTCCCCCTAATATTGGGGGGGATTGTAGTACGCGATATGAAGTAGCGATAGAGAAACTTATGGCTTTTATCAATACGTTTTAGGAGAAATCTGGTCTGTTTTAGCTCCAGATTTCTCTAAACTGCTGTTCGTAGCTGAATGAATCGCACCAGGTAGCATTTTATTAAGTACACTTTTATTTAAGTTTTAAATTCAAAATAACGGTTGTCGAAGAAAAGTAGTCCGATTCTATACCAAGAATGCCCAAATTAGATGTGTATTACTCGCAAAATACCATCTAGCGGGAGATAATGATTAAACCCCATTTTCACCGCGAAAAGCCATATATGGTATCATACAACAGTCAAATAATGGAGTAAAATTTTTGCTTTTCGATCGATCTTTGTGTACGATTTTTATGGATAATCTTTCGGTGCTACGCCGATAATCTCTGTTTACACTTCTCGATTGTGGTGTTCATTGGCGCTGCCATATTTAAAGTATCGGTAACTTGATTTGCAAGGAATGATGTGACTGGACACCAACAAGTAGAAGATAGAATTTGTGATTAAAATACTTTAAATCTTCTCAAAGAAAACCCGAGATCACCAATCAATATGCTTAATGAACAACCATGAATACGAGGAAAAGCCAGCGAAATAACCCAGAAGCGATTACAGAATGGATCGAAACATGGTCACAAAGGATGTGGAAATGTAGAAAGGATGAGAAAAAGAAAGGCGGAGGGAAAGAACAAAACACAGGAGGAAGAATCGACCGACCTTCGAACAGAAAGCAGACAGATAGACACAAAAAATAATACATTTCAAATTGACAGACAGACAAACAGACAGACCCAAAAAATAATCTAATACCTTTCCAAATCAAATAGTTTGTCGGTCGAGATTTCGCGTGTAGCCAGATTTTTTCATTACACGGTAATAACTTTGTCAGACCGTCCTTCACCTCATTAGTAAATACTTCCGGTAGGAAATGCTGTTTACAGACATTGTCAATTTCATCCCAGGTAACATGTTCTGCAGAGATCTCATAGCCTGTCCGAAATAGAGTAAAAAAATGGGTTCAAGTTTCTATTCGCACAGGAACCTTTCATAGTACATGAAGTACATGAAACAGACAGCTGTGAAGAAACAGATCACCGATTATTATTTTTTTCTTTCTTTGCCGAAGTTGTACGAAGGGGGGCTACAATTTCCCTTCTGCTGAAACATTTCCTCACATAAACCGACTACTTTAGCGTGGACTGATTTCAGACTCACTTCTTTTCTCAATCCTTTAATATTCGTTGACAAGAGGGCATAAGTTCGCTAGTTTATCGCCAACGAAAGTGACCAAGATTCGAATGAGCACAAAAAAGAAAGCCCACAGCTGCCGATCTTCGCAAGCCAAGGATACTAACTCCACTTTGTTCGTAACGTACCTTGGCCGCTCGCCTCTTTAAAAATCGAAACTCCCGCTGCGCCACCTATCGAATATCAAAAGTTGCGTAACCTTTGCTGATGTTATTTCTTACCAATCAAGATGCTCGTAATAAAATTTTTTGGGCAATGCATCAAATATGGCTGCGCTTTCGGAATCATCAGATCAGAAATAAGACGAACAGACATACGATAATCCGCGATCATTTGGCTGTGGAACCCGTCCTAATACTTCACATAATTGATCATAAACTATATAAAACTTATTAAATATCAATCGTCTACTCTTTTTTGGCAAATTTTCGTCACAGACACGACAACTTTCGTTTTTGATGGGCGCCGCCATTATTGTTTTCTGTTTTGCGAAAGATTTCTTGTTATGAATGGTTTGACTGGACGCGATGGGTTTTGATCGCATCCAATGAAATGGCGCAGCGGGAGCTTCGATTTTTAAGGAGGCGAGCGGCCAAGGGTACTACCTTAGTATCCTTGGCTTGTGAAGATGACAGCTGCCCCACAGAACATAATTCTTTCTGTAAGAAATCGCTGTGGTGTTTTCTTTTCTTTCATTTTTTTTTTTTTTTTTTTAAATTAAAGATCAACAGAAAGAATGTTTTCATTGTTACGTAATACAACAGCCTGGCTAAAAATCTAAGTTACTCTTATCAATGAAAACTCGCAGTTTGCCTTTCATGGGTTTCTTTTTCAAACAACATGCAATATGTATGAAACCGGCAACACAACAAGGAACCTTGCCAGTAAGACAATTTTCGGTCTTTCGAAATCAATTTATACAATAAAAAAATCTTTCATTCTTTATTCTAGTGATTGAATAAAAAGGTAATAATAGCCAGTGTGTTCTATGACAATTTTTTTCCGTAACTTGTACCTGCAGACATAGTGACTTTGATACACATTTCGTGCTTATAGGCTCTTCTTGTGTGTTTTTAACAGAAAATTTGTATGGCAAAAAGCAAGACTTTTCATCAAGAAATCATTAGAAGCCCATAATCAGAATTGATTAAGCAATTAACAATTAGGAGTTTGAATCAAAAGCTTTCTTCCAAATAGTGATATAAACTTGAGATTGTATATTAAAGGGTTAGTTAGACATTCCATTGTTAGTAGTTTTTTTTTTTTTCGGTCTGACAATGTAAATCCAAGATCAGACTTCAAAGATGGGTAGACCATTAGATGATAAAAGGGAACACACTGACCATTCCTGAAGGGGGCTGCCATCTTGAATTCTGTCCATGATAAAGTAAGTCAACGGCAAACAACAGTTGGGTCAATATCTAGAACGTCAATAGACCAGGGAAAAATGTCTGCAGAGGGTAAAAAGAATTCTTCTTTCAAGATAGAGATCCATTCCTTGTAGCCTTATGTCTAGCATGTTCTTTTCCCTTTCATGAGTATTTTCAAGCTTTCCCATATTCTATTGTCAAGGAATGAAGTGTTAATATAAGAGTCTATATCGTATTTCTAAGTCGATTTCGTTCCATTCCGTTCCAGTCAATTTTAAGATCGCCTTGGTCCATTCCAGTACATCCAAGCACCGGGAATACACCCAATACATTACAGCTGACAATGTAAAAGGTACTGTTTATTTACTACGGAATCCTGTTTCCGCCATCCACTTTTCGACCTACGAGGAACTCGAAAAGTGGAAATTAGGCTCTCTAACTTCCACTTTTCTAGCAAAAAAGTTACCTCGAAAAGTCGAAAAGTTGAAGTTTTTGACCTGACAATTGTCATAAAACTTTCCACTTTTCGACCTCACGTTCGTCTAGAAAAGTAGAAATTAGGACGCACTACCTTCCACTTTTCGCATTAAAATGCTAGGTCGAAAAGTAGAAAAGTGGAAGTTTTTCACATGACAATTGTCAATAAAACTTCCACTTTTCGACCTAAAAAAGACAAGGTCGAAAAGTTGAAAAGTCGAAAAGTTGAAAAGTGGAAGTTAGCCTTAAAACTTCCACTTTTCTAGTTAGGACTGGTTATCACGGGATGTTTGTTTATCAGCACCGAATAATGTTGGAGCCAGTGTAGGGGTAAAAATTCCTGTGTCACCTATTTTGTCCCGGTGAAGGCTAAATGTCTACCGAATAAGTATACATGTACACTGTTTAAGTCGGACGTCTATCTTTATCCGATACCGCCTATGGGCTGAGTTTATAGTAACACAAATCTAGTCAGAAACTGCGCGTTAGGCGTGCGCCCAATTTGACATTTTCAAACTACGTTCAACCCATTACGAGATGACAAGAAATAAAAGACTGTCCAAATTTAAAGAAACTGCAGACGACATTCCAAAGTGTGAATTGAAATCTAAGTGTAATATTGAGTAGACAACATTGTGAGAGAAATAGTTTGTAAAAAGCTATTTCTCCTTTTCGAATAATGTTTTCTGAAATAACATTTTGCAAAGGTGTCAAAAACAGGAATCATTTGGTTCGAACACTGGCTTGGTGTGGGCACCGGGATCCTTCATAATCTTTGCAAGGTTAATAAAAATGTCGATGTAGGCCTATCTATGATGCTGATCGGAGTGGATTATGAATTTATGTTCTCCCAACTCGATTACGGATTTATGTCCTCGGAACTCGATATTTCCCCCATTGTTACATTAACATCAATATGACCTCCCCGAATCTGTCGCGTTGGTATTTCGGTTGAGTAATGTCTAGTAGTATCATTTTATGATATGCAACTCGTCACATGAAAAGGGACCATCTCGATCTGGTCAGACTGCAGGAATTGTGCAGGCTAACCATATTGAAACTTTTCGCCTATAGCAGGTTTTCTCAAAGTAAATCTGAATAGGATAAGATCCCTTTTAAAAAACGGTTTAACGGACGATCTTTCGGCAATCTATCTGAGATTTTCCAGATCGCACAGGTCGCAGCTAAGTTTTTTGACATGTCAAAAACCTAGTTTCGATATATTTTTTGGGAATACTTTCCCTCGACCTTGTGCGACTACAGAAGACCAAGGTGCGTTCAACCGCCGATTACTTGCGATCAGCGGCGATCAAGCTACATTTTGAGATCGCAACTCAATCATCAGGGAAGATTTTTGGTGAAATGGGTCCATTAAACTTTGAAGACTAATCAGTGTCCAAAGTATCAACTATATATGGCTTGCACTATGCAAAAAAGGGCATTCCGACATTTCCATAATGGGTCGTCTCGGATCAGCCTACGCAGATCGCACAGGCTGATCCGACACGGCACTTTAAGACCACATTAGATTTTGTGCCACAGTAGACTTGCGCTAAATTGAAAATTACATAAACAGAAAGTGTCGAACTGCGCGGCCTTATACGAAACGACACTTTAAGCAAATGTTCGAATGCCCCTTTTTCGCGTGTTGCAGGCCACATGATTTCAATACATCTAATAATGTGTTCCCTGTAAGACGTAGCAATGCGATAAGGGCGGGTTTAAAATGAAAACTAGGGAGTTGCCGTATTATGGCTGACATCAGACTTATTCGGTGCACATTTAACCTCTACCATTCGCTCCCGCCATCTTCCTTTGACCGGTGTACATTTAAAATAATAACGCGGCCAAGTTATCCTGCGAAAAATTAGTCCTAACTAGAAAAGTGGAAGTTTTAATCGGCAAACTTCCACTTTTCGACTTTTCGACTTTTCAACTTTTCGACTTTTCTACTTTTCAACTTTTCGACTTTGTCTTTTCTAGGTCGAAAAGTGGAAGTTTTATTGACAATTGTCATGTGAAAAACTTCCACTTTTCTACTTTTCGACCTAGCATTTTAAGGCAAAAAGTGGAAGTTAGTGCTTCCTAATTTCTACTTTTCTAGACAAACGTGAGGTCGAAAAGTGGAAAGTTTTATGACAATTGTCAGGTCAAAAACTTCAACTTTTCGACTTTTCGAGGTAACTTTTTTGCTAGAAAAGTGGAAGTTAGTGTGCCTAATTTCTACTTTTCGAGTTCCTCGTAGGTCGAAAAGTGGATGGCGGAAACAGGATTCCGTATATTTCTGTTTTACATCACGAATGAATAACTCGAAAGGTATTACGCGGTTTGAAGGGTTTGTCGTTTCAAGGAAAACAAACACGGCAGTTACAGATCCAGCAAATCAGAGACAGCGAGTTGTGTGCATTTATACATAATGTTCAGAGTGGTTACAGCTTTCGAGCAAAAGTTTGATACGTGATTACTTAGGCTAGGCGCCGTTGACCCCAAGCCAAAAAATACAATTATTTAAGAGGTCATTTGCAAGCATGGCAAATTAATTATAACAAATGTTATGTAGATTTACAGGGACCTGTTTTCAGAATACTCTAGAAACATGATGAACATTTATTGGTTTTTCCACTGTGGTTATTTTTAGAAACAGGCTTTTAGTTGACGACCTGTTTACTAATCCATGACGTCATTTTTCTACAAAAGACTAATTTAGAATTTTCCAAGCTGATATAAATACTTGATGATTTGTGGCTTTGTAGATGTAGAGTTAGTGAAAAGTACTGGATTTAACTTGGGATATACATTTGTAAGGTGGAATTTTATTTTCTTTCTACAGTAACGCTCACCCGGGATTGATCATGTCTTCATTTTGGAAATACTTTGAAGTTATTTTGAACTTTTTACATTATTTAATTTTATTAGACAATAAATAATGAAAAACAGAATTCGAATTTTATTCTACTGAACCAGGAAAAACCAATAATTTCTTTTGAGGTTGAAAAATGTATTGCTGAGCCGTCGTCGGAGTTGTTGAATTTGACGAAAAGGTCTGATTTATTAGATCCTGCTTCTCATTACAAACTGACTGCCATTAAAGGTACTATGTTAAAGCATACAAAATAAAAATCATATTGTTCAGTCTTTAGTTGATGAAGAAATACTTGACTCGAGTGCTCCGTCTTACTCTTATGTCCCAGACAGACATTAATTTTAATATTGAGTTAGAGAAATTCAAACTACAGATAGAAACAGAAGAAAGGATGAAACAAAAAGAATTAAAATTAAAACTGCAGCAAGAAGAAAGAATAAAAGAAAAAGAATAAAAAATGCATGCTGAAGAAGGATAGGCAATTTCAGATCAGAATAAAAGAAATAGAAATGGAAAATAAAGAAACAACATCTGTGCATGTGGTTAATGACTTTGACATAACAAAACACCTCTGACTTGTACCGCAGTTTCAATAACTAGAAATTGATAAATACTTTTCACATTGTGAAAGATTTGCTGAAATTTTGAAATGACCAAAAGAACACTGGACCTTACTCTTGCAAAACGTTGTGAACTGGAAAGTCCCGCGATATGTTTTCGCAACTAAGTAATGAAAAGCTCTTTAGTTATGATAATGTTAAAGAATTGATTCTAAAAACTTATGAATTAGTACCTACATATAGACAAAAATAAAGAATTGCAGAAAAGGAAATGGTCAAAC
Source organism: Tridacna crocea (assembly GCA_943736015.1). Classification (NCBI taxonomy): domain Eukaryota; kingdom Metazoa; phylum Mollusca; class Bivalvia; order Cardiida; family Cardiidae; genus Tridacna; species Tridacna crocea. Next base: position 50,660,487 of record OX031061.1, read on the forward strand.
CTATGTTGAATTTGAACTAAAGAACGGTTATTCGATAGGTGGTGCCATTCAAAGTAAATAGATTCAGATCATGGAAAACTTGGACAACGTCTGTCAGTTGAAAAATTTAAAAGGTGCATTAACTTAGATGTAAAAACTTTCTTAGACGAGAAAGAAGCTGCTTGCTTAGCAGACAAATTTGCCTTGACGCATAAGGTCTCTTTCATGAATAACTCAAACCATCGAATACTGTTTTATTCATCTACTGGTCCTTAACCAAATTTTAATCAAAATAATGACAATTCCGATCAGAATAGTCCCAAACCCAAGTCTCTTTATGAAGCTAAAGGGAAAAATCCCTTATCTCGACCCAGATTAACTGAGACTGATACTGTTATGGAGATTTATGAACCATTCTTATCATATGGTTTTGTGTCACTAAAAAAGTGATTTTGCCCAGTCTACCCCAATTAAAATTTTACGTGATACTGGAGCTTCTCAATCTCTTATTTTAGCAGATATCCTGCCCTTTTCTGAGAAGACTTCTCCTGGGACAAGTGTCCGTATTCAGGTTGTAGAATGTGGATTTGATACTGTTGCGCTTCAGAACATTGAGCTTGTTTTGGCCACACAGTTCCTGGACCTTTAAGACTTGTGAAAGAAACATTTCTTTCACAAGAAGACTTTACTTTAAATTTACTTCAATATGTATCTGACTTTAGAAACATGTTATCTAAAGCTTGTGAGATGGCAAAATCAGATTTAGAGAAAACTCAATGTAAGATGAAAGAAAGACATGACAGGAATAGTAAGGAAAGAAATTTTGACCTGGAGATAAAGTTTTAGCCTTCTACCAGTTCCTGGTAGGCCGTACAAGCAAGATATTTTGGTCCTTATTCTGTAGAGAAAAATGTCAGTCCCTTACATCACGTGATAACAACTCCAGACAGGCTAAAGCAAAAGCAATTATGCCATATAGATATGCAAAAGAAATATATCGATAGGGATGATTCAAATATTTCACCAATAAATGTAGTATACTCTGTCCCTCAAAATCACAATCGCCCTGAAGACACAAATTATGAAGAAATTAGCTTTGACAAGTCTAACCCTATTGATTCAAAAACTTTCACATTAAAATAATAATCAAAAGGATGAGTTAAAAAGGTTAATTTCTGAATATGAGCATCTGTTCCTTGATATTCTAACACGGACAGATACAATATACCATGGTGTGGACATTGAAAATTCAAAACCAGTGAAACAACATCCATATCGAATGAATCTCATGAAATTGGAGCATCTTAGAGAAGAAATCAAGTATCTATTAGAGAATGACTTTATTGAACCTAGTCAAAGTGAATGGAGTTCTCCGTGCATTCTTGTACCAAAGCCAGATGGAACTTTTCGTATGTGAACTGACTATAGAAAAGTTAATACTGTGACCAAAACTGATTCGTTTCCAGTGCCAAGAGTAGATGACTGCATTGACAATATTGATTATGCAAATTTTGTTACTAAATTTTATCTAAAAGGATTTTTGGCAAATTCCTCACGTTGATAGAGCTAAAGAGATCTCTGCATTTGTAACTTTTCATAGACTTTTTCAGTACAAAGTTATGCTTCTTGGGATGAAAAACTCGCCAGCAACATCTCAACGTCTTATCAACATGATAATATCTTGATTGGGCGACTGTAGGGCCTATATCGATAATGTCATCATTCACAGTGATGATTAGAACGAACATCTAAAGACTATCAGAGAATTTTATGACAGATTGAGTAAAGTCAAATTAACCTTGTTAAAAGTGAATTTAATTTTGTCATGCTAGTTTAACATTTTAGGGTCATGATTTTGGACAGGTAAAACCTGTAGAAGCTCAAGTAAAAGCTATTTCTGATTTTCCTGTACCTACCTGCAAAATTATTATTAGATTTCTTGGTATGGCTAGTTACTACAGAAAATTCTGTGGTAATTTTTTTGTCATTGCTGAGCAACTGACAAGTCTTCTCAGCTAACGTAAAAAAATTATATGGAATCAGGATCGTCAAAAAGCTTTCGATAAAGTAAAAGCCATACTAAAAAGTAAACCAGTTCTTTTAGCTCCTAATTTTGGAAAAGAATTTAAGCTTGCAGTAGATGCTAGTGATCCTGGTGCAGGTGGTGTTTTACTTTAAGACGATTGTACTGGTGTAGATCATCCAGTGAGTCATTTTTCTAAAATGTTTAACAACCATCAGAAAAACTAACCAACAATTGAAAAAGAGTGTTTATCTTATTCTTGCTCTTCAGCATTTTGAAATATATTTATCTTCTTCTCCTGAACTGTACCTATCATTTTATATAGTGATCACAATCTTTTTGTCCATATTTAATGAAAAATAAGAATCAACGTTTACACCGGTGGAGTCTGTTTTTACAAGAATATAATATGGATATCAGACAGAAAGGGTAGGGATAATATTATCGCTAATGCTTTGTCTAGAGTCTAACATTTATCTTCATGAATAATGTGTTCATGTACAGTTAAGTGAGATGACTTTTATTTTCTTACAAAAGAGAGTTTTAATTCTTAAAACTTTGTTTTCCTTTAGGAGGGAAAGTGTTATGTAGATAGGATATACAGTGACCTGTTTTCAGAATATTCTAGAAATATGAGGAGTATTTATTGGTTTTTCCATTGTTGTTATTTTTAGAAACAGGTTGTAACTAAGCTATTTACTAATCCATGAAGTCATCTTTTTAAGAAACACTAATCTAGAATTTTCCAAGCTGATATTTAGTTATACATAGGAGTGACTTACTTGGTGATTTTGGATTTTGGAGTTAGACTTGTGGCTTTGTAGAGTTAGTGAAAAGTATTGGATTTAACTTGGGATATACATTTGTAAGGTGGAATTTTATTTTATTTAAACAGTTTGCTCATATCTTCTTGCAAGTTAATCTATTGTTAGTTTAAGCTTTAGGAACCAGAAATTTCATTCTTTTTGTAGTCTAAACATTATTCTTAATTTTAAGGGTTTATTCTTTTTCTTGTTCTAAGATTAAGAATTGTCAAAATTTCATTCAAACTTAACTCTTATTGTACTCTTTTGTCTTTGTTCATTTATAAATATTGATTATCGGTAAAGGCTTACTGTTGGTTTACTTTTTCGTTACGTTTGGCTCTAACAGAAATCTTTTCTGGCGCTGGTCATATAAAAATGATCACATCTATTTTCTGTTTCGGTTTTTTGCGATTTCGCTTTATTTACAAACTCATGACAAAACAGACTCTGAATCATAACAATTTCGCAAGAAAAATTGGATCTAGATTATCCAAGATTTGTGGCAGTCTACATTTTAAACACCACTATTGGATGACTTCTCCAATGACAAGTTTAAACGGTCCTTCATGAGTGCACAAAGACATCTAAGGACCTATCATGAAAGGTTTAAGTGTTTGTCATTGTCTTACCCTTTCACCAAACGATCAAGTGCTTGAAATACAATGCAGACTGGGACTTTACTAAACATTGTAGGAAAGGGAAAAATGCTGGCGACCAGCACTATCTGTTTTTCTCAAAATTTCTTCTTCTACTAAATTAGAGGTAACCCTATCATTGTAGCTAATCTTTTCGATTTATAGTCTGCAATGCCATTTACAATTTGTGCAGGTCTAAAATTTTGTCGTGAAGTGTAAAGAGTTTGATCCTTTACTGTACATACTAAGTTTTCACGACCCAGAGGAAGGAAGGTTTCGAAAACATTGCGGGAAAAGAAAAAAAGCTGGTGACCAGCAATTCTTCTTTTTCCACAAAGTTTTAAACCCTTTCAAAGACAAGTTCTGGTTATTTTATCGTCTGCAATTAGTTCGGAGGAGTGTGAGACTTTGTTGTCTGATGAAGAGTTAAGCGATCGGGTTCGACATCATGCCAGTGCTCCAGACCACATCCTAGCCAATTGTATCATACAAATACATTTTTGTGAAACCCTGTTAAAAATGAGGTTGACACTTAGCGCATTATAATAAGCAATTTTTCGCATAGTGTGATCCATCACGCAAAAGGGAAACGTCTGAGAATTCTGTACATCAAGTAGATGAAAACAGATCAACGATAGTGCAGGTGGGTTTACATTGATAATTCAGAAATGATTGTATAACAAGGTACAATGACTACTTTTCATACAGAAAATGTCATGAAAGCGAAAATTGTCAGCCTGCGCAGAGTTGACACTTTTCGCTGTTCCCAGAAGCTTCCATTTTGCTTGATGGGTCACATTTATATATTCATAAAGCCCATTTTGCCTAGTGAACCATGAAGTATCTAACAGTCTATGGATATACAGAAAACTAACCAGAAGCAAACATTTTCGAAGGTTCAGCCAGCGCGGACTGCATTTTTTGGTCCACATCAATTAACCCACACGGAGCATGACTGCTCTTCCATTCCAAATAGCAATGTGCAAGCTCTTGAAAACCGGATGAAAATAGGTCTAAATGCGCACCCCCCGAATCAAGTGATCTAGGATTCGGAGCTGAAGAGACCTTGGTGGTGATGTTAACCCAAACAAAATACATTTAACGAGAGTTCAGTTCAGGTTAAAAAGTGCTGCTTTATCATTCATGCGAATTTCACAGAAAATATAGCCTATTCAGTGCATAGAAAGTTTTTCCAGGTTTGTCCAATGACCTTCTTCATGACTTTATGTGACGTATTTGCAAACTTGTCCGAGATATTATCAAGACAAACATTCTGACTAAAAATGTGCAAAAAGTTTTTGTTGTCTTGTCCCAGTAACCTAATTTAACAAACATGACCCTTTTTTATACGCCCGAAGGGTCGTATTATGTTATACCCCCGGTCGTCCGTCCGTTCGTCCGTCCGTTAGCAATTTCTTGTGTGCGCAACTCCTACAGTTTCCATCGGAATTATTTGAAACTTGCCATAATGAATCTCCATGATGTCTAGTTGTGCATCTGGGTCTTAGAATTTAGGTCGCTGTTTGCGTTCTAGAATTATCTGCCCCTGATTCCTGAAATAACCATTTTTTCACTTTGAATTTTTGTCAAGGCCATAACTTCCATACTATAAAAGGTATCAACTTGAAACTACATACACTGATAGAACACATGATGAAGAAGTGCAGTGCTTATGAATCATAAATCTGCCACCGTTATTCTTTGAGTTACTGCCTTTTGTTAATTTTCAATTTGAATTTTTGTCCAGGCCATAACTTCTGAACTATAAAAGCTATTAACTTGGAACTTCATACCCTGATACCCATTGTGGAGAAGTGCAATGCATATGAACCATAACTCTGCCACTTTTTTTTTTTATTTTTGATTTATTGCCCTTTGTTAATTTTCACTTTGAATTTTTGTCCAGGCCATAACTTCCAAACTATAAAAGCTATTAACTTGGAACTTCATACACTGATAGAACCCATTATGGAGAAGTGCATTGCACATGAATCATAACTACACCACCTTTATTTTTTGAGTTATTGCCATTTGTTAATTTTCAGTTTGAACTTTTGTAAAGACCATAACTTCCAAACTTCAAAATCCGTCATCTTGAAACTTCAAAGACTAATAGAACACATTATGAAGAAGTGCACTGCACAAGAACCATAACTCTGCCATCCTGCCCTTTTTACTTTGAATTTTCGTCTGGGCCATCATTTCTCAGATGTAAAAGATATGATCTTGGACCTTCAAAGACTGATAGAACACCGTGTGGATAAGAGCAAATCACAAAATTTTTAAATTTGCCACCCTTATTAGCTCCACTGGCCGAAGGCCAGCGGGCTTATGTCATGGTGCGTTGTCCGTCGTGCGTCCGTCCGTGCGTCCGGACGTGCGTCCGGACGTCCGTCCGTGCGTTAACTTTTTCTTTGAACGTCTTCTTCTCTGAAACTACCCATCCAATTTTGATGAAACTTCACAGAAATGATTCTGTCATGGTCCTCTTCAGAATTTCTTGAAAGAATTTAATTCCTTCAAAAACTCTGGTTGCCATGGCAACAAAACTGAAAAATTTTGAAAATCTTTGAAAATCTTCTTGTCTGAAACCGTAAGGCCTAGGGCTACCAAATTTGGCATGAAGCTTTATCTAGTGGACCTCTACCAAGTTTCTTCAAATTATAGCCCTTGGGTCATAATTGGCCCCGCCCCGGGGGTCACAAGTTTTACATGGGCTTATTTAGGGAGAACTTTAAAACTCCTCTTCTACCTAGGCATAGGGCCTAGGGCTACCAAATTTGGGATGTTGTTTTATCTAGTGGACCTCTACCAAGGGTGTCTAAATTATAGCCTGGGGGTCAAAATTGGCCCTGCCCCGGGGGTACCAAGTTTTACATGGGCTTATATGGGGAGAACTTTAAAATTCTTCTTCCTTCTTCCTAGCCATAGGGCCTAGGGCTACCAAATTTGGCATGTAGCTTTATCTAGTGGACCTCTACCAAGGGTGTCCAACTTATAGCCCAGGGGTCAAATTGGGCCCGCCCCGGGGGGTAACAAATTTTACATGGGCTTATATACGGAATACTTTCAAAATCTTCTCGCACCTAGCTATAAGGGCTAGGGCTATCAAATTTTGCATGTAGCTTTATCTAGGGGGTCTCTACCAAGGGTGCCCAAATTATAGCCCTGGGGTCAAATTTAGCCCCGTCACAGGGGGTCACAATTTTTACATGGGCTTACATAGGGAAACTTTAATAATCTACTTGTACATAGCCATAAGGCCTAGGGCTACCAAATTTTGCATGTAGCTTTATCTAATGGGCCTCTACCAAGAGGGCCCAAATTTTAATTTTGGGAATCAAGTTTGACCCCACCCCAGGGGTCAGTAGTTTTAAATTGGCTTTATAAACCTGTCTCATGGGTCACATATTTTACAGGGCCTTTTATTGAGCAAACTTGTTTTACAGGGCTTTTTATTGGGCAAGATTCAAAAATCTTCGTGTTTATAACCACACATTCTAGTTTCATATTGTAGGTCTGGGGTCAAAATTGGCTCCAGTTTAACATGGGCTTCAAAATATAATCACTTCAATTTAAATATTAATCAAGGGAAATAACTCCTTTTATGAAAGATAAAGTTTGGTACTATTTACCTCCCTTGATTATCAAACTACATTGATACATGATTGGTGCTAGACATTAAGTTTTTTTATAGAAAATATTTTGTTTTCAAGTGTGATTCATTTTGATGCCAATAGTTATGCTCACATGAGGTGAATAATAAATTCAGAATAAGGTTTCTATCATTCAGCTTATTTTTCCAAGGATTTTACCTTTCATGCTAATGAATTAACCTGCTTGTACTGCCTGACAGTGTTCATTGTTTTTGAAGGCCCTCTTTTTCATGGTCATGAACACTTGAATTTGTGTGGTAAAGGGTTAAAAAGCCAGTGAAGCGATACAGGGCCATCATGGCCCTCTTGTTTTTTTGGTTATTGCCCTTTAATATTTTTCACATATCACGGAGAATAACTACAGTACTCTTCATTCATGGCCCATCCGTCAATGCAACTCATTTCACTGACAAGCCCCTTCGGGCGTATATGCGCCGTTCTGCGAAGCTCTTGTTTAAACTTGTCATATACATAATCAAGTAAGAAATTTTGACCAACTTATATGAGTTTTGTACCATAAATATGGCCTCTATAGTGCATGCTTTTTTTTTTGTACCAGTGGTAATCATTTTGAATCTGCATGATCCTTCAAAAATGAGAATTTGAACTAAAAATGCGTCAACAACAGTGCACTAAAAGTTTTTTCTGAGGTTTTTCCCGGTGACCTACTTTTGATCCTATGTCACCCATTTTGAAATTCATCGAGATATTATCAAAACAAACAATTTTGGTCGACCTTCATAAGTATCAAACCTAGAATTTGGCCTCGAGAGTGACACAAAGTTTTTCTGAGTTTTTAACCTATGATGTACACTTTTTGACCCTGAATGACCAAATTTGGAATTCGTATTAGTTGTCATCAAAACGAACGTTCACACAATTTCTCAACAGTATTAGGCATTAAATTAAGGTCTCCAGAGTGCACAAGTGGGTTTTCTTGGACTTAGCTAAGTGATCGTATAATCAATATATTATATATCAACAATAAACAAGACACGGCCAGGGCTGCACATCGGATTTAAGCACATAACCTTGGCTGGGTCCCTGAATAGTACACGTGTTTGATTAAATTTTATACTCCAACTTGTCACCTTTGCGAGCAGTGAGGATCAAGGACAGTCTACTTATCAGTACACTCGAGACTTGGGTCTTCATTGTTTGCAAAGTCACAAATTCTTTTTCGCTTTTACTCGGTCTAAGAGATCTTAAAATATAGAGAAAGACTTTTAGATTTTTAGTCAGCAGGATAAAGAAGTCCTTGAATCATGACAATAACGGTTATTGTAATGACTGACGGAGGATGGCAACCACCTCCCCTACCCTATGTACATGGCTAAAAAAGTTTACAAAAAAAAAAAGAAATACAAACGTTCTGACCAAGTCTCCAAGTTTCATGAGTATCGAACCGAAACTGTGGCCTATATAGTGCAAACCGAGATACCATTGAAACCTGGACGACAGACCTCGTGCAAGAGACACAGTGACCCAAAAACCACAAATGTCTAAGCTGATCGAGCTTCTCCACCCTTGCATACACCATCCCTTTGAATCTAATAATTTTTGTTTTCAGTTCATCCAATATTTTCTATTTTGTTGGATAGTTTCAACCTCTTTTTCTCCTCCAGCTTCTGCCGTAAGCTTTGTTGCTAAGTCGTACGGGTTTATGATACGGAACCTGCTTTAGATTCCTAGGTTCGATCTTCAGTAAAAAAAAAATGTAGAAAACGTAACTCGGAGGCTCAAAATTTGGAACTACATGTAAATGGAACTCTTCCTGGGCGTGTCAATGGGCAATACTCTTGAGAGCCCAAGCCTTGAACTGGTGAAACCTAGGAAATTATCAGTTGCTCGGTCAGGTGGTAGGGGACTTGGACACTTGTTCACAGCTGTGTTAATCATGTCGCCCGAGCCGAGGGTGAGGAGGCGACATGATTCACTAAAGCCATGAACAAGTTTCCAAGTCACCTTCCAACTGACCGTACAACGAATTTATTATACAGCATTTTTTTACCATACCAACGTTTTTGAAGCAATTTTTAGCTTTTTTTTTTTAGGAGGGGGCGGGAGGGCTTTAAAAAAAGAAAATGAGTACGCTGACGAAGTAGGATTTCCCGTCTGAGTTCCCCAATTCAGTGAAAACTGACGTCACTGGGAAATGACGTCATTGTCTGGTAATACGTGCTAAAATGTGCAGCTTGGCGCATTTATAATCTTGATGTTAATTTTGATCGACCATCCATTTTGGATGTTTTGTTGATAGTGTAGTCATGTATACGGGGCGCCCGAAAGGGAAATTTTTTTACATTGGTTTTGCCAGTGTACATGATATCTATGTTCGGGGCATGTTATCCAATTAGATCACGAGAAATTTCTCCGCAGTATAATAAACATGAATGTAAAAGTGATATGATTGAAACAACGTTGTAAGCTGCACAAAACATCAATAAATGAATAAATGGGAAGGCAGACAGGTCGGCCTGGTAGATCAGTCGCATGATCCATTCATCCTTTACGGAATCTTGTTTCCGCCATCCACTTTTGTTAGAAAAGTTGAAGTTAGTGAGCCTAATTTCTAGTTTTCGAGTTACTCGTAGGTCGAAAAGTGGATGGCGGAAACAGGATTCCGTAATCTGTACATTCATCCCCATCCCGCCCGCCGTTCATCCATCCGTCCATTCATTTATACATCGATCGTTTGATCGATAGATCAATCAATCAACCAAATGGTTCTGATTTGTCTCAAACAATAAATACAGCATGTCGAAAAATATGGTACAGTATAAAACCTTACCATCAATAGTTCGAAAAATAAGCCAAGTTGTGATAAGCTTTATTATTCCGATATCGAAAGTCATCCTCACTGTATAGGCTAACTGATATTCAAAACTTAGAAGGATGTTATTTTACATCTTTGTCAGTGAACAGTCAAAGTTCATAAGGAAGTTACTTCACTTAGCTGACCTATAAATTTATAACAAAACAATGAGCGTGACTGGACTTAACTCTTAATACCGTTTACCAGACGACAAGATTTTAGACTGGTCCAACTTGAAAGCACTTACAGACTACAAAATAAATGTAATGCAAAAATAGAAATTTGTTTCCAGCAGGGTAGAAAACATTGTGGGAAAAGAGGAAAATGCTGTTTACCAGCATTTTCTCCTTTTCCCAAAGTGTTTTCTTTTTTTTTTTTCTCTCTCTCTCTTTCAGGGGTGTAAAAAGTCGTCATTGTGTGGCAAAGGGTTGACCCGACAATCCCGACTTTTAATGACCCTGATAAAGAAGTAACCAGTATTCTCTCCTTATCCCACAATGTTTTTATCCTGCTAGAAACAAATTTCAATTTTTGAGTTATTTTGTCGTCTGCTAGTACTTTCAATTTGGACTAGTCTACAATTTTGTTGTTTGGTAAAGACTTAGGAGTAATTCTAATTTTCCAGTTGCATAGCTGATTAATTTCAGTCATATGACACGGCCGTCGATCGTTGATCGTCGTTCGATCTTGAGTTAGTGTATCTTGGGGATAGAAAGTGTCTAAAAGTTTAGAATTATATGATTGAGACGACAGCCTGGTAGCAGTTGCTCTTGTCAAAGATTCAAGCCTGGCCAATTTGTGGCATTATACAGACAGTTTTTCACTGTAAATACATCGATTTACTATTCTCAAAATAGCAAGACTTTAGATTTGACAAGAAAAAAAAATCGCAAAATTTACTTTGTTTTGCTTTCAAAATAGACGTTGTCTGCGCATTTATATTCTTCGAAGATTCGACCTGTAGTACATGACGCATCGCTCTCTCCGATATTGGGGAGATTGTAGTCATACGCGCTATGAAGTAGCAATTGAGATGTCTTTTATCAATACATCTGAGGAAAAATCAGGCCTATTTCAGCTCCACATTTCTCTAAACTGCTGATCATAGCTGAATGAATCGCACCAGGTAGAATTCTATAGAGTAAACGTTTATTCTAGTTCGAAATTCAATGTAACGGTTGTCGCGTAGAACAGTATTCTGTTTCTGTACCCAGGATGCCCAAATTAGATAGATGAGTATTTGTAGAAACTAGAAAGCCATCTATAGCGGAAGATAATGTCAAAATAGATGCAGACAAGGCTAAAAGTAATTAAAGAATCGACCGAATGAAATCTTAAGTATCATTCATCAGAACTCGGCCGATTTAACTTGATTTCGAGGTTTGCCGAGTATCTCAAGTATGTTGCTATGCACCACTCGTCAGAACTCGGTCTCGTCAGAATTGCGCACCTACATCAAATCTGTCCGTATAACGGTAGTTTCCATTTGAACTGCAAATTACGTGATCGTATGTACATGGCGCGCCAGTGTCATTCGTTCATTCGGTATAAATCAAAGCGTTGATAACGCTGACGTGGTATTTGTCAAAGAAGCCATTATGTGGAATTAATAATTAAAAGAGCAATATTATTCAAATATAAGCTTGCAAGTTAACCTACTAAGCAAATGAATACCTTTATGGTTGAAGGGAGAGTGCGTGTATTATAAATCAAAAATGAGTATTTCCATGATTGAGGGCTTCATCCAATGTGGTTTAGCATGCCATTTCCAATTACATATCTGAGTGTTACCGAAAAACTCATTTTTCTCAGAAATAAAATGAGTTTAATTGGGTTTATTTCTTTTGACTTTGCACAAAATTTAATACATGGGATTCAAAATTAAGTATTGAAATCATAGTGGTATTGTCTTCGACAAATACCACAAAAACCTCGATGAAGTTATTTACATTTGTTTATCTGTCGGTGAAAACTGCAATCGGAATTTATGCACCACGTCTAATGATTAATGTATGGACTGTTTGCCAACTCAATGAAATATAGTTTGAAAGATTTCGATAGAAAATTGAAACTCGGGTTTTTAAGAGTAGCATTATAATTTTTAAAATGGTAAACCGGCGTATTCCCGGGTATGTACCGATCTGGTGCATATCAATCCACCAGATACAATCGAGCGATTTGATGGCCTTCCTCATCCAAGGAATGCCGAATGGCTACGCACATGGTTTAAGTGTACTCGGAAGCAATCCTAAATCATGATACGGACGTGTTTCATTAGCTCCTTTGTTGTCCTTGGTGACCCAAATACATGTAGCTTTGCGGACAATGTAGATCCTAAGAGCAGGCTGCACAGAAGATGACGTCTCATCTTGGATCTTGAGACGTCAGCTGCTTTGTTTCTTCCTAAACTATTCAAAATCGACTTTACCACACAAGAAAATTTTAAACCATTCTAAATTAAAAGCAGTTGCAGGCGACAAAATGAATGTGACTGAAAAATAGAAATTTGGTTTGGGAAGGGGAGAAAACATTGTGGGAATAGGAGAAATGCTGGTTACCAGCATTTTCTCCTTTTCCCACAGTGTTTTCAAAAGGCTTCTTCGTCAGGGTCGTTCAAAGTCGGGATTGTGTGGTAAAGAGTTTAGGACATCTAGATATAGAATGTGAAACTCATTTGGTTTACAGCTAAAGATTTAATCCTTACATTCGGCATTCCTTTGGACCCAGTATGATGGATGGTGTAGGTCAAGATCAGACTAAACAAAACTTGCAATCTGTTTTGGAATCTTTACTATCTTATTTTTTTACACAAGAGCAGTTTTTGATGTACATGTACAATATACAACACACGAGAAGTGGCATTCGGATATTTGCGTAAAGTGTCGTCTCGGATCAGCCTGTCATGTAAATTTTAACCCTTTAACAAACCATCCCTTATCTTTATAATCCTGATGAGGAAAATGTGGACTGGTGGGGAGGAGGAATATTGGTGAATGATGGATAATACATAGAAATATTTGTTGGGTTTTTTTTTTTGGTGAAGATCGAAATTTATTTAGTCGAGTAAACATCATCAGCAATATTTTCATGAGTGTCGCAGCCACGAGTGAAAATACTACCAATGGTGTTCACGAGACAGGTTCATGTGTTCATGGAGTTCATGGCGTACCCCTCCCGCATAGCAACGTATTACAATATTACCTCGAGCGCGAGAAATGTAAGGTAAATGACGTCATATTTCCATCTTGTTGTGAGTCACGCGCATATTTTACCTAGATAACTAGAATATAAAAATCGGTATTTTCACTGGTCGTACCAGTGGAAAATCGAAAAATATTTTCACTGCTATTTCTCGATATCCTACCGGAAAACGTGAAATAAAATGTACTTACATCACAAAGTGTTTCTCGCCAGATAAAGTTACTTTTTTCCGGATTTCCGGGAAAGCAGGAAAAGGTACAGCTAAATCCTTCACCTTTATCTTGCTAAATGACTGAAATTAAACGTTTAACTCTTCACCAGACGACAAAATTTTAGCCTTGTCCAAATTGAAAGCATTTGCAGACGATCATTTCAGTGCAGCAAAATGGTGCAGTTGCTCCTTGATAGGGTAGAAAATATTGTGAGAAAAGGAAAAATGCTAGTTACAAGCATTTTCTCCTTTTCCAACAATGTTTTCAGAAGACTTCTTCCCCATGGGCAATCAAAAGTAGGTATTGTGCAGTAAAGGGCATAGTAAAAACTCGAATTTCGATTTTTCAAAGGTAACTGGGGGGAGAAAGGGGGATAAAATATGTTCTTACCGGACAGTGAAGATCAAAGATCAGACTGCACGTTCTGCGCTGTCTGATCTTGATCCACACAGTCCGAAAACGGTCAGTGAGTCGCACCTATAAGCCTAACGGTGAACCAAACAACCCTTTGTTTTGGGGGTTACTTAGTACAGGAACATGGTTTAAGAAAACAATGTGATAAATGGAGAAAGTGTACGTTACCCTTATATTCTCCATTTCTCACAATACCTTCAGTCCTTTTAAAGTCTTGAAACTATCATCATAAGGGTAATTTTCAATCTGTAGGTAGCCAATCAATTTTAAGAGACTTCGAACCTTGTTGATCAATAAAGAATTTGAGAAGAACTATATCAAAATGTGTGTTTTCTCTAGATAATGTGGCCTCTTCCGGAATTTGGGCTAAACAGGAAGAGGTGCCGCTTTTCCGTTTACCAAATACATGCAATACTGTACTTTAAAGCCTTTGCCATAATAATGACAAAATTTTAGACTAGTCCGAATTGAAACCATCCGCAGACGACAAACCATAGATGGCTCAATTGATGAAATTTGTCCTTGATAAGGTAGAAGACATTTTGGGAAAAGGAGAAAATGCTTGTAAACAGCATTTTCTCCTTTTTCCCATAATGTTTTCAAAAGATATCTTTCTTAGGATCGTGAAAAGTCGGGATTGTGTAGTAAAGGGTTAAATCTATCAAAAAAAAAAAAAAAAAACAGTAAAAAAAGAATGCTTGCAAACATTGTGGTTTATAACGCCGTTTTCAATATTTCAGTTATACCAAACGGTTTATCCAATCAGAAATTCTGTTTCTTTCACAGTCAGAAAAATTTGAAGAAAAAGACAAAGAATGTTCTTAAGAATGCTTGGTTATTATGGACCTGGAGTTTCTTTACCAGTAATCCGCACAAAATTACAAAATTCTTTCCAAGCCACTGGCTGCTTTCCCACATAATCATCGTCAAAACAATAGTCAGTGGTGAAGGAAGATGAATGAATCCTATGGCATCCTATATCATAAGCCCAAGAAATTTACCAAGCTGGGGATCGCACCTGCAATCTTGTGTTCTCAAGTCCTGTGGCACATAAATTGGAGGCTTGGTACATTTCCCCCCCCCCCACTTTTTTTTTTTCCTTTAAAATAATCTCGACAAAAGAGGTGTGTTAATTTGTTCAAGTTTAACCCATTCCTAAACGACAAATTTTGGACTCTTCCAAACCAAAACAGTTTGCAGACGACAATTTTAGATTTGGAGAAAATGGTAGAAAGTTCTCGAAAAGGGTAGAAAACACTGTGGGAAAAGGAGAAATTGCTCGTTACGAGCAATTTCTCCTTTTCCCGCAGTGTTTTCAAAAGACTTTTACTGCAGGCACGTAAAAGCCAGGGGTTGTTTGGGAAAGAGTTAAGAAAAATCAGGATACTGTTACGAGGTACATGCTCTTTCTATCATCTAGTTTGATCATGAAATGTTGAGACCTCTCCAGTAAAGACAGGCAAAGCATGTCGGTATCAGGAGAAGTCGTACCTTGTGGAACTCGTACCCTTGAGAACTCGTACCCTAAACCCAAGAGTGCGAGTTCTCCAGAAAACTAATATCCTAGATACATGTTCTTTGGTGAACTCGTACCCCCACTAATACATGTAATGATGGTTTACCACCGTGCTGTCAACTTTTATCTTTATGCCGTTATTGTGATGTAGATTTGATGAAAATGTTTTTTTTTTACTTTTACATCTGTTGAAAAGACATAAACAAAGTAAGAAAAACTCGTGTGTTTTCTCATGCAGTGTTTATATTTTATGTGTGATAATCTGGAGTGAAATTTCCTCACAAGTTAACTCTCTACAACACAATCCGGAGCCTAGACGACGACCTCAAGGATTCTGAGGACCTTGCGGAGAAAGGAGAAGTTTCTGGTAACCAACGTTCCTCCCCACCCCCCTCCCATATTTCACCATATTTTCTCTGTTTAGGGCTATTGTTTTATTTATCTTACTTTCGAATGTTTTTTTTTGCAAAAGTTTTCAATTTAGAAGAGTTCAAAATTTGTCGTTTGGTACTTGAAGCAGTATATACATGTATCTGCTGCCATCAAAAATATGCTTAGCAGTCTCAAATAAACATAACTGTACAGATTCGTTGTTGTACGGATTGTGGTTGTATATGTCTTAGAAAAAAAGTCTCTTTCGCCCCATTTCTAGGCTTTGCCTATTTTCATATGAATTTGTGCGACTTTTAGAAGTTTCTGCATTTCATGAATACTTTTACTTTCTCTTCACTCTGTTTACTCTGATTTACGTCTATGGGAAGTTGTGTGTGGTACGAACCAAAAGCGGATAAAATTAGGAGTAATTATATGGTCAAAGGGAGAAAACTCGTATTTACTGACATCACTTTTTCGTGACAGAGTTACTTCCCTTACATTTGTTGACAGCATAAAACAATGGACGAATAAACATCATTGCAGCTTGTGAAGACGATCTGTATCGGGAAAAAAAAAACGTTAGTAGAGCTGTCATTATTTCAGGTAAGGTTTAAGACATATGCTGCTACTTCTGAAAATATCATGACAGAAGACAAAAGAAAGAAAACCCAATTGCAGACGTGGTTATCATTTTGTAAACAGGTGGTAGTCTCCCTTATAATTCGACACATTTGTAAACATGGCGACCGACGAAATTTAACTTGTAAGTAACAATTCTGTTACCTAAGTAAGAGTTCACGCATAATCTAAATGTAATTTTTACAATTAAATTTATCAACTGATAAATGTATACGATTAATAAGCTTTTCTTATGTTACAACATTTAACATTATGAACCACCGACATGTTTTCGTTCAATTATGTTTTCGTGGTTTTTAAATAAAAATTGTTAATATGGGCTGAATCGTGAAATTCCAGTTATTTCTTTGATCATTGGCCGTAAGGAACATGGGGATAGAACGTGAAAACATACAGGTCTGAATCTTCCAAGCCAATAAATGGAGATAAAAGCTATGCTTTTGCCGATTTTATCAATGTTGGTCCAAGGTCAAAACTTAAGATTTCCCTCCCCCTTTTTTTATAGTGGAAGTGAGGTTGTAAGAGGGGAGGTCACTCTCTATTAGTTTGAAAACTTAATCCCTGAGACAATAAATTGATCTGACTAAAACAATGCAGAAGTATCCAGCCTTTGACTGAAAAATACCAGCGGGGAAACCATCAACACAGACATAATTCTGTGTACTTGTAAATGAACGTCTAGGCTGACCTTGATTCTACACGGTCCATTCAGAACATTTTCCAAAAGAAAAATCCTTTCAAATAGCCAAGATTGGGTTTCAAAATCGGCTTGAAAGTCTCGTTTTACTAATTTAGCAGAATAAGTGTTAACAGAGGGTCAGGGTCTTTCGATAGAACGTATGGGTATAAATTAATCCTGCACCGGTTCTTTAAGTTTCGGTGTGACTGTAATAGTTGAAAAAAAGACTATTCCGACATGGGGTGGGGGGGGGCGGAATAACAATAAGGGACAGTACTCGTCATAACTATGCCAGTTTATTCGAGTTTCTTCCCTTTGACCGTAAAATTACAATGGAATCTGATCGTGATCGTGCGTATCTGGGACAGGCCCGAGACCGATCCACAGCGATACTTAGAAGCTTTCTCTCGTTTCTAACTCTGCTGTATATGTCATGGCGAGGTTTCCGCCGTGCGTCTGTCTGTCTGACCATCCATTAATTTGTTTCTTGTTTACGCGATAAAGACTGCATTTATCAACCGAATTTTCGTGAAGCTTACACGCTTTATTAATCTCATTAATAGCTTGAAACCTACCGATTTTGACAAAATTCCAACGGATAGTATGGGAAAAGTAGCCATTTCAAGTTTGAAATTTCCATTTTTTGTTTATGCCATAAAGTCTACATTTGTGCAGGGATCATACATAACATGTTATATACAATCCCTGATTTGTGGTCAGATTTTAGAGAAACTTCAACATTGTTTATTATCTTATCAATAGCTTCAGCCCTATTGATTTTGAAAAAAAATCCATCCAACAATATGGGAAAAGTAGCCATTTTAAGTTAAAAATTATCATTTCTTGTTAATGTGATAAAGTCTTCATTTGTCATCAGATTTTTGTAAAATTGGCAAAGTTTGTTAATCCCATAAATAGCTTGAACCTAAATGAATTTGAAAAAGAATCCAACAGATAGTATGGGAAAAGTAGCCTTTTGCTGATTAAAATTTTCATTTTTTCAGTTTATGTGAAGTCAGCATTTCAGGTCGGATTTACATGAAACTTACACAGTTCCTTTGTCTTATCAACAGCTTAAACCTTAATTAACCATTTTGAAAAAAAATCTGACAATCAGTTTGGGAAAAGTAGCCATTTAATTTTGAAAATTTCCAGTTCTTGTTAATGTGATGAAGTCAGCATTTGGGGCAGGATTTTCACAGTTACTTTGTATCATGAACAGCTTGTACCCTATTGATTTAAAAAAAATCCATCCAACAATATGGGAAAAGTAATAATTTTAAGTTGAAAATATCCATTTCTTGTTAATGTGATAAAGTCTGCATTTGTTATCAGATTTTTGTAAAACTTGTACAGTTTGTTCATTTCATATATAGCTTGATCCCTATTGAATTTGAACAAAAAAAAATCAAACAAACAGTACGGGAAAAGTAGCCTTTTGCTGATGAAAATTTCCATTTGTTCAGTCTATGTGATGAAGTCAACATTTGGGGTCGAATTTACATAAAACTTAAATAGTTGCTTTGTTTTATCAACAGCTTAAACCTTATCAAATTTGAAAAAAAAAATCAGACAATCAGTATGGGAAAAGTAGATGTTTAGTGTTGAAAATTTCCACTTGCACAGTAACTTTGTATCATAAACAGCTTAAGTCCTATTGATTTTGGAAAAAAAACTGACAACCAGTGTAGGAAAAGTAGCTATTCAAAGGTTATAATTTCCATTTCTTTTTCTTGTTTGGGCAATGGAGTTCACAGAGTTGACCCAATTCTGTTGAAACTTGCAAAGATTGTTCAGTTCCTCAAGGAATTGAACACTATTTTTTTTAAAGGGAAGAAAGTCTAGTGAATGATTCAGAAAAAGCAGCCATTTGATGACTTAGTATTGTTTACCCAACAAAGTCCACATTATTTATCACATTTCCTTGAAGTTTGCCAGGATTGTGTAATACAAGGCATACTTAAACACTTTCATATTTGGCTTGGATTCCAAACATTTAGTTTTGAGAAACTGCACTTCATTTCATTCACTTTTTCAATTCACCATACCTACATATGCTGTCTTAGTGGGTTGAAGCCTAGTTTCAAGAACAAACTTTTGTGTTTGTTTTTTTTTTACATCATAAATTCATAATGTATGTAAGCACAAAAGCCAATTCACTGCCAGTAGAGCAATTTCAAAGGGCCTCTAGTTTTTATTCTATTCTAATTTTGATCTATCAAAACGTCTATTTCCTCCCATTGATCTATTGCTTACTACCTTTATTAGCACTGTAGCTGTAGATCAAGATCGATTAAAATTCAATTTTCTTATTACATGTGGTTGGTCAGGACACAAGGTCTATGTTTGATTCACAGGGTAGCTCTGTTGTTATTATTGTGGCTTTGTCTGGAGCACTGCAATCTAGCCCTGCAACAACAATTTCAAATTTGATGAAAATGCTTCAGAGGTGGAGAGGGGTTTGTTAACTCTTTACCAAATGACAAAATTTTAGACTGATCTAAATTGAAATCACTTGCATACGACTAAAACAGCGCAACAGTTCAGTCATAAGTTGACATTTGTTTCCGTTGTGGGAAAAGGAGAAAATGCTGGTGAATTTTATTGCTAAACCTTTACCAAACAACAAAATTTAAAACTTGCCCAAATTGAAAGCTATATCAGACGATAAATTGGGTAGTGACTCAAACGTCGAAATTTGCCTTTGGAAAGGAGGGAAACATTTCCAGAGAAGGAGAAAGTACTGGTTACTAGCATTTTCTCCTTTCAGCCCAATGTTTTCAAACGGCTTATTCCTGAGGATTGTTAAAACTCTGGAATTTTTGGCAATGGGGGGTTAACCCATTACACACAGTCCCTAGATTTCAGAACCCTGAGAAAGAAGCCTTTAGAAAACATTGTGGAAAAGGAGAAAATGATGGTAATCAGCACTTTCTCCTTTTCTCACAATTTTTTTTCTACTCTGCACAAAACAATTTCAAATTTTCAGTCACATTTAGTTTGTCGTCTGCAAGTGCTTTCGATTTGGACAAGCCTAAAATATTGTCATTTGGTAATGAGTTAAGACATAGAGGATTTTCAACTGGTTATTTTTGATATGAAAAATATCTTACAAGGATGTGTTGTTAGGCATTGAAAAAACGAGTGTGCAGCACGAGTTTTTTAACACCTTACGACGCATCTGAGCGAGATATTTTTCATATCAAAGATAACCAGTTGATTATTCTATTTATTATATACCTTATTTACATTATTATTTTTAATTTTTCTTTTGAAAGTCAAAATCAATACTTTGGATAGAGAGAAGAAATCAGGGTCATAATGCGGATGAATTCATAATTTAACTCATTACCAAACGACAATATTTTAGGCTTGTCCAAACTGAAAGCAATTGCAGATGACAAAATAAAAGTGACTGAAAATTTGAAATTTGTTTTGTGAAGGGTAGAAAACATGGTGGGAAAAGGAGAAAATGTTGGTTACCAGCATTTTCTCCTTTTCCCACAATGTTTTCTAAAGGCTTCTTTCTCAGGGGCGTCAAAAGTAGGGATTGTGTGGTAATGGGTTAAAAGAACAAAACCAGACTTCACTAAACTTACAATTAACACTATCTATAAGTGCTCAACCCTTTCCCAAAGGACAAATGTTTTACTCTTCCAAACTGAAAGAGTTTGCAGACAACAATTTCAAATTTGATGAAAATAGCAGAGAGTTGTCAAAAAGGATTAATCCTTTCCCAAACTGAAAGAGTTTGCAGACAACAATTTCAAATTTGATGAAAATGGCAGAGAGTTCTCAAAAAGGGTAGAAAACTCTGTGGGAAAAGGAGAAATTGATCGTTACGAGCAATTTCTCCTTTTCCGACAGTGTTTTCAGAAGACTTGTCCTGCAGACACGTAAAAACCAGGGCTTCTTTGGGAAAGGGTTAATGAAAAAAAAGTAGTTCCTAAATTACGGCAGGAAGTGAAAGTGAAAGTTGATATCGTCACTAGTGATGATATCAAAATTTATTACACTGGGAAATTCCAGGATTTCATTGCTAAGTGTATAATAAAATAAAAAAAATCTGGTATAACAAGTAATGAAAAGTAATACTAGTATAAATACTTTTTCATCAATGAGTTTATTTCTGCAATACATAACATGATCATTTACTACTGTATACATATCTAACCCTATATCTCTAATCTCTTATACATGTAAGCAAATCACATGCAAGTAAATCACCAGCAAACATCAAACATCATCAGTCATGTGATGTAATGCAAAATTATCTTAAAGCTTTTATTCATTCATAAAACATGTAACAAAGAGAAAGCTCTAATAAGCTTCGATTAACAAATAAAATGGACACCATTTCTATTCTTTTTTTTTTATCACTTTTTTTAAATCTCTGACAAAATGAAAGAAAGCGGACTACACATATGATATGTCAAAATAAACAAGTCAATAGTTCTATAAAGGTCTGTTCAATTATTCATGACGTATTGTTTAACCCATTACCACACAATCCCTACTTTTGACGCCCCTGAGAAAGAAGCCTTTAGAAAACATTGTGGAAAAAACAGAAAATGCTGGTAACCAGCATTTTCTCCTTTTCCCACAATGTTTTCTACCCTTCACAAAACAAATTACAAATTTTCAGTCACTTTTATTCTGTCGTCTGCAAATGCTTTCAATTTGGACCAGTCTAAAATATTGTAGTTTGGTGATGGGTCATCAACTTTACTCTTTACTAAATGGAAAAATTCTACATTTTTCTGAGTAGAAAGAATTTGAAGACGACATACTAAGGTGGCTAAAATAATAGATTTGTTTTTCATAGATAGAATGCATCGTGCGGAAAAAAGGTGACCATGGTTGTTATAGTCAGGTTAGTTCATGTTTTTGAGGTCATTTACATTCACAGAGGCCTAAAAAATTGGCTTAACCCTTTACCAAACGACAAATTTTAGACAGGTCCAAATTGAAAGCACTTGCAGACGACAGAATAAACGCAACTAAAAAAAAAAGCAAAATAAAAGGATATTGGAAAAGGAGAAAATGCTAGCTACAAGCGTATTCTACTTTTCCAAAAATGTTATAGAAAGCCTTTATTATTATTGATTAACTCTTTACCACGCAATCCCATCTTTTAACAACTCTGAGAAAAAAAGCCTTCTGAAAACATTGATGGAAAAGGAGAAAATGCTGGTAACCAGCATTTTCTCCTTTTCCCACAATGTTTTCTACCCTTCTCTAAACAAATTTCAAATTTTCAGTCACTTTTATTTTGTCGTCTGCAAATGCTTTGAATATGGATCAGTCTAAAATTTTGTCGTTGGGTAAAGAGTTAATGCATGTTATACTTTGCTTTCAACATTATTTCAGTTATATCATGGCAACAGCCCTCAAATTCATGTACATGTACATGTATTTCCTTTCAACTCATTACCACACAACAAAATTTTAGACTGGTTGAAATTGAAAGCATTTGCAGACGACAAAATAAAGGTGACTGAAAAATTAAAATTTGATCTGGCAAGGGTAGAAAACACTGTGGGAAAAGGAGAAAATACTGGTTACCAGCATTTTCTCCTTTTCCTACAGTGTTTTCAAAAGACTTCTTTCTAAGGAGCGTCAAAAGTAGGGATTGTGTGGTAATGGGTTAAACAATGAAGTATTTGAGCCTTACTTTATTTGTTGTCTCCAATGCTTTAAGTTTGAATGAGTATAAAATCTTGTCATTTGGTATAGACCTAGCACATTAGTAGTTGAAGTTTTAACCCCATACTGATTACAACTTCAGAGAAAAAGTTGTAGCAATAGGAAGATTTGCTATTGGTTTGCAATATCTCCTGCTGCATCAATAATTTCAAAACTGGCTGCTGTACGTCAAATTAATTTGTTCATGAGATGGAATCAGTTAACCCTTTACTAAATGATAAAAATTTTAGAGTGGTCCAAACTAAAAGCATTTGCAGACTAAAAAATTAATGTGGGTCAAAAATTGAAATTCGTTTTGAGAAGGGTAGAACACATTGTAGGAAAAGGAGAAAAAGCTGATTACCAGCATTTTCTCCTTTTCCCAAAATGTTTTCAAAAGGCTTCTTTCTAAATGTCGTTAAAAGTCGGGATTGTCTGATAAAGGGTTAGTTGCCAAGTTATGTATGTAAATGATGACATAATTTTTTTTCAACACAAAAAAAACTTCTCTATCCTAGTTTACCTAGTTTAACTCATTACCAAACGACAAAATCTTAGACTGGTCCAAATTGAAAGCGTATGCAGACAACAAAATAAATGTGACTCGAAAATTTATATTTGTGCTGGGACTGGTAGAAAACATTGATGGGAAAAGGAGAAAATGCTGGTTACCAGCATTTTCTCCTGTTCCCATAATGTTTTCAAAAGCTTTTTCTTGTCAGGGTCGTTAAAAGTCAGGATTGTGTGGTAAAGGGTTAAACAGTTCATGCACTTTTATCACAAATTCAAAAAGGAAATCACAGATATGTAACAAATAAGGGTATCCCACAGGGTACCAGCACTTGGCTGCCGTTACTTTTACAAACACACTGAAAATTTATAAAATCCAAAAAGGGAAATAACTGTCAAGAATAATTGATGTTTTCATGCCCCTGTTAACCCTGTAACAAACTCCGGTTTTCAGGACCCTGCAGAAGAGGTCTTTTAAAAATACTGTGGGAAAAGGAGAAAATGCTGGTAACCAGCATTTCCTCCTTATTCCACACTGCTTTCTTCCCTAGCTATGCAAGGTTGCACCATTTGAACCGCATTGAAAATGCTGTCTGCAAATGCTTTCAATTTGGACAAAGTTAACATTTTGTCATCTGGTAAGGAGTTAACCCATTACCACACAATCCCTACTTTTGACGCCCCTGAGAACGAAGCCTTTTGAAAACACTGTGGGAAAAGGAGAAAATGCTGGTAACCAGCATTTTCTCATTTTCCCACAGTGTTTTCTTCCCTTCCCAGAACAAATTTCAAAATTCAGTCACCTTTATTTTGTCGTCTGCAAAATGCTTTTAATTTGAACCAGTCTAAAATTTTGTCGTTTGGGAAAAGGTTAAATGGGTTACACTTTTGATGATTTATACCAAGCCAAATTTTGAAATAAATATCTACAGTAATGACAGAAATATTAAGCAGTGTCAATATTTTTGCATGACACCGACGCAAGACAACAGCAGAACTATGGCAATATCTCAACATTTTCTTCGAGAATACCAGGCGAGCTTAACCCTTATCAAACAATCCCTGTTTTTTACGACCCTGAGGTAGGAGCATTTTGAAAACATTGTGGGAAAAGGAGAAAATGCTGGTAACCAGCATTTTCTCCTTTTCCCACAATGTTTTCTTCTCTACTGGAAACAAATTTCAACTTTTGAGTTACATCTATTTTATCGACTGCAAGTGCTTTGAACTTGGACTAGTGTAAAATTTGTCGTTTGGTAAAGGGTTAACATGATAAAACTTTTTTTTTTTTCAAATTTGATATAATCATGTACCCTTACAGCACTCTGCACAACTTACATTGCTTCTTGAAGACCGTGTAGATAGAGAGCAATCTGCACAAATTGTGCGGTCTGATCTTAGATCTATGTTACTTTCTGCAACATATTATGGTAGAAACTACCTTAACCCTTTCCCAAACAAGCCCTGTTTTTTACGTGTCTGCAGTACAAGTCTTTACAAAACACTGTGGGAAAAGGAGAAATTGCTCGTTATGAGCAATTTCTCCTTTTCCCACAGTGTTTTCGAGCCTATTGGAAAACTTTCTGCCATTCTCATCAAATTCAACAATGTCATCTGCAAACACTTTAACTTTGGGACAGTCTAAAATTTTGTCATTTGGGAAAGGGTTAACTCTATACTAAACAATCCCTGGTTATTACGACCCTGTAAAAGAAACCTTTTGAAAGCATTGTTCGAAAAGGAGAAAACCCTGGATACCAGCATTTCCTGCTTTTCCCACAATATTTTCTACCCTGCTGGAAACAAATTCCAATTTTCGAGTCACTTTGTTTTTGTCATCTGCAAATGCTTTCAGTTTAAAACAGCCTAAAATTTTGCCTTTGATAATAGGTTAACTTATTACCAAACAACAAAATTTCAGGCTAGTCCAAATTGAAAGCAAATACAGAAAACAAATTTACTGTGGTTCAAATGTTAGAATTTGTTGTTGAAAGGGTAGAACACCTGTGGGAAAAAGAGAAAGTGCATTTCCTCCTTTTCACAAAAGGATGATTTTAAGAGTCTCTATTTTCCTGGTTGTTAAAACTTGGGACTGTGATAAAGAGTTAAAATTGCCAGTAATGAAAAGTCCTTTTCTTCCGTATTCTTTGCCAGACAACTACATTTCAGACTCATCCCACGGCTGGGAATCACGTGACACAACAACAACAATGATCGATATTTGAAAAAATTCCCCGACTTCAGGTAAGAAAATCTTCAATAATTCCGTTAATACATGACCGATTGGAATTTGGGTTGAAGCAGAGAAGGCGGAAGGACTCCAGGGATTTGCTTGATGTGTTAGATTTTTTAAACAACACCTGATAAAAAAGTTATTGACGAGCAAACAAATTTTTTACCCTGGATAATTTGTTTGCTCGTCAATAACTTTTTTATCAGGTGTTGTTTAAAAACTCTAACACATCAAGCAAATCCCTGGAGTCCTTCCGCCTTCTCTGCTTCAACCCAAATTCCAATCGGTCATGTATTAACGGAATTATTGAAGATTTTCTTACCTGAAGTCGGGGAATTTTTTCAAATATCGATCATTGTTGTTGTTGTTGTGTCATGTGATTCCCCGCCGTGCTAATTGCAAAGCACTTGCAGTCAACAAATAAAATGTGACTCGATGAAAGAATTTTTTGTAGGATAGAAAATATTGTGGAAAAGCATAAAACTCAGCATTTTCTCTTTGAACTCCAATTTCAAGGTCATTTAACCTTGGGACTGTTTGATAAATGGATAAAACAATGGTTTAACTTTTTAGCAAATGACAAAATTTTAGACTGGTTCAAACTGAAAGCACTTGCAGATGACGAAATAAATGGGATTAAAGAATTAAAATTTGTATTGGGAAGGATAGAAAACATTGTAGGAAAAGGAGAAAATGCTGGTTACCAGCATTTTCTCCTTTTCCCACAATGTTTTCAAAAGGCTTTTTTCACAGGGGTGTTAAAAGTCGTGATTGTGTGGTAAAGAGTTACAGGAAAATAAAGAATGGAAAATTATAATGGACGGATATAGTATAAATAAGTTTACAGTGGATACATAACATCATTGTTTGTCATATAATAAGAAATAACATGTAAAAAGTTTAACTCTTCACTACACAAGAAAATTTTAGACTGGTCCAAATTGAAGGCATTTGCAGACATCAAAATGAAGGTGACTGAAAAATTAATAGTTGGTTTGGGAAGGGTAGAAAAGATTGTGGGAAAAGGAGAAAATGCTGGTTACCAGCATTTTCTCCTTTTCCCAAAGTGTTTTCAAAAGGCTTCTTTCTTTGGGTCGTTAAAAGTCGTGATTGTGTGGTAAAGGGCTCAATCTTTTACCAAACAGTACTAAGTTTTCATGATACTGGAAAAAAAAAGCCTTTTGAAAACGTGTGAAAAGGAGAAAATGCTTGTATTTAGCATTTCCTCCGTATCCCACTATGTTTTCTGCCCTGCTGGTAACAAGTTTCAGTTTTTGAGTCACGTTTATTTTGTTGTCTGCAAATGCTTTCAATTTGGATCAGTGTAAAATTTTGCCATTTAGTACAGAGCTAAATCTTTCACCAAACAGCACTAAGTTTTATTGACCCTTGACAAGATGGCTTTTGAAAACATTTTGAATAAAGCATGAAACATTGATAACAAGTATTTTCTCCTTTTCACTCCATGTTTTCTAACTGTCCTAAGACAACTATTATCATTTGACTTACATCTGAATTGTTGTCTGCAATTTGACTTTAGATATGGACAACTTTAACTCATTACCAAACAACAATATTTTAGGTTCATCCAAATAAAAAGAATTCACAGGCAACAAAATAAAAGCGACTGAAAATTTGAAATTTGTTTTGTGAAGGGTAGAAAACATTGTGGGAAAAGGAGAAAATGCTGGTTACCAGCATTTTCTCCTTTTCCCACAATGTTTTCTGAGGGTTTTTTTTTTTTCAGGGGAGTTAAAAGTAGGGATTGAGTGGTAATGGGTTAAATATTTCCATCTGGTCTAGAGTTAAAGCTTTAACTCTTTCCCAAACAAGCCCTCGTTTTTGCGTGTCTGCAGTGAAAGTCGTTTGAAAACACTGCGGGAAAAAAAGAAATTGCTCGTGACGAGCAATATCTCCTTTTCCCACAGTGTTTTCTACCCTTTTTGAGAACTTTCTGCCATTTCCTCAAAATTTAAAATTGTTGTCTGCAAACTCTATGTTTGGAAGAGTCCAAAATTTGTTGCTTGGAAAAGGGTTACAGACACTAACATTTTAGGCTCATCAAAAGTGAAAACATTTACAGAAACAAAAGAAATATGGTATAATTGATGAAACATGTCTTTCAGAGAGTATAAAACATAGTGGAAAAAGGAGAAAATACCAGTAACAAGCATTTCCTCCTTTTATCACCATGTTGTCAAAGCCTTCTAAGTCTTCAGAGTCATTAACTCTTCACCAAACGGCAAAATGTTAGACTGATCCAAATTGAAAGCATTGGCAGAAGACAAAACAAGTGACTAAAAGTTTGAAATATGTTTCCTGCAGGGTAGAAAACATCGTTGGAAAAGGAGAAAATGCTGGTTTTCTCCTTTTCCCGTAATGTCTTCAAAAGGCTTCTTTCTCAGGGTCGTTAATAGTAGCGATTGTAAGGTAAAGAGTTAAAACCCAGAATTATGTGGCAAAGGGATACAGAAAACCAGGCTAAAAAGGAATATTAGTTCAGTTGAGTTTGTATGTAATATACCATAACAATGCGTCCAATTATAACAAAATCAGAATCTTGAGAACTTCATTGTGACAAACAGCACTGTCCCCATTAACTGTTTACCAAACATCAAAATTTAAGCTGGTTCAAACTAAAAGCATTCGAAATAGACAAAATAGATTTGACTGAAAAATTGAAATATGTTGAGAGAAGGAAAAGTTGAATTGTGTGGTAAATGGGGGAAGGGGGGGGGGGGGGGGGGAAACAATGCTTCACTGTCAACAGAGACGTAAAACTAACAAACTTTGTACATACATTGCTATAACTAATTATACACTATCACAGATGCTTTGAATATTCACATTTTTTAAACCCTTCACCACACAATCCCAACTTTTAAAAACCCTCCGAAAAAGGTTTAAGAATACTTCGTGGGAAAAGGAGAAAATGTTGGTAACCAGCATTTTCTCCTTTTCCTACAATGTTTTCAACCCTTCTCAATGATCTTTTTCTCATTAGAGCCACATTTAAGTAGTTGTCTACAAGTGCCTTTAACTGTTTACCATGCAATAAAAATGTAGACTTGTCCAAATTGAAAGCATTTGCAGACAACAATTCAAATGTGTCTAAAGTAACGGTATTTGTCTTTGATTGGCAAGAAAACATTCAGGGAAAAGGAGAAAATGCTGTTTACCAGCATTTTCTCCTTTTCCCTGAATGTTTTCAAAAGGCTTCTTCCTCAGGGGTTGTTAAAAGTGGGGGATTGTGTTGTAAAGGGTTAAATGAGTCTAAATTTCTTGTCATGTGACAAAGAGTTCACTCATTATCTGTACAGGCTACGTTTAGATCTATCTTACACTAATGCAAATCACAAGAATGGCGAAAACTCCAGGGAGAGAAAAATATCAAAATATTTTTAATGATACAAATAGAAACTGCTTGCAACATAGCAACTGCTTTTAACTTGTTACCAAACAACAATATTTTAGGCTTGTCCAAATTGAAAGCATTTGAAGACAACAAAATAAAAGTGACTAAAAATTCAAAAATTGTTTTGTGTAGAGTAGAAAACATTGTGGGAAAAGAAGAAAATACTGGTTACCAGCATTTTCTCCTTTTCTCACAATGTTTTCCAAAGGCTTCTTTCCCAGAGTTGTCAAAAGTATGTATTTTGTGTAATGGGTTAAAAAGTAAAGGTTCTATTATCAGTTCACTTTTTTTACCATTTTCCTATCATTTGCTAGGAATTTACAAAATGTCAATATGTATAAATGACTGTAGTAAGATATAAATACTTATTCTTTACCAAGTGATCTCAAATTTTAATGACCCCGGGGATTCATCTTCATTGTTTGTATAGGAGTAAAATGCCGTTTTGACACCTTAGATCAAATCACAGCTGTCAGTGCATTTATGCATGTGTTTATGACTTTCTCATTCCAGTGCCAACACAACTTTCTTTCAAAGTCACTGACAACTTTTCTCTCATGCGACAGAGGTGAGAGGCAAGAAATCACCAGAAAAAAAGTTTGTCTCAATTTGGTATCCACGGCAACCACCAGGTCACAAGTTGGATACACTAACCATAGAGCTACTCGGCTGGGTAATAATAAGTTCATTAACTAATTGGGAAAAGGAGAAAATGCTGAATATCAGCATTTTCTCCTTCTTTAACCAATATGTTCTCTAGGAAAGAGTTTCTCATTTTCATTAAAACAAAATATTGTTCAGTCATCGCTTAACTCATTACCAAACGACAATTTAGGCTTGTCCAAATTGAAAGCATTTGCAGACGACAAAATAAAAGTGACTGAAAATTAAAAATTTGTTTTGTGAAGAGTAGAAAACCTTGTGGGAAAAGGAGAAAATGCTGGCTACCAGCATTTTCTCCTTTTTCCACAATGTTTTTTTAAGGCTTCTTTCTTAGGGTCGTCAAAAGGAGGTATCGAGTGGTAATGGGTTAAATTGTAAAGTCTATATCATTTTTACTGACCATGTATGTGCATCCTTTTTCTTTACACACTAAGTGTTCAATGATCATTCAATAAAATTAACAATTACAAAAAGTAATAAAAATTATAGTACAGTAAATAGAAAAAATAAATATAGAAAAAAATAATAATACATCTGGTATGCATCTCATTGGTCCATATCTAACAATTTGTCTGTGAAATTTCATCCATTAGTTGCACGTTTCTCTTTCATCTTAACATATGACTCGCGATTGAGGGCAGCCTGCGTCTCAAGTTCTTTACGTGTTGAACGCTGAAGCTCTTCCACCTTTGACTGTTCCATGCTGGATACGTCCCCTCCGCACAGGATCCATGGATGACACAAAACGTCTATTGCTGTGTATCTTTTCTTCTTGTCCACCACTAGCAGGCGTTCAATCAAATTTTTGGCACCTTGAAACAAGGGAACAGTAAAAACTTAACCAACTACCAAACAACATCCAATTTTAATGACTGTGAAGAGAAAGTCTTGTGAAATCATTGTGGGAAAAGAAGAAAATGAAGAAAGTGGTCGATTTTTTAGACTCTTGTATACCTACTTCACCAAAGGAAACATTCAAACCTCTCTATGCCATCACTCTATTAACTCTTTTAAAAAACTCCAGGGGGTAAAAAAATGCTGGTTACCAGCATTTTTTCCATTTTCCACCATTCTTTCAAAAGCTTGCTTCCTTTGTTTGGTAAAGGTTGACCCATTACCATACAATCCCAAGTTTTAAGGACCCTGTAAAGAAGGCTATTGAAAATATTGTGGGAAAATGCTGGTAATCAGCATTTTCTCCTTTTCCCACAATGTTTTCTACCTGATCCATATCAAAAATTATCAATTCAGTTACATTTAATTTGTCGTCCACAAATGCTTTCAATTGGAATCGCATCGTTTGGTAATGAGTTGATTGAAAAGTGTTGATCAAGAAAGTACAGCAATGCTTCAGTAGACTCCCCAATCGTGAATATACCCCCTACTACAAGTAAATTTTGTGTGTTTGTGTGTGTGTGTGTGTGTCGGGGTGGGGGGGGGGGGGAGGATACAAAAAAATTCACTATTCAACCTGTCCAGAGTCTTTACCTTAATCAAAGCATTGAGAAGGCTGAAGTGGTATTTGTCAAGCAAACCCATTGCATGGAATCAAAGGTTTGAAAGAAAAGAGACATATTGTTCAAATATTGGCTTAAAAGCAAATGAATACCTTTTCGGTAGAAGGGAGAGTACTCATGTACCTTAAAACTATAATTCTGAAATATCTCTAGCCTTTTACATCTATTTTCCAACATAAGCTATAAATATTCATGAGCAATCAAATGTAGTAGTGCAATCATAGGACGAACCAGCCATGAAACAGATTGGTTTTGGAACGAAAAAGTCCAGGGTCAGTGGGCAAATTTTTATCATTGCGCCAATAAAAGGCTATAAGCGAGAGAAGCTTTTTTTAATCAAAAATAAGTATCTCAACGATCGATGGCCTCGCCCAATGTATTTTAAAATGCCATTTCAAATTACATATTTGTGTGCCACCGAAAAACTTATTTAACAGAGAAAGAACTAGTTTAACTGGGTTTATTTCCTTCGGCTTTGCACAAAATAAGATTCATGGTTATCAAAATTCAATATTGAACTCATAGTGGTATTGTCTTCGACAAATATCACAAAAACATGACTACATGACTTACTTGTTGAGATGTTGTCCCAGTATGGACTGAGAAATTCATACTCTCCTGCCTTGATGAACTCAAATAATTCCGTCTGGTTCCTGTCTGGACTTCGGAAGGGCGGAAAACCACACAATAAAATATAGGAAATAACCCCAACAGCCCACATGTCTACCTCCAGACCATACCCTGTACACAATACAATATGACTTATTACTATATAATCTGAAAATTTTGCACTTCAAATACAGCAGATACCATAAAAGCAAATATATAATATTGATAAACACCCGGGAACATCTTGAATGAATTATAATTAAAAAATTTCAATTTTTGAATTTTAAATCTAGTAGATCTAAGTGAAAAAAGATTCACATAAAGCAATTACAAAAATAATCCAGAAAATCTTGGCAAAAGTAGCAGACAGTATTTACCCCATTACCACACAATCCTGACTTTTAATGACCCTGAGGAAGAACCCTTTTGAAAACATAGTGGGAAACAGAGAAAATGGCGGAAACCTGCATTTTCTCCTTTTCCCACAAAGTTTTCTGTGCTTCCCAAAACAAATTTCAGTATTTGAGTCACATTTATTTTGTCATCTGTAAATGCTTTCCATTTGGGACAGTCCACAGTTTTGTTGTTTGGTAAAGTTTTAACCAGAACTGCCCAAATAGTATGTGCACACTGACATAGATCAAAATATTTTGTGATTGGTAAATTCTCTGCATGTCAAATCACCAGTTTACCTAAAGATTCTGTGAGTTTTTGTACAAAATGGCTTTTATGGATCCTTTACACTGTGCTGACTTTGCCAGGGCATGGTTCGAACATGCATTATGCAAACACGAAGTAAGTAAACAATATTGACATAATTTTTTAAACTCTTTACCATACAATTCCAACATTTAACGACCCAGAGAAAGAAGCCTTTTGAAAACATTGTTGGAAAAGGAGAAAATGGTGGTAACCAGCATTTTTTTACTTTTCCCACAGTGTTTTCTACCCTTCCCAAACCAAATTTTAATTTTTCAGTCACCTTTATTTTGTCCTCTGCAAATGCTTTCAATTTGGACCAGTCCAAAATTTTCTTGTGTGGTAAAGAGTTAAGATAACATGTACCTATCTCCGAAAGAATTTCTGGAGCCACATAGGTGGGTGTGCCACAAACAGTGTAGATATCTTCTTTGACGTCCATGGCTAAACCAAAGTCTGCTAACTTTAGGGATATTGTCATGTCCTTGTTACGATGCACCTGTAGAAGAGAAAATAAGATCCTTTATTAACCCATTACACACAATCCCTACTTTTGACGCCCCTGAGAAAGACACCTTTTGAAATCAATGTGGGAAAAGGAGAAAATGCTGGTAACCAGCATTTTCTCCTTTTTCCCACAGTGTTTTCTACCCTTCCCAGAACAAATTTCGAATTTTTAGTCACTTTTATTTCGTTGTCTGCAAATGCTTTCAATTTGGACTTGTCCAAAATTTTGTCGTTTGGTAAAGAGTTAAACATAGATGAGTTGTAATGACTATGTGCAAGAGCTAGGGCTTTTGAAAACATTGTAGGAAAATATGCACCTAATCAACATGTTCTCTCTCCTTTCCCTATTATGATTTCTACCCTACATTTGTTATTGGCTAAAGAGCCTTTAGAGGTGGCCCTTCAGATTTTGGGCCAAAAATTTTACAAAAATACAAAAAAATCATCCTCATACTCCCAAAGCCTTTTAATTTTTCATTCATGAAACCCCAGTGTTTGAAAACCATCCAACAACAAGGGATATTAAAGATTTACTTCGGCCCAGGACGACACCGATAGGAAACATGGTCTATTGGTATTCCCTTAAAAAGCTACGTAGCCTCTTAAGGTATTTTAAGATTTCGTGCCAGAAATCAAAAAAGCATAGTGGGAATGTTAAGTGACTGGCACAAGACAAATGATGCTTAAATTCTGTAACATAACAAACATGTAATTATTTTCCAAAATGTCTTCTTCGGACGCTACATTTGAAGCTTCGTCTGTCTATTTCCGGTATGTAAATGAGCGAGTTGCTCATGTAAAAATAGACAGTGTTTCCTATCGGTGTTGACCTGAGCTGTAGTAAATCTCTTATTTCTCTTGTTGTCGGATGGTTTTCAATTATTTGGGTTTTATGAATGAAAATTAAAAGGCTTTTAAAAGGCTGTGGACATGTTCACTCCGGGCATATAAGTAAATGCTAGAACAAATATACACATACCAGCAAATTTTCTGGTTTGAGATCTCGATGTACAATGATCCTAGAATGTAGGTAGAACAGAGCACTACAGAGATCCTTTACCATGTGGGCGGAGTCAACCTCACCAAACTTGACACTCTGGGTGATGGCATCGAACAAATCACCTCCCTAAAGAAGAAAACAAATCCGCATATCAAAGTGCTAAAAATTTTGAACAGGAATCAGTAGTTCTCCAGACAAAATGATGCCATAATCTTAATATAGGTAACAATTAACTTCTTTTAAGGTCTTTTTAAAAAGAAATTGTAGACAAAGATTCTACACATCCTGGAGAAGAATGGATTTCGTAAACATAGTGGAAACTGGTGTCCAATACATGCAAAAGATATTTGTAGCCATTAACCCTTTCCCAAACAATCCCTGGTTTTTACGGGTCTGGAATAATAGCCTTTTGAAAACATTGTGGGAAAAGGAGAAAATGCTGGTTACAGAAAATGCTGGTAACCAGCATTTTCTCCTTTTCCCACAATGTTTTCTACCCTATCAGAGACAGAAATCATCTTTTCAGCAAGAGTTGAATTGTCTTCTGCAAATGCTTTCAATTTGGTCTAGTCCAAAAGTTTCATTTGGGAAAGGGTTAAAGTTGGTCCATACAGTGTACTTCAAGGCTGTTCTAGTAATAGTGTACCACAAAACATTAGACCTTATCCTATCAACGAACTACATTATTCTGATCCACACACCTTTCAAAGCTGTTTACTAGAAATTTACACATCCAATACTTGATATCTCTAGTCTGATAGAGTTATCTCCCTTCGGATACTCTTAGGCATATATTGTAATAAAATGAACAAGTCACACAAGAAAATATGATATTATTAGAACACATTATGGTGCCCATATATAACATTGACAAATTTAAACGTAAACTTATCAATAATGAGAATGAGAAAATAGAAGCATGAATATAATTATTAGACACAGTGTCACAATGAAATGTGGCTCCATTAGTATACATTTGTGCGTATTTTGTAGGATGGTCCTTGCTGGTATCTAATTTTTAAGGAAATTTACTACAAGAGAGAGAACTCACATGTATTAGTTTCAGATACTGTGATGCACTGTTGCACGTAAAGTAACGTACAATAAATGTGCAATATCAAAGCTTAAGTCGTGTTTTTCACACAAAAATATCTAGGTCAAGCTACCATGTTCACTACAGGTGCTCAGAAGAGAGCCTACTAAGGTACCCCGTTAACTATTGTAATTGAGTAAATCATACAAATTAGGACTTATTTTCAAAAACTGTTTTATGTACAATAATTTTCGTTTCCAGCAGATGATCTTCACTTTGCAAGTATGAATTATCGGTTGAAAGAAGAGGAAAGGGGTAAATATTTTTAAACATGGAGGAAAATTTTGCTTTACTATTTGTGAATATTGAAAGCAACTTATCAATAACAAAGATATTTCTATCATTTTTTAACTGATGCGATACAAAATCTTTTCTGCTTTAGATTTGATTGAAGCAGTGCTTAGGTGGCGCTGCATATGTAAATTAGGTATTTTTTCGGATTACCACAGTATCATAGATGACGCGGTACCAGCGAGGACGACTCTATATTTTGCAATCCATTTTTGATTAGGTTTAACTAGTAGGTCTCAACGCATCTTTAACCCTTTACCGCATAATGCCAACTTTTAACATGGAAAGAAGCCCTTTGAAAACATAGTGGGAATAGGAGAAAACGATAACCAGCATTTTCACCTTTTCCACAGTGTTTTCTAGCCTATGTGAGATAAATTGCACCATTTGAGCCTCAATGAAATCGTCCCATGTGCAACTGCTTTCAGTTTGGACAAGTCTAAAATTTTGTCATCTGGTACAGGGTTAATTGATGTGTTCCACTGATGGAAACAAGAAGAACTAGAAAATTACGTATCAGAGCTCCAAATACGAGGGAGTGATTGTATTCTAAATCCATTATTTCTCTTTAAAACCCTATGTTGTGGGTGCTCATTAGAATGGTCTGGTGAGACGATTCTAATGAACACACAACATAGGGTTTAGTGGAGAATGATAAATATTTCTTATCTTGAAACCAAAATCACTCCTTCTTTTGGGAGCTCTGATCTATACTAGATCATTCACAACAATTATGGCATGTGTGCAAATATTTAACCCTTATGCTGCTGAGCAAGTTGAATAGTACTTCCAAGTCAATAGCAAAACCCACAAAGCTTGCTATTTCAAAGTCATTCTTTGGGAAAAAAAAAATCCTTATTGGAAAGTGTACATCAAAGATCTTACTGCACATTCTGTGCAGTCTCCACATTCTGTGCAGTCTGATCTAGATCAACACTGCCCACAAAAGGTCAGTGACCCCACTTAGCACCCTATAGGTTATAAAAAATTATCTATACAAAATGACATCTTTAAGACAAGTTGATAATGAAAACATTTTGTCGATGGCAACTTTGATTTAGCTTGAAAGATGGTTTCTTTGAAACAGTATAAAACAATATGGGAAAAGGAGAAAATGCTGGTACCGAGCATTTATTCTTCTTTCCAAAATGTTTTTAAAAGCACTAACCCTTTACAATACAGTCTCCAGGGGTGTGGAGACACTTTTATTTTGACATCTGCAAATGCCTTCAATTTGGACCAGTCTAAAATGTTGTTGTTTGGTAAAGAGTTAAAGTGAAAACAATATATTCTAAACATCAAATAATTCAATATTAAGTAAGTATTTCTACAGTACATGTATATCGAAACAAACAAGTAAGACGGTAAAATCTCACCTTGACAAGTTCCATGACCAAGTAAATTTTATCAGCCGTTTCATACTCTTCATACAATTTTACAATGTTTGGATGATTACAGTCTTTCATGATCTCAATCTCATTTTCTACCATGTGCTCCTTTCCCTTCAATTTTGGCTTGTCGATAACTTTCATTGCATATTCCACCCCTGTAGCTTTCATTTTGCCTATTCTCACTATCGCAAAATTACCATCACCTAAAGTTCTGCCAAGTTCATACTTTTGCAGGACATAATCATCACTACTGATCTGCCTTTCAAGTTTAGTTTTTCTAACAATTTTAGACTTTGATTTTTTCTTTCTCCTCTCCTTTTCAGCATCTTTATTATCCTTACCAACACTCTCAATTTTGACTCTATTGTCATGTTTTTCATCACTGTCTTTGTCTTTGTCAGAATCCTTTGCTTTATCCTCTTTGTCATGCTTTTCATCCATATTCTCTCTGTCTTTGTTATCCTTTTCCCTGTCCCTGTTCTTTCTCTCCTCTTCTCGCTCTTTTTCCTTGGCTAATTCCCGCTCCTTTTCTCGCTGTTCTCTTTCCCTTGCTTTCTTTTCTGCTCTTTCCTTCTCCTTTTCAGCCTTTTCTCTTTCAGCAGCAGCCTGTCTTTCTCTTGCAGCCATTTCTGCTTGTTCTCTGTCATGTCTTTCTTTCTCCCTTCTCTGGCGTTCCTCCTCTTCTTGTTTCTTTTTCTCCTCTTCTCTTCTTCTTCTAATTTCATCCCTGTCTTTTTCTTTCTGTTCCTTCATTTTCCTAAATGGATCTTCAACAGGTCCTTTGGGTACTTGTCTTTTCCTCCTGTTTTCATCTTCAATAGCACGTCTTTCTGATTCGATCATTTTCATTTTCTGTCTTCTAGCACGATCTTTCTCATCCTGAGCTGCTTTTTCCTTTTCCCTATCTAATCTCATTCCAACTTCAAGATCCCTTGGGTATTCATTCCTCCTCTTTCCTTTGTCTTGCATACGACCCTTATACAGAACAAAGTCTTGATCAGGATCCTTATTACTTCCATCACTGCCTTCTCCAAAGCCACTGTCCCTTTTGTCAGCTTCATGATCCTTTGCCTGAGTTACCATTTGCATTCTTTTCTTTTTCTGTTTTTCAAAGTCTCTCATAATATTCTTAGCATATGGACTGTCAGGATATACATCCTCAATAATATCTAGAACATGTCTTTCTGACAGTGGCTCATTGCCCACAGCAACAAAAACTTCATCCTCTCGAAAGAAGTCTGCCACTCCTTGAACTTCACGGCCCCTAAGAGTAAATAATTTTCTGACTTTATCACTTTTCCATTTGGAACCAAAGGCCTCAGAAATATCACCCATAAGTTGTTCAAATGATTGAACACTTCTTCTGTTAAGCAAAATTTTGACATTGGACCTTGGTTTTGGGCCATTTCTTATTATACTTATAACTTTAGGTTTTGCAGGAACATAGCTTTCTGTTTGAGGTAAAAAACTATCCCTGTTTGCTGGACCAAATGGTCCTGGAAAGCGTCTCCTCTGCTGCCCATAGGTAGCCTCCCCTTTGCCACCCTGTAGGTACCTTCCAGGATGAAAGGCTTTACTATAGACCCAAGGTCTGTTGTAACCAAGCCCTCCTGAAGTAAGGTTCTGTTCGTTGTCAAATTCATGTTGGTGATGTCGTGCTGAAAAATAAAAAAAAAAATGCTTTGATTACATGCCAAAAATGTTTAGCAAACTTGCTGTCTCTATTCTTATGCAGCATTTTCTTCTTTATCCACAACTTTTTCTATCCTCCCTAATACGAATCCCATCATATGATTATCATTTTCTTTTGTTGTTTATACAGTCGAGTCGCCTTTATCCGGGCTCCAAATTTCCGGAAATCTCAAGATCCGGAAAGAAACATCAGGGAACGAATATTTTCTGTACAAATTTTACTTTTTATTCCAGAAATCCACGTTCCGGCACCGGAATGAAAAAATCGGGAACGAAGGGTTAAAGACTAATACATATCTTATCCGAAACACTGGACATGGCCTGACTGTGTATTACACAATTTAGACTTGTTATTTTCTCCGGTGTCATAGTAGACTGGTTTCATAAATATCGATACAGGCTACTTCAAGCGGTTGTGGACTGGTTGTTAGTACACGTGAATAACACGAGTGTCAGTCTCGTATCAATAGTTGCAGACAGTTTTCACACGTTTTGAAAACACACATGTTAATTAGAAGTGTTTTCCGAAAGTGTTAAACGACTATCGCGTGCCATCGTTAAGTTTCAGTTGGACAGACTATCCATACCCGCAGTATTGACTTTCGTGACAATTTCATGCCTTTGTTGTTTAATTATTACTTGATCAGTAATTATAACTTAAAAATAATTTTAATCCAAACACACTATAAAGATGATTAAAAACATGCATGTCTTTTTATGACAATTTATTTTATTATGTATCTGAACAATCATATAGAAACAAAACATATGTACATGCATACAAGTAATTGTGTAAGACATACACTAGCGAAATTCTTACGATGCACGGTGTAATTAATACGCCATCGTAATTTTTACGATGCACGGTGTCCATTATCAACATGGACTCATTTTGGGTCCTACTTCGTTGATCCGGAGATACGGCTTGTCTGGAAACATCCATAGGGAACAGAAGTGTCCGGATAAACGCGGCTCGACTGTACATGCTTTTAATTTGAACCAGGTCTAAAATGTTGTGGTTAAACGAAAGTCTGATACAGTGTATTTGTTTACAAAATGTTATACCTTTACCAAACAACAACTGTCCTTTTTGACACTGATGAAAATGGCTTTTGAAAACATACTGGGAAAAAAAGAAAATGCCACCTTATGTCCCACACTATTTTCTACTCATTGAAAGACTAAGTTCATGTTTACAGTAACAAATAACATATCTTCTACAAATGCTTACGCTTTGGATAATGCTAAAAATTGTGTCACCCACAAAAATAAGATACATGCATATATTCAAAGTGACTTCTCTTAAGGATTCTTACGTATTATATAGGTAAGATAATTTCCTACAGCATCTTATTTAACATCTTTCTCTCTATTCAAAAGAAATTTGCCAAGTACAGAGTAATTGTAAAAAGTGAATGCACATTCTAGGTGCTGACTAACCCTGTACTAATACAAATTGGAATGGTTTGCACACAACAAATTAAAGGTTAAGTCAAATGATGATTTCTGTCTCTGAAAAAGTAGAAAACACAGGAAACAGAGAAAATACTAGATACCAGCACATTTAACAAAATTAATGCTTTCAATTTAGACAAATGTACCATTTGGTGGTTTGATAAAGAACTTATTAAATGGCTATAAAAACCAACCTCTGTCGGCCACCAACATTATCCAATATATGTAACCCACTCAAGTTAACTCCAGATACAAAGTAAATAATTTTTCAAAAAGCATGTTTTGTTAATTTTTATATAGTACAGTTAACAAAGCTGGCAAAAATCCAATCAAATGAATCTAATATGGTAAATATCCCTTTACTCCCAATAGAATTCTATGAAAATTCAATATAAATATACCAGAAGAAAGGAAGAACTAAGAGCATTGATAAAAAAATCTTGACACAAATCTGTTCCAGACAACATTACGACAAATTTAGTCAGTTGTTTAATATGAGAAATATCTCTATTTCACAAGATGTTTTCATACATCACCAGTCCTGTAGAATTTCTTTAAAAAATGAACCAATAGTGTATGCTTTACTCCCCAAAGAAATACTTTAGCCTTGTCTAAATTGAAAGTATTTCCAGATGGTAAGTCAAATGGTACTAAACACATGGAACTGGAAATGGAGAAAATCTGGTTGAAAGA
Organism: Tridacna crocea; assembly: GCA_943736015.1. NCBI lineage: Eukaryota > Metazoa > Mollusca > Bivalvia > Cardiida > Cardiidae > Tridacna > Tridacna crocea. Next base: position 50,700,890 of record OX031061.1, read on the forward strand.
ATTTTCCTTTTCCTATAATATTTTCAAAATCCATTTTTCCTGGGTTGTTCGGTTGATATTATTTTGTAAAGGGTTAAGTAAGGTTTCAACTGATGTAATTTAATGATAAAACAAAAGGTTTACAACAGTCTATTGTTTTAATACTGAAAACAGCACTAATCTTACATCAGTCAGAAAACATTTTGGGTGTCACTTTAGTAATAATAGAACCTAACCCATGTTAAATTGAGTCATCTGATCTCATCCAAGTTCATCTATTATCTTAGTGCAAAGGCTATAATTTCAACCACATGAATGACGCAAGTAGCATATTTCTAAATTATGTAGATCAAGATCAGACTACATACTCTGGTATTACATACAGGTATTTAATTATTCATGAGACTAAAAAGTTTTAGCACTCATTCATAATATGCCTCAACTGATCAGACTTTGAATTTAACTCTTTACCAAACGACAAATTTATAGAGAGGTCCAAATTAAAAGCATTTGCAGATGACAAAATAAATGTGACTGGAAAATCGAAATCTGATTTGGGAAGGGTAGAAATCATTCTGGGAAATGGAGAAATTGCTGGTTACCAGCATTTTCTCCTTTTCCCACAATGTTTTCAAAAGGCCTCTTTCTAAGGTTTGTTAATAGTCCTGGACTGTGTGGTAGAGAGTTAAACGTACCCAACCTGATCAGAATTTGCATTTCAAAGGGTAAAAACTCTGTGGAAATGGAGAAATACACTGATACCAGCATTCCCTCCTTTCTGCACATTATGTCTTCAAAAGCCGTCTCCATGGGGTCCTTAAATGTACCAAACAACAACAATTCAGGTATTTTGAAATTGAAAGCATTTGCAGACGATTCGAATTCAGTGCTAATAGAACAACAGGATTTGTCTTCAAAACTGCCCAAAAGTTTGTGTGACATGCAGAAATTGCCATCCTCGGATGCCCCGGGGTCTCCCTATTTGCTACGCTATGTACATCGACCCCTGGGACAATTAATTGAATTTTCCTCGCTTTACCGCTGGCCGAATGCTGGCTTTTCATTGGTTCCATCATCATTTTGTGATGGGCGAGTGTACTGTACGCTATGACGTTTCGTATCGATTTTCAGCTGCTGATTCAGTTTTATTAGTCGATTGTCCCAGGGTCGATGTAGCGTAGCAAATAGGGAGACCCCGGGGTATCCGAGGATGGAAATTGCTATAATACCCGAGCATTTTCTTATTTTTCCACCATTATCAAAGACAAATCTCATCATTAGAGCCAAAATTTAATTGTCATCTGCTATTGCTTTCAATTTGGACTGTATTGAATTGTATTGCACTGTAAAGAGTTAAAGATGAAATCATCTGGTAAAGGGTCCACAAACAAAAAAACAGACTTTTATTTGTAGTATAATTGTCCTATTCAAGCTTTTGAAAATAGTCTCAAATTATTTGTTTAGAACGAAAAGTATATTTAAACACCTCCTAAAATGTCTTTTCTCACTTAGTAGCAGACTGCTTTAATAATACCTATGTCACAAATAAAACGAGCGCCGGACGATATCTTCCAACATCGCCAATTCAAAGATTTGAGACATGGTCCAGGCGCTGTGCAATTTTAAGACATTTTGCTCAAGCAGTCACAAATCAAATAGGCACAGGATGGTGGTTTCTCCGGAAATGCCGTTCATGCACATTTCAGTTCAGGAAGGCACTGGGTGGCAACTGGACTCACTTTATTGGATGGCGACAGGACAGCAACCAGGCGGCGTCTGTCCGGGCATCTTTCCGACTTTGTGCCACCATCCAGTTAGCTACAGAGACGTGTCATACTGTTCAAGGATGACAGACTACTGTAGCCACAGTGTGACCCACACAGTCCTCAGTCTGCAGCCTTGCCTATTACACTTCTGTTCATAAACAGCAGCAGCTGCTATTGAAATTCTCTGCCTTCAGCAAGCAGCTTGCAATTTCTCTTGATGGAGGAGAAGATTCACCAGATTTCATGGGGGTGCAAGTGCTATCTTCACCTTAGAACTAATTAATTATAATCAGGTTAGGTATCAATATACACTTTTATAATATAATGATCCTGTCTCCAAAGTTTATGTTTGTTGTCCGGTCACTGTCCAGAAAGAATTCACAAAATCAATGCCCCCCAGGCCATCTGAGTTATCGACGGTGCCTAAGGACAATTATTTATAATCGGGCGGTGCCCGTCCTGGCTCCTTCCAGCACCTTGACTGAGGCAGTCCTGGTGAGTCGCCTGATGGAAGCAGCCCAGGGGCTGGACAATTTTGAGATAGATATGTTTTCATAAAGATCGTCCAGGTGCCATCGATTTCTGAAGTTACACGACAGCTCCCGGACAGAGCCCAGACGATGAGTAAACAGGTTCTCCGATGGCCTAAAAATCGTCTAGTGGCCATCCATTTCTAACTTTTTTTTAAACCTCGAACAGGCACCGGATGGCATCTCAAAATTGAACTGCCAGTCTGTCCAAATTCAAAACTGCCACTGGACGGTAGCTGTGCATTCCTCTGGCAATTGTGTCAAAATCTCCTGAAAAATCAGCGTCCAGCAACAGTTTGTTATTTATTCACTCTTTACCATACCATCCTGACTTCTAACAACCCTGAGAAAGAGGCCTGTAGAAAACATTGTGAGAAAGGGAGAATATGCTGGTAACCAGCATCTTTTCCTTTTCCAACAATATTTTCTACCCTATCTAAGTCAAAAATCATCATATTAACCCTTTCCCAAACAATCCCTGGTTTTTACGGGTCTGGAATAGTAGCCTTTAGAAAATATTGTGGGAAAAGGAGAAAATGCTGGTAACCAGCATTTTCTCCTTTTCCCACAATGTTTTCTACCCTATCATAGACAGAAATAATCTTGAGTTGAATTGTCGTCTGCAAATGCTTTCAATTTGGTCAAGTCCAAAAGTTTGTCATTTGGGAAAGGGTTAACAAGATATAATATGTTGTCTGCTGATGATTTGAATTTGGTCCAGTCCAAAAATATATTGTTTGGTAAAGAGTTCAGCAATCCAGCCTCAAGAAAGTCAAAGGTAGTTAATATTTTTACAATCCCCTTGCAAATTGTATTTCAAGCAGATATGAACTCTTTACCAAATGACAAGAATCTAGATTTGGCAAAACCCAAAGCATTTGCAGACAACAAATTAGAAGTGACATGAATAATGATTTATAAGAAACTTTGTTGAAAAGGAGAAAATGCAGGTTACAAGCATTTTCTCCTTTTCCTGTAATGTTTACAAAACCCTTCTTCTTTACTGTTGTACTCTTCCGACAGTATCTTCTAACCTTTCAAAGACGGAAATCATCAGTTATTCCTTTACCACACAATGCCGACTTTTAACTCCTCTAGGAAAGAAGGCTTTTGAAAGCATTATGGGAAAAGGAGAAAATGCTAGTAACCAGCATTTTCTCCTTTTTCAACCCTTTGATAGACAGATTTCCTGTTTTGAGTAACATTTAAAATGTCGTCTGCAAATGCTTTCAACTTGGACAAGGCTAAAATTTTGCTGTGTTATTAAGAGTTAAATGATATTCAATTCATCCTCTGCAATGCTTTCAATTTCAAAAAATATACACATTTTTCTGGTAAAGCCTTAAAAACTCCTCCCTCTCAAAACCCACAAAAGACAGAAAAATATACTGACAATTGACATAGCGCCAAGCCCATCCAGTAAATCGTGGATTATCCATCACCAGCCATTGTTTCCCTTCAAAACCACAACAAAAAGTTGTCTCTGCTCTCCACTTATTATCATTGGCACAATGTTCATAAATATCAACATGCTCACGACCTCAAAACTTTGAAAATTTAATAAATATCAGAACTTGTGAGCCATATAATCCAGTTATGATATTGAACCATTTGATATGATCACATAACTTGGTGACTCCTTATCATAAGACATATGTTTAACCTGTTCAAATTGAAAGCATTTGCAAATGACAATTTAAACAGAGCTCATAATTATGATGGGATTCTGCAAAGAAAGAATGAAAAATATTGTAGGGAAAAGAGAAAATGCTGGTAACCAGCATTTTCTCTTTTTCCTACATTATTCTTAAAGTCTTCAGAAAAATAAAAAGGACTAATTCACATATCCTATGATATTAAAAGTTAATTACATGTATATGTAAAGCAGAATTATGATGGACACTTGATAATTCTTTATAAATTGTTTCACAAGTTTGCAATAAAGTTTCCAAACAAATAGATATTTGTAAATGTTCATAGGACATGAAGAAAATAATTGTTTAAACATACAATAAACTTAATCTTTGCATAAATTAACAAGTCGCAATCTGGCCATCTTGTAAAACATCAGAACAAAAGACATTATGAGACCAGGCTTTTGTCCATCATGTAGAGATTTTGACGTCATTTATTGTTTTAAATTTTGACACTTTACAAAGCCACACAACGTTTTACCAGTCCAAAATGAAAGCTTCTGCGGCAGAAAAACAAAACATGGCTCCATTTGTCTTCAACTGGGAAAAAAACATTGAGGCAAATGGAGTACATCTTTGTTACTGGCATTTCCTCCTTTTCCCAGAACAGTTTCAAAAGCATTCTACGGCACAGGCTCATTAAAACTTGTGGGAAATTTAGTGAATAGTTAACCCTTTGATTCATCAGTAAGTTTTTTATTACCGCCTTTAACCACTTACTAAACATTTATCAACTATGAGTGGCTTAAAACAATTTGTGGAAAAATAAAGAAATCATATTATTTTTTTCAATTTCTCCAGTCCTTACAAGGTTTCTGCCTAATTATTTACAGAAAACATCAATGATTGTCTTCATGAGGGAAAGAGTGAACTTACATGAATTTTTATAATAACTGCCAACTACTAAACAATATGAGTATGACTTTAACCCTTTACAGTACCTATCATACATGACTTCTGGCCAATTTAGATCAAAATCAGACTGCACAATTCATGCAGACTTCATTTTGATCTAAACTTGAATCTGCTTTCCTGAAACACTGTTGACAAAAAGCAACTATGAAATTATAATTATAATAAATACCTATTGTCTAGCTAATTCTAGACTGAAACTGTCCATTGGGTTCACTTGGTTCTTAAATTGTTAACCAAACAATAACATTTTAAACTTGTCCAAATTGAAAGCATTTGAAGACAAAAAAGATGCGACCAAAAAACTGTAGTTAATTAGTAGCCAATATTAATTTACAGTCATAATCTTATCTTGCCCTTCTAAAACCATTTAAAAGTGGTTGTCAAGGAAGATTCTTACAAACAAAGTCCATAACAAACCAACAAATGTACAAATGCATAGCACTAAAACAGGGACCAGGCAGGATTCAAATCAAGGAGGCCCAGACCAAGGCCAAACACCATGTTACCACTGAACCAAAGAGAATTCTCCCTAATGCAGTTGTTAGGTATAGTATTTTGACCAGGATGAAGCCCATCTTTGCAAGCTGTCGATTCACTACGCCACTCTACCCTTGGCGGATCGAGCTTTATTTTTACATTCCCCCGATACGCTTTTTCATTGGATGCAGCCAGCTCTAACTGCAACAAATTAAATCCCTAGTGGCATTTCATCTTTGATAAAAATAGAACAAAGTCGCTACCTTTCGAATAGAAGGTAAACATGGAAACCCATGTGGATGTCTGCTTATCGCTTCGTGTGTATTCGTAAGCGGTTTGTAAAACAATATTACATTGGCTTTTAGAAATATGATGTAAAGGGGGGTAATGACCAGCATCCAATAGAGGGCGCATCGCAGGAATCTCGAAATCAGGCTCAATCAGCCAAAGTAAGATCCACGTAGTGATCGTAACCTTGGTTCGCGAAGATGGATGAAGCCATGCAAGAAGGAGTGGTCTTAAAGTCATCATTTATTGATGACTCAAAGCCCTATCAGGCAGAAAGTCAGTTTTTGGACAACAAATAGAATTAATGGCTTAATGACCAATCCAGGAGGAACCCCTATCTTATGAAAAAATCAGTAACAAAGAAACAAATGGATAAGTGCATAGCAGCAATACAGGAACTGGGCAGGATTCAAACAAAGAAAGCCCTGACAAAGGCCGAACACCATGACTACTGTGCCAAAGAGAATTCTCTCTATCGCAGTTACTAGGTCTTGTATTTAAACTGGAATGAAGCTATGCATGAAAGAGAGGTCTCCCGTAACAAGATGGACAAGAGGGCCATGATGGCCCTGTACTGGCTTTTTAACCCTTTACCAAACAAACTGGAGTGACCCTGAAAAAGAGGGCCCTCAAAAACAATGAAGACTGTCAGGCAATACAAGCAGGTTAATTCATTGGCATGAATGTAAAGTTCTTGGAAAAAAAACCTGAATGATAGAAATCTTACTCTGAATTTATTATTCCACTCATGTGAGGATAACTATTAGCATCAAAATGAATCACTCTCTCTGAAAAGAGACTATTTTCCATAAAAGAAAACTTAATGTCTAGCACCACTTTTGTATCACTGCAGTACGATAATCAAGGGAGGTAAATAGTAACAAACTTTGTCTTTTATAAAAAATAGTTATTTCCCTTGATTAATGTTTAAATTGTAGTGACCATATTTTGAAGCCCGTGTTAAACTTGTGATCCATTAAATGGAGCTTGAATTTTGACTTTGGGCCTATAATATGAAGGAACCTGTCAAAGCTCCATTAGATAAAGCTACATGCCAAATTCAGTAGCCCTAGGCCTTGGGGTTTCGGAGAAGAAAGTTTTAAAAAATGTTATTTTTTTTTTCAGTTTTGTTGCCAAATTCTTTTAAGAAATTCTGAAGAGGACCATGGCAGGATCATTTCTATGATGTTTCATCAAATTTGGATGGGTAGTTCAGAGAAGAAGATGTTTGAGATAAAAGTTAACGCATGCACAACAGACACCAGGCCATCACATAAGCACGCTGGCCTTTGGCCAGTGGAGCAAAAAATGTTTATTAATATAATTTGTTGTTGTTTAAATGGCACTCAGTAGAAGGTTTGGTTATATACTGGCAGACTTAAAACAGACTTTAAACTTCGATATCCCTTACAGTACAGTAACTATCTTAGTGAAACGGGGCCCTTGTGTAATGAATAAAAGCAAGAGATGTAAAAAATAAGATCCAAATAACTGCTAATTCAGGGCCACTTTTGTCCAGAATATCTCAGCAAAAGTAGCCATGTAGATCAGAGATCAGACTGCAAAATTTCTGCAATCTGATCTTTAATCTACATAGGCTGTACAGGCAAATGAAGCTGTGGAAAGTAACAATTGATGAAAATCTACCTGAATGACTGGAACTCCTCAGTTCGATATCTCCAGCAAATACTTCCAACATTTTCCGTATCCTAATTTTTAGGATATCTGCATACAATTCTGTAAGTAACGACTACAATTGATAAAAATATACCTGAATTACTGAAACTCCTCAGTTTGATATCTTCAGCAAATATTCCCAACATTTCTGTATCCTAATTTTTAGGAGATCATCATATAAATCTGTAAGTAACAGATTACAACTGATAAGAATATACCTGAATGTCTGTAACTCCTCAGTTTGATATCTTCAGCAAATATTCCCAACATTTCTGTATCCTAATTTTTAGAATATCTGCATATTAACTCTTAACCACACAACAACATTTTAGACTGGTTCAAAATGAAAGCATTTGCAGACGACAATATAAAGGTGACTGAAAAATTGAAATTGGTTCTGGGAAGGGTAGAAAACACTGTGGGAAAAGGAGAAAATGCTGGTTACCAGCATTTTCTCCTTTTCCTACAGTGTTTTCAAAAGGCTTCTTTCTCGGGGGTGTCAAAAGTAGGGATTGTGTGGTAATGGGTTAATGTACAAGTAACGATTACAATTGACAAAAATCTACCTGAATTACTAAAACTCCTCAGCTCATTATCTCCAGAAAATATTCCCAACATTTTGGTATCCTAATTTTTAGGATATCTGCATACAATTCTGTAAGTAGTAGATTACAATTGATAAAAATCTACCTGAATTACTGAAACTCCTCAGTTCGATATCTCCAGCAAATATTCCCAACATTTCTGTATCCTAATTATTTAGGATATCAGCATATAAATCTGTAAGTAACAGTAAGAACCTTCAACAGACAAGTCTGCTTTTCTGAAGGTAAATTTCAATTTGTAAAACTTTAAAATTGTAACACTAACTAGGACAAGAATACAGTCTAATTTAAGGTTATTGAATTTGCTTTCTTTAATGTATTCAATAGAATTTCATTACAAAATTCAGCCCTTGAACCACAAGACAATACCTGACTTGCTGTTTATAGACAATGTAGATCAAGATCAGACTGCAATGAACCTTTTTTTCCTATCTTAACACTCTTGTATTTTTTTCACTCATATAAAATGTTGACAGAATCGGCTCTTTAACTGGACTATTATTATAAGCCTTTATGTCATATGCTAACCGAACGGTTTTGTTTATTTAGGGCTCTAAAGGTTCAGAATAGGTTTCCGAAACTCTATTAACTCTTTACGAAATGACAAAATCGTAGACAAGTCCAAACTGAAAGCATTTGCAGACCACAAAGTAAATGTGACTGAAAAATTAAAATTTGGTTTGAAAAGGTTAGAAAACATTGTGGGAAAAGGAGAAAATGCTGGTTACCAGCATTTTCTCCTTTTCCCACAATGTTTTCAAAAGGCTTTTTTCTCAGGGTTGTTAAAAGTCAGGATTGTGTGATAAAGAGTTAACCAACCAAAATCTATTATTATTCCAACATCTATTATCATTTCGGCCAAACCTGAAGTAAGTACACACACAGACGACAAATTTATTTGAGAGAAAAAAGAAATTCACAATTCTACATTGTGTTCTATTTTCAATAGCTATGAACTCAGACACAAAACTAAAAGTACTTTTTTGTTTGCCAACTTAGATTTACAATATATCTTATTGACATGAACCAAATTTTATCAGAATTTTGGAGCCATCAGAAAACGATGCATCAAGATGGAGTAACCTCAAGAAAGTTGAATTTTGATCTGGAGATATATAATATTAAGGCCCCTAGGGAGCAATGGGAGGGGGGGGGGGGGGAGGGGGGGGAGCCAATTTTTCATAATCGGAGTGTCCCAATTTGACATATAAATTGTGTTTGGTAATACACAGTGAGAAATAACCCACCTACTAATACTAGGTACCAAAAAATAAACAAATTTGTTCAACAATGTGGTGAATTATGAGATTTGCAGAAAAAATAAAGCAGAAAATCACACTGAATGAAATGTGACCTTAGAAATTGTTTCATATCTATCAAATAACAAAAGTAGATGAAAAATTTCCGTGGCTTGCCGCTGTTTGTTCAGAACTTTTTTAATAGTTTTGAAATTTTCTATCAGCTTGTCGTCGCTAAGCTACTCTGAAATATTATTTCATCCTCTTCATATGCAACGATTGTCCAGCAATATTCGGCCAAACACTGACACAGTTATTTTATTGGTAATCAAATTATTGATTTGTACTGTGCAAATGCTTTCAATTTGATAAAGTCCGTAAGCTAACTGCTTGGTTAAGGGTCGTACACTTCACTTAGGCCTATCAAAAAAGAATATGCGTGTTTAGGTTTTCCAGTCCCACCTAGAAAATGCTGCTTACCGTGTATTTTTTACACTATGATTAAAAAAAAAAATCTGTAGGTGTGATTTTGGTTCATGGTCCACGTAAAGAGTTTCTAGGGAAAAAATCCATACCTATCCAATCTGCAACCAAAATCTCAGACCAAAACTGTAAACAAAGATATCTTTATGTTTGGCCTTCTATTATAACTGTTCCTGGGAATGACCCCTGTCCATCTGTGAAAATCTAACGGGACAAACTGAGATAGGAATAGGCCAGGATCCGTATTCACCAACCATTAGAAATATTCTTTGTCTTACTCTTCAAGATTTTCTAACTGTGAAAGTAACATAACTTCTGATTGGCTAAACCGAATCGTTTAGCCAATCAGAAGTTCTGTTACTTTCACTTTGACAAAATTCTGAAGAATAAGACCAAGAATGTTCCTAAGAATGGTTGGTGAATACGGACCCAGATGGTCCAGAAAATGCCATCCATAGCAGGCGATACAACTCTAACAACATTATACCTAATACCTTATCTTGACATAATAACACCAGTTTTATCAACCTTCAGAAGTAAGAATTTTGAAAACATTTTCCCATGTTTACTACATGGTTACCAGCATTGTCTCCTTTTCCAGGTAGAGTCTCCTCCGTCAGAGTATATAAATTTTGGGTTTGTATGATAACCTAGATGGGTCACAAACTCATGTCTATATAAACCTACTTTGTGCCTGAAGGATTACTTGAAGTGTTTTGATTACGTCAAACATGTCCCATAAACATCAGTAATGCTTTCAGTGCTTAAAGGTGGGTATTCAGAATTTTTACATCTCACCAAATTAAAAACTATATATGTTGCTGAAATTTATATGAAAAAATAATACAAATCATCAATAATTAAGACTCAATTACAAAAAAAATTATTTTGATGGTGTTCCCCTAAAAGGTATTTTAGGTATTTAAGGTATTTTCAGATTTCGTGCCAAAAATCAATAAAGCATTGTGGGAATGTCAAGTGACTGGCATGTGACTAATAATGCTTAAATTCCATTACATAACAAATATGTCACGATTATTTTATATAATGTCTTCTTCAGACCCTATGTTGGAAACTGTCTATTTATTCCTGTATGTAAATGAGAGAATTGATCATCTAAAAATAGAATATGTCTCCTGTTGGTGTCAACCTGGGCTGTAGTAAATCTGTCATTTCTCGTGTTGTTGGAGGTGTTTTCGACTACTGGGGTTTTATGAACGTCAATTAAAAGGCTTTGGGAGTATAAGGATGATTTTTTGCATTTTTGGAAAATTTTCGTCGCAAAATCTGAAGGGCCACCTTTAAGGGCAAAAAGAGGAGCTTGCATGGATTGAACAGACTGCAGAGAACATATAGTCTGATGCTGGATCTATACCCTTATTTTTTCCCCATGAAGGGTTGACATACACTTCATTGTACCTGCTAATGTAATACTCTTTTTTCTCTACCCATTGATATGTACTGTTTGAAGAAACCTGAAACAGAAGGCTTTTGAAAACTATTTTGGGAAAATATAAAATCCTATGCTACTTATCATCTGCAAAACCATTTAAATATTGACAAGTCTAAAATTTTACTGTGTGGTGAAGAGTTAAAGGGACATAATTCTGCAATTCTTAACAGCAAACATATGAAAAGGGTGTCCCCTCAGTTTTGAAAATTGGATTGGGGGAGGGGGGCACCATTGTGACCCCTTGCAGACCCCTTGCCTCTTTAGTTGAGGGTCACTTCTTTTACTTAGGAAGGGTCAAAATAAATGGGCCGCTTTGTCGTCACGCAAGGGTTACATTTTCACCTTTAAACTCCTTAAAAGTAAAGTCTTTCAGTCATTTCCAACAGAAAACTCGACAGATTTTTGACAGAAAATAGTTAAATTCTCGTCCAAATCCCTGCTTGATGTGGCTTAACCCTTTACCAAACAATCCCTGGTTTTTTCGACCCAGAGAAAAAAACACATGGAGAGTGATAGACTGAGAGTGACTGACTGAGAGGTGGACATCAAGACACTCCTCAAATATGGATATAAAGCAATGTATGACAAAATGATTATGACAGGGCAAAATTGGACATTTTCTCTTCAAAGATAAAATCAAGGTCATAAATTTCCCAGAAAATTTTTCACCAAGTTATGTCTCAACATGTCTGACAAAATAGGTCTATCATTTAATGTACAACAATATTATACATTCAACAGAGAAACAAAGGTTGGGCATAAAAATAAACCAGGTAACTGGAACCACATAATATGTGAACATGGATTTAGTTCGCAACAAATGCAGATCTGAAATACAAACTGCGCCTGGCGGGATTTGAAACCATGCGGACACATATCGTCCTTTTTCAAGGTTTAAAAGACCAATACCATAACCACTGAGCTAAAGACATATCTCCTTCATGCAGTTGTTAGGTATTGTATTTAAATCAGGATGAAGCCATGCATGAAGGAGTGGTCTCCGTAACACACCCCGTTTTAAAGTCATCAGTTATTGATGACTAAAACCCTATTAGGTAGAAAGTCAGCTTTTGGACAACAAATGGGACTAATGGCTAAATGGCCGATCCTGGATGAGCCCCCATCTGACAAACATGGAAGTTTGCAATAAACGCACAGCTGAAATACAAACCGCATCTGGCAGGATTCAAACCCATGCGGACACATGTCCTAGTTTTTCAAGGTTAAAAAGACCAATACCATAACCACTGGGCTAAAGAGATAATTGGGAAAAAGCCATGCATGAAGGAGAGGTCTCACATAACAACTGTATGTAATTTTTATTTCTGTATTTAAAGAAAAAAATCCTTACTTTTCCTTCCCCATATGTATTTCTTGAAGCAGTGAGGTGGATCTGGTCCAATGTTAATCACTTTCACTTTCTTTTTATCAAATTCGAAAGTTACTGGGTCACGCAATTCTGCAGTCATTTTCACTTTGTGACCCGAAGTGTTACTCCTTTCATAGAATTGACGAAATCCATCAAAATTCCAGTCAAAGTCGGAGTCGCGAGGTGATTCCATCAACATTTTTGCCGAGTCAACTTTCCACAATTTTTCCTCAAGCAAAGAATTATATTCTTTCAGTTTCTTCTAACTTAAACAGGTGAGTCTTGTCAACCCTTCAAGCCCTGAGCAAATGAAATGGATGTTTCAAATATGGAAAATAAGCCAAATTTTTGCAGTTTCAAGCATGTTTTAACCAGAATAGGTGACAAAGTAGTCGACAGTGTAGATCCAAGATCAGAATGTATGTTCTGTGCAGTATGATCTTCATCTACAATGTCTGCAAAACCAATGTACATTGTGGCAACCACTAAAAGACCAGACTTTAATACAAACTGTTACTTTTTAACTACATCCAATAGGGCTAATTAATGCAAAACGCAAAAAGGGACATTCGGAAATTTGCCGAAAGTGTCATTCTGGATCACTATGCGCAGGCTGATGTGAGACGACACTTTCCATTTTTATGTAATTTTCTGTTTTGTGCAAGCCTTAAATTTATGACAAAATACAGTGTGGTCGTAAAGTGCCGTCTCGGATTAGCCTGCGGATTAGCCTGCGGCTGATCCACGACAACACTTTACGCAAATGTCCAAATATCCCTTTTTGCATGTTGCAAGCCTTATGGCATCGGATTGTCTATAATTAACTGCCTTTAACCCTTATCCTGCTAAAAAAAAAGTCAATGAAAGTTCCAAGTTGATAGTTTAAAGACCCAATTCATGATATTTCAAATCCATTTATTATGTAAAGAAGAACCTCCTTACCAAACAATTCATGATCAGTGATCTGACTGCATGTTCTGTGCAGTCTGATCTTGATCTACACTGTCCATAAAAAGGTCAGTGAATCTGGCTGAGCAGCCTACAGGTAAAATATTTACAATTTTTTATTTCTGTATTCCATGTTATTTCTTCCTTTTTCATATCTTCAATGCCAAATGAATCATGCATAGATTTTATTTAAATTGCTACCAGGTAAAATACAATTTTGTTTGTCCTCTTAATGCATTATAATCGTTATTCACTATCAAATTCCAGTCAGAAACAAAACATTACATAGTCCGACATTCTAATTGCCTTTAAAACCTTTAACACACAATCACAACTTTGAACAACCCTAAGTAGGTAAGAAAGAAGGCTTTGAAAACATTGTAAGAAAAGGAGAAAATGCTGCTAACCAGCATTTTCTCCCTTTCCCACAATATTTTCTTTCTTTCAAGTTCAACTTCCAGTTCTTGAGTCATACTCATTTTGTCATCTGCACATGCACAAATTGCTATCATACTAATTGCCAAAATATCCCATGGTTTAACAATCCTCAGGAAAGGGTTTTTGAAATCATTGCCAGAAAAGGGAAAAGCAGGTAACCACATTTATTTTCCATTTTCCACAATATTTTCTATCAGAGAACTTAAGCTTACTTTTTACCAGTGTTGACTTAAACCCTAGAGATGTTTTGAATTTGGAAAGGTCTAATTATTGACTTAGAAAAATGTTAAAAAATGAACAGAAATACACCACGAATTTTATGTCAAATTACGACATTCATTAAAAAACTGTCAGTTGAGTAAATAACAATATTTGAATGTTATTATAGCGTTGTCTAATTTGTAAATCTGTTATATGAACAGCAAATACAAATTTTTTTGAATCTCATTTAAAATAGTAAAAAATAATTTTAAGTTGTATCATAAATTAAATCTTTTGCAAATCTTACAATTTGTGAACCTAAATTAAGGCTTTAAATTAGAAATGTTTGTATCATAACAAAATCATCATCATAAGATTATCACTTAATATAGCTATTTCAAGCAAACTTTAAGAATATAATAAAAAGATTTAAAATTGCAATAAAAAAAAAACTTTTGGTCATGTTGGAAAGACAAAAATTAACAAATATTTCACAAAACTATCATCCAAAAATCATAACAATTTCTTTGCAACTTTTATTCAAGCATCAAATTTTGGGGTTTTCCATCAGACTTTTACAATTTAACTCATTACCAAACAACAAAAATTTGGACATGTCTAAATTGAAAGCATTCGCAGATGACTAAAATGACTAAAAATTTGAAATTTGTTTTGTGAAGGGTAGTAAACAAAGTGGGAAAAGGAGAAAATGCTGGTTACCACCATTTTCTCCTTTTCCCACAATGTTTTCTAAAGGCTTCTTTCTTAGGGTTATCAAAAGTAGGAATTGTGTGGAAATGGGTTAAAGAAGGAAATAAAAAGTAATAAAAAATTTGATCCATAAAAATATTACAGAAACAAGTCTTCACTGGCACAACACGAACATATTCCACATGACAATAAGTTTTACTGGTATTACACAGAGCTATTCCAAATGACCATTTCAAATCTCACGAGCAACCTCACAGCTAAGCAGATGGGGCTCCACACAATAAAGCGATTAATCCTTTACCAATGACAATTATTTAGGCTCTTCAGTTGTCGAAATTGACTATATTTGCTGATGACAAATAAATTGTGGCCAAAATGTTGGAATTTGCCTATGAAAGGATAGAGAACATTGTGTGAAAAGGATGTAATGTGCAGTAACAGATTGACATCTCTACAATAATTTCCTTAAAAGTTTGATCTAATTTCAATTGCATCTTAACACCCATGCTAATTATAGTTTTGGCCTCTACTGGGACTTTAATTCTTTACCAAACAACAAAATTTTGGACTTAACCACATTCAAAGCTTTTGCAGATAACATAATAAATGAAGCTCAAACAATGATTTCTGTCTTTGACAGGGTAGAAAACATTGTGGGAAAAGGAGAAAATGCTGGTTACCAGAATCTTCTTTTCCCACAATGTTTTCTAGCCTTTCAAAGACAAATTCATCAATTCAGTAGCTAATTCTTATTTGTCAGCGACAAATGCTTTCCATACAGGTATAGGTCTAAAAGTATCTCATCCTGTTAATTACTCTTTTGTACACTACAAAATTATAGACTTATCTAAGTTGACACCATTTGCAGACTTTAAATGATGGACCTTATCTTTAATATGGTTAAAACATTGTTGAAAAAGGAGAAAATGCTGGTTACCAGCATTTTCTCCTTTTCCAACAATGTTTTCAAAAGGCTTCTCTTCATGGTTTAAACTCAAAACGTGAGGTTGTGTGGTAATGGGCTAAGTGATATAAAAGAAAGGGGAATCCACCTATTGTATGTAAAATCCAATCACAATTTCGATGCAGAGAAGATATTCACGATCAGTGTAATCTTTTCTCTGGAGTTTCATCCCTTCCTTATTAAACCCTTAAGCTCATTTTTGAATTACTTTACATGTAGTTGCCAACCTGAGCAATGTCAGGTATTATCGACACTTTAAGAAATCAGAGAGCACCATGTCAATGACAGCCACTGCAAACATGGACAACAGTAACTGTTGTCAGTGGTTTACTTTGCAGATGCTATATTGATCTGAGGGTATAAATTACTGGTTCCATATTGCATGTAGGAGATAATAATGTCAACATTACCTAAATGTATGCTTGCTGTTATCAATACGTTCATCTAGTTTCAACATGGTACACAAGTTTTATAAAACAACCATCGAAATCTTCATTTTCATAATCCCTTGCCGATGAGTCAGTATGTTTATATAAAATTGCACATATAATATAAGGTAACGATCCAACAAGGAATGAACAATAAGTTCCTGTTGTGGACCCTGTAATGTCTGAAACCTAACAAATTCTACCCTGAAAACTTGTGCAAGTACAGTGATCACCATGTTGCTCTCAAACATAATCAAGGGAGATAATTAGTTAATAATAATATAGCCTGAAAATTATGAGTTATTTTTCTTTACAAAAAAAAGCTTGCTGTTACACTTAACCAAACAACAAAATTTCAAGACAGGTCCAAATTGAAAGCACTTGCAGACCCCAGATTGCTTGGCTGAATTGTTTTTTACGCCACTTTCAACATTATTCTAGTCATATCATGGCACCAGCTCACATATTCAAGTTTTTCACAGGATTCACCAGTAGCAGGCTCAGGGCCTACAAATTTTACGGACCAAGAGACTCCAACAAAAAGCTCAGTGGATCCAGTGAGGCCCCTTCCTGTGGTCTTTAGGTCAAGAGTTCTACCCTTCATCATTCAGCCACTGATGATGATGAAATTATTCAATGCTTGACTTATACAGTGAATAGGAAAAATTGAAGATCTGTTGTACATTGTGTGGTCTGGGCCTGTATTCACCAACCATTCTTGAGAATATTTGCAGTCTTAATTTCTCCAAGATTTTCTGAATTTGTAAGTAACACAACTTTTGATTGGCTAAACCAAATTAGCCATTCAGTATAGCCAATCGGAAGTTGTGTTACTTACAAATGTAGAAAATTCTGGAGAAATTAATACTGCAAATATTCTCAAGAATGGTTGGTGAATACAGGCCCAAAGAACATTCTTAAGAATGGTTGATGAAGATGGGCCCAGCTGATCTTAATCTGTTATTTCTACAAAAGACCTTATTTTCAATTGTGGCACTGAAAGGGTAGCTGACAGATTATCCAAAGATTCATTCATGCCAAACTGCAAAGGAATTCAAATTGCATTTTTTAACAGAAAACATCCCACAAAAGCTTTCAATGGGGGAGGGGCCATTCCTGTCCATTAAATTATCTCCCTTGCCAGATAAACACTGAAGGAAACCAAATAACATAGTGGTCCTTTCACCTGTATTCCTTTGTTTTTATCCTTGATTCCCTCGGGGATGTTGCGATAATTATAACAATGCATTATGATATCTGTAAGGTCCACAAGTAATTAAACTCAAATTCTGTTCTTGATCACCAGGAACTATGTATACATTTGTACATCAATTTAAATAGATTTATTTGAAATATTAAAATTGTCTTAGGAAAATAGCTGTTCAGAGCAAGGAAATCAAGGATAAAACCCAAGTAATTCCTTTATCAGGGTCAATGTAGTACTGGATAAAAATCATGGAAATAACTGAGTAATGGCCCTCATTTCTGAAATTCTAAACTTTTTTTGTTGGGTTAAGAAAGAAGTGAACAGTATTGACTAAAGGTCAGACAGCAAATAAAATTATGCACAGATTAAAGTATAAAGTACAAACGGTTGATTGTGGAGACCTAGGATCGGCCTGTGCATTCTGTTTAGACTACTCTTTACTGAAATCATTCTCAAAAGCATGTCATACAGGCTGTAAAAATGCAAAAACCCAAGTTGCAAATTGACATTTAATCCATAAATAGCAAAATGTTAAATGTTTGCATGAATAGGCAATAATTGGCATTTTAATGCTAGATTCACCTGGTTTTGTGCTCTTTTTTGCATATGTTTTAACTCTTTACCGAACTGCAAAATTTTGGACAATTCCAAATTGAAAGCATTTGCCAACGACAAAATAAATGTGAATCAAAAATTCAAATTTGGAAGGATAGAAAATTTTGTGGGGAAAGGAGAAAATGCTGGTAACCAGCATTTTCTGCTTTTCCTACAATGTTTTCAAAAGGCTTCTACCTCAGGGTTGTCAAAAGGAGTCACTGTGTGGTAAAGGGTTAAACCCTTTTCCAAACAATTATTTTTCTTTTACTCTAATTCACAAAAATCTGCAAATGACAGTCAAATTTGGTACATGGTTTCATCCCTGTATTTTCATGACCCTTGGGAAGAGTTCTTTTCCCACGATGTTTTTTGCATGTCTTTAGGACAAATCTTATCATCTGAGCTACGTTTTGTTGTCTTCAAATGCTTTGAATTTGGAAAAGTGTAACATTTTGTCATCTGGTAGAGATTTAACCCTTTACCAAACAATCCCTGGCTTTTGTGACCCTGAGTTAGAAGCCTTTTAAAAACATTGTGGGAATAGCACGGCGGGGAATCACGTGACACAACAACAACAACAATGACCGTTATTTGAAAAAATTCTCCGACTTCAGGTAAGAAAATCTTCAATAATTCCGTTAATAAATGACCGATTGGAATTTGGTTTGAAGCAGAGAAGGCGGAAGGACTCCAGGGATTTTTTTGACGTGTTAGATTTTTTAAACAACACCTGATAAAAAAGTTATTGACGAGCAAACAAATTTTTTACCCTGGATAATTTGTTTGCTCGTCAATAACTTTTTTATCAGGTGTTGTTTAAAAAATCTAACACATCAAGCAAATCCCCGGAGTCCTTCCGCCTTCTCTGCTTCAAACCAAATTCCAATCGGTCACGTATTAACGGAATTATTGAAGATTTTCTTACCTGAAGTTGGGGAATTTTTTCAAATAACGGTCATTGTTGTTGTTGTTGTGTCACGTGATTCCCCGCCGTGAATAGGAGAAAATGCTGGTAACCAGCATTTTCTCCTTATCCAACAATGTTTTCTGCCCTGCTGGAAACAATTGCGATTTTTCAGTTTTGTTTATTTTGTCGTCTACAAGTGCATTCAATGTGGACTAGTTTAAAATTTTGATGTTTGTTACACAGATGAACAACCTATTGCAGCTTAATTCTGTTGTTTTAGACATAGGCATAACTTCTATTACGCACAACACGCATGTGCGTGATGTAAAAAAAATTGAGAATAGGTCGTAGGTTGCCTCTTTTCGTGTACTTTTCAGTTTGGCTGTTTTCTAAGACAGCCAAGATTAGAAATATCTTGATTGTATGGCTGTGATTATCGAAATTTGCTTGCCCCCACGCCCCTCCTCCCCCAACGCCTTCAGCGTGCATATAATTTACTTTTTCTTCATTACGCTCCTGTTAGATGTCTGAAAAAGTCAAAATTTATTTAGAAAATTTTGCCAGGCTACTAAATTTTAGACTAGTCTAGTAATTGAAAGCATTTTGGAGAAGATGAATCATATGTGAGTTATATGATGGTATTTGTTTTAAAAAGGGTAGGAAACATTCCCTGAAAAGGAGAAAATGCTGTTTACCATGGTAAGCAATTAAGCATTCACTCCTTTTCCAACAATGTTGTCAAAAACCTTTCTTACTGAAGGTTATAAAAACATGGGACTGTGTTGTAAAGGATTAAATACCTAACTCGTTACTAAACGACAAAATTTTTGGCTTACCCAAATCGAAAGCATTTGCAGACGAAAAAATAAAAATGATTGAAAATTTGAAATTTGTTTTATAAAAGGTAGAAAATATTCTGGGAAAAGGAGAAAATGCTGGTTACCAGCATTTTCTCCTTGTCCCACAATGTTTTCTATAGGCTTCTTTTTCAAGGTAATCAAAAGTAGGGACTGTGTGGTAACTGGTTAATCTATGACAATCTAATTAAAATGCATGGGAACAGAAGTGAAGCCTAAGACCATGCTGGACCCCCACATGGATACAGTACATGGAGACAAAACAGACTGATAAAGAATGTAACCACTGAATGGGCAAATATCTAAAATAGTCTTAAAGCTAATGGTAAATCTCTATTCATGATCATAATTTTGCGATTACAATACTCTAAGCTGATCATTTTTTGTCTTCTGGTGGCCGTCACTTAGGAAAATTATGTTAGAGGTCATGACTGTAAATTTGAATTAACACTTTTCTTTCCCTGTGGCAGACATCTTTTCTTCTTGTTTCAGTGGGTGGAGGATCAAAAAGTGCACTGATTACGGCATTTTCTGCTTCAAGTTTCTAAATATAGGTAATGACAACTGATAATTAATAAATCTCAGACAATTTACCTGGTAAATTGCTAATTTATATTTATTCCTAATTCACAACAGGAGGAGATTAATGCATTCCCTGCAGGAAGTCGGGACTATTCATGGGAAAATATTCAGTCATCCAAATTCAAATTTCTACAGGTAAGAGTGTATGTCTAAATTTTGTTACCTTTGGTTACAACCTCCTACACATATACCTTACAGACCTAAACACAATGTGCAATATGACCTTCATCTACACTGTCTGCTACTCTTGCAGATATTCTGGCCCCCCCCCCCCAAAAAAAAACCTTGAAGTAGCACTAATTGCACCATTCTTTCCTGATGAAAATGTTTACTGTACACTAAAGCTAACAATCAAAAGTATTATGACAATAAGGAAAAAGACTTTTTAAAACATCATGAGAAAAATAGATAATGCTAGCAATTTTTCCTTTCCCAAAATGTTTTCCAACCTTTCAAAGACTATTTCCACTGTTAGCCCCATATTGTTTTATCATATACAACGCTTCAAACTTGTTTTTGACTGAATGGTGTTTTATGGTGCTAAAATAAACATAAGTCCAGTCATATCACAGCAACAGCTCACTATGCTACATACAAGGCTAGGGCTCTGAAGCGTCTAGTCCAAAGACACCCACGCAAAAGCCCAGTTGAACCAGTGAGGCTCAAACAGGAGGCCTCTTGGTCACAAGGCACACACTTTCTATAGAGCTAAGCAGGACCCTGCTTTCCAATCTGGGCTTGTCTAAAATTTTACTGTTTGGTAAGAGATAATCTCTTTAAAGGTTTAAGAATTTAGGGTGCAGTTGACAGTTTGATTGCATAATTCTTTCCCACATAAAGACAAATAAATCATGATAAACATGTAAAAAAACTGCATTAAATTATCTCCCTTCCATGACTGCACTCAATATTGTCAATTACACCACAAAGGTAGCCAGCCTTTAGTCCTTTTCCAATAATGTTTTCAGTCCTTTCACAGATGCATTTCATTCTATTGTCAGCAAATGCTTGTGATTCACATCACTATAGGATATTGTCATGAAGAGTTAACCATTAAGACACGCATCAAAATTGTAGGCTTGTCCAATCCGAAAGCATTAAACTTTGCAAGCAACAACTAAAATATTGCTCAAATGGGAAAAATTGTCTGAAAAAGCGTTGCAAATATTGTTGGAAATGGAGAAAATGCTGGTCGCATTTACCAACAATGTTTCCAAAAGCATTCCTCTTAATGGTTATTACAAGTCAGGATTGCTTGGCAAAGAGTTAAGCCTATTGGAAAGATTACAACAATGCTAAATATGGAATACAAAGATGGAATAAGGAGTTTTTTTGATCCTCTCACAGACAATTTAGCACATTTGAATCTGCAGACAACTGTTAGATCTCACTTTTTTAATTGGTTGTATGATGTTATCGATGTTTTCAACACAGTTTCAGTTATATCCCTGCAGCAAGTGCATCAATCCATGCTTTCCTGTTGTTCTTTTACCAACATTTCCAACCATATTCTTCACAAGCTACTGGCTGCTTTCCCACATAAACATCATCGGCATAATGATCAGCAGTGAGAGGGGAATGCAGAAAGAAATTTGTAGCGCTGTGTATTCAAAGCACCAACCCCGTGTTCTCTAGTACTGTAGATAACCGACGACACTTTTTGGTTCAGCCCACTTTTTAGACATTATGACAAAAAGTAAAGAAATTACTTCTTTTGCTAAATTGTTAAATTTTCAAAAGTATTACTGCTTGAATAGTTAGTATGCCTTGTGGCAAAACAAGATAATGCTGTTTACAAGCATTTTCTCATTTTCCCAGTATGTTCCAAAAGCTTTTGTTCTCAGTGACGTCAATTAACTCCTGATTATGTGGTAAAGAGTTTTAAACTCTTCTCCAAACGACAAAGTTACAGACAGGTCAAAATTGAAAACATTTGCAGACAACAAAATTGATGGGACTGAAAATTTGAAATTTGGTTTGGGAAGGGTAGAAAACATGGTGGTTGAAGGAGAAAATGCTAGTTACCAGGATTTTCTCTTTTTCCCACAATGATTTCTATAAGCTTCTTTCTCAGGTCAATAAAAGTCGGAATCATGTGGTAAAGGGTTAAAAGAAGATTTAGAAGTTTTCTGCTGCAGAAGTTTTCTCCAGATAATTAGATAACTTCTCATTAGTAGTCAAACCTGAATGACTTTTTTCAACATAAAAGAAAATTTAGTAGATTAATTGAATAGGGTTTTAGACTGCTTTCAAGATTATTTCAGTCATACTATGGTAATAGTTTACATATTCTCACATATCATCTGGGTTTGACCAGTCTTAGGCTAGGACTCTATGCATATTTTCTATTAACCACAATTTTTTACCCTTTTCAAAAACAAAAAAATCCACATATTTGAGCTACAAATATTTTGTTGTCTGCAAATCCTTTCAAATTAGACTGGTCTAAAAATTTGTTGTTTGTTAACCCTTTACGAAACAGTTCCTGGTTTTTATGACCCTCAGATAGAAGCCTTTTGAAAACATTGTGGGAAAAGGAGAAAATGCTGGTAACCAGCATTTTCTCCTTTTCTCACAATGTTTTCTACCCTTCATAAAAAACAAATTTCAAATTTTCAGTCACTTCTATTTTGTCGTCTGCAAATGTTTTGAATTTGGACAAGCCTAAAATATTGTCGTTTGGTAAAGAGAAATAGGGTTAACAAAGTTTGCAACTAGGCCAATGATATCAACATACAGATCAAGCATTTACATTTTGAATTAACTTTTGATTCAAGAAACAACTGCTAGAAGAAAAAATATCCCACTAAATCGAAAGTTAGAATGTAAAAGACCGGCAAGGACCTCAAAATGCTGGAAAGGAATAACTCTCAGTATTACCATTCAATCACTAAAAATATCTTGGTATTGATTGATTGAACTTGTCCTGAACTTCACCCAGAAACCCTAGACATAGCCTTTCATGAAACTATCCTGAGATTCTGCAATCCAGAGGAAAAAAAGTTTTTCAAACATTGTGGAACAAGTTATGTTAAACAGTTTTATGACCTACACATAAGCCAAACCAAAAGCAGCCATGTTCTTTTCCAGATCATAATCATATCAACAAATCTGAAAGAGGTCAACCAAAAGAATAATTTTTTTCATATTGTAGAGCATTTCAGACGTACAGGTTTTTAAGGAGACCCTGTTAAAGCATTTCAATATACATGTATTTCTGTTACAGAATTTCAATGTACATGTATTTTGAAATTTAGTTGAGATCATCAGATGGGAACCAGAGTTTTACATGGGATCAAATTCTTTGAAGAATTATATCTGTAAAGCTTTGTCAAAATTGGACATGCAGTTTCAGAGAAGATGCTTGAAATAAACATGCATGCATGAATACAGGACAGTGAGACTGAGGGCCATACAAGCTTGCTAACCAGTGGCCAGTTGAGCTAGTATTATGGGTAATCAGTGATGGATCTGCAGATAGAGGGAGTGATTTTGATTTCATAATTGAAAATATTACTTATTCTCCACTAAACCCTATGTTATGAGTACTAATTGGAATCGTCTCATCAAGACGATTCTAATAAGTACCCACAATATAGGGCTTGGAAGAGAAATAAAGTATTTAAAATGCCATCACTCCCTCTTATCTGTAGCTCAGCGAATCACCATCATTTGAGGTTTAGTATATATAATACAAGTCAAAGTATAGGTATGTGAAGTCATTAACCCTTTACTCCATAGATACTCATTTTGACGTATCAACAACAGACGGGTTTTGAAAACATTGTGGAAAAAGTTGCGAGCAATTTCTCCTTTTCCCACAATGTTTTCCAGTCAATCAGATATTTGTATCCTTATTAATTTTGTCCATATTTTTGACATCACAATTCATCTTTATTTGCAGCTGAAATGGAAGAGCCTCAAATCGGCATATCAGGTAAAGGGTTAAGAAAGAGTTGATGGGAAAGAAGTTTACAGACTGTCATGAAGTAACAAGGCAAGTCAAATTCCGCCTTTGATTTTGTAGAATAGGCAATAATTTAGACTAAACTTGATCAATCAAAGACCAATCAGGTACCAGTCTATAAATATATCTATGGCATTAACAAGTTCATTAGAGAAGATGAACCTGTCCATCAGTACAGTGTCACACAAACTATGACCCTGGAAAAAAAGATCATCTTAACCCTTTATTCCGTAGATACTCATTTCTACGCACTTCTTCTCGGATCCTGTAGAAAACATTGTGGCAAAAGGTGAAATTGCTCGTCACGAGCAATTTCACCTTTTGCCACAATGTTTTCTACACTATCAAAAGTCTCATATACATATAAGAAACAGCTTCATCCTTGCTGTTACTTAGGGTCAATTAGAGATACCATAGAAATGCCTCATGGGGTAAAGGGTTAAAACAATCTGTCATTTTCACTCATTTCACCCCTACAACAAACTGAATCAGATGATTTCACAGTAAAATATAAGTAATCAAAATGAAAAAGGAGTCCTTCTTTACGAATCTAATCGAGAAAGTTTAGGATTTGTTCTACAAACAACAAACTAAATAGGACTGTAACATTCGTATTGGTCTTTCAGAAGGCTTCTTTCTCACTGGGTCATTAAGAGTCAGGATTGCGTGGTAAAGGTTTAACCCTTTACCCCATAAAGCATTTCTATGATATCTCTAACTGACCCTAAATAACAGGAAGGATGAAGCCGTTTCTTTATATGTATATGACACCTTTTGATAGTGTAGAAAACATTGTGGCAAAAGGTTGAATTGCTCGTCACGAGCAATTTCACCTTTTGCCACAATGTTTTCCAAAGGCTCCTACAAGCAATGTGTTGAAAAGAATATCTATGGAGTAAAGGGTTAAAGCTCTTGCTGAATAGAAATTTAGTTAACATCGTAAGGAATGGAGAAAATTTGCCTGGGACAAGTGATTTAACCCTACTTTTGACGACCCTGAGAAAGAAGCCTTTAGAAAACATAGTGAGAAAAGGAGAAAATGCTGGTAACCAGCATTTTCTCCATTTCACACAAAGTTTTCTTTTCTTCACAAAACAAATTTCAAATTTTCAGTCACTCTTATTTTGTCATCTGCAAATGCTTTCGAATTGGACAAACTTAAATTATTGTTGTTTGGTAATGGGTTAACTCCTTTCCTTATGACATGATCCATATTTAAGCAAGCTTTTCCACATGTATTTCTTCTAATATTCATAGCTTACATCACAATCATTCTGCACTATGAGTGACATTGGAGTGCCTCAAAATGGCTTATGTGAAAATGACTTCAAAGATAAAAATGTACAACAATGCTGAATCCTTCCATTAGTGAAATTTGTCACACAGAAAGTATTAGTATAATTAGTTTTTAACCCTTTGCTACACGATTCCGACTTAAGTAAGATATGTGTAATGGAAAACAGCTATTTCCACTATAATATCATCCTGCAAAATTAGCCACAAGTAAAAATGAGTATTACTATTCATTTTTTCCCTCTTTGAATTATCATTTATAAATCTAAAACCACTATATTCTGAATTCAAAAAAAGATAATAATTACCTCCCTTTTCAGAAAACTAACAAAAGTATCAAAAGATAATTTCAAGATAGACATAAACGGAATTTCTTATCCGTTAGAAATGTGCAAAAATAGTATTTATGCATAAATCATTATTTATCCTTATTTATCAACCAATTAGAATTTTTGCCCAATGTTCACTAGAAGCGCATTACACAGGTCTTATTAACAATCCTGAGGATGGAGGCTTTTGATAACAATGTGGGAAAAGAAGAAAATGCTGGTATACAGCATTTTCTCCTATCTACAATTTTTTCTACTATCAAGGAGGAATTATGACATTTGAGCCACCTTTAATTTGTTGTCTGCTATGTTTTCAATTTGAACCAGTCTAGACTTTTGTCGTTTTGGTGAAGGCTTAAATCAGTGTTATTTCTGGTAATTCACTGTGAAGAGCAGTGGTCATTTCCCTGGGACAAAGATATGTATTTTGACAGAACATTCTCATGCAACAGAAATTCAAGATGACTACACTAGGAAATCAATGTGATTTGCAAGCAAAAACACTCTGCTGTTTCAAAGTACAGTCTGACAATACTTGTGGAATGCAATCAATCATTTATTGGACAGTAGAAGAATTTGGTCATCCAATTTATCAAAATGTTTCTTTCCCAGGTAAGTTTCCTCCTATAACTTAACAGTTTATAATGGTTTTTGATGTCTCAAGAAATGAGTAGGTCTCATTATCTCCCGCTAGATGGTATTCTATAAAAACTCATCTATCTAATTTGGGCATCCTGGGTACAGAGCCGAACCACTTTCCTACAAGACAACCATTACTTTGAATTAAAACTAAAATAAACGTTTACTTAATAAAACGCTAGCTGGTGCAATTCACTCAGCTATGATTGGCAGTTTAGAGAAATGTGGATCTAAAGCAGGTCTCATTTCTCCTCAAACATATTGATAAAAGCTATTTTCTACATTGCTACTTTATAGAGCGTAATATTACAGTCAGCCCGCTTTCGGGGCTAGTGATGTGTCATATAAGACAGTCCAATCTTCAAAAAATATGACATGTGCAGACAACGGAATAGGTCTGGATGAATCAGTGACTAAGTAACATTTAGCATCTATTTTTTGGGGAACTATTTTTCATGGTATTACGGTCTGAAGAAAACACTTAGCCACAGAGACAAAACAAATTGTTTCCTTTAATTTATGAAGAAATGTATAGTCTGAGCAGGATTGAGTTAAAAAATGTTTGCACAGGAACACTGAAATCAAGCTAGGTCTTAGCTCTTGCTATCATGCAAAAATTAAGATACTCAAAGAATATATTTGAGCCATTCTGTCTTGTGCAAAAGTGATCCTGACGTGTCATCAAATTTAAAAACATTATTTTTTTCATTAAACCCATGTAACAATTCCAAAAGGTGCCTTCAACACATGTGAAGGTAGTATCGTTTCTTGAGCCGAAATAAAGCAATGTTACGTCTACCTCGGAAGTACGTCATTCATACATGTCTATGATGACTTGCTTGTGGTCGAAACTCCTTCTTTCTTTGATCTCTATTATGGTGAGCAATATTTCACATTCTTTGAGATTATGAAGTCACAGTGTTATTTGAATTGTGAAGCCATGCTTGAACAAAGCAGAAATCAAAAAGCCATTTACTAAATGAACAAATCAATGATCATCTTTGTAGATATGTAAAAAGTGCCTCTAGGCATCTGGTCAAACAACAGCATTTTAAAAATAAATCTGCAATTTGCCATTTGTTTAGTTGTTTAAATATTAATAATGTTTTGCTTACATTAGTAAATAGACTGATAAACAAACTGTTTTTGATACAGAATTCTGAGTTGACTAATACATTTGCCAAATTACACATTTACCTTCTGGGACATGTACGGCCATTTTGAATACCATTCATGTCATTTTAAAATGCTCATTAATTGCAGCACTCAAAGCACAATGGTTGATTTTACTCAATTACTATCCAGTAAAAATTCTACACTTGTTTGCTTTTGTGACCATAAATTAAGTCTTCTTTAAATAATGGGATTCATCAACTAAAGGGCAAATTAACACATAATGGATCAGGCAGTTTTATGCATCATCTTCATGCATTATACCTTGCAATATTTAACCCTTTACCTAATATGCCAATATGGGGCTCTTCCTTTTCAGCAGCAAATAAAGATATAATGTCAAAAATATGGACAAATGAGGATACAAATATCTGATTGAGTGGAAAACATTCTGGGAAAAGGAGAAATTGCTCGTTACGAGCAATTTCTCCTTTTCCCAAAATGTTTTCAAAAGCCGTCGGTTGTTGATAGGTCAAAATGAGTATCTATGGAGTAAAGGGTTTAATGTAGCATAGATCCATTTTTTTTTTAAATAAAGATCCAAAAGACAGAATGATCTTTGATTTTGCAAACATTTTAAAAGCTCGGACCAGGGCTACATGAACTGCATGTTAACTCTTTACCAAACAACAATTTTGTAAATGTCAGGCAAATTCAAAGCTGTTGTAGATGATAATTTGACTGTTGCTTTAATTATGAAACTTGACTCTAAATGGTAGAAATCACTGTAGGAAAAGGAGAAAATGCTGGGAACCAGCTTTTTCTCCTTTTCCCTCAATGTTTTTCTACCCTTCTGGGAACAAACTTCAATCTTTGAGTTATGTTTACTTTGTAATCTGCAATTGCTTTGAATTTTGGACCAGTCTAAAGTTTTGTCGTTTGGTAAAGGGTTTATTTCATATTTTTATCAGCATTTTCTTCCTTTTCAACGAAGTGCTCAGATTCCTTCTTTTTGATGGGCACTCACAGTATCATTAGTAAATGATTTATAAAACAGTGAGTTTTGATAAGTACATAAAATCACCTGCTAGAAGTGAAAAATACAAGCAGACAGACAGACAGACATTAACCCTTCACCACACAATCCCAAGTTTTCACAAACCTGAGATGTAGGCCTTTTGAAAAGATTATGGGAAAAAGGAGAATATGCTACTAATATAACAAGCATTTTCTTCTCTTCCAACAATTCTTCCTGGACTATCTGATTCATGATACTTCATTATTTACGCTATATAAATGTTGTCATCTGCCAATTGCTTTCAGATGGGAACCTTCTAAAATGTTGTTGTTAATAGGAAAGAGTTAAAACTGACAAGAATCAGAACTCCAGGAGGAGTGATGTTTTTGATCTAAATTCATTATTTCTCTTTCAAGCCTTATGTTGTGGATACTCATCAGAATCATCTCATTGAGACTTGAGTCTAATAGCACAGGGTTTAGTGGAGAATAATTGGTATTTTTTATTAACCCTTTACCACACAATGCTGACTTTTGACGACCCCGAGAAACCAGCATTTTCTCCTTTTCCCGCAATGTTTTCTTTCCTTTTCAATACAAATTTCAAATTTCCAGTCACTTTTATATTGTCGTCAGCAAAATTAATGCTTTTGATTTGGACAAGCCAAAAAATTATTGTCATTTGGTAATGAGTTAAATCAAAATCACTCCCTCTATCTGGAGCTGCAAAGAATTACTAATGTTACAAATCTGACAGAAAACATCTTCCCATAAAAGTGACATAACTATGTTATTTTTGTTAATAATTCTTTCAAAAGCTCAATCATTTACCGTCTTTGTTGCGCCCACGAACATCGGCTGCTGAAGAAAAAAAGAGACAGTCATCATCATAATTAAAATAACTTTATACCAGTCCAGGGCCCGTATTCACCAACCATTCTTAAGAACGTTCTTGGTCTCAGTCTGCAGAATTTTCTAAATTTAAAAGTAACACAACTCCTGATTGGCTAAACCAATTGGTTTAGCCAATCAGAAGTTGCGTTATTTTCAAATTTAGAAAATCTTGGAGAATAAGATTAAGAATATTCCTAAGAATGGTTGGTGAATACGGGCCCTGATCATCTTAGTCTAGTTTAATCCTATACTATACACTCATTCCTTTGAGAGCATTTATGTGTCATAAATTTACTATGGTTCCAATGGTAAAGTTTGTCTGATAACCCTTTACCACACGACAAAAATATAACTTTGTCCAAATTGAAAGGATTTGCAGACGACAATTTCAGCGTTGCTCAAATGGTGCAATTTTACTTTGATAGGGTAGAAAGCATTGTGGGAAAAGTAGAAAATGCTGGTAACCAGTATTTTATCCTTTTCCTGTAATGTTTTCAAAAGGCCTCTTCCTCAGGTGGTTAAAATGCCGGATCGTATGGTAAAGAGTTAGAGAATGAAAAACATTGTGGCAAAAGGATGTATAGTAACCAGTGCATTTCCCCCCTTTCCCCCAATGCTGTCAAAAGTATGTGTAAGTCTCTCCAAAGGTTGCTAAAAACTGGAGATTGTGTAGTATAGGGTTAACTTGGATCATATAATCATGGATCCATAATATCCCATTTGTCTAAGTAACAACTGGATAATGGAGCAGATTGGTCCTTAGACATGCAGAAAATTGACAAATAACAAAAAGGTTTGACCCTTGTAAACCTTGGTGAACTATGCAGTGTGATATGGGTCCATACCTTAACTCATTACCAAACAACAAAATTTTAGGCTTGTCCAAATCGAAAGCTTTTGCAGACGACAAAATTAAAGGGACTGAAAATTTGAAATTTGTTGTGTGAAGAGTAGAAAACATTGTGGGCAAAGGAGAAAATGCTGGTTTCCAGCATTTTCTCCTTTTCCCACAATATTTTCTACAGGCTTCTTTCTCAGGGTGGTCAAGGTATGGAATGTGTAATAATGGGTTAAGCACATGCAGGATCAGCCCCCCCCCCTTCCCTCTTCACTGGACATAACTAAATGATTGCAGACTCTATTTTGTTCTTTTTTCATTTCACTATCCCAATACAACTGAATGCCTACTTTTGACAAGCCTGAGAAAGAAGCCTTTAGAAAACATTGTGGGAAAAGGAGAAAATGCTGGTTCCAGTATTTTCTTCTTTTCCCAATATGATTTCTACCCTACTGGAAACAAATTTTAATTTTTGATTTACATTTTTTTTTTGTCGTCTACAAGTGCTTTCAATTTGGACCAGTCTAGAATATTGTCATCTCAGGTAAAGAGTTAATTCATCACAGTCTCTCGCATAAACAAGCCAGCAGCATGCTGTTCCGACGTCCATGGAGACAACTATGCTAAGCTGTGGAATGACGTGGGACTAGATTACACTGACATCTACCTGGGCTGCGATGTTGACACAGCGTTACCAGGGCTGACGTTTTACGATTGGAAGGGAGAAGGATTACAGGACAAAATCCTTGGAGATGAAATCGATCGGTGATAATGTCAAGAAATTTTTTCATTGACTCTTTACAAGATGACAATAATTGTAGACTGCTGTCAATATTCATAGCATTATTCTATTGACAATAAATCAAGTGTTGCTGCACCTGACAGGAATTGTCATTGATGATATGAAAAACATTGTGAGAAAAAGAAGAAAATGCTGGTAGCCAGCATTTTCTCCTTTTTCCACAATGTTTTCAAATGTTTTCTTTCCAAGTTTTATAGAAATACAAAACATTTTGGCAAAGGGTAAACCCACCACATTAATAGCATTACAGAATTGCATGCCCAATATGTTACATAGAATAAAAACATAAGCCTCCTTTTGTTTGTATGAATCATTGAATTTTTTCTTACCATGGCAGCAGACAATTAATATTTGACTCATAGGAGAACAAAAACTATAAACCCTTTTTCTGCGTAAGAACTACCGGTAACATGAAATTTTCAAGTCATACACTTGAGTCAGCACACAAAAAATTAAGGTCAGACTTCACAGAATTCTTAGGAATATTCCTACGTATTCTCTGAGATATTCTAAATCTGAAGGTAACACCGAGATATTCTAAATCTGGAAGTAACACTACTTCTGATTGGCTAAACCAAATGGATACATCAGATTTAGAAAATTTTGGAGAATAAGACAGGGTACTGAAATACTGTAGAAGGGTACTGAAATACTGTAGAAGGGTACTGAAATACTGTAGAATAGTTAATCAGAATAACAGACCCAGACATCACAGACTGCCCACTATTTTGGAGAATGAATTAGTCCAACTGAAAGAGGAGCTTTGCAAAGTGGCGCATACATATGCCTAAAGGCGCTTATCACTGAAGTACATTAAAATCTAGATCTTTAAATCTAGAACATAAAAATCTAGATCTAAATTTTCAGAGTCATAGAGATTCATAGAGATAAGTTTCAAATTATTCCAATGGAAACTGCAGGAAGAGTTGCACACACAAGAAATTGCTATCACACGGACGGATGGACAGAGGGACAGAGGACTGAGCCTTTCAGGCTTATAGAAAGTTCAGCTTGCATTCTATTTCCATCAATTTTTCATGCCAAATTGAAAAGCCATTTGTTCCATGTCAGAAATTTTAGACTGGTTAACAATGAACTCCATTGTGGTTGCAATACATAATTATCAGATCAATTTGTCAAAGGACATTAGCCTCACACATGCCAATTGACGTCAACTTTCTTAATTCTTAACTACAAAATACCTGTGCACTATTAACGCCCCTACCAAAGAAGCCTTTTAAAAAACATTGTGGGAAAAGGAGAAAATGCTGGGAACCAGCATTTTCTCCTTTTCCCACCATGTTTTCTATACTTCCCAAAACAAATTTTAATCTTTCAGTTGCATTTATAGTGTCATCTGCAACTGCTTTCAATTTGGGCTAGTTGCACACTTTGTCATCTGATGAAGGAATATTTTCCTAGATCACTTCACTATACTGGATGACTAGTAAAGAATTTAGACTTGGTCCAAATTGTAGGCTTTCAATTTCAGTTTTCGAGCTCAGTTTATTTTGTTGTCTGTAAATACTTTCAATTTGGACAAGTCTATGTATTTATCGTGTGGTAAAGAGTTAAATTGTGTTCCACAGAGGAAGGGTTCAAATATAAGAGACTCTAACATTTCAATATCCAATAACAAATTATCGATAATCACATTTTATCAACACCGAACTGGACAATAAAATCCAGGCCAATCTATTTACCTTTCAGATAAGACAAGTCCGCTCAAACACTTCAGAATGTCTGATCATGACTGATGTCACTTTTGTGACTGTGTAGATCAAGATCAGATTGCAAAAGATATACAAGTACAACAGTTTAACCCTTTCACAAACAATCCCGAGTCTGGAATAGACTAGCCTTTTGAAAACATTGTGGGAGAAGGAGAAAATGCTGGTAACCAGCATTTTCTCCCTTTCCCACAATGTTTTCTACCCTATCATAGACAGAAATCATCTTCTTAGCAACAGTTGAATTGTCGTCTGCAAATGCTTTCAATTTGGTCTAGTCCAAGAGTTTGTCGTTTGGTAAAGAGTTAGAGCTATTCCATTCAGGTTTGTATCGATGGGTCTCAAGTTTGGCGTAGCAAAAAAGTAGACATGTTTATTTTAAGGGCCCCTGCCTATAATTTGCAGGCAAAATTTATCCTGTCTGTTATAGAAATAATTCTTGTCTAAACTTTTCCTTTTCTTTCTTTCCCCAACAAAGGGGCACAAAGTCAATTGTCCCTATGATTTTCTCTATAAAATTTCAACTTTCTCTTTTCCCTGGACCTTCCCTCCCTCTACCACCCACCAAACAAAACTACCGAGCTGTCACTTAATGTGACTTAATACTCCTGTCAGGGCTTTGACAGAAACAGGCAATTTAACAAAAAAAATTCTAAGTTCAAGGGGAGATTACCCTGGAATCATACGGAGTAGATATTGAAAACTCTGTCTTGCACAACTTCAGTATACAATCAATGTATAAACAAACTTTCAATGCAATTACAGTAAAACTGCAGGAGTTTGCAACACAAAATGACTAGTACTTTGTACACAGACACACCAACAGACACATGGACGGATAAACAAAGACAGACAGGCTAATTCCAGTATACACCCGAAAGCATATATTTTGCAGAGGTATAAAAATGTATTTATTTTTTGTCAAAATCTGCAGTTTATAATTATTGCCCTATATTGAGGAACCCCCAAAAATACAGTAAGCTGTACCAAAAACAGTTGTAGAAGGTGTCAAACTGTTTGTAATCGCCACTATAAATTATAAAGGTCAAATTTGTGTAATTTAATAGTTTTATAAACCCTTAACCACGAAATTCTGAGTTTTAGCCATCCCAAAGAAGCTTTCGAAAACATGGTGGGAAAAGGTGACAGGCATTTTCTCCTTTTCCCAGTAGCTTTTTTACCCTATCAAAGACAAAAATCATCATTTGAGCTAAATGCTTTCAATATGTAAATGCTTTCAATTTGGTCCAGGACAGAATTTATTTGAGTGATAAAGAATTAACCTTTTACAAAACAATCCCTGGTTTTTTATGACCCTGAGATAGAAATCTTTCAAAAACAGTGTAGGAAAAGGAGAAAATGTTGATAACCAGCATTTTCTCCTTTTTCTACAATGTTTTCCACCCTGCTGGAAACAAATATAAGTTTTTGATTTACATTTAATTTGTCATCTGCAAATGCTTTCAATTTGGATAAGTCTCAAATTTTGTCATTTGGTAAAGAGTTAAATAAGCATTAAGTGCTAGAATCCATCGTTGAAAGAAAACATTATGGAACAAGGTAAAAAGCCTTTGTAACTCATAATTTGGCAGCTTTTTTCTCCCTTTCCTGCATAAGTTCAAAAGATTTATTACGTCAAAAAACACGGAATTATTCTGTAAAGGGTATTAGAGGGGTGTAAACATGAAAATAACAGTGAAGCGAAATATTTTTAGAATGGATAAAAGCCTTTCCGTGTCAATATTTGGATACATTGCTTTTCAAAAAAATATACCATGATATTTACGCTTTGCAAAACAAGCCCGTTTTTACAACCCTAACAAGAATACAGAATGTCAGAACATTGTGGTTGATTGTATGGTGTTTAACGCCATTTTCAACATTATTTCAGTTATACCACAGCAGCCAGTGCACCTATCTATGTGTGCCTGGAGTTTCTTTTAGCAGTGCTACACACAATTTTCTTTCCAAGCCACTGGCTGCTTTCCCACACGGTCATCATCAAAACAATGGTCAGCAGCGGGAGATGAATGAATCCTGTCACAGTGACTATCTTGGCAATGGGGACGGCCATGGCCAGTGACATTGAACCCTGGACCCTGTATTCTCAAGTCCTGCACGCTACCGACTGAGTGGGGCTCGGAAGAGAACATTATGGAAAGTCAGAAATGTTTAAGCTGGTACATGTATTCATAGGTAACTAATAATCTTTTTCTTCAATTTCCATTTTGTCTTCTTGTAACCCTTACAAAGACAAGTTGCATTAGCCTGAACCCCATTCAACCCTTTACCAGACGACAAAATGTTAAACCTTATTAAAAATGAAAGCATTTGCAGACGACAATTTTATTATCGCTAAAATGTTGTAATTTTTCTTTAATAGGGTAGGAGCTTTTTACCAACATTTTCTCCGTTTCCCATAATGTTTTCTATAGGCTTTTTTCTCCGGTTTGTCCAACGTAGGAATTGTGTGTTAAAAGAGTTCACTAAATGCCTGGTATCATGCATCATAGAGATGCATTAACCCATTACCACACAATCCCTGCTTTTGACGCCCCTGAGAAAGAAGCCTTTTGAAAACATTGTGGGAAAAGGAGAAAATGCTGGTAACCAGCATTTTCTCCTTTTCCCACAATATTTTCTACCCTTCACAAAACAAATTCCGAATTTTCAGTCACTTTTATTTTGTCTTCTGCAAGGGTTTTCAATTTGGACTTACCTGAAATTTTGTCGTTTGGTAATGAGTTAAGCCACCTTTTGCTAAGCCAAGGCTCATCTTTCTTGATATTCATGGCAATACAATTATTCGGTCACAGTTATCAAACTGGCTATCATTGCAACTATTTAGCAATTTCTCCTCTGTAACAATTGGTTGTTTTGTTTTCCTTCTTTTCAGGTATCAAAACAGAAATTTTTGTAAATAATTTATATTTCAGGTCTCGGGTTAATATTTTTAAACCTCAGTCTGCAACAAATCTATTCTAGTAGGTCCCAATATTGTAATCGATAAGTGAAAAAAAAATTGATATAACCAGGAAGAATGAATGAGAGCAATCATTGGCTTTAACCCTTTACAAATACTTTCAAAGTTTTAACATCTCTGTGACAGAAAACATCATGAACAGATTAAATCTTGTTCATGCCGTGATTTCTGACTTTGATAGGGCAGAAAATATCATGGGAAAAGGAGAAAATGCTGGTTACCAGCAATTTTTCCTTTTCCCATAATGTTTTCTGCAGGCTTCTTTCTCAAGGTCCTTAAAAGTCGGGATTGTTAAACCTTTAACTCTTTACCACACGACAAAATTTTAGACTGGTTCAAATTGAAAGCATTTGCAGACGACAAAATAAAAGTCACTGAAAAATTGAAATTTGTTCTGGGACGGGTAGAAAACAATCTGTGGGAAAAGGAGAAAATGCTGGTTATGAGCATTTTCTCATTTTCCTACAGTGTTTCAAAAGGCTTCTTTCTCAGGGGCGTCAAAAGTAGGGATTGTGTGGGAATGGGTTAAGCGCTTGTCACTATCACAGTTGCAATTGTGGCTAGTGTAGACCCAGATCAGACTGCACTCTTTGATCTACACTGTCAACTTAACTTAGACATTCTGCACTAAGACTACCATATTATTGAAACTATTTGGCTCTTATTTCCTAAATAAAAATGTCGGAAAATGTCTTTGGATTTCTTTGTCTCTCCCTGGGTTAACATTTCTTGCTCACAAGGTTTTTTGATTCATAACATGAACACACACTTATCAATATATCTTAACCCTTTACTCCACAGATACTCATTTCTACGCATTGCTTGTAGGAGCCTTTGGAAAACATTGTAGCAAAAGGTGAAATTGCTCGTGACGAGCAATTTCACCTTTTGCCACAATGTTTTCTACACTATCAAAAGGTGTTATATACAGATAAGAAATGGCTTCATCCTTGCTGTTATTTAGGGTCAATTAGAGATACAATAGGAATGTCTTATGGGGTAAAGGGTTAAAAGGCAAATCTGCTTTCAATTACAAACCTATTTTTCCTTCATAGACAAGCCCCAGTAGCTCAGTCGCTCAGTAGCATGAGTGAGCCAAACCATATTAAAATTTTTGCCTACAAGACCTAACTGTGCTTTGGAACAAGAGCACCAGATGCCAATTGAGTTGCTTGAACTTCATTGAAAATGTCTTGGTAGGAAAAGGGGCATAACTGCATCAAAAATACTTTGATAGTAACCTGCCCTTATTGTATTGGTTTGCCTTGTCGTAGTGAACAAGTTTTCCAAGTTTGAAGTAAATATTTTCATTAATAAAAGAAAGTGTTTGCACCACTATGCACACACCAGACAACTGGGCTATATCAATAACTACATGTTTTCTTTGAAAACAGCCTTGCCTTAAATTCTGTGTTCAAGATGTTTCTCTTTTTTTCAGAATATGACATCATATAATATTTTTGTCACTTACCCGATGTTTACACCATGTTGCCAGCAGCCAGTGTAAGCAGCCCCATTTCTCACAACCATGAACTACAGGATGGACATAATACAACGCAGAGGATCCGGATCAACAAATCTGATGGCATTAGAACTTACCAGCAAGTAATCAGCAGTATTCAGACTAAGAGGCGATCCGTGTTAGGACTTGAAGCCCTTTCATCATCGTTATCAATTAGGCCACAGTAAAAAGCAACAATCAACCTGTTCTGCTTCAGTATGTTACGTTTCTTATCAGCACCAGGATTGCGACGGCAAACTTTTTGACTGTCAAAAATTCTGGAACTGCAACTCCAACCATCACAGTCCAACAAGTTTGCTCATCATGTTCCTCTGCATTGTATTACTATAATCCTGTTTTGTCCATATTTGTGCGAAATGTGGCTGCAGGTAACATGGTGTAAATGTATGGTTCCCTCCACTACTTGTCATGGATACTTTGAGGTACCGTAAAGAAACTTAACTAAACTTTGTAAATGTAGGAAAAATGAACAAAGTTTCACTGCAAACCATGTTTTGGGCAAACTTGGTGCAAATGTAAGGTTAACAGTGTTGAAGGGATATGCATTTTCTACTTCAATATCTGAAGATCTGAGAAATGTTTAACATGCCTGAAAGCTGGAAACCACTAACATAATCTGTATTAATTGGCTTACCCTTCCAATAGTGAATGAGTGCAGATGACCTTTTCAGTTAAAATCAACAGCCAAATTGAGTGTTCAGTTTAGCTATTCTTAAGTTAAGTTGTTTTGGCAAGAATGTGTTATGAAGAAGCAAACAGATCAGACTTCATATTATGTGCAGTCTGATCTTAAGCTACATTTTCCACAACAGCAGCCTAAGTTCTGCTTCATCCTCTAAGGACATAGTTTCATTACAAACCAAACGACTATATACGGAGCTCCAGATAAGAGGGAATGATGATATTCTAAATCTGTTATTTCTCTTCCAAACCCTATGTTGTGTGTACTCATTAGAATCGTCTCAATGAGACAATTCTAATGAGTACCCATAACATTAAGGATTTAGTGCAGAAGTAATATTTTCAATTTTGAAAACAAAATCAGTCCCTCTATCGGGAGCTCTGTATAAAGATTTGTCCAAACTGATAAAAATTGCTTACAACCAATTCCCTGTGACTCAAAACATGATATATTTTTTTGAAATGCAGAAAACATAGTGAGAACAGGAGAAAATGAATTGTCAACCAGGGCCTGTATTCACCAACCATTCTAGAGAATATTCTTAGTCTTATTTTCCAAGATTTTCTACATTTGTAAGTAACACAACTTCTGATTGGCTAAACCGAGTTGTTTAGCCAATCACAAGTTGTGTTACTTACAGATGTAGAAAACTCTGGAGAATAAAACAAAGAATGTTCTTAAGAATGGTTGGTGAATATGGGCCCAGGACTCTTTCATAGGATTAACAAGTCAGGGTTGTGTGGTAAGGAATTTAATATTTTTTATTAACACATACATTTTGTCGTTTACACTTAAATTTAAACCAGGAAAGTGATAGTGGCATGCAAGTGCTTGAAAAGTGTGACCAAGTTTGGATCTCTTCCCACAAATTATCAAACATGTCATTACAGGATTATGAAAATAGTCTTCTGCTATGGGAAAGGAGAAAATGAAGGTTTTAATCTTGTACCACACAATCCTAAGTTTTAGTGACCTCAAGAAAAAAAAGGCTTTTGAAAACATGGTAGGAAAAGGACAAAATGCTGCTGACCTGAGCATTTTCTCCTTTCCCACCCTTACCATACACAATAACCAATTTTTATGCACATTTGATTTGTCAATTATTGTTTTGGAAAGAATCCTATCACTATTTTTAAAACTCATTACCAAACGACAATATTTTATGCTTGTCCAAATTGGAAGCATTTGCAGACGACAAAATAAAAGTGACTGAAAATTTGAAATTTGTTTTGTGAAAAGTAGAAAACATTGTGGAAAAAGGAGAAAATGCTGGTTACCAGCATTTTCTCCTTTTCCCACAATGTTTTCAAAAGGCTTCTTTTCCAGGGTCATCAAAAGTAGGGATTGTGTGGTAATGGGTTAATCTACACTCTGCAAATGTTTTAACCCTTTATCTATCAGTCCTGTGTTTTAACGACGCTCCGACGAAAGCCTTTTGAAACACTGTGGTAACCAGCATTGTCTCCTTTTCCCCACAACAGTCTCTACTCTATCAAGGACAAATTCTGCCACTTGAGCCACCTTTAATTTGTCATCTGCAAATCCTTTCAAGTTGAACCAGTCTAATATTTTCTTGTTTGGTAAAGAGTTAAATACTGCTCTCTGTCTCACAATCCAATGTTTAAATAATCATACCAGAGAGGCTTTTATTATTAAAACAATGATTTTATGAAAAGGGGAAGATGCTGGTGACTAGTACTGTTTCCTTCTCAAACAGTGTGCTTTATCCTACCAACGATCAATCCAGTCATTTTGAAAAAGAAAACATTATTTTCTGCAAATAATTCAAATATGAAGCAGTCTGGTATAAGGTAAAGCATCTTTTACATGATTCAAGTTTTAACAACCCTGAATAGGGTTTGAAAACGTTGTAGGGGAACTAGAACATGCTTGTGAAAACCATTTTCTGCTTTTCTCACAATGTTTTCTACCTATTCAAGAAGAAAAAAAAATTAATTTATTCATATTTAATGATGAAATTTTGCTGTGCAGTAACCGTTTAAGTCTTTTAACCAAACAACAAATTTATGGACTGGTCCAAATTGAAAGCATTTGCAGGTGACACAATCAATGTGCCTGAAAAATTGAAATCTGACTTGGGAAGGGTAGAAAATATTGTGGGAAAAAGGAGAAAATGGTGGTAACCAGCATTTTCTCCTTTTCCTACAATGTTTTCAAAGGATTTTGTTTTTCTTAGGGTCGTTAAAAGTCGGGATTGTGCGGTAAAGAGTTAATCATTTGTTTGCCGGGTTTGAATGGTAGCAAAACATGATTCCTCCTCTGATCAAACGATAAATTAGAGGGTTTATTTACAAACCGTCATCTCTGAGGTCCCTAGGTGAACATGCATGTTTGATAAACTTGAATGTTTGTTGACATTTTTTGAAAACCTTTTCTACACAATCTCACGTTTTCATGACCCTGAGGACAGATCTTTTACAAATGCTGAGGGGAATATGGAGAAAAACTAGCATGGTATTACCAGCACTAAAGTGCTCCTTTTTTTCCACGGTTTTCAAAGATTTATTCTTTAGCTCCTCACCATACAATCATAACGTTAACTCTTTACCAAATGACAAAATTTTAGACTTGTCCAAATTAAAAGCATTTGCAGATGACAAATTGAATGAGACTTAAATGATGAAATTTGTCTGTGACAGGGTAGAAAACATTGTGAGAAAAGGAGAAAATTTTCTGGGTGTTCCAGGACCACTCTTCCTATAAATTCAACCAGTAATTGACCCTTTACCCCCATAAGGCATTTCTATGATATCTCTAATTGATCTTAAATAACAGCAAGGATGAAGCTGTTTCTTATGTGTATATGGCACCTTTTGACAGCATAGAAAACATCGTGACAAGCAATTTCACCTTTTGCCACAATGTTTTCCAAAGGCTCCTACAAGCAATGTGTAGAAATGAGTATCTATGGAGTGAAGAGTTAAACTATAATTATAGGAGTCTTGCTCTGTGAAAAGGGGGCTTAATGTATCTGCAAAAAATATCAACCCAGGTCAGCCTATCCACTCTGCACAGGCTGGCCTGGGCTTAACTTTTTCATTATTGGTCAATTTTCTGTATGTCAAAGGACCAGTCTACCACTTGATCATGTGGCCCATTTTCAAACTTGTGAGAGATATTGTGAAAGACAAATATTCTGACAAAATATAAAAAGTATTGAACTTGAAATGTGTCCCCAAGAGTGTACACAAGGTTTTTCACAGATTTGACTAAGTAACCTAGTTTTTGACCCGACTAGACCCATTTTCAAACTCAAATGATCCTGTCAACACAAATATTCTGACCAAGTTTCATGAGTATCAGACTGAAAATGTGGCCTCTAGAGTGTACACAAGGTAAAAGTTTATAATGCAAGATGGACGACCCACAATTGACGACGGACACACCACAATCACAAAAGCTCATATTGAGCACTTTGTGATCAGGTGAGCTAAAAACATCAAAAAGCTATATACAACCAAAGCAATAAAAAGAGCCAACAAAAGCTCTAACATTACTACTGCTTACCTAAGGACCACGGCTCAAGCTCAGCTTTTCCATATTTAATTGATTTATAGCCTTCGAACCCAGCACAAACATAGGCCCGCCCATCACACAGGTCTTCGATATCACTGACCCTTCTTCCGTTGGTCGGGGTAAATATCTGTCGTACTCCATACGGAAGGTTTGTACTTGATGGAAGTTTTCCCGTGAGATCGTTAAGAAGGTCATGGAAGTTATAGTAACGATGTGGAGTTATGTACAGCTTTTTGCCTTTGAAGAAACGGTCCCCATTTACGTAAAAGCGGACTTTACGAGGTCTTCTTAGATCCTTGTAATGCTCATCAGTAATATCCCGGTGTGCTTGGGAGACTTTGGCATTCAAGTTGAAGGCACGTCTTGACATAGTTTCGGTCATTTGTGTTGGCTTATTTAGTTACACCGTCTACGAGCAAAAATGTTTACATACAAGGGTCAGGTCAATCACATGGTCTCTGTACTTATTACCGTATCACTCACATCCATCTGGAAGTAGAAAATTATGAGTTAGAAAAATCATAATAAAAATTTACTTGCAACTTTCCATTGCTACCAAATTAACCTTTTACCAGACAATCCTAAGTTTTGATTTACCCATTACCACACAATCCCTACTTTTGACGCCCCTGAGAAAGAAGCCTTTTGAAAACACTGTGGGAAAAGGAGAAAATGCTGGTAACCAGCATTTTCTCCCTTTCCCACAGTGTTTTCTAC
Source organism: Tridacna crocea (assembly GCA_943736015.1). NCBI lineage: Eukaryota > Metazoa > Mollusca > Bivalvia > Cardiida > Cardiidae > Tridacna > Tridacna crocea. Next base: position 50,743,267 of record OX031061.1, read on the forward strand.
CCTTCCCAGAACAAATTTGAATTTTTCAGTCACCTTTATTTTGTCGTCTGCAAATGCTTTCAGTTTGGACCAGTCCTAAAATTTTTCTCATGTGGTATAAGAGTTAAGTTTCACGAGTTCCATGCTGAAAAAGTGGCCTCTAGAGTGCACTCAAGCTTTTTCTAGGATTTAGCCCCTTGAACAACTTTTTGACCTTAGAAGATCCAATTTCAAACTTGTCTACAATATCATTTTTATTCAGACTTTCTTTTCAACTCAAATGACCCAATGTTGATATTGTACAAGATATCATCAAGACAAACATTCTGGCCAATTTTCTACAGCATCAGGGCAAAAAATGTGGCTTCTGAGAGTTCAATCATGGCTCACACACAGAATATAGCCCTGCAACCTTCTTTTTGACCAGATATAACTCAATATCAAACTTGTTCAAGATATCATTCAGACAAAAATTCTAACAAAATTTTCATGAGTTTGACAGCCTGAAAATGTGGACTCTTCCGTGCACTGTGCACACAATGTTTTTCTTGGATTTGGTCCAGAGAATCACTGTTTGACCCCATGGCACATGACCCATTTTCAAGCTTGTCCATATATTATTAACCCTTTCCCAAACAATCCCTGGTTTTTTACGACTCTGAGAAAGAAGCCCTTTGAAAACATTGTGAGAAAAGGAGAAAATGCTGGTAACCAGCATTTTCTCCTTTTCCCACAATGTTTTCTAACCTTCCTGAAACAAATTTCAGTATTTGAGTCACATTAATTTTGTCGTCTGCAAACGCTTTCAATTTGGACCAGTCTAAAATTTTGTTGTTTGGTAAAGGGTTAAGACAAATATCCTGATCCAGTTTCAGGAGAATTGGGCTGAAAATGTTGCCTCTAGAAAGCAGATAAGCTTTTTCCAAGATTTAGTCTTGTGACCTACTTTATGACCCAACATGACCCAATTTTGATATTGTCCAATCAAGACAAATATCCTGACTCAGTTTCAAGAGCACTGGGCTAAAAGTGATACATCTGTAGTGCACACAAGGTAATTATTGACTTCTGGAACATGCACAACGGATGACACATGATGGATGTCAGTGACACAGCTTGATAACAAAATTTGATCTTGAGGACCTATAGCTCACTTATTTTGTAACTATAATATCCTTGTAACAAACAATTGTGAGCTTTCAGGACCTTTACACGATTGAGCTTTTGAAATGTTGGAGGTAAAGGAGAAAATGCTTTTTCTCCTTTTTCCAAAATTTTTTCTATCCTTTCTAGGACAATAATTCCTGACATTTAACCCTTTACCACACGAGAAAATTTTAGACTGGTTCAACTCGAAAGCATTTGCAGATGAATAAATTAAGGTGACTGAAAAATTAAAAATTGGTTTGGGAAGGGTAGAAAACACTGTAGGAAAAGGAGAAAATGCTGGTTACCTGAAATTTTCTCCTTTTCCTACAGTGTTTTCAAGAGGCTTCTTTCTCAGAGTCGTTAATAGTCGGGATTGTGTGGTAAAGAGTTAAGCCTTTTTTGAATTAGGACAACCCAAATGCATCAGCTACCTGTTCCTTGCACAGGGTAAAATGAACAGCTAATTGCTACTTTTTTCACTTGTTTCTCAATTGAGGAATGTAATATAGTAGAAATGTACACATTACATTTTCTCAATGACAGAACATTTAAACATGCAAAATTTGTTTAACCCTTTCTCAAACAATCCCTGTTTTTTACGGGTCAGGAATAGAAGCTTTTAGAAAACATTGTGAAAAAAGGAGAAAATGCTGGTAACCAGCATTTTCTCCTTTTTCCCACAATGTTTTCTACCCTATCAAATAGAAAAATCATCTATTTAGCAACTGTCAATTTGTCACCTGCAAAATGCTTTCAATTTGGTCTGATCCAAAATTTGCCATTTGGGAAAGGGTTAAATCTTTACCAGACAATTAAATTTGTATTTTACCATTTTGAAACGTTGTGCAGACAACAAATTAAATGGAGTTCAAAAAGTGATTTATCTTTGAGGTTGAAGAAAACATGGGCAAAAAAGAAGAAAATTTATGTTACTTATTTTCTCCTTTTTTCAAGATAATTTTCAAAAGCTTTCCTTGGCAGGGGTATTAAAATAATGTTTTCCAAAGCTGTCTTCCTCAGAATTGTTAAAATTGGGGACTGTGTGTTACAGGGTTAATTCATACTATGCATGCACTGTTTAACTGGTTCAAAAAAACATATTACGACTATTTCATGAGGTATACATGACTGACGATCGATTGATTGGATTTTATTACCGGCAATCAGCAAGTTATATAGAATATTGCACACAGCTCATTTATATTGTTGACCAAGTCACTACACAAGATCTGAACTCTTTCATCCATTACTACGTAAACAACGAAGTCTGTCTTAAAGTTAACCTTGTGAACTAATTTTCAAAAGTGGTGTGCAATGCCCAGGGAAAGGCATAGCTTGGAGCTAGGACAGTACACATATACATGTATTAGTTAGAGCTCCATTCTATAGAGGAAGTGATTTTGATTTCAAAAGTGGAAAAATAAATCATTCTCTTCTAAACCCTGTGTTATGGATACTCATTAGAATCGTCTCTTCGAGACGATTCTAATGAGTACCCACAACATAGGGTTTGCAAGAGAAATAATGGATTTAGAATACCATCACTCCCTGTTATCTTGAGCTCTGTATAAGTGCATGAAATTACTGCAGACAGCTATTTTATGCTTTGAGTCAACTTGATGTTTGTGAAGTACAGAAACCCTTTACCAGACAATCCCAACTTTTAACAGAACCAAGGAATCAGACTTTTAATAAAATTGTGGGAAAAGGAAAAAATGCTGTTAACTAGCATTTTCTCCTTTTTCTCAGCATGTTTTCTATTCTGAAAAAGATAAAATTCATCATACTGCATTCTCATTTCTTTTTTGATTTGTAAATGATTTCAACTTTTATCTAAGTCTAAAACTTTGTGAGTTTGGTAAGGGGCTTAAGGATATTGTATGTAAGGTCTGTTTGAACATGGGTGGATTCCTGTTGAATTGAACTTGGTAACAAGCTTACATGAAGACATAATGGTTTATGAATAGTGGGGATCAATTTACACAAATAAGATTATCTACACTCTAACCTGTTACCGGTTAATCTCGACTCTGCCAGCTAAGACAATTTTAGACCGATCCAATATGAAGTATACCACTCACACTTTGATAGGGGTCATTTCCAAATTTCTAGAAAATTCACATTTCTGTTTGGCATTGAAAACAAAAACATGTTTTTCCACAGGAAGTCAGTTTTATCAATGTTACAATGAAAGTACATGTATTCAAGTATCCAAACGTAGCAGATTTAAAATTTATAGACTTGTTCTTTATGTCAAAACAGATTTTCTGAAATTGAAGACGACGGAAGGAAACATGGACCCCTAGCAAATTTTGAGTAGTATATTTGCAGATAATGAGATTCCTGTGTGGCTCAGTTGTTAGTGTAGCTTTAATAACCTGGATCAAGACTCACTGAGAGTATTGGGACTTTTCGTTGGGATGTCCTTGGTGGCCTAGGGGACGACGTATAGGAGTTCTTGCATCAATCAATCATTCAGTCAATCAATCATTCAAATCAATCAACATAATAATCAAGTGATCAATCAATCCATCAATCAATCATCATAATAGTTAACTGATCGATCAATTCACATAATAATCAACTGATCAATCAATCAATCAACCGATCAACATAGTAATCCACTGATCAATAAATCAACATAATAATCAAATGATCAATGAATTCACCTAATAATCAACTGATCAACAACTCTATCAACCAATCAACATAGTAATCCACTGATAAATAAATCAACATAATAATCAACTGATCAATCAATCAACAATAATAATCAACTGATCAATCAATCACTATAATAATCAACTGATCAATCAATCAACATAATGATAATTAACTGATCAATCAATCAATATAAATGATCAATTGATCAATCAATTGCAATCAATCAATAAATAATCTATCAATCAACCAACCAAACAACCAACCGATCGACCAAACAAGCAACCAATCCATCCATCCATCAATCAATAAAATATTCAATCAAATATTCAATCAATCAACCAAACATAATCAACCAATCAATATCAATCTATCAATCTGTCTATAAGGGCTGTTTTTATAAATGACAGGTGCATAGGTGACATGCTGGCTGACTGAATTGCCCCAAGTAGCCTTTTTATTGAGTTAACATTTACTTGCATTTTATTTTGAAATTCAAAATAACAGTTGTCATTTTGAAAAGTTACTTCTGTAGTCCAGTTCTGTACCAAGAATGCCCAAACCAGATAGGTCTGTATTTGAGAAATGACACCAAGTGGAATAATGATTTTCACGGTTGCTGCCACAGTCCAGATCATGTCACTGACAGTGCTTCAAACTGAAACCTTTGTAAATTAAACAAAGATGTAGATACTGAATGAGCCAAGTGCTGACAACCATGATCTCTCCTGAGGGGAAAAATTGGACCAATAGCCTGAGCAGCTTTTTCTGCCAAACTGATTTGTTTGTTTGTTTGTGTTGGGGTTTAATGCCACTTTAACAGCTAAGGTCATATCATGGCGATCAGTGACGCACATGTGTTTCCTGGCTTTCTCATACCGGTACTAACAATACTTTCTTTTCAAAGCCACCGACTACTTTTCTCACATGCTTCAGCAGAGGTGAGAGGCGAAAATACGCCGGAAAGAAAGTTCGCCACAACCAGGTATCGAACTCACAACCACCAGGTCATGAGTCCGACACGCTCACCACTGAGCCACCCGGGCGGGCCTGCCAAACTGAATTTAAGGCTGCAAACAGATCAATAATCAAGCTATTACAACTTTACTCTTCATCAATTGACAAAATCTTTGACTTGTCAAAACTAAAAGAATTTGGAGACATCAAATCAAGGGTTGCTAAAATAATTAGGTTTCTCTATGAAATGCTAGAAAACATTGTGGGAAAAGGAGAAAATGCTGGTTACTAGCATTTTCTCCTTTTCCCACAATGTTTTCAAGTCTTTATCTTTGGGTCTTTGACTTGGAATGTTCTGTAAAGGGTTGATATGAACTCTCATATATTTGTCCAATATTTTACTTTGATCATTTTCATATAGAATAAAATTATAACAATTTCAAAGTAGGTTATATCCTGTGTGAATTTCTTTTGAATAATTTAGATAAGCATAATCATGGTCCCTTGGCCCAGTTCAGACCACCCTGTTTTGATTAAACATTATGTGAAAAGCTGAAAAGAATAATAATGAATTCGGAATATTTGGTTGAAAAGATTTTTATGCCTAATATTATGGAGAATACTGTGGAAAAAGGGAGTAATATCTGCAGAGGCATAAAAATGCCCACTCAGTGAGTACCTCAAGATCCAGTTTAGGAAGAAAAAGTCCTCTTTACATTCAATTATGTATTCATAAAATCAAATCTTTATTCTAACATGAAACATGAATGTGGCTTTTATAAAGACAGTGCAACGAAAGCGTGGTAGAATCTACGTTATTCGATGTAGACTGACGTCGTTCAATGTAGAGTGACGTCATTCTGTATGAAGTAAGTGCAAAGTAGGTTATTCAATGGAATATAAAATCTTCATCCGTAATTTCACCAAAGAATGAACTAGTTTTCCTTTGATTAAGAGTTGGTTATGTTAGAATCGAAATAATCTTCTTTCTATCCTGGTTTATCGTTCAACAAACCACATTGTGAGTTATGAGGCCAAATGAATAAACCACTCAGGTTATTGCCCTCATGGATTATTTATTTGGCCTCATAACTCACGACGGTGGTTTATTGAACAACAAACCATGATAGAAAGAAGATTATTTCTTAATCAAACCACAAAATATTACATTAACCAGCACTATGAGCTCAATTTCGGAACCTGCGTTGTCTGCACATGTCATATTCTTTGAAGATTCGACTGTCTTATATGACACATCACTACTAGCCCCGAAAGCGGGCTGACTGTAGTATTACGCTCTATAAAGTAGCAATGTTGAAAATAGCTTTTACGTATCAATACGTTTGAGGAGCAATGAGAGACCTGCTTTAGCAACAGATTTCTCTAAACTGGTGATCATAGTTGAGTGAATTACATGAGGTAGCCTTTTATTGGGTAAACCTTTTTTTTTATTATTTTAAATTCAAAGTAACGGTTGTTGCGTAGGAAAGTGGTTCGGTTCTGTACCCAGGATGCCCATATCAGATAGATGATTATTTATAGAATGCCATCTAGCAGGAGATAATGACGGAACCTGCAACAACCATAATTACTCCAAGCTCAGCAGCCAAGCTCTTTGCCAGGTCACAGTTGTAACAATACATCTGAAACAGGTCTTATCAAGGATCATTTTCTGACAATTTCTTGAAGATTCCAACATGTGGATTTTCTTTTTGTAAGAAAGGTTTCAAAACTTTCAACAATTTTCAGTTTTGTTTCCATGACAACCAGACTTTTTGATAGTAACAACTAACAAGTTCTTTCAAGGAATTCAAAGAAGCATCAAAGCAGTACTGTCAGGTATGATCAAAATATGATGGATAATATCAGAGAGAAAATTTCAAATCAAAGTCACTGCACATACCAACAGACCTGTGGATACAATGACAGGGGTTACTTAACCCATTACCAAACGACAATATTTTAGACTGGTCCAAACTGAAATCATTTGCAGACGACAAAATAAAAGTGACTGAAAATTTGAAATTTGTTTTGTGAAGGGTAGAAAACATTGTGGGAAAAGGAGAAAATGCTGGTTACCAGCATTTTCTCCTTTTCCCACAATGTTTTCTAAAAGCTTCTTTCTCAGGGGCGTCAAAAGTAGGGATTGTGTGGTAATGGGTTAACTGACACATGGCTATGACAAGCTTGCTGGCTTTTGACCAGTCAAGACGTAAAAATTGACATAGATTTTTTAAATCAGCTTCTAAATGACCCAAAACTAATCGAACTCTTTTAGTTTAGTAGTTAAAGACGGAGGGTTCTACTACAACATGGAATAAAATTTCTTATTCGCTGATAAATAAGTAATTATACTGATATAATACTTTTACACATTTTTAAAAGACCAGAAATTTCTTTGATGTCAATCTTGAAAATTGTTGATACTTTAGCTAGTCTCCTGAAAAGGGAGGTAATTATTATCTCCCTTCCTAATGAAAACATAGTTTAAAAATTATAAATGATAATTCTACTATGGAAACAGCAGGGCCATGATGGCCCTGTATCGCTCCACTGGCTAATAAATAAAAACACCACAAACCAAACATTACAATATTATGGCCAATTGGTTTCAAACTTGAGGACATACAACATTTTTCCTATAAAATCCTACGAGAAAGTTGTGACCTCTGTGCAAAGCCAATTTTGACTGCAAAGCTATAATTACTTGAATCCTGGTGGAAGTCCACAGGATACAGCCCCATACCAAATAATACAGGTCTAGAATGTATGGTTATAAACAAGAAGATTTTGAAAGTTTTCTCAATAGAAGGCCCTGTAAACATGAAACCCATGAGACAGGGCTAAATTTAGTAGCCCTACTCTTTAATATGGTGGGTAACAATATGACTTAACTCTTTACCACACAATCCCGACTTTTAACGACCCTTGAGAAAGAAGCCTTTTGAAGACATTGTGGGAAAAGGAGAAAATGCTGGTAACCAGCATTTTCTCCTTTTCCCACAGTGTTTTCTACCCTTGCCAGAACAAATTTCAATTTTTCAGTTACCTTTATTTTGTTGTCTGCAAATGCTTTCAATTTGGACCAGTCTTAAATTTTCTTGTGTGGTAAAGAGTTAAAAAGTTTTCACCACAAAAGCCAATATAAAACTTGTGACCCCTGGTGTGGGGACAAACTTGACCGAAAGGCTACAATTTGGGCCCTACTGGTAGTGGCCCACTATACAAAGCTACATATAAAATATGGAAGCCCTAGGCCATACGGCTAGGTACATGTAGATTTTTAAAAATTTCCAATATGAGCCCATGTTAAACTTGTGATCCCTAGGACAGGGCGAAATTTAATCCCAGGGCTATAATTTGGGCACCTTTGGTAGACAACCACTTGATAAAGCTAGATGAAAATTGAGTAGCCCTAGGCCTAATGGCTTGGTACAAGAACATTTTTAAAGTTTTCCCTATATAAGCCCGTATATAAAACTTGTGACCCATGGGGTCGGGCCAAATTTGACCCCTGGGCACTCTTGGTAGACAATCATTTGATATAGATAGATGCCAAATTTAGATGCCAAATTTGGTAGCCCTAGGCCCTTTAGCTAGACCAGAAGGATTTTAAAGTTTTAAGGATATAAGCCCATTTAAAACTTGTGACCCCCGGGGCGGGGCCAAATTTGACCCCAGGGCTAATATTTGCAGGAACTTGGTACAGATCCACTAGATAAAGCTACAGGCCAAATTTGGTAGCCCTATAGGCCTTATGGTTTCAAAGAAGAAGATTTTTAAAAATTTTCAATATTTTTCAGTTATGTTGCCATGGCAACCAGAGTTTTTGAAGGAATAAAATGCTTTCAAGGAATTCTAAAGAGGACTATGTCAGGATAATTTCTGTGAAGTTTCATCAAAACTGGATGGGTTGTTTCAGAGAAGAAGATGTTTGAAATAAAAGTTGCACACACACACACACACGGATACCAGGCCATGACATAAGCACGCTGGCCTTCCGCCAGTGGAGCTAAAAAGGAAAAAGTGGCTCAGTTAAAGTAGCACAAATAACAGTCATTTTTAATCAAAGTAAATTTTGTAGGATAAAATTATAGTGGAAATAGTTATTTTCCATTAAGGTCTACTACCTAAATAAAAAGTTTTTAGCATTAATTTCTGAATCCTGGCAAAACATTCCAGGAATATTCCCCTTTAACCCCTTATCACATAATCCCGACTTTTAATGACCCTGAGGAAGAGGCCTTTTAAAAACGTTGTAAGAAAAAGTCAGAACACCCTGGTAACCAGTATTTTCTCCTTTCCAAGAAAAGTTTCGATTTTTCAGTCACATATATTTTGCCATCTGCAAGTGCCTTCAATTTAGACCTGTAGTTAATTTTGTTGTTAATGTTTTGCATTAAGAACATTGAGGGTTTAAAAGCTTCAAAAGAATGCACCGCATAAATATATATAGATTTACATAAGTGTGTAACGAGTGTAGTCTAGTTAGAAAATATATTGGTGTGACACATTTATCGGGTATTGTAACCCTTTAGCAAACAGTTCTGAGTTTTATTACATCCTTGGGTCCCTGAAAACATTCTCTGAAAGAGCGAATTGCTGCCAACCAGCATTTTTTTTCCAATAATGTTTTCTGCTCTTCCAAATCTTATTACCCTAACTAAATATGTGCAGTTGCTTTCAAACTTGACAAGACTTTAAGTTTTATCATTTGGTAAAAGCACTCATTCCCCTGCACTGCCAAATTCTACCAAAACATAATTCCACAGACTTGTAGACAGAGAAGACTGATAAGACGGCACAGAATAATTGTAAACTTAAGTGTTGGTTCATGTATTTTTTTTTTTGGACAATTTAAACAAAACAGCCTCGAAATTTCAATATATCTAGGTCATTATAATATTATTTCGACAATATTCAAACCATGTATGGTCTCTATAATACCACTAATCTTAGTGTTCAATCTTTCATAATACATTCAACTGTTAAACAAATAAGTCTTTAAAGTTCCTTACAAAAACACTTAACCCTTCAGGTACTTTTCACAACACCAGTTCCTTTAACGGACAGTGTAGATCAAGATCGTACAGCACTTATCAATACTGTCTACCTTGCTCAGACATTCTGGTTGGGGAAAAACACTTTTGAAATTGCCATTACTTCTCATTTTCTTTTTCTAAAATTGTCTGCAAATCTTTTTTTTGCAGATCTCTAAAGTTTAATCGTTTGCCAAACATTCCTGAGTTTTAATGACCCTGAGAAGTAGGCCTTTTGAAAAAATTGTGGGAAAAGGAGAAAATGCTGGTTACCAGCATTTTCTCCTTTTCCCACAATGTTTTCTAGACTGATACAAACCCCATTATTTGTAGCATATAAATTTTGTCGCTCATATAAGTGCTCTTAAATTGGACCCATCTAAAATACTGTTGTTTAGGAAAGGGTTAAAAGACAATATGATCATGTGGTTTTAATCTATACCATTCGAACACCTTTTCTGTCATGCCATGGATGACTTTTAAAACATTCGTGGCAAAAACAGAAAATATTTGTTGCCGAAACCTATTAAACCTATGTTTTCATGATTTTGGGACAGAAGACAAATGAAAATATGTGTTAATCAGCATCTTCAGAACTGTTCCACATAGTCAGAGCTGGGTCACATAATTTTTCAAAGGCTTTGTTTATTTCAGATAATTTTGTTTCAATTTTTATCAATTTTTTGCCAGCAACAAATAAAAAAGTTCAAAAGAATAATTCACACTTTTAGGATAGCACAGTCCGCACGGGTGGCTCAGTGGTGAGCATGTTGGACTCATGACCTGGTGGTTGTGAGTTCGATACCCGGTTGAGGCGAATTTTCTTTCCGGCATATTTTCGCCTCTCACCTCTGCTGAAGCATGTGAGAAAAGTAGTCGGTGGCTTTGGAAAGAAAGTTGTTTTAGTACTGGTTGAGAAAGCAAGGAAACATAATATGTGCATCACTGACCGCCATGATATGACCTTAGCTGTTAAAGTGGCATTAAACCCCAATACAACCAATACAACCAACCAAGGACAGCACAACTCTTTCTTATTTGCTTAATTTATGGCAATATCAATCTGAATTGAGATCCTTGATGAATTATTTCAGCTAAGATCAACCCATGACACATGTGTTTCACAGACAACACTGTGTAAGATCTAAGATCAGACTGCATATTTATGCTGTGCAGTCTGACTTTGATCTATAGTTGTTGACAAAAGCAATGTAATTTTCTGACTTGAGACCTGGAGGTTGCGGGTTTGATAACTGATTGTGGCAAACTATCTTTCCAGTGATTTTTTGGCTCTCATCTCTGATGCATGTGATAAAGTAGTCGGCTGCTTTGGAATGAAAGTTGTGTCAGTTCTGGGGTGAGAAAGCCAGGAAATCCATGAGAGTGTCACTGACCGCCATGATAATTATGACTTATGCTGTTAAAATGGTATTAGACTCTAGTACAAACAAAGTTAAAATGGCATTATATTTGAGTGTAAACAAAGATGAAATGGCATTAAATTCCAATACCCCATTAGAATGGCATTAAATTCCAGTGCAAAGTTAAAATGGCATTAAATTCCAGTACAGACAAAGTTAAAATGGCAAATTCCAGTACAGGCAAAGTTAAAATGGCAAATTCCAGTACAGACAAAGTTAAAATGACATTAAATTCCAGTACAACCAAACAAGGAAAAAAACCATTGCAATTAATTGCAGTTTTTCATCTTTTTCCACAATATTTCTAAGAACCCTTTTTATCCTAAAGATTGTTAAAACATGAGATTGTTTGGTAAAAGGATGACAGATGACCATTAGGCTAACAGAATTAGACGTACCCAGCGGTACACCGTATAGCTGGGTACCACTGTCCTAGCGGCAGGTAAGCCACAAAACCGGTTTTGTGTATGCACGAGGGTAATGTGCTAGAGCACTATTATTAGAGAAAGTGACTGCATGGCTCACTTCAAGCGAGACCGCCTTCAATAGCAGTTGCATCTTTTTTTCGTATTCAAATTCGATACATCGGTAATAAGATTGTTTTGATTGTAAGTAAAAGACTGGTTCTACAACATTTCTTTTTTTGTCATGTAAGGAGCAAATATAGTTCATCGAATGAGGCCCAACATTCCATGGCACTAGACGTTGACAAATGGGCACAGGTTTCCAGAGTTTTTTCTACTTGTAGTTTTTATCACTGGTTGTTCCTGGGCAAGTCGGCCATAGCATTACTGTAATATATAAGTAATGCAAAACTGATCTACGCATGTGGTAAAAAGGAAACATTGTTGAAAGCTGTGTAAATCCCGTCTCAGTAACTATTTTATGTGCTATAACACGAAGTTTCTTTCATAAGTATTTGATTAATAGCTGTATGTGAACAATTCAGTTCTTCGTTTTGGATCATGTCTATATATGCTATATAGATCTAGTATTCTGTTATATATATTGTACATATTGTGCATATTGGGTAAAGGTGTATGACAAATATGTCATCCATCGTATGAGATCATTTCTATATGTGCTATAATGATAAGTAACATATTATGCATATTCGATTCAGCTGTTTGTGTGCTGTTCAATTTGTCATATGTTTTGTTTTTTTTGTGGCTGATGCAACTGCTAATACAAGCGTCTCTCTGATCGCACAACAAAGGGTGTTGTTGTTGTTGTTGTTTTGTGGGACATGTAGGTAGGACCAGTTCTTCACAGTTTATCATCTTTAACCCTTTACCAAACGACAAAATTCTACACTCGGTCAAATTGAAAGCATTTGCAGACAACAAAATTAAAGAGTCTCAAAAGTTGAAATCTGTTTTAGGAAGGAAGAAAACAACTGTGGGAAAAGGAGGAAAAGCTGGTTACCACCATTTTCTCCTTTTCCCACAATGTTTTCAAAAGGCGTCTTTCTCAGAGTGTGTAAAAAACCCACACACTGTTTGGTAAAGACTTGAGGCTTCACATCTCAATAATCAAGCTGCTAATTCAACAAAATGAATTTTTCTAGAGTCTAAAAAAGACCAAAATATTGCAATATCAAGGTATTTCCAAACAAGTCTGGCCAAATAATAAACATTTGCGATCTTAACTCTTTACCACACAAGAAAATTTTAGATTGGTCAAAATTGAAAGCATTTGCAGAAGACAAAATAAAGGTGACTGAAAAATTGAAATTTGTTCTGGGCAGGGTAGAAAACACTGTGGGAAAAGGAGAAAATGCTGGTTACCAGCATTTTCTCCTTTTCCCATAGTGTTTTCAAAAGGCTTCTTTCTCAGGGGCGTCAAAAGTAGGGATTGTGTGGTAATGGGTTAAGATAGACCATTTTCGCGAGCCAAGGTTACGATCACTACATGGATCTAACCTTGGTGGATCGAGCCCAATTTCTAGTTTCCCGCAATACACCCCTATCGGATGCTGGTTATAATCCCCCTTTACATCATATTTTTTATAGCCAATAAAATATCGTTTTACACACCACTTTCGAATACAATAATTCAACATGAAGCAATTACCACAAACATGCTTTGATCCTCCATGGTCAGGTGCTGGGATATAGCCTAAAACCTCCAATAATTGATTGGTCACACTGAAACTTTCTGTAAATATTGTTCCTCTACGTTTTTTCAATAATAAATCATTACAGATCCTGCATACAGCCACGGATACGCATGTTTACCTTCTATTTCTATTCGAAAGGTCATGACCTTGTTCTATTTTTATCAAAGATGAAATGCTACAAGCGATTTGATTCATGCAGTTAGAGCTAGCTGCAACCAATGAAAATGCCTATAGCAGGACTGTCAAAATCAAGCTTGATCCGCCAAGGGTACAGTAGCGTGATGGATCATCACCCTTGGCTTGCAAAGATGAAGGTAGACTGTATGGTCTTTATCCACACAGTTATCAAGAAATGAACCTGTTGTTTTCTGTTCACCTAACACAGGGTTATACCCTTGTATTATTGCCAATTTTTTTTAATTTATCTGTCACCAGAATGCTTTACTATTGTTGAAGTTGGGCTTTATGGTAAACAATCAAAGCACTGACATTACTGTATAATTTGCCATAGAGAGGACTTTATAAAATAAATGATGCAAAATTGCAAGATAATATGGCCTGCAAGACACGAAAAGAGGCATTCAGACTATTGCATGCATAAAGTGTTGTCTCAGATCAGCCTGCACAGTCCACTTGAAAAAGGAGTGACATTTGCATGTAACACACAATTGCCCCTTTTCCCACACTGTCGTTCAAATCTGTTGTGCATGTGTAATTTGTCTAAGTTTTTGGAATGTCTAAAGCCTCCTCTATGTCTAAAACATGGATATAGCTATAAATAATAATTCCAAAATATAATCCCTGCTGCATAATCTCCAACTATAACCAGCATAAACAGTGCATGATCAACACTTTACTCTTTACCAGATAACAAAACATTTAACAGTCCAAGCTGGAAGCATTTGCAGACATCAATGTTTAAGTCTGTCTCCAGTAGTTTGAATGGTAAAAACTGTTTGATAAAGGATTAAAATTGAGAGGAAGAGAAGAATAATGAGTATTTTCAGTAACAATAAAAATTACCTATGTTACAAATGCTTTGTGGTACCTATTTTCTGTTGCCATGAAATAAACGTAATGTCGGACATTTTTTTATCTTTAGACTGATGTTCAACTGAAATACTGAACACGTTTTTGACAATGCTTTCAGGGAGAAGTAGCCAGTAGCTTGAAGAGAATTTTGTTCATTTAAAACTTTATGTTGGAGATAAATGTTCAGAACAGGATTAAACACCAAACAAATTAGAAGACATATATAGCATATTCAGTACCATCAGCGCTTTGATCTGCTTTTCTTTATGTAACGCTTTACCTTTTACTATGCAATTCTGGCCTTTAAAGACAGAAAGAAGCCTTTTGAAAAGGATAACATCCTCGTAACCAGCATTTTCTCCTTGTCCCGAAATGTTCTCTACCTTCCCCAAAGCAAATTTTGATTATTTTAAGTCACACAAATTTTGTCATCTTCAAATTAATGTTTTTAATTTTGATTTTTCTAAAACTTTCTCATTTCATAAAGAGATAAAACCAGAGGTATTCTGAAAAAAAATCTTATAATTTTTTTTCAGTTATTACCTTGCTCAGAATATATCGGCCAGTGACAATCCAAGATAAATCTCAGATCAACTTAAATTTCTCACAATAGGATTGAGAAAATTCAATAAATACATGTAATGTAAGGAAATACAACACTGACGACATGCAATCTTTCTGTTTAGCATTACAATGAGAATTTCATATTTCAAACTTTTAATAAGAATAACCTGTTAAATCTTAACCCATTTCTTCTTTTCCCCCTATGTTCTCTACCATCACAAAAGTAAACCATTTTATGTTTATGGAATATGTAAACAACATATTCTTTTAAACTAGACAAATGAAAAAAACTGTTGTAAGAAGGCTCTCATAGGATTCCCAAAATGCGCAATATTTCATCGGAAAAAAAAAACAGTTTTTATTAAATCTTAGTGACCAGTTGAAGTCTCAGTCAAAGACAAAAAGATCTTTTAAATCATTACCAAACAACAAACTAGACAAATGAAAAAAACTGTTGTAAGAAGGCTCTCATAGGATTCCCAAAATGCGCAATATTTCATCGGAAAAAAAAACAGTTTTTATTAAATCTTAGTGACCAGTTGAAGTCTCAGTCAAAGACAAAAAGATCTTTTAAATCATTACCAAACAACAAAATTTTAGGTTTGTCTAAATCGAAAGCATTTGCAAACAAAAAAACAGAAGTGACTGAAAATTTGAAATTTGTTTTATGAAGGGTAGAAAACATGTGGGAAAAGGAGAAAATGCTGGTTACCAGCATTTTCTCCTTTTCCCACAATGTTATCTAAAGGCTTCGTTCTCAGGGTCATCAAAAGTAGGGATTGTGTGGTAATGGGTTAAAGCACATCTGCGTTACATCTTGTCCAACCAACCAGTGACACAAAAGCTTTACCAAAGTAACTAGAGCACTATTGTTTCCACCTTTAATTGAAGAGCTCGAAAATATGATAGAATAGAAAACATGGTGGTAAAAAGAAGAAATACTTATCTGCATGTTCTCCTTTTCCCATAATGTTTTTAAAAGGCTTCTCTGTGAAGATTGTTAAACCGCTCGATTGTTTAGTAAAGGGTTTAAAGTCCATTTTCCTTTCAATATCAAATAATACAAGTTGTGTCAATAGTGCTGAAAATAGGTCTTTAAAGAATATGAAAGAAAATTAATAATAAACCTGTGTAACAGCACAAGCTTTTTTAAAGGGGCCTTTTCACATTGTTTGCAGTGAATAATTTTTTCTTTAACATGCTGATCAATACCACACAAGAAGGCCATTGGCCCTAAAGTGATCTCCTCAGTTAGTTATCTAAGAATTAGAGCTGAAAAGGATTCCTGGGCCCGTATTCACCAACCATTCTTGAGAATATTCTTGGTCTTATTCTCCAAGGTTTTCTAAATTTGTACGTAACACAACTTCTGACTGGCTAAACTGAATGGTTTAGCCAATCAGAAGTTGTGTTACTTAAAAATATCGAAAATTCTGGTGAATAACACAAAGAACATTCTTAAGAATGATAGGTGAATACGGGCCACAAGCTGGTTGTGATATTGTAAAACAGATGGCTGATGATGTAAAACAGATGGGTGTTAGTGACCTTATTCTTTGTCAAATATATTATCAAAACAAATATTCTGACCATATTTCATAAACATCAGGCTGAAAATGTGCACTGGCCTTGAGACTGCACTAAAGGTTTTTCTTAGATTTGGCCCAGTGACCTACTTTTCCACCCTTTATGACCTAATTTCAAATTCACCTCGGATATCACATAGACCAAGATTCCCACATAGTTTTACAAGTATCAGACTCAAAATGTGGCCATAGTGTGCACACAAGGGTTTTTATAAATATTTTTCCCAGAGACCTACTTTTTGAGCCAACGTGATCCAATTTCAAACTTGTCAGAGATACCATCAAACAAAATATTCTTACAAAGTTTCATGATTATTAGGCTGAAAATGATGGGCTCCAAAGTGCAGGTTTTTTTTCTCCTTTTCCTACAATGTTTTAAAAGAATTCTCTCTGAGTGTCTTAAAAAATACATTGGGTCATTAGGATAGGTTTAAATGCCTTTATATACAAGGCAGAGCTCCAGATAGAGGAAGTGATTTTAATTTCAAAATTGACAATATCAATTATTCTCCACCAGAACCTATGTTATGAATACTCATTAGAATCATCTCATCGAGATGATTCTAATTAGTACCCACAACATAGCGTTTGCAAAAGAAATAATGGATTTACAATACCATCACTCCCTCTTATCTCTGACAGGATGATTAAAAGTTTACAGAGTTTATCAATGACCATTGTTACCGGAGACCACTCCTTCCTGCATGGCATACTCCCGATTTAAATACAATACCTGGCTACTGCGTCAGAGAGATATCTCTTTGGCTCAGTGGTTAGGGTATTGGCTTTGCGTCCGGGAGTTCGGAGTTCGAATCCCGCTCCGATCCTTATTTCTGCCATGCATTTATTCATTTGTTTCTTTGTTACGGACATCGTTCGTAAGATGGGGGCTCGTCCGGGATTGGCCATTGAGCCATTAATCCCATTTGTTGTCCAAAATCGGACTTCCTGCCTAATAAGGCTTTGAGTCATCAATAAATGATGACTTTAAGAGGGGGTGTGTTACGGGAGACCACTCCTTCCTGCATGGCATACTCCCGATTTAAATACAATACCTGGCTACTGTGTCAGAGAGATATCTCTTTGGCTCAGTGGTTAGGGTATTGGCTTTGCATCCGGGAGTTCGGAGTTCGAATCCCGCTCCAATCCTTATTTCTGCCATGCATTTATTCATTTGTTTCTTTGTTACGGACATCGTTCGTAAGACCATTGTAATTTGTGCTTGTCAAATATTTGTACATGTTTACAAGAAAAACTTACATCTTATAGATCATACTCCATACAGAGAGAACCTTTACCACCACAAGTTTAATGTTTTGAAAACTAGTGGCGTAGCTGCAATGTACGCACATATGCACATGCGTACACATTGGAGCCACAAGTATAAGTTTAAATACCGACATATACTCAGATATCTACTCAATTTTTTAAATTTTTTGCTTGTGTAAAAGAGCTAATTCTTTTCACCTCTGTATTGCTTTGTTTTCATTTTCATCCGGGGTGGGGGTGGCGGATCCCCCCCCCCCCAACCCATAAGGGGCTCTGTCTCCTAATCCCCTGTTGGGGTGGACCCTCAAACACTCTTCCAATGTGCGTTCTGTCATTTAGGCTCCAGCTACACCACTGAAACCTGAATGTTGTAAAGATCAAGATCAGACTATACCAAGTATGCCAATGAAATAATTCTTTGGTTAGTTCATTATCACTAAAATTTAAGTAATTAGCAAGGTCCATAATCACTAACCTTTGTCATTCTCTGTTTAACTCTTTACCAAACAACAAATTTATAGGGTAGTCTAAATTGAAAGCATTTACAGACAACAAAATAAATGTGACTGAAAAATCAAAATTGATTTGGAAAGTGTAGAAAACCTTGTCGGAAAAGGAGAAAATGATGGTCACTAGCATTTTCTCCTTTTCCCACAATGTTCTCAATAGGCATCTTTCTCAGAGTTGTTAAAAGTCGAGATAATGTGGTAAAGAGTTAAAACTGCTGTATAACTAAAATGAAACTTACAAAGTTTAGTACAAATCCAAATATTGCTATTTCAAAATTGTTTTTGATGGGAAACAATTCTGCTTTTCAGACAGTAAAGATCCATGATCAGACTGCATGTTCTGATCTTAATCTACACTGACTGCAAAAGGTCTTTGAGTCATGTTTAGAAACCTAAGAGTAAGAAATGTTTAGTTTATACAAACCCCAGGCTTCTAAGGTAATTTTGTAAAAAAAACAAATCAAAAATGGTCTGCATGGCACGAAAAGGCCCTAGCTTCCAGGCATTTGCATAAAGTGTGGTCTCTAATCAGCTGCGCAGTCTGCACAGGCTAATTCAAGATGGCACTTTAGATCAACATTAGATTTTGTCTTACAGCAGACCTGTGTGAAAACGAGAATCGCTAATAATCGGAAAGTGTCATCTTGGATCAGCGTATGCCGAGTGGGCAGGCTGATCCGAGACGACACTTTAACACAAATGTCCAAATATTCCTTTTTCACATGTTGCAGACCGAGCGGTCTCTCAAAAGAAAACAGTTTTCTGAAGAAGATTTATGTGTTAACCTTCTGCCATACAATTCCAAGTTTTAACTCATTACCACACAATCCCTACTTTTGACGACCCTGAGAAAGAATCCTTTAGAAAACATTGTGGGAAAAGGAGAAAATGCTGGTTACCAGCATTTCTCCTTTTCCCACAATGTTTTCTACCCTTCACAAACAACTTTCAAATTTTTAGTCATTTTTAGTTTATCGTCTGCAAGTGCTTTCAATTTGGACCAGTCTAACATTTTTTTGTTTGGTAAAAAGTAAACAAGCCTGAAGAATTATATTGTATGGTGTTAAGAGCTGCTTTCAACACTATTTCAGTTATATTGTGTCTGCAAAATTTGTACCCTATCCATGCTTTCAGAGTTTTTTTTTAACCAGTATTCAAAATGACATCTTCTCCAAGCTGCCGGCTGCTTTCCAACATAACCATCGTCGAAACAACGGTCAGTGGCGAGGGAGGAATGAAACCTGTTGCAATGACTATCATCAATCCTTGGAAAGAAATTGGCCAAGCTGGGTATCAATCTCATGACCCCATCAGCATCTTTTCAAGTCCTGTGTGCTACCAACTGAGCTATCATGGCTGGACCTGCTCTTCTAGGATTGTTAAAACTCAGGCTTCAATAGGAAAAAATTTAATAGAATCATACATTTTATATGCAAAACAATAGTACAGAGGTTAAGCCATGGGGTAAAAAATGTATTTTGACAAATTCTAAAAATCAACAAAAAAAAATCTGCTAGTCCGCTTGACTGAGCATTTTAACAAGTCACTGAATCTTTTCTTATAGCAAGGTCATATCGGTACAATTCCTTGTTTCTAAACAAAAGATTGAAATGAAAGGTGAGTGACGTACATTACAAATTATCTATGGTTAGTTAACTTTAAATGCTGGTAATAAGTAATGAAATAGAACCAAATTATTTGTTATTCAGTAAATGACAGGACTCCGTGGCAAACTAAGTTTTAATAATCGATTGTATGATATTTTGTGCAATCTTGAGTATTATTTCAATAATATAGCTGAGGCCAGTGCACCTATCCATGTTTTCCTGACGTTTTTTTTACCAGTAGCAGAGTTCTAGATAGAGGGAGTGATTTTAATTTCAAAATGGAAAATATTAATCATTCTCAGTGAAACCCAATAGTGTGGGTACTCATTAGAATCATCTCAAGACAATCCTAATGAGTACCCACATCATAGGGTTTCAAAGTGAAATAATGACTTAAGAAAACCACCACTCCATCTTATCTGGATCTCTGCAGTAGTATGCAATGTGCTTCGAAAGCCAATGGCCCCTTTTCAAAATAACCATTGCTGAGACAATGATCAGCCGTGGGAGAGGAATGAATTCTGACTCAAAATAACTATCAACAAAATCCTCTGAAGAAATCCGACATACAATGAAGTGTGATTCTTTGACAAAAATACAATGATTGATTATTATGATCAAAGATGCCAATGCCGATAGCTCAGTATAGTATCTGACTCATGACCTGGGGGTTGCGGATTCGATACCCAGTTGTGGCGAACTTTCTTTCCACCAATTTTTTCGCCTCTCACCACTGATGCTACCTTCAGTCTGAAGGTGTCTGCTCCGATGCTATTTTTGTGACTGGTCTTCGCATTCAAAGACCAGTCACAAAAATAGCATCAGAGTAGACAGCTTCAGACTGAAGGTACACTGATGCATGTGAGAAAGGTAGTCAGTGGCTTTGGAAAGAAGGTTGTGTCAGTATTGGTGTGAGAAAGCCAAGAAACACATTGGTGCATCACTAACCACCATGATATGACCTAAGCTGTTAACATGGCGTTAAAAACAAACAAATAAACAAACAAATAATTATGATAGAAGGTGAAGTGCATTCAAATATAGTTAAATTTTTAATTGCCTTTAAATAGAGTCACATTTTCTTCACAAATACCGGTACACTGAATTTTTGATAACATTGCATTATAAAAGCTTCAATTTTACATTTTCAAAATTGCAAAATGCGAAATTGTAAGCAAAACCCCTTGTTTTTACGACCCAGAGGAAGAAGCCTTCTGAAAACATTGTTGGAAAAGGAGAAAATGCTGGTTACCAGCATTTTCTCCTTTTTTAACAATGTTTTCTGCTCTTCCAAAGTCAAGTTTCAATTTTTCATTCATATTATATATGCTTTCGATTTTGGACAGGTCTAAAATTTTGTAGATTGGTGAAGAGTTATACTAATATCTGCTGACATTTTAATTGTATCAATTATGACTTTAATAGGGGATTTTGTAAACCAAATTGTGACCCTGGTTGATTGCAGAGAAACCAAAACATATCTCAAATAACAGGAAGGAGTACGTTTGAAGCAAATGAAAATATCTACTGAGAAATATGTGTAATTGTGAATTTCAACTTATGGATAAAATGCAAATTAATACTTGTTACAAGCAATGGCGTCTTTTCTCTCATTCTTTTCAAAATGTTTTCATCTGTACAGATTTGTAGATCCACAATTGTGCCCTCACAGTTTACCAAATAATCCCAAGCTTTAGTGACCCCAATCCGAGCCCTGAAAGCTCAGTCAGTAGTATACAAGACTTGAGAAAATCGGTTTTGCCTGTTTGATTCCCATCACCTGCTCAGCCAATTTTCTTTCAGAGGATTGATGATAGTCACTAGAACAGGATTAATTCCTCTAGCGCTGCTGATCATTGTTTAGATGATGATTATGTGGGAAAGCAGCCATTAGCTTAGAAAGAATAATGTGTGGATTACTGGTCAAAGAAACTCTAGGAATTAGCATAGATTGGTCTGGCCACCATGATATAAATGACTGTTAAAAACGGTGTTAACACACAATAAATCAGTTTAATGACCCTGATGAAAAAGGAATTTGAAAACATTGTGGGAAAAGGTGACCATCATTTATATCTTTTTCCACAATATTTTCTACCCTTTTGAAGACATATCTTGATATCTGAAACACGTGAAACACACTTATTGTCTACAGATAGTTTCAATTCGGACAAGTTCAAAATTTTGTATTGACACCATTTTAAATGAGGCTAAAATGACTAGACCAGTCTTTGAAACATTTGAAAACAATTTGGACAAACGAGAAGATTCATGTAACCAGCATTTTTTCCTGTTCCAACAATGTTTTCAGAAGTTTTTTCTTCAAAGTTGTTAAAACATGGAGTTATGTGGTAAAACATAAATCTAACAAACCAATGATTGAGTAATAACTTTTCCGTAAAACCAATTTGTTTTCCATATGAGATTAGTTTTTGACAAGCAGAAAGCTATGTTTAATCTTTAGACTGCCAAGTGGGACTCACTGACCTTTTGCAGACAGTGTTTATCAAGATCAGATGACACAGAACTTGCAGTCTGATCTTGGATCCACACTGTTTGATACCAAGATTTTTTTTGCCATAACTTTGAAAGAGCAACATTTGTTTTATTTCTATTGGCTTGAAAGTTTCATTTAATCTTTTACAACAAAAGTCCAAGTTTTAACAAACCTGAAGAAGAAAGCTTTAAAAACATTGTGGAAAAAGGAGAAAATGCTGGTAACAAGCATTTTCTCCTTTTCTGACAATGTTTACTACACTATCAGAGACAGAAGTCACTATTTTAGTTACATCTGATTTGTTGTATGTGAATAGTTCAATTTGGTCAAGACCAAAATTTGTTCGTTTGGCAAAAACTTATTTCATTTTACTGGTTAAGGAATGAAAGCTTCCCCTGTAAGTTTTTGACAGTAATCTGATAACCCTTTACCACACAATTCTGACTTTTAACGACCCTGAGAAGCAACGTTTTTGAAAACATTATGAGAAAAGAAGAAAATGCTGGTAACCAGCATTTTCTTCTTTTCTCACAATGTTTTCTGCCCTTTGAAAGACAAGATTTTATGTTTTGAGTAGTATCTGATATATGGTCTGCAAATGTTTCCAATTTGGAACAGGCTAAAATTTTGTCATGTAATATAGAGTCACCCCATGCAGACAATTTAACTTTTTACCAAATGACAAAAATTTAGAATGTTTCAGACAGGTTTTGTATTTTTGTAAAATGTTTGTCCCAAAATCTGAAGGGCCACCTTTAACCTTTGAGTTTCAGAAAATGCATTTAATTTTGACAGGCTCTTTTCATTATAACAAATTAAATGCCACTAAGCAGAATTGCCTTTATAAAACTATAGAACACAATGTGGGAAAAAAATTCTGCCACCAGCATTTTCTTCTTGTCCCCAAATGTTCTCAAAACCTTCCACTTCAGGAACAATAAATCATAGGACTGAATGATGAAGGCATTACCATCCTAAAGCTTCTAGTGCAATATGGAATAAATTTTCTTAATTAGTTGATAAATAAGGATTTATACTGATATGGTATTTTTGTATATTTTTTTTATGTCTATCTTGAAATTATTTTTTTTAATACTTTCGGTAGTTTCCTGAAAAGGGAGGTAATTATTATCTCCCTTTGTAATAAGAAACTGAATATAAAGGTTTTAGATTTATAAATGATAATTCTAGGAAGGAAAAAAGGGAAAAAGTGGCTGGATTAAAGTAGTACAATAATACTCATTTTTAACAATATTAAATTTTTTAGGATAATATTATTGTGGAAATAGCCGTTTTCCGCTAGGACTGGGTACTACCTTAAGTCTTTACCGCATGACGAAATTCAAGACTTGTCCAAAATTCAAAGCATATTATAATTATGTAGACCACAAATCAAGGGTAGCTCAGAAGACAAAACTAGCCTTTATTTGGGTAGAAAACCTTGTGGGAAAGGAACAAATGCTGGTTACCTGCATTTCCTCCTTTTTCCTGCAAGGTTTTCAAAAAGCTTTCTTTCTCAAGATCATTAAAGTCCCCGTGGGGTCCCGGGGGTTTTTTACTTTATAGAATAGGACCTCGGCCTTTCTCTATGGCATGTCGTAGAAGGCGACTAAAATTAGAGACAAACGACTGCTTTCCTCGTAATTCGTAGGATTGCAGCAGGCTGGGTAGTTCTTATTCCAAATCCTATATTTTTTTTCTTGATG
This sequence comes from Tridacna crocea, assembly GCA_943736015.1. NCBI lineage: Eukaryota > Metazoa > Mollusca > Bivalvia > Cardiida > Cardiidae > Tridacna > Tridacna crocea. Next base: position 50,767,362 of record OX031061.1, read on the forward strand.
TAAATAGGGTTTGGAATGGGAATCAGTTGGCCTGTGGGACCCCGTGTGGTTTAATCGGGGGTATAAGAATAAACCACTGCAGTCCCGCGATCGTCACATCTGCCATTTCATCTGGCGGAACAAAAGTGACAGCATGCATGTCGTAAAAGGCGACAAAAGGGGCATCATTTTGTGTTTCATCCATTCCTCATTTATCATGTTTGTCTTATGTTGTTGCACATGTATGTTATTTTCACCTCGCATTATTGTTTACTAAGTAAGTGCGCCCAATATGACCTAAGTTGTCGACGGGCCATAAAACACTATTCATTCATTCATTCAAGATCATTAAAACTTGGCATTCAGTTGTACAGCAACTTCACTGTTACCATAAGTAACTGACTTCCTTTGGTCATGTGATACAACTTGTTCACACAGTTCCCAAAAGCAATGTATAATTCATAGTGTTCTGGAATCTTTACAGATTGTGACTGAGTGCTGGCCAATACCAATAGCCTTCCATGCTCTCCTTTAGCTCATTACCAAATGACAAAATTCCAGACCTGTCCAAATTGAAAGCATTAAATTTTGTAGATGATGAAATAAATGTTGTTGAAAAATTGAAATTTTGTTGTTGGATGGGTAGAAAACATTGTGGGAAAAGGAGAAAATGCTGGTTACCAGCATTTTCTCCTTTTCCAACAATGTTTTCAAAAGGCTTCTTGCACAGGGTCATTAAAAGTCCAGATTGTCCAGTAATGGGTAACAGCTCTACCAAATACAAATGAGTGAAAAAAGGGGCTTAATGTTTCTGCAAAAACTGCTGATCCAGGTCAGCCTGCACAACTTGAGCAGGCTGACTTGGGTCAAAGCTTTATGCTATTTTCAAATTTTCTGTATTTCTAAGGACCAGTTTATCTCATGATTCCATTGGTTGTTTGACAAAATGGATTTTTAACCCTTTCCCACACAATGACCTTTTTTGACGACCCTTGGACAGACACCTTTTGAAAACATTGTGGGAAAAGGAGAAAATGCTGGTAACCAGCATTTTCTCCATTTCCCACAATGTTTTCTTCCCTATCAATAAACAATTGCACCATTTGAGCCACACTGAAATTGTCGTCTGCAAAATTAATGTTTTCAATTTGGACAGGGCTAAAATTTTGTCGTCTGGTAAAGGGTTATCTCATGATTCAGTTCGTTGCTTGACAAACTGTACTTTATTGATCAAGAATTATGTGATGACATGACTTGCTTGGAATACTGGAAAAATACTGGAACACCAATGTGCATTAATCCCCCTATTGCCAAAGTGCTGTACAAATATGTCCTTCTGTCTGTTCCCATAACAGACCATTATCGTTGTTTCATGTTGAGCCCATTGGGGGTAGCTCATTGGTGAGCATACCTGACTCATGACTTGGTGATTGCACGTTAAATATCCAGATTGTTGAGGCAGACTTTCTTTCCAGCAATTTAGCGCCTCACGCCTCGGGTGCAATGTGCATGAGCATGATAAGAAAATCATGTCAGTATTAGTGTGAGAATGCCAGAAAACACATGCATAGGTGTACTGACCACCATTATATGACCAAAAATGGCTTAACACCCCAAAGCAATCAATAGATGGTTGACTGAAAGTTCTCAAGCAGAGCTCCAGATAACAGGAAGTGAATTGGCATTCCAAAGTCATTATTTGAGACTCTTTGACACCTTATGTTGTGGGTACTCGTAAGAATCGTCTAGGTGAGACGATTCTAATGAGTAACCACAACATAGGGTTTAGTGGACAATAAATAATGTTGTCAATTTTGAAATCGAAATCGCTTCATCAATCTAGAGGTCTGGTCTCAAGAGTACAGTATTTTTTCGACTGAAAGAGATTCTTTCATGGCCTTGGGGCATGAAAAGAATCACTGACAATTAATCAATGCTTGAATCTTAATTCAGCATCTCTGATCTACAACAGATAATATACCTTCGTTTTTTCCCACCCAGCCCTGGTATCTCAGTTCGTAGACTATAACATGTTCCCACTAGCTTTATATTTTAAGGGTACACTTACCCCATGAGCTGTAAATCTGGGGGTAAGATCTCATATTTGAGGGTACTGTTCTCAACATATATGGAAAAGCAATCAATATTGATGACTTGCAGCAAAAACAGTCTGTTAAGTTGCAATATCTGTGGAGTTTTACTGTTTAACCCTTTACCACACAATGACGACTTTTAATGCCCCCGAGAATGAATCCTTTTGAAAACATAGTGAGAAAATGCTGGTGACCAGTATTTTCTCCTTTTCCACAATGTTTTCTACTCTATAAAAGAAAAGTTACACCTTTCAAGTCACACTAAAAATGTCATCTGCAAATGCTTTCATTTCAGACAGGGCTGAAATTTTGTCGTCTGGTAAAGGGTTAAAGTCATCAAAAAGCTGAAAAAGACCTTCTGCAGTGACTCTGATCGGACAATGCGAAAAGGAACAATTTGTCGTGTCATGGGTTTCCGTGTTTTTTTGCACCGGGCATTTTTTCATGTGTGTTAATTAGTAGATTTAGGTATTTCCGCATGATTTGACAGTAATTTATCATTTAGGGTAGCAAATAACTTCAAATCTGTCATTTTACTTAGATAAAGGGATAATGGCTTTTTATTTTATGTTTTTCTTCTTACATGAGGTATCGTGTGAAACCGAAATTTTTATGCGAATTTCAATTCAATAAAATGATTCATGCAATTATTTGCGTTAAGTGGGAACAGGACTTAAGACCAGGGGTAGCTTAAGACCAGGGGTAGCTGGTTTGATTCCCACCTTGGTCAACTTTTCTTCCGAGGACTGATAATAGTGACTGCAAACAAGATTCTTTTCCCTCTCACTGCTTTTTCATTGTTTTAACTTTGGATATGTGGGAGAGCAGCCATTGACTTGGAAAGAATATTGTGCAGAGTAGTAGTAAACAAAACTCCAGGAAGTATGGATAGGTGTACTGGCCACTGCAATATAACTGAAATAATGTTGAGAACAGTGTTAAATACTATACAATCAAGTGCTCCTATGCATGTGTTTCCCAGCTTTCTCACACCAGTACTGACTCAACTTCCTTTCCAAGTCACTGACGACTTTTCTAATATGCATCACAGATCACAGGAAAAATAATTGCCGCAAAGATGCCTAGAAGAAAACAATTTGAAAACATCGTAGAAAAGGAGTAAATGTTGAAAGCTTGAATTTTCTACCAATCCTATATTGTTTCCTACTTTTTCAAATCTCATCCCTTGGATCACAATTTATTGTCTGGAAAAGACTTCAAAAAGGATAATTTTGGCTTTTTTTTATTAAGAGATCCTCTCATCCTTTACGAAACAACAAAAAAGAAACCTGGCAAAACAGATAGCCTCAGCAGACGACAATTTAAATGTGGTTCAAACAATGAAATTTGTATCTGACAGGGTAGACAACATTGCAGAACAAGAGCGGCAAATTGTCGCAAGATACGCCCGTCTTACCCCAAGTTGTAAAGCTGGGGCATGCACCGGACAAAATTCAAGTATGAAAAACAACAAAGGGCAATAACTCAAAAATTAAGCAAGCAGGACTTGTGATTTCTGTGCACTGCACTCCCCATCGAGTCTATCCACCCATGAAATTTCATAACCCTAGCTAGTATAGTTTTGGAGATATGCTTCGGACAAAAATCAAGTATGAAAAACAACAAAGGGCAATAACTCAAAAATTAAGCAAGCAAGAGTTATGATTCCTGTGCACTGCACTCCCCCTCAGTGAGATCTATCCACCCATGAAATTTCATAACCCTAGCTACTATAGTTTTGGAGATATTCACCGGACAAAATTCAAGTATAAAAAACGACAAAGGGCAATAACTGAAAAATTAAGAAAGCAAGAGTTCTGATTCTTGTGTACTGCACTCCCCCTCAGTGAGATGTATCCACCCATGAAATTTCATAACCCTAGCTACTATAGTTCTGAAGATATGCTCCGGACAAAATTCAAGTATGAAAAACAACAAAGGGCAATAACTCAAAAATTAAGCAAGCAAGAGTTATGATTCTTGTGTACTGCACTCTCCCTGGATGAGATCTATCCACCCATCAAATTTCATAAACGTAGCTAGTATAGTTTTGGAGATATTCACCGGACAAAATTCAAGTATAAAAAAACGACAAAGGGCAATAACTGAAAAATTAAGAAAGCAAGAGTTATGATTCTTGTGCACTGCACTTCCCCTCAGTGAGATCTATCTACCCATGAAATTTCAAAACCCTAGCTACTATAGTTCTAAAGATATGCTCCGGACAAAATTCAAGTATGAAAAACAACAAAGGGCAATAACTCAAAAATTAAGCAAGCAAGAGTTATGATTCTTGTGTACTGTACTCTCCCTCGATGAGATCTATCCACCCATAAAATTTCATAACCGTAGCTAGTATAGTTTTGGAGATATGCTCCGGACAAAATTCAAGTATGAAAAACAACAAAGGGCAATAACTCAAAATTAAGCAAGCAAGAGTTATGATTCTTGTGCACTGCACTCCCCCTCAATGAGATCTATCCACCCATGAAATTTCATAACCCTAGCTAGTATAGTTTTGGAGATATGCTCCGGACAAAATTCAAGTATGAAAAACAACAAAGGGCAATAACTCAAAAATTAAGCGAGCAAGAGTTATGATTCCTGTGCACTGCACTCCGCCTCGATGAGATCTATCCACCCATGAAATTTCATAACCCTAGCTTGTATAGTTTTGGAGATATGCTCCGGACAAAGAACTGGATGCCGCCCGCCCGCCCGCCACGGGTGATCCCATAATACGTCCCGTCTTCAACGGGCGTATAAAAAGCAGAGCGAACATTCTTCCAGCGTTTTCTCCTTTTCCCATAATGTTTCAAAAGGTAATTTCCTCAAGGTTGTACAAACTAGAGATTATATTATATCAAGGGTTAATTTAACGATAGCGGATCTTTTAGTTCCTGCAATAGACTACTTTTTGGAAAGAAAATTGGGAAAAAGGAGCAATAATTGCCATAACTTTGAACAATAATTTTTTTCCTTTCCACAGAGCTCCAGATAAGAGAGAGTGATGGTATTCTTAAGTCATTATTTCTCTTTGAAACCCTATGTTGTGGATACTCATTAGAATCGTCTCAATGAGGCGGTTCTAATGAGCACGCACCCACAAAATAGGGTTTAACTCATTACCAAACAACAAAATTTATAGCTTGTCTAAATCGAAAGCATTTGCAGATGACAAAAAAACAAGGGTTGAAATTTTTAGATTTATTTTGTGAAGGGTGGAAAACATTGTGGGAAAAGGAGAAAATGCTTGTTACCAGCATTTTCTCCTGTTCCCACAATGTTTTCTAAAGGCTTCTTGTTCAGGGTCGTCAAAAGTAGGGATTGTGTGGTAATGGGTTAAGAGAGAATAATTTGTATTTTCAATTTTGATATCAAATCACTCCCTCTGTCTGGTACTCTGTTTCCAGAAATTTCTGGATAACATGAAAATATAATCTTTATCTTCCACAAAAACTGCTCCTTTAGATCTCTCTCAGAAACTGGTAATATGTTCAACCTGGTGAAAGGTTAGGCAAATGACATTACTCTGAAATAATCCTATATTTCTTTGATCTAGATAATTTCTATCAGATATATTAGAGGTTATCAACCTCATTTTTTTTACTGTCCATGCTTATGAAAGGCACTTAAAGTCCCACGTATAAGTGGAAATGTTTGCGATATGGAAATGTTTCAGATTTTGCAAATTTGAACAATTTGCAAACTTTCCTGTTTGTGTATTTTACTTCAAGTAAAGAGTGTGTTGAATTTGCAAACATTTCCCTATGCTAAATGCCCATAATCAGTAATTCACAAATTTTTAGACACGTGTATATCCATTAATTTTATTCATCACAACTTCTAAGTCAAAGACAATTGTGAAATAACACCTTTTTGATCAGGCATCTCTTCCCTCCTGGTAAGGTTCCATAAATTCATGGACTCTTTACCACACAGTGCACACAATGAAGACTACTAACAAATTTAAGAGGAAATACATTTTGAACCCTTTAACCCTTTCCCAAACAACAAACTTTAGGACTAGACCAAACTGAAAGCATTTGCAGACGACAATTCAACCCTTGCTGAAAAGATGATTTCTGTCTATTATAGGGTGGAAAGCATTGTGGGAAAAGGAGAAAATGCTGGTAACCAGCATTTTCTCCTTTTCCTACAATGTTTTCAAAAGGTTACTATTCCAGACCCGTAAAAACCAGGGATTACCAAATGACTAAATTTTAGGTATGTCTAATTCGAAAGGATTTGCAGACGACAAAATAAAAGTGACTGAAAATTTGAAATTTGTTTTGTTAGGGTCATCAAAAGTAGGGACAGAAAACACTGTAAGGAAAGGAGAAAATGCTGGTTACCACAATGTTTTCCACAATGTTTTCTAAAAGTTTCTTTCTCAGGGTTGTCAAAAGTAGGGACCTTATCAAACAGCAAATTTTCGCCACTTTTAACTCTTTACCACACAATCCAGACTTTTAACAACTCTGAGAAATAAGCATTTTGAAAACCTTGTGAGAAAAGGAGAAAAATGCTGGAAACCACAATAATTTCTTAACTTCCCATACCAAATTTCAGTCTTTCATTCATATTTATTTTGTCACCTGCTAATGCTTTCAATTTGGGCCAGTCTACTCTTTTGTCATTTGGTAAAGAGTTTTGATCTAAAGCATAAATTTGCAGATGACAAATTCAAAACTGTCACAAATAAAATTCACTGATAGGATAGGATGCAACTGGGAAAAAGAGAAATTGCTTTATATCAGTTACTTCAAAAATGTTCTTCCAGAGGGTTGTTAAAACACAGGATTGTGTGGTAAAGGGTTAACTCCTTACCACACGGCCAGATTTTAGACTTGTCTAAACTCAAAGCATTTCCATACCACAAAATAGTTGTACATCAAAAAAAATGAAATTTGTTTAATCCATTACCACTCAATCCCTACTTTTGACGCCCATGAGAAAGAAGCCTTTTGAAAACACTGTGGGAAAAGGAGAAAATGCTGGTAACCAGCATTTTCTCCTTTTCCCACAGTGTTTTCTACCCTTCCCAGAACAAATTTCAAATTTTCAGTCACCTTTATTTTGTCGTCTGCAAATGCTTTCAATTTGGACCAGTCTAAAATTTTCTCGTGTGGTAATGTGGTAAGTATCATGATCGATTTCTCTTTTTGCCACAATGTTTTAATATTGGGAAGAGTTAGATATTGACCTATTGATGGAAAGTTAAACTGCAAGAAATAAAAAGTTCCAGTTTTGTACAGTCTCCCAACATCCCTGATGATAAAGTTTATACTGTACCACCGGTCTTGTAGATATGATTTTTATTTTCCTCGTAGCTAACTATTTTTTAAAAAACAGATGAGCTAACAAAAAAAGAACTTGCTCATATGAATAATTGCAGTTTTTTGCCACAATGCTTCAATCCAATGTTAGTCAAAATCTTCTTTTGAGCTATATCAAATTTGTTGAATGCAAATGCTTTTAATCTGAAAAAGTTTTAAATTTTGTCATTTGGTATGGAGTTTCAAAATTGTCTTTATTATCTGTATTTTGTAATGATAGTTTAACCCTTTACCACACAATCCCTACTTTTGACGCCCCTGAGAAAGAAGCCTTTTGAAAACATTGTGGGAAAAGGAGAAAATGCTGGTAACCAGCATTTTCTCCTTTTCCCACAATGTTTTCTACCTTACCCTAAACAGATTTCACTTTTTGAATTCCATTTATATTGTCGTCTGCAAGTGCTTTGAATTTGGAGCAGTCTAAAATTTTGTCGTTTGGTAAAGAGTTAAAGTCATCTACACCAAAATAGTTGAAGGATGTAATATCTTAATTCATTACCAAACCACACTACTTTAGGCTTGTCCAAATCGAAAACATTTGCAGACGACATAATGAAAATGACTGAAAATTTGAACATTGTTTTGTGAATAGTAGAGAACATTGTGGGAAAAGGAGAAAATGCTCGTTACTAGCATTTTCTCCTTTTCCCACAATGTTTTCTGAGGGCTTCTTTCTCAGGGTCATCAAAAGTCGAGATTTTGTGGTAATGGGTTAATAGTTGGGGGTATGTATATACCAAAAGTATTCCTTCCTCGAGAAGTTCGAAAGCAGATATATTTTCTTTGTATATTTCTAGATTCATTATGACTTCCTCTTTTTTGTGAAAAGAAAAAATCATTTTACATCATTTGTATGTGATATCTACAAAATATTTTGTAACACATGTATAAACAATTAGTAAAAAGTGCACAAACTGCTTGAAATTCTGGCTGTCATTAACTGTTTTTTTTTTAAATCCGCGAAATAAACATCTCATTTCTACAAGACGATCATGATTGACGACCCCCAATAATATCTAGAGGGAAAATCTATTCTACAGAATTACCAACTGTTTTGAAAAAATATGTAAAGATCGGACATCAATAGAATAAAATTCATATAAGCGAAATTAAGCAATACTAGTTGGCGTTTAGTGTAACTATTTTATTTACGGCTCACCTGGTCAGTGTTTTAGCCCATGCCAATTTTTCGTTACCGACCATAAACAAAGTCCTAAGATACGATTCAAATGCCGATTTCTATTTCAACTAGAAGATAATTTTTTATGACAGAGCTTCAGTCATTTAAATTATAAAATGAATTAATCAAATTTACCATCAAAATATTTACACTTACTGCTTTTGTGTCCATTTTCAATAATATTAAATCCTGCGAAACGCTATTTCCACTGTGTCGGCCATTTTGGTTGTAATGTGTATTGAGGTACAATATGGGGAACACTACAGTGTCTTTGGCGAAAATCCAATTTCCCCAGTCCGGTCCGCGATTTTCTCCACAAAAGGGGCAGTAACCATTGACATAACCATTGCTTTCTTAAACAGAATATTCTCTCGTAGATTTTAACCCTTTACCAAACAATCCCTGATTTTACCACCCTGAGATACACTGTAGTTCTAAGCCTTTAGAAAAAAAAAATGGGAAAGAGAGAAAATTCTGGTAACGAGCATTTTCTCCTTTTTTCCTTTTCCCACAATAGGCCTATCTTCGACCCTGCTAGAAAAAAATCAAATTTTTATTTACGCTTATTTTATTCTCTGCATGTGCTTTAAATATGGACCAGTCTAAGTAACGTCTCGGATTAGCCTGCACGGACTGCGTAGGCTGATCCGAGACGACACTTTTCGCAAATGTCTGAATGCCCCTTTTCGCGTGTTGCAGGCCATTAGCGCACAGACTCTGCAAACTGAAGCAATATTCATCCACCATGCAAAATATAAGTCTTGGGTCCATTATCACCAACCATTCTTAAGAATTAAGTATCTTCGTCTTTTTCTCAAGAATTTTCTAAATTTGAAAATAGCAAAACTTCTGATTGGCCTAAACAAATGGTTTAGCCAATCAGAAGCTGTGTTGCTTTCTTAGATAAACCAGAATATACCTCAGAATGGTTGGTCTTGATTTCAGAATTGGCCCAGAAAGCCGGGCCGTCTCCCGTAATGTGTATAGAGTAGATCTACATACAAAAAGAAAAAATCTTTTTTCTTTCTCATGAATTTTCTAAATTTGAAGTAATAACATTACTGATTAAACCAAATGGTTTAGTCAATTAGAAGCTGTGTTACTTTCTTAGATAGACCAGAATGTTCCTTAGAATGGTGGGTGGATACAGACTCTGATCTTGATTTCAGAATTAGAAGTTTGATTGGCCAAGAAATACGTTTCCTGTAACTTTATATCAAAGAAATCCGTTTCCCGTAACTTTATATCAAAAGAAAAATTTCTAACTAGTTCAGATTTAAAGCATGTGCAGACGACAGATCAAATTTGGTTCATATGATGGCATTCCGGCGTCTCTGATACGACAGAAAACATCGATGGAAAAGAAAAAAAATGCTAGTTACAATGTTTTCAAAATGCTTTCTTCAGAGTCGGTAAAATTCGGTATTGTTTAGTAAAAAGTTCGATTGATTGATTGATTGATTGATAAGGCAAGAAATATATTAAGAGATAGGTCGATTTTCTGATTTGTTTAACCCTCAACCCGCAAACAATAATTTTCTCCTTTTCCCACAGTGTTTTCTACTCTTTTATAGTTAAGTTACAATTTTTGAATCACTTAAAATTATGGCGTTTGATCTCAAGGGATGTAACTGGGATTCAATTTGAAGATTTTATTCAGAATCGTCTCCCTTGTGGTTTACGGAAGGAATAGATACGCTTATCTACAGCTTTTTTTTTCCAAGTCACGCAAACTCGCGGGTCTTGTCGTGCAATGGTTTGCAACTTTGTGCAACACTCGTATCACTGTAGGTTTTATTGCCTTTCCTTCATGAATCATGACTCAAAGAGGTCTCATAGTGTTAATTGTATATGTATACACACTTTATCTAAAAAATATTTTAAATGAAACCTTCAAGTCACCAGTGAAAAGACAAATTTTGCCAGTCCACAAGATTTGTATTTGTGTGTTGGGTCGGGTGGGGGGGTAATATGTCTTCCTATTGCACGTTTTGTGCAGTCTGATCTTGATCTACAATGCCAGGAAAAGGTCGTCTAGTGGTGCTCGAAGCCTAGGGGTTAAGTAAAGGCCTAGAGGCGACGAAGCGGGTGTTAATATACATTTTGATTCAAACCATAATTGTAAAAGTATGGAAATTGTTGTAAAGATGACAATCTGTTACTGTATGGCCCAGATGTCAATCGCTGGCGGAAAAAAAAGATCAAACATTTAAATACTTTTTCTCTCAAATTTCTTTCTCAATATTGATCAAGCCAAAGCTGAACATGACAAAAATTACAGATAAATATATCTATATATAGATAATATTTGTTTTTTCGATTAAAGATCGAAATTTGTTTCATCGAGTGAACATCATCGATAATATTTTCACGAGTGGCACAGCCACGAGTGAACATATTACCGATGGTGTTCAGAATGAAATTAATTTACTTCATATTTCCATCTGGTTGTGAGTCTTGCGCATTTTACGTAGGTAACTAGAATATAAAAATTAGTATTGCACAGGCTGACCCCAGTCGATACCTTTTGCAATTGTGTTCGTATCAGGACAATTGCCCCCCCGGACAATTGCCCCAAGCCAATATTCCCCCTGAGAACAATTCCCCCCGGACCATTGTTGACATTCCTTGTCCTCGGGGGGCAATGGTCGGGGGGCAATGGTCCGGGGGGAATTGCCCGGGGGGGGGAGGAATAGTCCGGGGGGAAGGGGGGAATTGACAGGGGGATGGGGGCAATGGTCGGGGGGGAGGGAATTGTCCTCGGAGGACAATTTTCCTAGAATCACCGCAATAAACCCCATTTTCACAAAGCATGGCCTACAAGTATCATAAGAGACCAAAAGCACAATTCATGCATTGACTGCAGAGCTCATTGGTCTTTCTTAGCCTTTAATCAAACGATCTCAAAAAATAAAATACTTAATCAAACGATCTCAACTAAAAAAAAATACATCGTATCAAATGAAGAAGTTATTGGAGGCAGTGACTTAATTTGTACAACCGGAAGTTTATAAATACTTTAATAAAGCAGTAATACAAAACGCAAATGTCAAAGCTTCTTTTCCATTGTTTGCTGCATGGTTTCCAAAGATGTCGCCTCTGTGTTGTTCCAGATATTCGACGTGCCTATCCCCTCGGTCGTTGACATTACAGAAATCACCTTGACATGACCCCTTACATGTTAAATGACTTTGACTTGGATCGCAACCATTTCCCCATGGGGTCCCCGAACATGTCCGGAAGTACGAGATGATCTTTCCATCACCTAAAACGAAGAAAGTTCAGGCTAAGCAAACTTCACACTGGAGAGACCTTACGAACTTGTTCCTGGTCAACGTTACTGCCCCTGTCAATTTTACGTACCCGTTCGAGTAAAAAACATGGCTGCGCCCACAAGATTACACAAGGTAAGCACAAAAACATAATTTTTTAAACATGTTATTGAATAGATATGCGCATTTGCAGGTTGTCGCACGGAATGTCTGGGATGTCAGTGCACGTTAATCTCTAGTTCTTTTGGTGGTTAATCGTTTGTTGAAGACGTTTAATCCAACAAAGTTTCGCCGGGGACTACGATTTCTCGAAAAACACGACTTGGAGTCTCCAAAAACCCTTGTAAAACATATACACTCAATATTCTGAAGTGTGTGCCGTGTCAGATGACCAATACAGTGATTATCCTCTGCACTATAAACCGATAAAAAATCAAGATGCTCCTACAGTCAATACAACGATTCAGCTTCTGAGCTGAAAATACGGTAAGCGTATGGGTTTGTGTTACAGAGAACAATTTTGTTATTAAGTTGGTCAAGATTCTATATTAATCATCGTAGTCACAGTCGTAGTGTAGTTAAATAAATACTTGAATGGAAGTACAATTCTACAACACATTGAACTCCTCTTTCAATAGGCCTAATGTTACTGGGCATGTTCAGGCGATCTCGGGTTCTCTTTTTCTATCCACAATTTTATTAAGCTGGCAGAATCAGACACCCATCGTGAAAAGAGAGAGAGAGAGAGAGAAAGAGAGAGAGAGGTATCATTAGGTAGACTGGGCCTTGAACAAACAGAAAATTAACCTAAAGCGAAAAGTCTTGGTCCACTTCCGCCTGCACGGAATGCACACGCTGACCTGGGCAGATTCTTTTCGCAGATGCATTAAGCCCCCTTTCCACAGAGTATCGCTGATCAATATTCAAAGCATAGTGCATAGTATTAGATATTAATAGTTACTTTTAGGTGTGCCGGTTTCAAGGCATACGAATGGTTGGTCGTTGATGATCATTATTATTAAATCATATTCGCAAAAACGAGTCTCTTGATGACGATATCGAAGATGGTATTTATAATAGTTATGGATCTTCTGCAAGATAGTTATGATAGATATATCCTTTGCATGATACTGTCTGTCATCAAGCTCTTCATCTATATCACAGGAATTTGACATTCTATAACCAAAATAAATGATCAAATATGAAAAAAATATCTCCCCTATATAATGTAAACACAAGGACTGTCTCATTCAAAATCCTAGAAATGCACCCAACTGTCTCATAGGAATACGGAAGTTGCGCCTATATTTTTTGCAAATCTTTCTAAAACTAAAACAAAAGAAAAGTGAAGTTAGGTATTCTCGTATTTTGTGAATATTATTATTGATTGTATGCGTTAGAATCTAATTCTCACATCGGTATTCGGGATTGTTGCTCGATAATACATTGATAAAATGCGACTTTATATCCGAGATATTGTGATTGAATCATCGGGACAGAGCCATAAATTAAACTGCTCATTGCAGGAAGTCCTTGTATCTATCACTTAGTGGTGGGCAGATGATCGACTATAGTCGAAAGTCATTTGGTTTTGGCTTCCGATTCCGATATTTGATTGAGAAAACCCGGAATCGATTGTAGTCGATTCTTGAACTCGCTTGGTGCTTAAACTTGAATTCTTGGTTTTGTGACTATCATTAATCACAATCTTCGATTGAACAGTAGATAACAAACATCAAAATTTGCCGGAAAAATGAGAAAGAAATTTTTGTCCATGGATTATTTGACAAAACTTGACAACTCGGCACGCTTCTCATTTGATCCCTGAGTCCGGGTTTTGAGACTTGGAGATTTGAAATGATCTGTCTTTGACAATGGAAAATATCTGACGCACGAAATTATCGTCCAGAGCTTCATAAAATCTAGCTTGCGTACATCCGGCAGAAAATTGGGCTAAACACGATCAGTATAAAATGCGAAGGACACGCGGATGATAATGAGGCTGTCGAGTCATTTATGACAGAGTATAACAAAGGTGTCATTCCTCTTATCTAGTGTAAAGTGACAGATTTTTTAATTTATTTGCTATTTAAACTGACTGGATGATGTCAAATCATGTAGCAATACTTGTCCAAAAATTAATAGTCACGAAAAAATAGATCGCCAAAAAAGCGTGAAAACCCATGACAATACAATGAGCAGCTTGGCCTCGTCCGATCAGGGAGACTTCAAACTATCTTCTCATCAATAATAATGAATTTATACAGTGAATTTATACAAATCTCTGGATAAAGCAATAAGTGAAAGCTAAATTCCGTTCATGAGTGACAAAAATAGTGTTTTATGAAATGAAAATATAGATCTATACCAGACAGGTTGGGGGGGGGGGGTTGAAGTCGTCGTCTGCAAATGCTTTAAGGTAAGACCTGTGTAATGCACTTCCGGTGAACATTGGGCAAAAATTCTAATTTGTTGTTAAATGAGGATAAATAAGGATTTATGCCGAAATAATATTTTTGCACATTTCTAACGGATCAGAAATTCCGTGTATGTCTATCTTGAACATTTTTTTTTGATACTTTTGTTTGTTTTTTAAAAAGGGAGGTAATTATTATCTGTTTTTCAATGGAGAATATAGCGGTTTTAGATTTATAAATGATAATTCAAAGAAGGAAAAAATTGGAAAAAATGAAAAGGTGAAAGTAGTTCAATAATATTCATTTTTAATTATAGCTAATTTTGCAGGATGATATTTTAGTGGAAACAGCTGTTTTGCATTACACAGGTCTTACCTTAAATATGTCTGATTGTTTTTTTGTATATGGAAAAATGAACAATATTGATTATTCATGTGCTAAAACAATAAAACAGAATAAAGTGCTTTACTTGAAATCTTTATAACGTCTCATCTGAAGATTTAAATGTCTCATTACTTTTGAAAATGTCCCATTGGTTTTCAAAGACAGGAGCCATTGTCTCATTGAAATAAATTCCTTACCGATCACTGTTAGCCTAGAAAACACAAAAATGTACCTGCGACATTCGGCGATTCCTCAGTAGACACCTTTTAACCGGAAATATCCGTCATGTATTACATTTTTTTTTTTGACAATTTCTATCCATCGAGGAGGCCATTCGCTGACGTCACAGGATTCCCAGGAAGGGCCAGGAAGTGTATTTTCGGATTATGTATTAGAGTCAAATATCTTTTCTTTAAAAGATAATACGGTCAAATACTTTTGTTAGTTTCTTCTATTAAGTATCATGTGATGTCCATAAATATATCTTAAAAACGAAAAAAATAATAGTAATACGTAATCCGAAAATACGTTTCCTGGCTCTTCCCGTGACGTCAGCGAATGGCCTCCTCGATGAATAGAAATTGTCTCCGATTAAAAGATGTCTACTGAGGAATCGCCGAATGTCGCAGGTACATTTTTGTGTTGTCTATCGCTAGGCTAAAGGAAATTGTGATCAATGTTTGTTTCGTGGGTGATTTTGGGTGGGAAATGCTGTCTTGTGCTGTCGCTTGCAATCGAGACGTTGCATTCCTTGTGTTTATATTATATAGGGGAGATTTCTTTTCCATATTTTATCATTTATTTTGGTTATAGAATGTCAAATTCACTTGTCTATATCATGGCATTTCATTTCAAAAGCATCAAAAGGACAATAAACTTGACGGAAAGAAAACCTGAAAGATGGACAAGTAGACAGTTATACATATTGATTAAAAAAAGGGAAAAAATCATTAAACTCGTACACAATCCCATTATGATATTGTTCTCTGTTTCAATTCAGGAACTGGATCGTTTTATTGTGTTCTGGAGCGTGGAGCGTTGTCTACAAAAATTGAGAGAAAAGTGCTATTTAATGGATGTCGTATAGTTTTTTTTGTTTTCAACTGTGGTGAATAAAGCATATGTGATTCACTTGACACGACACAAACTTCAGATTATTGTGTTTGTATGTTTAAAAAAGCTTTTTGCTGACTTCCAGGTGTTGATTATTCAGAAATCGCAGTCGGTGACGGAAGTTTGTTGGATTAAACGTCTTTAACAAATAACAAACCACCAAAGGAACAATACAGAAATATGCACTAACATCCCAGACATTCCGTGCGACAACCATCTACAGCACATCTACTTATCTGGTTGTTATAGAAGTATGTTTTTCTGCTTACCTTGGGTAATCTTGTGGGCGCAGCCATGTTTCTTACTCGAACGGGTACGTAAAATTGACAGGGACGGTAACGTTGACCAGGAGCAAGTTCGTAAGGTCTCTCCAGTGTGAACTTGTTTTAGTCCCGTGTTTACCAACCATTCTTTGTCTTATTCTTCAGAATTTTCTGAATTTGACAGAAACACAACTTCTGATTGGCCGTTGTCTGCGCATGTCATATTCTTCGAAGATTCAACCTGTCCTATGTGACGCATCACTATCCCCGATACCGGTCAGACTCTAGTAATACGCTCTATAAAGTAGCAATGGAAAAAATGGTTTTTATCAATACGTTTGAGGAAAAATTAGGCCTGTTGTAGCCCAAGATTTCTCTAAACTGCTGATCACAGCTGAGTTTTATTGAAAAAACGTTTCTTTTAGTTCGAAATTCAAAGTAACGTAGGAAAATGGTTCGGTTCTGTACCCAAGATGCCCAAATTAGATGAGTATTTATAGAATGCCATTTAACGGGAGATAATGCTGACTGGTTAAAACCATCAAAAGTTGTGTTTCTTTCAAATTCAGAAAAAATTATCGATAATAATACCTAGAACGTTCTTTAGAATGGTTGGTGAATACCGGCCGTAGGCACCAATAGGGTATGAAGCAAAATATTTGAAAGTGTAACTAAAATAATAGACATTGAATCAGTCATTAAAATAATATGCTAGTGTTATGGTTTAAGACATGCTCAGGCAAAAAAGAGGTTTGTTGTATTTCCGTGATGCATTATACCATAGGCCTTTGAAGCTCTATTAGTCTATCACAGAACACTGAAATTGTCCTTGGTCTATCATCGAACACCTATAATAGCACATTGGTGCATCGCCTGTATATCACGGAATATGTATTCAAATTTTCATGAACACCTTTCTATAAATAGCACATTGGCAACTCCCTCTACATCACATTATATCACAGGAATTTGACATTCTATAACCAAAATAAATGATAAAATATGAAAAAAAAATCTCCCCTATATAATATAAACACAAGGAATGCAACGTCTCGATTGCCGGCGCCAGCACAAGACAGCCTTTCCAACCCAAAATCACCCACGAAACAAACATTGATCATAATTTCCTTTAGCCTACCGATAGACAACACAACAATGTACCTGCGACATTCGGCGATTCCTCAGTAGACACCTTTTAACCGGAGATATCCGTCATGTTTTACGATTTTTTTGACAATTTCTATTTGTCTGGGAGGCCATTCGCTGACGTCACAGGAAGAGCCAGGAAGCGTATTTTCGTATTACTTAATTATTATTTTTTTTTTCGGTTTTAAGATATATTTATGGACATCACATGATACTAAGGATTTTTCTAGAAGTGACTAACAAAAGTATTTGAGCACATTCCTTTTTAAAGAAAAGATATTTGACTTCTGTGAATAGGGAAATCCCCCATCAAGCGAGGTAACTCTATTGGACCGTTCATGGGAATCAAGTGACGTTTCAGTGGAGTTTCAGAGGCCTATGATTATACAAAGCAAGTCGTTGCATGATTTTGGATCCATAATGTTCATTTTGTTTAACAACCGGCTGAATCTAGGGGTTAAAATAATCAGACATGCAAAAATCTTTCCTTTATCAAAAAGTTCCACACTGCTCACGCTGACATATATACTACTTTTTTTTTCCAGATGCAAACCCCCCTCCCTTTTCACAGAGCGTCACATAGGCCTACATGTAAGTTACGGTATCCTCACGGGGTGATATCAACTTAAAATATCAACTTACTTATACGAAACCTTTCAGAGAACACGCAGTAGCTTGTGGAGTTACAGAAAAGTCTGTCACCGGCACCGAGCGACTCAGGATCGTCTATACAGTTTGTTACGCTGCCTTCGGACCAAATACTGTATGAACATTTGTAACACATAAATCCTGGAAATAGAAAACAATTTCTAAGGGAAGATAAAGTCTGTATGGAGAATGAGTACGCCATTTACTAGTATTTGGTTACGCTGCATTCGGACCAAATACTGTACGAACACTTGTAGCACAGGAATTCTGGTAAAAGAAAAACAAATTCTCAGGGATAAAGAAAGCCTATTGGGCGTAAGAATGAGAGAATTATAATATCTGAGGTATCCTCTTATGGGACAGTGTAGATTCAAGATCAAACTGCACAGAATGCGCAGTCTGACCTTAATCTATACTGTCCTCAAAATGTTTAGAACTGAATCTCGCTTGGGTCTTGAGTCAAACCCTTTGAAAACATTGTGCATATTTGTATGCTGAGGTAATGGGGTGAATTAGATTGACCCGAGCTCAAAACAGCCTTGTACTTACGAACAAAAGATTATTTTGAGCCTTTAAATTTGTTTGCTTCAAAATCACCTTCAGGATATACGAAAAAAGATGGAAAGTTTCTCCGGTTGTTTGGTCAAAACACCGGCCTGTAAGGTCATTAACTCGACTTGTGATGTACACAATTTTATCAAAGTTGACAGAATAAATTGAAACATCTTGGCCCATAAACTACGCACCCACCATTCTTAGTTTTATTGTAAGCCTCAGTCTATATTGTGAAAGTAACGTAATTTCCGATTGGCTAAACCAAATGATTTAGCCAATCGGAAACTGCGTTACTTTCAAATTTAGAATTTTCTTGAGAATAGGCCTGACGTTATGACTGTTCTTTGAATGGTTGGTGAATATACTGTTTGGACCCTGGATATTCCTTAAATTCTTTTATGATTAGGCTCGTCTTCCGATTTTACTTTTTTACTAAAATTTTGTCACAATATCCTATCTGACTCAGTTAATTTAAACCCTTATTCTGTCCAAGTTTTGCTATTTCGAGGTACTTTTTTCTGGGAAAAGATATATCTCCTCATCGGATGATGTATATCAAAGGTCAGACTGCACTTTCTGTGCTGTCTGATCTTGACCTACACTCTCTGCAAAAGGTTACTGACTCGCGATTAGCAGTCTTAAGGTAAAGCACATGAGACGAACTTACACGGAAACGCTCGAAGAGTGAGCCGAAGTATTCGTAATTTATCTCGGTCCAACAATGCCAAACTATAGAATAATATCAAAGCCTCTCAGACACAACTTCGAGCCTGCTCTTCCTGCAGACGATTTCTTGCTACTTAAAGCAGACATTTTAAAAAATCGTGATGGTTTAAAACGGACGTTTTATTATAAATAACTGAACATATTTTCTTTATGAGTCGCCTATTTGAAGAGAAAGTCGGTAAAAACGAGAGTTTTGTTTGGGCCAAACAGTGGTCGCTTTATTATTAGTCCTTCGCTTAATTACTTGAGATCTCCACTCTGTAGAGGACGTTTTGCTTCTAGAGGATGACCACATTTGAAAACATTGCTATAGTTCTTAAAATTCCATGATAGTCATTTTTATTATATTTTAGTGATCGATAATCTATAAATTACCAAAATACACAGAGTAAGGGATAGAAAAACACAAGTCATTTGACCGAATGTAAAACCGGAAACGACAACAACGATTCCTTAGAAGACCCCCTAAATATCAAATGCATTTTCTCTCCATCATAATCTGAGCATCCTTGCATCCATTAGGGGCAATATTTGGCATAAAGACACGAGAATGGTTAAAATCTCTTAAAAATAAGGATCAAAAGGGTTAAAAACTAGCTAATAACTGCCTGTAAACGAGTGCATATGCAAAATTTGCGGACAAAGAGAGACGGGGACAGAGACAAATACGTGTACATGAAAGAGACAAAAACTTGTACCCGGCAATAGAAGAGGTCTGTTTGGGCCAAACAAAGGTCTGCTTGGTCAATTACATGAAGTACACAATGTCATCATATGAGATTGTTTATAGGAAAGGACGCGCCTGTATCAAAGACCTGTCCATAGCTACTTGAGAATGAAGGATGATAGACAGACCGACCTGGCCAGGAGTGGGCAACACTTGTATATGAGTCATGCTCTGAAAAAAAGGCTCCAGTCATACAGCGAGAGAGAGAGAGAGAGAGAGGGGGGGGGGGGAGGAGAAAGAGAAAGCTGTTAAAACTTGAGAGTGTGTAGAATGTCTAAGGTGTGTAAGCATAAATCTATAAATTGCCAGTTTCAGTTTCATTTATTGGCACAAACGACACAGTATTATGTCTTTGGCCATTTACAGTTGCAAAATAAGAGCTATGGCAAAGACGTGTGTACATATAGATATTAACAACAGTGCATAATATTTTATATTGTAAGTGCTAGTTACCGTGATTGATTGGGTAAATATGAAACTGCACGGTAATTCAGCTCTCCTCTTAACAGAGTGTACAAAGATTACTTCAAAAATTACCTTAACCCTTTCCCAAACGACAAACTTTTGGACTAGACCAAACTGAAATCATTTGCAGACGACAATTCAACTCTTGCTGAAAAGATGATTTCTGTCTATGATAGGGTAGAAAACATTGTGGGAAAAGGAGAAAATGCTGGTTACCAGCATTTTCTCCTTTTCCCACAATGTTTTCAAAAGGATACTATTCCAGACCTGTAAAAACCAGGGATTGTTTGGGAAAGGGTTAATGAACGACAAATTTGAGTCTAACTGATACTGGAGTTTTTAGATCATTTTCACGAAAATAATATATATAATTACACAAATTCATCGAAGTTCTCTTGGTCTTTGTCGACATAATACTTATGAATCTATACATGTACATGGGCGGATCCAGAGGGGGGGACCGGGGGTCCGGACCCCCCCCCCCCCCCCTGGAATTTTGGCAAAAATGTGGTTATCGGATTCGTGAATGGTACTGGTTTGATATTGCACAGCATTTATGTAAAATACAGTCATAAATTTAAAAAGGGTTCTAAATGTGGAGACCTCCTCATGGTTAGAACTAGAAACGTTAACTTTTGTTGTAAACGGCTTACATCCACTGAAATCCGGACATCAAAGTATCATATACTTGTAATGTGACGAGTGCGTTTTCGGTGGGACCCCCTCTGAGAAAGATATCTGGATCCGCGCATGATGTAGATACCTGGATTTGATGTATTCTTAAAATGTTTTCATACAAAGACCCTCAAATGTAAAACATTATACCAACATACCTGTTGCTGTCCTTAGAATCACCAAAGTCACAAAAATCAGAAGTGCTGGGTTATTTATCATTTTACCGCTGTCAAAAACTCCAACCAACATTTTGTTCACTTTCAAACAACTTATATTATAATTGTTTTAGTCCATGTGAAATATGCTACTCCTCTCTTCCAATAATAAAGTTTACATATATGAGGTAAAACACGCGCTAAATACAACTTTATAGTACTGAAAGTTTTCGGAGTCCCTGAAAATGATGAAACGATCACTTTGTAAGTTGATAGCAAACTACCTTAACTCACCACGCCCTGAAACAAACTTAATTGCAGCAAAAGACATTTTAAAACATCGTCTTAAAATATAAAAATTCAACTTGAAAATATGTAATGAATTAGTTCTCATACTTAAAAAAAAAAAAGAACATTTGAAACAACAAAAGGAAAAAGACACTGTTCCAGCACGTTTTTCCCCTTTTCGACAATGTTTTCAAAATTCGTCTGTAGCAGTACTAAGAAGCCATCTGTAAGAGGTAGTGACGAAAGTAGGTCGGAAGTCATGTTAGGAAATAAGAAGCATACAGTCCTATCGAATAATTGTAACTTCTTTCTTAAACGATGTTTCCGTAAATTTCAAGCACGTTTTATTCAAAACCGTCGTCAGTATACGTACTAAAGCCATTCAGCAAACCTTCAATCACTTGTTGCAGTTAATGGCTGCGCACGCCGTACAAACTGTCGACAGGCGGGCACCAAACATGGAAATTAATGTGGGAAATGAGCTTTTAGTAGTTCGTTTACAAGGGGATGCGACAGGAAAATCACCATTCCGACGTCGTTAAGGTGAAAACTGCGAATCACGCCGATCGGAGTGTCTCGGACTACTTTCGTTAATACCGCATTTTCTCCCGCTAGATGGCATTCTACAGATAAACATCTATCTAATTTGGGCATTCTGGGTACGGACTAATTTTTCATAACAACAGTTACTTTGAATTTCAAAATGAAACAAAAGTTCACTAGATAAAACGCTACCTGGTGCGATTCATTCAGCTATGATCGGCTTGCATGTAAACTATCAATCGGCCATTTATTAAAACAGCCCCCACATGCTTGGGTAATAGGCTAAAAGCTTCGGTAAAAGCCCTACTTTTCCTAAGTATTAGGGGGATGGATGATGCGTCATAGCAGACAGGTCGAATCTTCGAAGAATATGACATGCGGAGACAACGATCAGTGTAGATCAAAGATCACGATACTATACAAACAAATCTATCGTAAGCTATACAACTTTCGTGGTATAAAGTTACGTGCAGTTTTTCTCTTTACCCACAATGTTTTCAAAATTCTTCCAGCTTAGTGTCCTTAAAACAAGGGCTTGTTGGAAAGGGTTAAATATGTTTCATATACAGAATGTGCAAACCAAGTTGGGCAGAGTTTGTTACCTAAGGATCACGAGTTCGAAGTCAAGATTGGGCGGACAAGCTCTTTCTGTCAGTTGGTGATTGCCATTGCTACGGAATTCCTTCTCGACGCTGGTCATTTTCTCGATGATATGCGGGTCGTTTAGGGGGAAAGCAGCTATCAGGTTGAGTATCTAGCCAAGCAAGGGTAAAAGAAAACCCGAGGAAATCATGCACGTGTCTACCAGCTGCCGCTATGTTACTGAAATAATGTTGGAAACGGCGTTTTAACCCTTTTCCTGCTAAATAACTTGCAAGCCAATAGTAAACATCTCCTTTTGAATACATGTATTAGCAATGTTTTGGGTAAAAATATCACTATAATTATATGTATCGGACAGGGTTGCGAGATAACCCGGTGTCACCCGGGTACTGCACTAAGCGGATGCTAGTTACCGTGATTGATTGGGTAAAAATGAAACTGCACGGTAATTCGGCTCTTCTCTTGCGTCATTCATGTAAGTGTCAATGCTTTACAATTGTGCTTTATCTTTTTCACCCTTTACTACAATTGTACCTTATCTTTTTCACCCTTTACTAACCTTACCATGAAGGAGGAAAAGACCCTAAAATCATTGTAGAGAAACGGACTGGTAGCTGTTTTCCTTTTATCTGTTGTCTTTGCTGAGACAAGTTCCATCATTTGAGACACAATTAATTTGTTGTCTGCAAATGACTTTAATTTTGACGAGCCTAAAGCCTTGTCTTATACTAGATTTAGTGGTATAAAAGAAACCACAAGGCACCAGCTCAACAGTTGGATGTCAGTAGTCGTTAACCCTTAACTTCATAGATACTCATTTCTTCGCATTGCTTGTAGGAGCCTTTTGAAAGCATTGTGGCAAAAGGTAAAACTGCTCGTCACGAGCAATTTCACCTTTTGCCACAATGTTTTCTATGATATCAAAAGGTGACATATGCACATTATAAGAAACGGCTTCATCCTTGCTGTTATTTAGGGTCAATTAGAGATGCCATAGAAATGTCTTATGGGGTAAATGGTTAAACACGTGCAAATAACTATTGAGATTTACAACGCTTTCGAGGGTTTTCTGTTTGACTTTTTTATATGTCACATAACGGCGACAATAAAGGTAATTCCTCTTCAAGTCTTTTGAATTTTGGTACAGTCTTCAGTGCTATATGTTTAGAGTCTGTTGTGCATAGTCCAAAGAAAGTTCTGCTTTCGAATAGCGCCATCACCGGTTCTGAATCGATCAAGGTTTACCTGAGCCAGTATTTGTCTGAAAATATCTCACTATCACGAGACGCAGTTATTAATCTAATGAAACTGTTTATTTTTTTTCTCATGTGTCTATGTATTATAGATTTGAGAATAAAAGTATTTGTCTGTCTGTCTGTTAGCCATTCTGAAAATGTTCTTGGTCCATTCTCCAGATTTTCTAAATTTGAAAGTAACGTAACTACTGATTGGCTAAACCATTTGGGTTAGCCAATCAGAAGTTGTGTTGCTTTCAAATTTGGAGAATCATGAAGAATAAGACTAGAAACGTTATTAGCAAAGGTTGGAAACACGAGCCCTGATTGTGTGGTAATTTTTCAGGTACTGAATTTTCCTTTCAAGGAACTGTTCAAGGGAAAGTGTCCGTGAGAAGACATTGCAAAAAAACAGGTGTCTTTAAAATAAATAGAAGGCGTAAATTTGCCAGCAAATAGGCATGGGCACTAATAATAAGCACGCCCATATTTTTGACCAATCACAAATTCTTATTTCTTCATTTGTTATCAGTATCAAAAAATAGGCCCCAACGCCGTAAAACTAACCTCACGCTGGCAAACCAGGCCGTAAGATATGAACAAGTAAAACTCACGTAGGAAACACCACTCAGTTATGTTTGAAAGTGAAGTAAGTCACACAAATCAAACACATTTTCTACAGCTCTGAAGGAGTGAATCTGAAGCAGCGAAAGATACGCGGACCAAACAACACAACGACAGTACGTATTCAACAGCAGGCCTAGTCAACTAAACCAAAGCCCCATAATAAAATGTAACCTTGTTCCGCATTGTGCCACTGGGTCTCTTTTAACCCTATGCCAAACATCCTGAGTTTACTCTAACCTGGGGAAGGCAGCTTTTGAAAACACTACGCGAAAAAAAAAGAAAATGCTGGTACCTAGCATCTTTGTCTTCCCAGAATGTTTTCAACTCTGTTAAAGGCAAATGGCATTATTTTCGTCAAAGTTATTTTGATGTCTACGAGTTTGTTAAATGTGGAGGATTTTATCTATAAAATTTTGTCTTCAGCTTGAGATCTTAGTTAATTCTGATTGGATCGTGTAGAGTACATTGACAATTTGAAAATTTACGTGTTTACAAAATGGTCGAAATTTCCGTTCTATTTATCTCTGGTTTATTTCTTTATCAGTTACCCCTTCCTCCCCCTCAGTACTTTGAATGGTTACACGAGTAATCTAAAGCACATCATTTGAAGTGTACGAAGACGTTCGTTATGTCAAAAATTTAGCACTGTTTATTGCGAGCTTGGTCTCCTTTTTGCGACTATATTCTTACCTAAAATCGCTTATTAAAGCTGAATCTCTCGAGTATTTTTCGTTTCCGGTATGCCCCAAAGGACACCATCGATGACGTAACATTAGGTACTACCTTGCATGTCATGTTACAGTCTAGAGAAGCTACGACAACGAGCTTGCTGAGCTTTTGCAGGGAGTGCAGATCAAGAGCGGAATAGTTAAAACTTGCTGTCTGATTGTCGATTTACACTGTCCGATACAGTGAGACTTTTTTCCTGTTTGGGAAAAATGAAATCTTGGACTTGTCCAACTCGATTGCAGACGAGAATTTAGGAGTGGCTCAACTGTTGCAACTTGTCTTTGAATGGGTAAAACACATGGGTAGAGGAAAAAAATGCTGGTTACCACCATTTTCTTCTTTCTCCATGATGTTTTCAAAGCGTCTTCCTCATGGTCTAGAAGTAGGGATTGTGTACTAACTTTAGGATTAATTCGTTACTCCCAAGTCTAGAAGTCTGGTACAAATTTCAACAAAGTGTAGAGTACATGGATAACTTTTTTTGTGAATACTGTGGAAGAAAGGTTACATAGATCTATGCATGTAAATGATTGGATATGTATATGCAAAGCGAACTTTACAGAGGCTGACCCCTTGGTCCTTTTCAAAAGCGAATAGAAATATAGTGCCGGTGTAATGCAGAGAAATGACCCCCATTACAAAATGACCCACGGGTCACTTCTCGACGTAGGGGAATGACTCACGGGTCATTTCTCGACGTAGAAAAATGACCCGGGTCATTATTCTACGTCGAGAAATGACCCGTGGGTCATTTCTCGACGTAGGGAAATGACCCATGGGTCATTCCTCTACGTCGAGAATTGACCGTGGGTCAATTTGGAATGGGGGTCATTTCTCTGCATTACACCGGCGCTCATACGGCGCCACAACAATGTATGCGCTTTCTTAATCGAGACCGTTTTCTTATATAAGGTAGATAACCACTACAAACAAGCCAGAGGAAACGTCGTGATAAGCTGTGGTAAAAAATATAGAGCTTGTTAAATATGATTTATTAGATATAGTTACTTTTTTAAAAAAAGCACTCACACACAATATCAAAGTTGTCTTTGTTTATCAAATATCTGACGAGGTTGCAGATAGTGTAGACCTAAAATAAGATGACAGTTGCTTGTAGTCTAATCTTAATCTTCATAAACCGCAAAAGCAGCTAGAGCTGGGTGTAGCCCCGCTTAGCCCCTAGACTCTTATGCTGCTGAGAGCGACTCAAACACTTTTTGCGGACAGTGTAGATCAATATCAGACTGGACCGAATGTGCAATCTGATCTTGGATCTTGCTTGCAAAGGAGATATTTTTCCACTAAAACTAAATCCTTTGGAAAAGCAGAATTTTTGTTTTTCAAAATCGGCTTGAAAAGTTTTGTTTCGCTTACAAAGCAAGAAAATGGTTAACTTAATCAGCTAGAAATTGGAAAGTATATTTGTGGCTGAAGTTATGGGAATTATGTTGAAAACATTGTGGGAAAAGAAGAAAATGCTGATTACTAGCATTTTCTTCTTTTCCTACAATGTTTTTAAAAGTTTTCTTTATTTGGATTATCATTAAAACTCGAGATTGTGTGGTAAAAGGTTACATTAACGAATGTGAAATTCTTAATCAATTGGAAAATCAAATAATCACAATTTCAGGCTTATTTTGATTTGATTCCCTCAGAAACTATCGAACGATGTGGATCAAGGATCAGACTGCACTTTCTGTGTTAGTCTGATCTTTGGTCGAGATCTTTAATGCTCCGCATTTATGCACACGATGATGTGCTCAACAAGTGAGGGATTATGCTATAAGTAATCTCAAATGATATATTTAGTTCTGTTTTGCAACATGTGTTGATCCACCTTAGCCTACGCAGGTCGATAATTTTTGTAATTAGTCTAGTAATTTACTGCATGTTCCATGACCATTCTAACTCATGATTCAGTCAGATACTGGACAAAATGGATATTAATCTTTGACTTGTCAATATTGAAGCTCATATTTGCAGACGATGAATCAAATTTGAATCGAATTATTGAATTGTCATTCACAGACTGGAAAAAAAAATGTGGACAAAGAGAGAATGCTGGTCATCAGTTTGTCTCCTTTCCTACATTGGTTTTATATGCTGTCTTCTTCAGTGCCTTTACACAGTATTGTGTGGTAAAGACATAGCTGAAATTCTTTAGAAAAGAACACACTTGTTAATCCATTACCATACAATCCCTACTTTTGACGACCCTGAGAAAGAGGCATGTTGGAAAAAGAGAAAATGCTGGTTATCAGCATTTTCTCCTTTTCCCACAATGTTTTCTGCTCTTCACAAAACAATTTGAAATTTTCAGTCATTTTTATTTTGTCGTCTGCAAATGCTTTCGATGTGGACAAGCCTTAAAGTTTGTCGTTGGTAAATAGTTAAGAAAAAAATGTTCAATAACAACCTAGGTACCTAATACGTGTAGACACATATGTATGACAGCATTGCGACAAAAAGAGAAATCACTCGGTAAGATGTTGACCGCTTCATGACGAAAAAGTCAACGATCTGTACCATTGCTTTATGGAAAAATAAACCTATGGGGGTGGTGAAAGGTGTCGAATTCCGTTTACAGTATTTTAAGTCTTGGCACTAAATCAAAGTCTATTTCAAATGTAATTTAACCCATTACCACACAATCCCTACTTTTGACGCGCCTGAGAAAGAAGCCTTTTGAAAACACCGTAGAAAAAAGGAGAAAATGCTGGTAACCAGCATTTTCTCCTTTTCCCACAGTGTTTTCTACCCTTCCCAGAACAAATTCCAATTTTTCAGCCACCTTTAATTTGTCGTCTGCAAATGCTTTCAATTTGGTCTAATCCAAAAATTTGTCGTTTGGGAATGGGTTAACTCCCTTACACAACTCTAATCACACACATAAATAAGATCTGGCTGCAAAGAATTCGCGATAAGTTCTTGAATCCACATTTTCCACGTCCGTAATTTCGACTTTAACTCATTACCAAACGACAATATTTTAGGATAGTCCAAATCGAAAGCATTTGCAGACGACAAAATAAAAGTGTCTGAAAATTTTAAATTTGTTTGGTGAAGGGTAGAAAACATCATGTGAGGATAAAATACTGGTTACCAGCATTTTCTCCTTTTCCCACAGTGTTTTCAAAAGGCTTCTATCTCAGGGCCGTAAAACCAGGGATTGTTTGGGAAAGGGTTAATCTATACATGTTGGGGAGGGGGCCTTAACGACTGCAATATTTTGGTCTTTTTTGACAACTTAATATTTGTTCATGGTTTTTAGAAACACAAGGTAATGATATTTTCATTATATACTCGTATATAATTTTTAACCTTTATAACAAAGCCTAGCACGTCAATATTGACCCAAACTCGGTTATGAAAGCTTAGTGATTTCTGTCTGACACTCCAGATAGAATTTTCAACGACTATAAAACATCCTTATTTAAATTTGCTTAAAATTTGTTTGGAATAATTCAATATGAAAACATTGTAACAAAAAGGGAATTGATTTGCGCGTCAAATTTCTCAATTTTCATGATGTTTTCCATAGTAGTGTGCCGTACTTGGGGAAAAGTTGATTGCAAGAGTTGTAACCCTTATCTAACATTACCGACTTTTAATGACTTTGGGAAAGAGACCCTTTGAAAATATTGTGGGAAAAGGAGCAAATGCTGTTTACCAGCATTTTCTCCTTTTCCAACAATATTTTACCCTATCAAAGAAATATAAAAAAAAAAAAAAATGCCGTTTGAGCAACATTGAAATCATTGTAGTCTGCAAATGCTTTCAATTTGGATCACGATAAGATTTTGTCGTCTGGTAATGGGTTACACCCTTACCAAACAATTATACCCGATTTTCATGACCGTTAAAAAAAAAATATCCCGGGAAAAGGAAATAAAATACTAGTCACTAGCATTTTCTCTTCTTTTCAACAACAATGTCTAGATCTACCCTTTCAATCAGGCCATTTTGAGCTCTAATTAACCCATTACAAAACAATCCTTGGATTTTACGACTTAAAGGAAGAAGCCATCTGAAAACATTGTGTGAAAAGGAGAAAATGCTGGTAACCAGCATTTTCCCCTTTTCCCTCAATGTTTTCTACTCTCAATCTGGCCATTTTGAGCTCTAATTAACCCATTACAAAACAATCCTTGGTTTTTACGACTTAAAAGCAGAAGCCATCTGAAACATTGTGGGAAAAGGAGAAAATGCTGGTAACCAGCATTTTCCCCTTTTCCCTCAATGTTTTCTACACTTCTAGAGTCAAGTTTAAATTTTTGAGTCACGTTTATTTTGTCGTCTGCAAAAGCTTTGAATTTGGAGAAGTCTGAAATTTTATCATCTAGTAAAAGGTTAAAATGTCGTCTGCAAATGTATTCATGTGGACCCGTCCAAACTTTTCAGGTCTGGTGTAAAGAGTTTACTGGGTAAGGCGAACCAATCACAAGACAAATATTATCTAAAGCATGGCTTAACATTTGTAAAACTCGGATTTCGAAATTTGTTCCATGACGTATCTGGTAACCATAACTGGCAATAATATTGAACTTCATGTGGATCTACACGAAATATACCAAATATATACATGCACTAAACACGATTTATTCAACACTGTTTAACTCATTACCAAACGACAAAATTTTGGGTTAGTCCAAATTTAAAGCTTTTGCAGACGACAAAGTAAAAGTGACTGGAAATTTGAAATTTGTTTTGTGAAGGGTAGAAAACATTGTGGGAAAAGGAGAAAATGCTGGTTTTCTTCTTTTCCCACAATGTTTTCTAAAGGCTTTCACTTCTCAGGGGCGTCAAAAGTAGGGATTGTGTGGTAATGGGTTAAATATTCGCCTGGTGTTTGGACGGTACATAGCTAGATGTAGATGGATTTGTCAGCAACTTCTGCGTTTGCCACTCTTGAAAGCTTCACCTAGATCTATAGTCGTCTATTTAGGGAAGGTTAGTCAGTCATAAACTGACCTTATTTTTCTTAAACGGAATTTTTCACGTATAGATCTGCAAATATGCACGATAGGTGAGCAAAAGTTCTTTTTTCCTTGTTTTTCTCCATTTCCACAATATTATTGCAAAAAAAAAAAACAACCCAACTTCAGATTACTCCTATAACAGGAAAAGGATTAAGGAGTATGGCCAAAATTTAGTTTTTAATGACTTATCGATTTAAAAAGATTTTTTTTTTCATGTAGTCTATATGCATTTAAAGAGTTGACTATAAGTAGATTAATTGTGTTAATCCCTTTCATATTCGCTTACTCTTCGATAAATAGTCCCGTGTGCCTGATAAAAGTTTTCGTTTTAAATGTCTTAGAAGTGTAGGAATTGTTCATCTGTCGACTTTGCTTGAAGCATATAAACGAACGTTGAAATAAACTCAAACAATATCGGCACAGAAAGTCTGAGGACATGTAATTACAAGTTTGATTTTTCCTGTACCTTGCAATTTGAATAATCGAACACTCCAATCCGGACGACATTGAACCGATTAAATATCGAGTGCGCGCATAGCAACCAATCAAACGCCCCAAAACACCGGTTTGTGTACATGTAGTAAATATGGCCGCTGCAACGTTGCGGCGAATGTGTTAGCAAGACTTTTTTCAGTACAGACGGACATATTAGGCGATCTAAGTGAAAAGGATTGAAATTTTGACCGTCATCATACAATAAAAATGTCCGAGGAAAATGTAAAAGTTGCTGTGCGAGTCCGACCATTCATATCCTTTTTTTATTGTCAACAAGCACTGATCAAGTTGTTTGAACGGGCTCATGTTATCAATATTTCGATGTGATAAGCCCTGGTCAGAGTGAAAGAAAAGTTGTAAAAGGGATCATTTTTGTCTTAAAGTTATTTACTCTATTTTATGGCGTATTTATTTCCATGATATACATGGTAGATTAATTACTTTTTATTGACAAAAGGGAGGGCCAAATATCAACATGATTCTGCATGTTTGGTTGGTCTGCGGTTGGAACATTAGGACAGGTGCATTCATTAGCTTCTAAAGACAACCTTGTCTTACTTGTTTTTGATAATTTTTTATATTATTTGGGCAAAAGGGAAAATGTGATCTACCCAGCAAGATCTCCCATTGCCATATCTTTTCTTTGATATCTTCAAATTGGTCCTAATTGAAAGGATTTGCAGATGACAAATTCAGTGTGCTGTAGATGATTGGATTTGTTCCTGAAAGGTAAGAAAACATTGAGAGAAAAGGAGGTAAAAGATTGTCAAAACTTAGATTTCTGTGCTAATGGGTTAATCATATCACACATAAAAAGTTATCTGCTGCATAAGATGGTGTTTAGTTATGTGTACTGGACAGTTCTAAGGGGATGGAAATTTATTATCTTTATAAAATGAAATAGAGGTTATTGTTTTTTATTTTTTGTTAGATTTTACAGACAGAACAGAAAAGAATAAGTCTGTGTTTTTATTGTGGGTATATTTCTTGCATTTTTTTCGCTAACACATTACCAATAATCATAATTATCAGTTTTTCATGATCCTGAGCGTGAAAAATTGGGGAAAAAAGGATTAACTCTTAGTAACCAGCTTTATCTCATTTTTCCAAAATGTCTTTTTCCCTTTCAAAGACAAATACCTTTGTTATAATTGACCTCCAGATAAGAGGGAGTAATGGTATTTTAATGTCATTATTTCTCTTCAAAATCCTATATTGTGGGTACTCAGTAGGACTGTCTTTGTGAGACAATTCTAATGCGTACCCACAACATAGGGTTTAATAATAATAAACGAATTTAATAATTAAACGAATTTATAATTCGATAAACGCTTTTTTGAAAGCTTGTTGCCAGATAAAGAATCCCATAGAAATTTTCAGGAATTGTAGGCAGTGTGAATCCAAGATCAACCTGTATGTTAATGTAGTCTGATCTTGTAGTTAGGAGCATTTTTTGTCTTCCCACAAAACTTACAAAAGTAATTTTCCTCAATATTTAAAGCACAAGATTGTTTGGTAAAGGGTATGCTTAAGATAGTTTTTAAACGTTATCCTGCTGTTTCTTCGTAGGCTGATCTTAATCTGCACTGTCCGCTATGGGCACTTGGCTAGCACCTAGCAGCATAAGGGTTAACAAGGATAGCTCAGCTGACTTTTTGTGATTTCTTCTCTGCCCAAATGTAGCTACACATACTTGCAATGCTGGCTTAGAGGAATATCATGAAAAGTCTGACAGAATTCAAGATAAAGGTCATGTTTTGTGCAATCTGATGTAGGGCTATATTTTCCATTATAGGTTTTTGCTTTGCATTTATATAGCATGTAAAGAAGTAATAATGAAGTCAATGTATTTAACCCTTTAACATTTTTGAGATTTTTCCAAATTATGTGCATTTGCAGATGATTAAATAGAATATTGCTGGAAGAAAGGATTTATCTTTGAAAGAATTGAAAAGATAGTGGAAAAAGAAAAAAAAATTATGGTTCCCAGCATTTTCTCCTTTTCCACAATGTTTTCAAAAGCTTTTTCTTCAAGGTCAATAAAACTTTGGATTGTTTGGTAGTGGGTTAAACCATTTCCACACAATCCCTTCTATTGAAGACCCTGAGATAGAAGCCTTTAGAAAACACTTTGCTGGTGACCAGCATTTTCTCCTTTTCCCACAATGTTTTCTACCGTTCACAAAAGTGAAAACAAGTTTCAAATTTTCAGTTACTTTTATTTTGTCATCTGCAAATGCTTTGGATATGGACAAGCCTAAAATACTGTTGTTTAGTAATGAGTTAAATGTTATAAATACAGAATACATGTACAACAGATTTTAAAGTTACCTATAATTAAACACTATAAATAGTTCCTTAACTCCACCCACAATGGTCGTGAGAGAGATCGAAATGCGCAGCTGATCATTGAAATGAATGGACCCCAGACAATCATCACAGATCCTTCTGGAGAAAATGAAAAGAAAAAGTTTGCCTTCGACTTCAGTTATTGGTCGCATGACGGATGCAAGGACGATGGCACTGGATATTTCGCTCCGGATCCTTCACACCCTAATGCAAAGAAATTCTGTGATCAGGTATTGTACATGCGCGGATCCAGATATCTTTCTCAGGGGGGTCCCACCAAAAACGCACTCGTCTTATTATATGATACTTTGATTTCCGAATTTCAGTGGATGTAAGCCGTTTACAAGAAAAGTCAACGTTTCCAGTTCTAACCATGAGGAGGTCTTCACATTTAGAACCTTTTTTTTTCAAATTTATGACTGTATTATTCATAAATGCTGTGCAATATAAAACCAGTACCATTTCATGAATCCGATGACCACATTTTTGCCAAAAATCCAGGGGGGGTCCGGACCCCCGGTCCCACCCTCTGGATCCGCCCATGTTGTATTCAGAAATATTAGAATAGATTTTGGACTTTAACCCATTACCAAACGAGGAAATTTTAGACTGGTCCAAATCGAAAGCACTTGCAGACGACAAAATAAACATAACTCAAAAATTGAAATTTGTTTCCAGCAGGGTAGAAAACATTGTGGGAAAAGGAGAAAATGCTGGTTACCAGCATTTTCTCCTTTTCCCACAATGTTTTCAAAAGGCTTCTATCTCAGGGTCATAAAAACCAGAGATTGTTTGGTAAAGAGTTAAACTTATTTGCTGATTACCCATCACATGACAGGTTATTTATAAACCTAGCAAAAACAAATGAGTTATTATTTGTAAAAAGGGGGTTCAACTCTTTACCAAAAGGGCAAAATTTTTAGACTTGTCCAAATTGAAAGCACTTGCAGACGACATTATAGATGTGACTAGAAAATAGAAATTTGTTTTGGGGAGGGTAGAAAACATTGTGGGAAAAGGAGAAAATGCTAGTTATCAGCATTTTCTTCTTTTTCCACAATGTTTTCAAAAGCTTCTATAAATCCTCAGGGTTGTTAAAAGTCAGGATTGTGTAGTAAAGATTTAAAGCATAGATCTGCAAAAAGTGTCAAGATAGGTTAGCTAGTGCAGTCTGCACAGACTAACCCTATGTCAAAACTGTTTACTTTTGGTATATCTCTGCATGTCAAAGGATCATTCTAGCTCATAATTAAGTAGGTTGTTGGACAAATGGAATTATGCATACATAGTGAGAGCTACAGATAAGAGGGAGTGATGGTTTTCTAAACACATTGTTTCTCTTACAAACCCTATGTTGTGGGTACTCAGATTCGTCTCGATGAGACGATTCTAATGAGTACCCATAACATAGGGTTTAGTGGATCGATATTAATATTTTCAATCTTGAAATCAAAATCACCCTCACTATCTGAAGCTCTGATAGTAATGTGATTCCTTGCTTGGTACGAGGCATCAGTGAGATGCATCAAATTCCTTTTGTTAGATCATGGACGGATCCAGAGGGGGGGGACCAGGGGTCCGGACCCCCACTGGAACTTTGGCAAAAATGTGGTTATCGGATTCATGAAATGGTACTGGTTTGATATTGCACAGCATTTATGTTAAATACAGTCATAAAAAAAAAGTTCTAAATGTGGAGACCTCCTCATGGTTAGAACTGGAAACGTTTACTTTTCTTGTAAAAGGCTTACATCCACTGAAATCCGGAAATCAAAGTAATATATAATAAGACGAATGTGTGTTCGGTGGAACCCCCCCTGGGAAAGTTATCTGGATCTGCGCATGTAGATCATGGCTTAACAATTACGAAAGCCAAACATTTGAACAAAAGAAACACATTTTTAACCCTTTACCTGACATGCCAATTTTATGCTCTTCCATTTTAGCAGCAAATAAAGATACGATGTCAAAAATAGGATAAATGAGGATACAAATATCTGATTGAGTGGAAAACATTACGGAAAAAGGAGAAATTGCTCGTTACAAGCAATTTCTGTTTTTTCCAGAATGTTTTCAAAAGTTGTCCGTTGTTGATACATCAAAATGAGTATCTATGGAGTAAAGGGTTAAATTCTTTAGCAGATGACAATGTCTTACATTTATTCAAACTGGAGGTATTTGCAGCTAAATTAACAGTATGGCCAATTTGATGGGACTTGTCCTTGAATGACAGAAAGCATTGTGGGAAAAGCAGAGAATGCTGGTTACCAGCTTTTTGTTTCTTTCTCCACAGTGTTTACTAAAGTTTTATACTCTTGGAGTTTTACAGCTAAGGTTGTTTGGTAGAGTTGGGCGAGAGGTGATTGCTTTTCATATTTGATTTTTTAGCTATTCTAGGGTTGTCCAAATCAAAATCATTTTAGACGACAAAATAAAAGTGACTGAAAATTTGAAATTTGTTAGGTGAAGGGTAGAAAATATTGAGGGAAAAGGAGAAAATGCTGGTTACAAGCATTTTCTCCTTCTCCCACAATGTTTTCTGAAGGCTTCTTTCTCAGAGTCATCAAAAGTAGGGATTGTGTGGTAATGGATGAAGGCTCTCAAGGGGAGATATTTTCACACAGTAAATTAATGGGTTAACCCTTTACCACATAAGAAAAGTGTAGAGTTGTCTGTATGAATACCAGTTACGGATCTATGACTGTACAAATGGGGCTAAGATAATGGAATTTGCCTTTGAAAGAGTAGAAAACATTGTGGGAATGGGAGAAAATGCTGGTTACCAGCATTTTCTTCTATTCCCATAATGTTTTCAAAAGCCTTCCCTACCAGGGTTGTTAAACAAGGGATTTTTTGGTAAAGAGTTAAATGTTTTGTATTTTTTATATACAACTTTCATTGACTTGGAAAGAGGAAGCTTATAAAAATTACAAAAAAGGAGAAAATGCTGGTGACCGTTTTTGGTTTTTTCCCTACAATGTCTTCTACCCTTTGAAAGACAGTTTCAATTATATTGAGTCACATTTAATTTATGGTCTTCAAATGCTTTTGATTTGGACCAGTCTGAAGTTTTGTCATTTGGTAAAAAGCTGAATGATTGGGTTCTTCTCTGGAAGGGTAGAAAACATAGGATCCATGCTCCGAGAAAAGGGGACTTACTGCACCTGCGAAAAGCATCAACCTAGGTCATCCTGTGCAGATCGCAGAGGCTGATCTGGACAGAAACTCTTTCAATATTGGTCAGTTTTCTGCATGTCCAAGGACCAGTCTATTTCATGATCAAGAGGGTTGTTCATAAAGTGTTTATTATGGATCCATAATTATGTGATGACCTGGGCTAGTATCACGCATCACACAGGTGCATTAACCCATTACCTCACAATCCCTACTTTTGACGCCCCTGAAAAAGAAGCCTTTAGAAAACATTGTGGGAAAAGGAGAAAATGCTGGTAACCAGCATTTTCTCCTTTTTCCACAATGTTTTCTACCTACACAAAATAAATTTCAAATTTTCAGTCACTTTTATTTTGTCGTCTCCAAATGCTATCGATTTGGACAAACCTAAAATTTTGTTGTCTAGTAATGAGATAATTAAGCCCCCTTTTGTCAGACCATACATTAGAGCCATGGAAAGATTTCCAAATATGTAACTAACAGGCTTTTCAATAAAGTTAATAGCAAAGCACTCGCACATGCTACAAATCAATAGGAACAGAGCAACAAATATCATTACGGTGGAAATAGCTTTGATTGAACAGAATATCACCAATATGTCAATATGGAAGTCACATGTGTTTCTGTTCTCTTGTCTTCTAGTCCTTATACCACACACTAATTGTGACTTGAAATTGTTATACAAGGAAAGCTTTTGAAAACACTGTGCGAAAAGGAGAAAATGCTGGTAACCAGCATTTTCTCCTTTTCCCGCAATGTTTTCTACCCTTCCCAAAATCATTATCAAGTTTTTTAGTCTCATTTATTTTGTCATCAGGAGATGCTTCAATTTATGGACAAGTCAAACATTTTTAAGTTTTGTCAAGAGTTAACCCTTTCCCAAACAATCCCTGGTTTTCACCTCTCTGAGAAAGAAGCCTTTTCAAAATATTGTGGGAAAAAGAGTAATTGCTGGTTACCAGCATTTTCTCCTTTTCCCACAATGTTTTCTTCTCTTTCGAAAACCAATTTCAAGTTTTGAGTCATATTTCCAATTTCATCTGCAAAATTTTAATGCCTTCAATTTGGACAAGTCCAACATTTTATGTTTGGTAGAGAGTTAACCCTTTACTAAAATTGTTCTGTCCTCTCCTTCAATTTCCTTGTGTTAGGATAACTTGTGATACTTTTCAATAGATTCAAAAACAGCACTAGCAGAGAAGGATTTAACCCTTTAACCCACACAACAAACTCAACAGGCATTTTGAGTCTATGAACTAGACACAATAAATGTTATTTCAAACTTGCTTTTCCTCAAAATATATTAATACAGTGGATAGTGTAAATGAAAGATTAGACTGTGCAATTTCTGCAGTCTGATCTTGATCTAGTGGCTGTTAGGTAACTAAATTTGTGAAAGGCTTCTTTGAGGTTTAGTAATCAATTATTGTCAATAGATAGTTTTTATCTATTGTTGTTTTCCAGAAAAGAGTGTTCAATGAACTTGGTCGAGGTGTGTTGTCCAATGCGTGGGAGGGGTACAATTCCACACTGTTTGCATACGGACAGACAGGATCTGGGAAGAGTTGGTCAATGGTTGGATATGGAGTCAACAAAGGTCAGTTTAAGTTTTTACAAAAAATATCAGTAGAGATGTTTAATGTATTTGAAAATTTGATATTTATGTAAGTCTTTACCAAACAACAAAATTTTGGACAGGTCTGAATTAACCCTTTACTCCATAGATACTCATTTCTATGCATTGCTTGTAGGAGCCTTTTGAAAACATTGTGGCAAAAGGTGAAATTGCTCGTCACGAGCAATTTCACCTTGTCACAATGTTTTCTATGCTATCAAAAGGTGTCATATACACATATGAAACTGCATCATCCTTGCTGTTATCTAGGGTCAATTAGAGATACCATAGAAACGCCTTATGGGGTAAAGGGTTTAAAAGCATTTGCAGATGACAAAATAAATGTGAATAAAAAAATTGAAATTCAATTTGGGAAGCATAGTAAACATTGTGGGAAAAGGAGAAAATGCTGGTAACCAGCATTTTCTCCTTTTCCCACATTATTTTCAAAAGCGTTCTTTCTCAAGATGGTTAAAAGTCGGGATTGTGTGGTAAAGGGCTAAATCTTTACCAAATGATAATTGATATATACATGTATATATAATGTATTTTAAAAAAAAAACACAGATAATTACACGTGAAAGATCGAATGAGGATCAAAAGAATGGATTTGTCTAACCCTTTACTACAAAGATCAGACAGTATGTTTTGTGTAGTTTGATCATATTCTGCTCTGGATGCAAAAGCAAATTCAGTTTTGAAATTTCGTGACCATTTCTATACAATGGGTATGAATTTGAATGACACTATAGTGGTATGATTGGCATCGGATATGGGTTAGCTGGAACATGATGCATGGATCAATTAAGAAAATTAACTCTTTACCAAACGGCAAAATTTTAGACTGGTCCAAATTGAAAGCATTTGCAGACGATGATAGAGTAGAAAACATTGTGGGAAAAGGAGAAAATGCTGGTAACCAGCATTTTCTCCTTTTCCCACCATGTTTTCAAAAGGCTTCTTTCCTACAGTTGTTAAAACGTAGGATTGTTTGGTAAAGGGTTAAGTGTGGAAGACAACAAAAGCTGTGTACATGTACCTTTGTGTTTCATCAATTTTCCACCATTTTTGTGCACAGTATTAAAACAAAACCCATGTGATTAGGAGTAGATAAATGGAATCTGTAACTTTTTTTTATTCTTTTACCTAACGACAGAGTTTTAGACTGGTCTAAATTGAAAGCATTTACAGATGTCAAAATAAAATTGACTGAAAATATGAAATTTGTATCGAAGAGGAGAGAAAGTATTCAGGGTAAAAGGAGAAAATGCTGGTTACTGGCATTTTCTCCTTTTACCATGATGTTTTCTAAAGGCTTCTTTCTCAGGGTCACCAAAAGTGGGCATAGTGTGGCAAAGGGTTAAATTGTCTATAAAAGCAACTGAAATGATGTTTGAAACTGTCAGGTTTATTTCTATACAAACCACAGAATTTTAGACACATCCAAATTAAAACCATTTGCAAATGACAAAGTCATAATAGATCAAAAGATAAATACTGGGTTTCATATATGTAGTAGAAAACAATGTTGGAAAAGGAGAAAATGCTGGTTACTAGCATTTTTCCTTTTCCCACAATGTTTTCAAAACTTTCTAGTTCAGGGTCATTGAAATATTGGATTGATGATTATTACAGGTCAAAGTGATTTGTGATTAAATTTGTTACATTTTGTTATACTCCGCAAAACGAATGTTTTCGGGGGTATGCTGGAATCAACCTGTCTGTCCGTGTATTCATCCGTCCATCTGTCTGTCCATCTGTGTGCCCGTCCGTGTGTCCATCTGTGCAACTGTGTACAAATAATTGCCTGTTTCTGTCAAAGCACTGGTGGGGGTATTAAGTCACATTCCGTGACAGCTCTAGGTTTTTTTGTTATGTCTTTCAGGTATTGTACCCATGTACTGTGATCACCTGTTCCAGGAAATTGATGCCAAAAAGGGTACTGGGGAACAAACAGAGTTTGAGGTAAATTGTAGCCAAGCCCTGGCAGCTAAGTCAGTAGCATAAAGGACTTGAGAACACGAGGTTGCGAGTTGGAATTCCGGCTCAGCCAATTTCTTTCCGAGGACTGATGGTAGTCAATGCGACAGGATTCATTCCTCTCTCACCGCTAATTGTTGATTTGACGATGGTTATGTTGGAAAGCAGCCAGTGGCTTGGCAAGAATATTGTGTGGAGTACTGGTAACAGAAACTCCAGGAAAGCATGGATAAGTGCACTGGCCGCCCGCAATATAACTGAAATAATGTGGAAAATGGCGTTAAACACCATATAATAGATCTATCAATTGAAAAATTATTGCCTATACAGGACAGCTATCATTTCTAATTGTTTCATTAAATCTTTAGTAAGTGGCAATTTTTTGGACTGGACCAAATTCAAAGCATCTGTAGACAACAAATTAAATCTTGGTAGTATGGCGATTTCTGACTTTGTATCTCTAACTTGCATAACTTACGGAAAAGAGGCTTTTGAAAACATTGTTGGAAAAGGAGAAAGTGCTGGTTACCAGCATTTTCTCCTTTTCCCGCAATGTTTTCAAGAGCTCTCTTTCTGTTTCTTTGGTAAATGGTTAAGAAATACCTTCACTTGTTTACGTGGTTACCAGCATTTTCTCCTTTTCCCACAATGTTTCCAACAGGCTTCTATCTCAGGGTCATAAAAATCAGGGTAAAGGGTTAACCCATTTCATCCTTGCTCTTTGAAACCATAAATATTCTTCTATCTTCATGCCAAATGTTTAACCCTTTACTCCATAGATACTCGTTTCTACGCATTGCTTGTAGGAGCCTTTTGAAAACATTGTGACAAAAGGTGAAATTGCTCATGATGAGCAATTTCACCTTTTGTCACAATGTTTTCTATGCTATCAAAAGGTGTCATATACACATAAGAAACGGCTTCATCCTTGCTGTTATTTGGGTCAATTAGAGATACCATAGAAATACCTTATGGGGTCAAGGGTTAATAGTATTTTTCTCTCCAGCTGAAGAGATGATTGTATCTTTAACCTTCTACCAAACAATCCCTGATTTTTACGACCCTAAGATAGAAGCCTTTTGAAAACATTTTGGGAAAAGGAGAAGATGCTGGTAACCAGCATTTTCTCCTTTTCCCACAATGTTTTCTATCCTGTCAGAAACAAATTTCAATTTTTGAGTTAACTCTTTACCACACGACAAAATTTTAGACTGGTTCAAATTGAAAGCATTTGCAGACGACAAAAAAAAAAGTGACTTAAAAATCGAAATTTGTCCTGGGAAGGGTAGAGAACACTGTGGGAAAAGGAGAAAATGCTGGTTACCAGCATTTTCTCCTTTTCCTACAGTGTTTTCAAAAGGCTTCTTTCTCAGGGGCGTCAAAAGTAGGGATTGTGTGGTAATGGGTTAAGTTTAATTTGTCGTCTGCAAGTCCTTTCAACTTTGACCAGTCTAAAATTTTGACGTTTGGTAAAGAGTTAACCTTTTATCAAACAATCCCTGGTTTTCACAACCCAGAGGAAGAAGCCTTCTTGAAAACATTTTGGAAAAAAGAGAAAATGCTGCTAACCAGCATTTTCTCCTTTTCCCACAATGTTTTCCACCCTTCCAAGAAGGAAATTCAGTTTTTCAGTTGCATTAATTTTGTCGTCTGTAAATGCTTTCAAATTTGGACCAGTCTAAAATTTTGTTGTTTGGTAAAAAGTTAACTCATTACCACACAATCCTGACTTTTAACGACCATGAGAAAGAATCCTTTTGAAAACTTTGTGGAAAAAGGAGAAAATGCTGGTAACCAGCATTTTCTCCTTTTCCTACAATGTTTTTTTCCCTTTCCAAATGAAATTTCAAATTTTCAGTTACTTTTATTTTGTCACCTGCAAATGCTTTCAAATTTAGACCAGTCTAAAATTTTGTCGTTTGGTAAAAAGTTAAAGGAAAAGTGCTGATTCTCATCTATATCTGTTTTTCAGGTGACTTTCAGCATGTTGGAAATCTACAATGAAAATGTCAGAGACCTTCTTGATTCTTCGGGATCCAAAACTGGCTTGAAAGTGAGACAGCATCCCAAACTTGGATTTTATGGTAAGTATAGCAACTTTTGTGTTTTAGGGCTCCTTAAGACTCATGATTGTTTGATAAAGCCTTAAATTTTAGAAAACCAAATTCACAGAGCAAAAAAAGTTTTGATCAGGATAGACGTATAGGATCTGACATGAATGGGCTTTTGAGATAAGATTTTATAAAACTAGTCTAGGGAAATGTTATTAACCCTTTCCTAAACAATCCCTGGTTTTTATGGGTCTGGAATAGTAGCCTTTTGAAAACATTGTTGGAAAAGGAGAAAATGCTGGTAACCAGCATTTTCTCCTTTCCCCACAATGTTTTCTACACTATCATAGACAGAAATAATCTTTTCAGCAAGAATTGAATTGTTATCTGCAAATGCTTTCAATTTGATCCAGTCCAAAAGTTTGTCGTTTGGAAAAGGGTTAAGGGAACCTTTGGTGAGCTTAATAACACTTTCCTTGATGAGCTTAATGAAATTTTATCTCAAAAGTCCATGAATATCAGATCTTTTATCACATAACGATTATTTCACGAATATAGATCAGATGATTATTTCACAAATATAGATCAGATGATACTAAAACATTCATAAATGCACCCACTGTGTTATCCATAAGACCCATTTACTTGTATGAAATACTTACAAAATGATGTAACACAAAAGTAATATAAAACGTGTATAAGATAAGAAAATTCGTAATGGGTATATTACACTGAAAACAAGGGAGGTTATGTGATAAAACCAAATCATAGCTAATTTGAAGGCTTTATTTGGTTAGAATTTCCAGGACAGTGTCAACTTCAGGACTTTTCATTGGCCCACACATTTGGCGAGAGTACTGGGCCCGTATTCCCCAACCATTTTTAAGAACGTTCTTTGCCTTATCCTCCAGATTTTTTTCACATTTGTAAGTAATCAGAAGTTGTTACACTTAAAAATTTAGAAAACCTTGGAGAATAAGACTATGAATATTCTGAAAAATTTTTGGTGAATACGGGCCCTTGTGTAGTTATCAGGAAGCGGAATCAAGAGAGATTGGTTTAAGTTGTAAGAACTTGTTTCTTGAATAAATTTAAAATAATGTTTAACTCTTT
Source organism: Tridacna crocea (assembly GCA_943736015.1). Classification (NCBI taxonomy): domain Eukaryota; kingdom Metazoa; phylum Mollusca; class Bivalvia; order Cardiida; family Cardiidae; genus Tridacna; species Tridacna crocea. The sequence continues at coordinate 50,810,280 of OX031061.1, forward strand.
ACCACACAATCCCGACTTTTAACGACCCTGAGAAAGAAGCCTTTTGAAAACATTGCTGGAGAAGGAGAAAATGCTGGTAACCAGCATTTTCTCCTTTTCCCACAATGTTTTCTACCCTGCTGGAAACAAATTTCACTTTTTGAGTTTCATTTATTTTGTTGTCTGCAAATGCTTTCAATTTGACCTGGTCTAAAATTTTCTCCTGTGGTACAGAGTTAAACTAATCCTTGTTACAAGTAATCCTCACACCAAGAAATATACTATACATTATCTAGCTGATGGGTTGAAGGTGGTTCCTGTTGGAAGTTATGCGGAAATTGAACAGCGAATGGAAGAGGGTACAAGAAACAGAACAGTAGCAGCAACGAAAATGAATGCAACGAGCAGGTGAGTTTTTGATTTGAATTGATTGATTGAAATGTTTGTGGATTCCAACTCAGGTTGAAAAAGCTCCTATACTGTAAAATTTCAGTGTCTGTCCAAACCTAACTTGTTTACAGGAACAAATCCACTGGGAGTAAAATAGGAAATAGGGTGCATGGTACCACAATGCAATAATGTTGCACATATGTTTAGCTCCACTGGCTGAAGACCAGCAGGCTTATGTTATGGCCTGGTGTCCATTGTGTGTGTGTCCATCCCTCCGCCAGTGCATGCATTAACTTTTATTTCAAACATCTTCTTCTCTGAAACTATCGACTCAAATTTGTCGGGGGCCTAGGGCTACCAAATTTGTCACAAGTTTTGTATGGGCTTATTTAGGGAAAACTGAAAAATGCCTCTGATACCTAGCCATGGGGCCTAGGGCTACCAAATTTGGCATGTAGCTTGATCTAGTGGATCTCTACTAAGGGTGCCCAAATTATAGCCCTTGGGTCAAATTTGGCCCCATCCCGTGGGTCACAAGTTTTACATTGGCTTCTAGTGGGAAAACTTTAAAAATCTACTTGAACCTAGCCATTAGGCCTTACTTGTACATCCTGTTGTTAACACAGGTCCTTCTGAAAAAGTTAATCCTGGTCCACACAAAAGAGACAGTTTGAAAATTTACAAATTGTCAACTATGTAACAAAATCTGAACCTGCAGTTCTTTGATTCCAGAAAGATTTGTCCAATAAAACCCATTAGCCAAGCATGATACTTCAGAACTCCTTATTGATATTGAACAGAAAACAAACCAACAGCTACAGAATATCTGTGTATGCTTATCCATTAACCCATTACCACACAATCCCTACTTTTGATGACCCTGAGAATGTTACCAGCATTTCTCCTTTTTCCACAATGTTTACAAAAGCCTTTTATGTCAGGGTCGTAAAAACCTGGGATTTTTTGGTAAAGGGTTGAAAAGACATTTTCCATGTTTTTGGTAATATTTAATATATCTTTTACAAATACCGTCAATGTGGACCAGGCTAAAATTTTCTCATGAGGTAAGGGTTATAAACCCTGGTGTTTGTTCTGTGCTAACTGTTCTGGATCTAAATTGTCTACCAAATGAGTTTAAAGTGTGCTTTGCACTCGAAGTATCAGTATGGGACATGTGATATGTACACACAGAAAAATCTCTATGCATACAAAATCACCCACTTTCTGTCATTAAAGGTGATCTTTCAGATTAATTAGAGCCAAGCTCTGTGAAAAGGGGGCTTAACCCTTTACCAAACGGCACAATTATAGACTGGTCCGAACTTAAAGCAGGTGCAGACGGCATGATAAATGTAACACAAAAATTGAAATTTGTTTCCAGCGGAACTGAAAACAGTGTGGGAAAAGGAGAAATTACTGGTTACCCCCAGCATTTTCTCCTTTTCCCACAATGTTTTCAAAAGGCTTCTATCTCAGGCTATAAAAACAAAGGATTGTTTGGTAAAGGGCTGATGCATCTACTAAAAGTTTAGACTCAGATTGGCCTTATTTATTTGGCTTGAAGGATACAAGAATGACTATAGATTAATAAAGTAAGGATCAAATGGGTAAAGAACTGGCTAAAAACTGCCTGAAAACAAGTTAACTCTTTTACCACACAGTCCCCACTTTTAACGACCCTGAGAAAGAAGCCCTTTGAAAACATTGTAGGAAAAGGAGAAAATGCTGGTGACCAGCATTTTCTCCTTTTCCCACAATGTTTTCTACACTTCCCAAGACAAATTCCAATTTTTGAGCCATACTTAAGTTGTCGTCTGCAAATGCTTTCAATTTGGACTGGTCTACAATTTTGTCGTTTGGTAAAGGGATAAGATATACTTTATGTCTGCAGAATTCTTTAACTCTTTACCAAACGACAAAATTGTAGACTGGTCTAAATTGTAAGTATTTGCAGACGACAAAATAATGACCCAAAAATTGAAATTTATTTTGGAAAGGGTAGAAAACATTGTGGGAAAAGGAGAAAATGCTGGTTACCAGCATTTTCTCCTTTTCCCACAATGTTCTCTATAGGCTTCTCTCTCAGGGTCGTCAAAAGTTAGGATTGTGTGGTAAAGGGTTAAGTCATTACCAAACAATAAAATTTGAGATTTTCCCAATCGAAAGCATTTGCAGATGACAAAATAAAAGTGACTGAAAATTTGAAATTTGTTTTGTGAATTTGTTTATGCGGGAAAAGGAGAAAATACTGATTACAAGCTTTTCTTCCTTTTCCCACATTTTCTAAAGGCATCTCTCTCAGGGTCGTTAAAAGTAGGGATTGTGTGGTAATGGGTTAAATTAAGACAAATCCTAAGAACTGTGTGCCTTGTTTTCAAAGAGTTCACACTACATAATTATTTACTGGGCACTCTGCCAGCCTGTATACATGGGTGTATAGACCTGGGTACCTTGGTGTCACTGTAAATATTTTGTATGGAATTAAATGGTGACAGTCTATATATAGTCAAGTGCAGTTCAATTAACCCTTTCCCAAACAATCCCTGGTTTTCACTACCCTGAGAAAGAAGTCTTTTGAATACATTGTGGGAAAGGAGAAAATGCTGGTGACCAGCATTTTCTCCTTTTTCCACAATTTTTTCTTACCTTCCCAAAGTTCAATTTTTGAGTCACATTAATTTTGTCGCCTGCAAATGATTCCAATTTGGACTAGTCTAAAGTTATGTTTTATGGTAAAGAGTTAACCCCTCTATTTATTAACTCTATACCAAACCACAAAATTTTAGATGTGTTGATATTGAAAGCATTTCGCTGATTATTAAGTAAGTGTGACTCAAAAATTGAAATTTGATTTTTTGGAGACCAGAAAACATTGTGGTAAAGAGAGAAAATGTTGGTTACCAGTATTTTCTCCTTTTCCAACAATATTTTCAAGATCCCTTTATAAAGGAGGTTTAAACTGTGGATTGTGTGGTAAAGGGTTCCCATTTTTTAAATGTCCTTAAGGAAGTCATAAATAAAATAAAACACTGTCCGAAAAGGTAACCAGTAAATTCTCCTTTTACCTCAATGTTTTCTACCCTTTCTAATACAAATCCGAAAATGTGAGCCACATTCATATGGTGACCTACGAACGCTTCAAAAAATTTTGTCATCCCATAAAGAATCAAAATAAAAGTCCGATCGGATATTGAATAATACTAATAATGGCTGTGAATTGATCCATTGAATAATTCCAATGATTTTTTTTAACCCTTTCGTGTTTGTACAAAAGCTTGAGCTTTTTGCATTAACTCATGAATCTAAATTTAAACACTTTACAACTGATTGGCCAAAACCAAATTTGTCTTATCCAATCAGATATTGTGATCTGACTTTGTAAAAGCCAATAAGATTACTAGACTGGAATTTTCAAATCTGAATTGATTGTAGTCAAATGTAGCAAATTTTTCACCAGGTACAAGGAGAAGTAAGTCATTAGGAAACAAGACTTACCTGAAAAAAGATTGTTTCATTCTGTCCTGAATGACAATATTTTAGATGAGTCCGATTTAAAACCACTTGCAGACAAAAAAAATTATATGGCACAAATTATGGGAGTTGAATAGTGTATTCTAGAAAACATTGTGGGAAAAGAAGAAAATGCTGGTTACCAGCATTTTCTTCTTTTTCCACAATGTTTTCAAAAGGCCTACTTCTTAAGGTCATTTTAATTTGGGATTGTGTGGAAAAGGGTTAGGATTTTTCTACATATTAATGTTATCCTATAGAGTGCAGAATAAACTCGGGGGTCAGGGTACATTTCCATCTCGATAAATCAAAAAGTGCATCAAAAAAATTCAAACTCTTTTAAACCGATATTATTAATGCAACGATAACGTAATTGCTGTTTTAAAAACCCTAAGTACACCCAAATGTGATGGTTGTAAATGTCCAGAATAAGCTATGACTCTTCAAAGAGATCTGTGTAGATCAGAGATCAGACTGCATGTTTTGTGAAGTCTGATCTTGAACTACACTAGCCTCAAAGGGAACCTTAGTACAGGTATTGAATGCAGCATAAAGGATTAAGTTAGCAATTCAGTAGCCAAGATGCATGCAATATTGTCAATTTGATTTGTATTATGCCAATACTTCTTACCCATTTATACACCGATATAATAATTATGTCCTCATGATACAGACCAAAAACTAGGACATCTGACAAACCTCAGGCATTCTGAAATCTTATAGAAAAGAAAAATAATAATGAAATATCCAATTATTAATTTTCCTACTAATTGTTTTTGAAAGATGTCTCTTTCAAATATTTAACTCATTACCAGACGACAAAATTTTAGACTGGTCCAAATTAAAAGCACTTGCAGACAAAAAAATAAAAGAAACTCAAAAATCGAAATTTGTTTCTAGCAAGGTAGAAAACATTGTAGGAAAAGGAGAAAATGCTGGTTACCAGCATTTTATCCTTTTCCTACAATGTTTTCAAAAGGCTTCTATCTCGGGGTCGTAAAAACCAGGGATTGTTTGGTAAAGGGTTAAATCAATGCAGCCTTGCTCCGTGAAAATAGTGTTAAATGCCTCTGCAAAAAGGCTAGATTGCGATGGTTGTGAGTTCAATACCCGGTTGAGGCGAACCTTCTTTCCGGCGTATTTTTGCCTCTCACCTCTGCTGAAGCATGTTAGAAAAGTAGTCTGTGGCTTTGGAAAGAAAGTTGTATAAATACTGGTGTGAGAAAGCCGGGAAACACATGTATGTCACCGACCGCCATGATATGACCTTAGCTGTTAAAGTGGTGTTAAACCCCAATACAACCAACAACCAGGCTAGATTGCACGGGTTGCCCCAGCTGACTTAGGTCAAGATTTTTTTGCTTTCTTATATGCCTGAAGAGATGTATTATGTTATGGTCCAGGTCGTCTGTCCATCTGTCTCTCTGTCCGTCCCTAAGCAATTTCTTGTGTGATCCTATTTAACTCTTTACCAAAACAACAAAATTTTAGACTGGTCCAAGTTGAAAGCATTTGCAGATGAAAAAATAAAAGTGACCAAAATTTTTAATTTCTTTTGGGTAGGGAAGAAAACTTTGTGGGAAATGGAGAAAATGCTGGTTACCAGCATTTTCTCCTTTTCCCACGTTTTCAGAAGGCTTCTTTCTCAAGGTCATTAAAAGTTGGGATTTTTGGTAAAGGGTGAATTGAGTAGAAAACATTGTGGAAAGGAGAAAATGCAGCATTTTCTCCTTTTTCCACAATAGTTTCAACTGCTGTCTATGTCTGGGTTGCTAAAAGTTAGGATTGTATGGTAAAAGATGAAAACAAATATTATCAGGGCTTGTCAAATTGTTGGCTTGACTACATTTACTTTGGTAAACATTAAAGATAAAGATCAAACTGGTGAGATCATGTAGTCTAATCTTAGACATTGAGCTTTATATACTGTGTATGATATTATGACTAAACAAAGAGCTTTACTTAAATTCAACAAACAGTGTGACAGGTGATCAATCTTTATCTTAAGTTGGCTTATTATTACCCATTAGCACACGATCCCTACTTTTGACACCCCTGAGAAAGAAGCCTTTAGAAAACATTGTGGAAAAAGGAGAAAATGCTGGTTACCAGCATTTTCTCCTTCTCCCACAATGTTTTCTATTTACCAAACCACAACATTGTTGACTTTTCCAAATTCAAAGCTTTTACAGGTGACAATTTTAAAAGATAGGCTCATATGACAGGATTGTCTTCAATAAGGTAGAAAACATTGTGGGAAAAGGAGAAAATGCTGGTTACCAGCATTTTCTCCTTTTCCCACAATGTTTTCTGAGCCCTTCCTCCCTTAAGGTCCTCCTAAGCTGGGATTGTCTGGTTAACTCTTCACCAAATGAAAAGATTTCAGACTGGTCCAAATTGAAAGCACTTGCAGACAACAAATTAAACGCAACTCAAAAATTGAAATTTGTTTCCAGCATGGGAGAAAACATTGTGAGAAAAGGAGAAAATGTTGTTAACCAGCATTTTCTCCTTTTCTCACAATGTTTTCAGCAGTCTTCTCCCTCTGGGTCATAAACACCAGGGATTGTTTGGTAAAGGGTTAAGCAAATATCACCAGAGCTTGCAGGGCATGATGACAGAACCTTTTGCAAACAGTGTAGATAAAGATCAAACTTGTAAGAACATGCAGTCTTATCTTTGATGTTTAGTTACTGTATCATATACTATGTGAAATATGACTGTACAAACATTCCTTGTATTCACTTAACAGTTTGACAGATCACCAGCCTAAATGTTTGTTTAATTTAACCCTTTGCCAAACAATCCCTGATTTTTACAACCCTGAAATGGAAACCTTTAGAAAACATTGTGGGAAAAGGAGAAAATGCTGGTAACCAGCATTTTCTCCTTTTCCCACGATGTTTTCTACCCTGCTAGAAACAAATTTCAATTTTTGAGTAATATTTAGTTTGTCGTCTGCAAGTGCTTTCAATTTGGACCAGTCTAAAAGTTTGTTGTTTGGTAAAAGGTTAATTTTTTTTATCCTTTACTTAACAATCCTGTTTTATAACCCATGAGAATGAAGGCCTTTGAAAATAGTGTGGGAAAAGTAGCATATGCTGGAAGCCAGGATTTTCTAATTTTCCCACAATGTTTTCAAAACCTACTTTCCAAGAGTTGTGCAAATGTGGTTGTTTGAGCCAAACAGATAGCTCCCTAACACAGTTATTAGGTTATTGTATCTAAATTGGGACAAAGCTGTGCATGAAGGAGTGGTCTCCCATAACAAGTTTTAGTGAAAAAAAGATTATCTAAAGTAATTTTGTATTATTTCTCTTTACAGTCGTGCTCACACCATAGTAGGTATAAAGTTCATACAGAAATCTACCAATGCAGCAGGAGAGGAGATGGCTAAAACTGCAGAGGTCAACTTGGTTGACTTGGCAGGCAGGTTCGTAATGTTATGTTACCACTGTTTTATAGACCCTGAAGACAAACTTTTTTAACCCTTTCCCAAATGACAAATTTTTGACTCTTCCAAACCAAATGAGTTTGCAGACGACAATTTTAGATTTGGAGAAAATGACAGAAAGTTCTCAAAAAAGGGTAGAAAACACCGTGGGAAAAGGAGAAATTGCTTGTTACGAGCAATTTCTCCTTTTCCCACAGTGTTTTCAAAAGACTTTTACTGCAGACACGTAAAAACCAGGGCTTGTTTGGGAAAGGGTTAAAAGCATTGTGGAAAAAGGAGAAAGTGATGGTAACCAGTATTTTCTCCTTTTCCCATGATATTTTCTACCCTATCAAAGTTAGAAACCATCATATAAATAAGATTTAATTTGTTGTCTGCAGATGCTTTGACTTTGTTCCAGTCCAAAAATTTGTCGTTTGTTAAAGAGTTAACCCATTACCACCCAATCCCTACTTTTAACGATCCTGAGAAAGAAGTCTTTAGAAAAAATTTTGGGAAAAGGAGCCTGTTCTCCTGTTCCCGCAATATTTTCTAACTTTAACAAAAACTTCAAATTTCCAGTCACATTTATTTTGTCCTCTGCAAATGCTTTCAATTTGGACCATTTGAAAATTTTGTTGTTTGGTAAAGAGTTAAACAAAGTGTAAATCAACGTTCAGGCCATACATTTGTGCAGCCTGATCTTGATCTACACTGGCCACAAAGGCAAGCTTAGTTGTAAAAGGAGCTTGACGGGTCTAACTACCCTTCTATCTTGATACTGATCATTATTTATTCCAGTGAGAGGGCAGAGAGTACTGGGGCTACAGGGGACAGACTGAAAGAGGGTGCTGCTATCAACCAATCCCTGTCCAGTCTGGGTAACTGTATAGCAGCCCTGGCTGAACGATCAAGCGGAAAAAATACTCGAGTTCCATACAGAAACTCCGTCCTCACCAAACTTCTCAAGAATGCTCTCGGGGGAAACAGTAAAACTGTCATGGTAATTTATTTTTACCTTTTGTTTTATGTTGTGTTTTTATATTCCTAAAGAAGAAGTTTTTTTTAAAAACTGGTAATAAGTGTTTATCCTTTCTCAACAATAGTTTCTGACCTATCAGAGACAAATTCTAAAATTTAGTCACATTTTATATGACTTATCTATATGCATTCAGTATAGAATAGTAGAGACATTCCAGTAGTGGGTGTATTGTACTAAGCAAATCATTACTTAACCCATTACCAAATGACAAAATTTAAGACTGGTCCAAATTGAAAGCATTTGCAGACGACAAAATAAAAATGATTAAAAATTTGAAATTTGTTTTGTGAAGGGTAGAAAACATTGTGGGAAAAGGAGAAAATGCTGGTTACCAGCATTTTCTACTTTTCCCACAATGTTTTCTAAAGGCTTCATTCTGAGGGGCGTAAAAAGTAGGGATTGTGTGGTAATGGGTTAACCCTTAACCAAACAATCCCTGGTTTTTATGACCCTGAGATAGAAGAATCCTTTTGAAAACATTGTGGGAAAAGGACAAAATGCTGGTAACCAGAAGCCTATTGAAAACATTGTGGGAAAAGGGGAAAGTGCTGGTAATCTGAAGCCTGTTGAAAATATTGTAGGAAAAGGATAAAGTGCTGGTTACCAGCATTTTCCTCCTTTTCCCACAATTTTTCCATAGGGCTTCTTCCTCTGGGTCGTAAAACCCTGGATTGTGTAAAGCATTAGCAGATGACAGATGACCCAAATGGCGAAATTTGTTCTTGATGGGGTAGAAATCATTGTATTGGGAAGGGTAGGAAACATTGTGGCAAAAGGAGAAAATGCTGGTTACCAGCATTTTCTCCTTTTCCCACAATATTTTCAATAGGCTTCTGATTACCAGCATTTTCCCCTTTTCCCACACTGTTTTCAATAGGCTTCTGGTTACTAGCATTTTCTCCTTTTCCCACAGTTTTTCAAATAGGCTTCTGGATAGTAGCATTTTCTCCTTTTCCCACAATATTTTCAAAAGACTTTCCTAGCATCAGTAAAAGTAGGGGTTGTGTGGTAAATGGTTGACTGATAAGCCATATACATATTGTTATACCAAGTCTGATGTATTTCAGATTGCTGCCCTGAGTCCAGCTGATATTAACTACGATGAGACATTGTCCACTTTGCGATATGGTAAGTTTAAGCTTGTATGGTTGTACTTGGATTTGATTAAATATGGCCTGCAAGATGGTAAAAGGGGCACTTGCACATTTTGTGTAAAGTGTCGACCTGGATCAGCCTGCACAGTCAGCACAGACTAATCCGAAATGATACTTTCCATTTCATGCATTTATCTGTTTTGCACAAGCCTATTGTAGGATGAAATCTAATGAATTGGTAAAGTGCCTTCCTAGGTTAGCCTGCATGGACTGTGCAGGCTGATCCGCGATTACACTTTATGCAAATATCTGATACTCACAATCTGTTCGCATATTGCGGACCATAATGTGGTCACAATAAAATTAACCTTTTACAATACAAAGTATTGACAATATTTGGAAGAATACCGGTACTTTTGAAAACATGGTGGGAAATGTTTTCAAAAGCCTTCTTCCTCAGGTCATCAAAAGTCTGCATTGTGTGGTCAAGAGTTTAACCCTTTACCACACAATGCCAACTTTTGATGCTCTGGGAAAAGAAGCCTTTTGAAAACATTGTGGGGAAAAAAAGAAAATGCTGGTAACCAGAATTTTCTCATTTTCCCACAATGTGTTCTATCCTATGAAAGAAAATTTGCACCATTTGAGCCAAATTGAAATTGTCGTCTGCAAATGCTTTCAATTTGGACAAGGCTAAAATTTTGTTGTCTGGTAAAGTGTGAAGCATTTGATAGGAGGAATGAAGTATAGTTAAATTTCTTCTTTATCTCATTTTGGCTAACTGACGGGTCTAACAAAAGAGGATGATTTAGAAAGTCAGTGAGAATTTTAACATTTTTTGTAAATTTTTGAATAGCTGATAGAGCCAAACAGATCAAGACAACAGCCAAGGTCAACGAAGATCCAACAGCCGCCCTGATCAGAGAACTTCAGGAGGAGAATGAGAAGTTAAAGGCCATGTTGGCATCGGGAAAAGTTGACATGTCTCTGTTGTCCGAGGGAGGGGAAGATGACGACATGACAGAAGACGGTAAGTGAAAGCTGAGACACTATCAATATCTAAGGCCTATCATAAAAATACCTGTGTGTTTCGGGTTTCTAAAACCTACCTAGAAAATGCTGCCGAGATTGGCCAAGTAACCTTTAACTCTTTACCAAACAACAAAATTTTAGACAGGTCCAAATTGAAAACATTTTGCAGACGACAACATAAAGCTGACTGAAAAATTGAAATTAGTTCTGGGAAGGGTAGAAAACACTGTGGGAAAAAGAGAAAATGCTGGTTACCAGCATTTTCTCCTTTTCCCACAGAGTTTTCAAAATTCTTCTGGCTCAGGGGCGTTTTGAGTAGGGATTGTGTGGTAATGTGTTAACTCTTTACCAAACGACAAAATTTTAGGCTGGTCCAAATTGAAAGCACTTGCAGATGACAAAATAGGTCTAATTCAAAAATTAAAATTTGTTTCTAGCAGGATAGAAAACATTGCGGGAAATGGAGAAAATGCTGGTTACCAGCATTTTCTCCTTTTCCGACATTGTTTTCAAAAGGCTTATATCTTGGGGCCATAAAAACCAGGGATTGTTTGGGAAAAGGTTAAGAAAATGTTGATGTTACATGATATGTGATGATGATATGTAACTAGGGGTGGTAATCCATAAAAATATCATTCTTCCTCAATACTTTCACTGATATTCATGTATAATACCTTATTCTATTTTGAAATTTGCTGTTCAACAACGGTGTTTTCAGAGTTGTCTCCTAATTTGTGTGAAAATGCATCAAACTGAAAGATAAGATTAGGTCTGCATGGTTGATGTGGAAAGCCTGAAGATTAGTGACTTACAACTCACGAAATAACTATTTGAGCCAAGCTCTTTGAAAAAGGGGCTTGATGCATCAGCAAAAAATTTTGGCTCATGTCAGCCGGCCCAGGTTGCGCCGGCTGACATGAGCCAAAACTTTTTGCTTTGTGTAAATTTTCTGCATGTTCTAGGACCATTCTACCTCACGATCTGTTGATTGGTAGTCAAAATGAATTCCATGGACCCATGATTATTTATTGATGAGTTTTTTTTGGTGTAATGAATCACAAAAATGCATCAAGTCCAGTTTTTTCCAGGGCTTGATTCCTTGGTATAATAGAGAAACGAGGGGATAAAATGAAGTCCCGAAGTGCTAAATCTTACGATTTTATCGGCATTTTTAGAGAAAGCCCAGATGAAAAAAGAGCTGGAGAATGAGTACCAGAGTATGTTAGAGAAAAACAAACAAGAGATGGAGAATATGGAGAAACAGTTTCAAGAGAGACTTGCCGAGGCTCAGGGCTCCGTGAGTTTGCTTTCTGTAACCTTCTTAGAATGTGGGAGATGATTTCTTGTTGTTTTACAGACAGTGTAGATCAAGATGAGAATGAATTTTCTGTGAACTTAACCCATTACCACACAATCCCTACTTTTGAAGACCTTGAGAGAGAAGCCTCTAGAAAACATTGATGGAAAAGGAGAAAGTGCTGGTAATCAGCATTTTCTCCTTTTCCCACAATATTTCTACTCTTCACAAAACAAATTTTAAATTTTCAGTCACTTTTATTTTATCATCTGTGAATGCTTTCGATTTGGACAAACCTAAAATTTTCTGGTAAAGGGCTAAAATGCTTTTTAACCCATTATCACACAATCCCTACTTTTGACAACCCCGAGACAGAAGCCTGTAGAAAACATTGTGGGAAAAGGAGAAAATGCTGGTCACCAGCATTTTCTCCTTTTCCAACAATGGTTTCTACCCTTCACAAAACAAATTTCAAATTTTCAGTCACTTTTATTTTGTCGTCTGCAAATGCTTTAGATTTGGACAAGCCTAAAACATTGTTGTGTGGTAATGAGTTAACTCATTACCAAACAACAAAATTTTCAGTTTGTCCAAATCGAAAGCATTTGCAGACGACAAAAGCAAAGTGACTGAAAATTTGAAATTTATTTTGTGAAGGTTAAAAACATTGTGGAAAAAGGAGAAAATGCTGGTGACCAGCATTTTCTCCTTTTCCCACAATGTTTTCTAAAGGCTTCTTTCTCAGGGGCGTCAAAAGTAGGGATTGTGTGATAATGGGTTAAGGAGCTTTTATGTGCAATCTAGTTAAAGAAAAGAACAACAAAAATAAACAAGTATTATAAATGATGTAAAAAATATTGTAGAAAATGAAGAAGTTGATCATTTGAAGCAGTTTCTATCTTTCAAAAGTTACCACAGTGTATTATAGGAAAATCATGATGATTCAACAATATATTATATAGGCATAACCAGATGTCTTAAGTTTTTGACCTACTTTTTGGCACTGATAGCTAATGAATGAATAAAAGTTTGTGATTGGTCCAAAATGTTGACAAGTTTATTCTAAGGGACCCTGTGGTAAAAATGTACACATGTTTGTTCTAAGCCAGGCCCCTGCCCATCTAAAAGCAAATATAGCCATCTATTTTTCTATACGCTCGAAGGGTAGTATTATGTTATGGTCCCAGTCATCCGTCTATTTGGCAATTTCTTGTGTGCGTAACTCCTCCTACACTTTCCATCGCAATGACTTGAAACTTACCTCAATGAATCTCTATGATGTTTAGTTGTGCATGTGACTCTTAAAATTTGGATCTCTGTAGGCATTCTAGATTTTAACCCATTTAACCCTTTATCACACAATCCCAACTTTTAACAACCTTGTGAAAGAAGCCTTTTGAAAACAATGTGGGAAAAGGAGAAAATGCTGGTAACCAGCATTTTATCCTTTTCCAACAATGTTTTATACCCTTCCCAAACTGATTTTAATTTTTTTCTGTCACATTTATTTTGTCATCTGCAAATGCTTTCGATTTAGACTTGCCTAAAATTTTGTTGTTTGGTAAAGAGTTAAGTGACAAGCCTCTTTGAGCATATATGCACTGATCTGTGAAGCTCTCGTTAAAGATATTCCTTGTTCCAACTCCAGGGTGATTATGCAGTTATCGCAGAGATCAACGAGAAGAAGAAGACCTACCCCCATCTATACAACTTAAACATGGACCCCCAGATGACGGGAAAAATCATCCATTTCATCATTGAAGACCAGGAGACCATTATTGGCAATGGGAAAGCTGAGGGTACTGATTTGACACTTAGAGGTGGCAGGTATGAAACTTTATTTTAGATTTCTTTGCTACTTCTGTAATAGTTCTATTAAGCCCTATAGCACCAAATAAATGGGATCGACACCTTCAGCCTAGAAATAAGACCTAAAAAATTGCAATTTTAATGTTAACCCATTACCACACAATCCCTACTTTTGAGACCCTGAGAAAGAAGCCTTTTGAAAACACTGAGAAAAGGAGAAAATGCTGGTAACCAGCATTTTCTCCTTTTCCCACAGTGTTTTCTACCCTTCCGAGAGCAAATTTCAATTTTTCAGTCACCTTTATTTTGTCGGCTGCAAATGCGTTCAATTTGAACCAGTCTAAAATTTTCTCATGTGGTAAAGAGTTAATCTTGTCTAAAATGAGGCAGCAAACACTGGTCCCTAAAGCAACTATGTTGTAAAAGACACTTTTAAGTTTACACCTTTACTACACAATCCTGACTTTTGACAACCCTGAGAAAAATGCCTTTTGAAAGCAATGTGGGAAAAGGAAAAATGCTGGTGACCAGCATACCCAAAACAAATTACATCGTTTGAGCTTCGTTGTATTGTTGTCTGCAAATGCTCTCAATCAGAGCAAGTCTGCTTTTTTGTGGTGTGGTAAAGGGTTAAGGTTTAACTCTATCAAAAAAACAAAATTTTAGACTCGTCTGAATTAAAATTATTTGCAAACAACAAATTAAATCTAACTTGATGCTATTTATCTTTGACGGGCTAGAAAATGCTGGTCCTCTACCTCAGGCTTGTGTTTTGAATACCTAGGTCAAGGTCCCTTTTCCATCTCATGATGCTTATATTCCACCTTGTTGAAGTTTCTCGTCTTTTCTACATTACATTTCTTGTACACCTACAAATGGATGAAACTGAATATTGATTGGCTGTAAAATGCCTTTCTTTTTTTTTTTACAGCATTCAAGATGTACATTGTAAAATCATGGAAAAAGATGGAGTTTTCACTCTAGAAACCTTTTCAAATGCCCGTACACTCCGTAATGGTAAATCTGTCACAGCAGAAACAAAGACGCTAAAGCACTTTGACCGTTTACTGTTTGGAACGACCCAGTTTTATGTTTTCTGTAATCCAAAAGAGGCAGGACAGAGCACAGCTGCTCCACCTGATTTTGAGTCCGCTCAAGCAGAAATTGCACAGAAATCTGGAGGCTTTGATATGTCTGGTGGCAACAAATCTAGAGGTAAGACAGATACTTTTTGTAACCAGTCTCTTTTTCTTTCTGTTTTTATCTGTGTTGAGCCCTTGAATGTAGCTCAGGCGGTAGCATGTATGACTTGAGAACAAGAGGTGGCTTGTTTGATGTTTGGCTAGGCCAGTTTTTTTTAGGCTTGATGACAGTCATTAGGACAAGACTTATTCCTTTTTCCTCTTTCATTGCTATCTTTTGTTTCATTACTGGTCATGTGGGAAAGAAGCCAGTGGGTTGGAAAGAATATTGTGCAGAATACTGGTAAATAAAACCCCGAGGAAAGTATAGATGGTAGCACTGGCAACTGGGACATAATGGAAATAATGTTGAAAACAGCACGAAACACCATACAATCAACCACGGTAATTTTTAACTGTTATCGTCTTATGCTTTACCAAAAAGTTCAGTGCTTTCGAAATCTTGGTTACCAGCATTTTCTCCTTTTCCCACAATGATTTCAAAAGGTTTTCTATTTCAGGGTTGTTAAAACTCAGGATTGTGTGGTAAAGATTTAAATCTTTACCACACAAGAAAATTTTAGACTGGTCCAAATTGAAAACAGACGACAAAATAAAGGTGACTGAACAATTGAAATTTGTTCTGGGAAGGGTAGAAAACTCTGTGGGACAAGGAGAAAATGCTGGTAACAGTATTTTCTCCTTGTTCCAAAATGTTTCCAAAAGCCTTTTTACCAGCATTTTCTCATTTTTCCACATTGTTTTCAAATTTCTCAGGGGCGTCAAAAGTAGAGATTGTGTGGTAATTGGTTAAACTAAACTAGCTGAGCTTTTGCACCCACATGCAGTACTACTATTTTGTTTTGTAAGATGATGCCCTTCTACAACAAGACCTGATAGAGGTGATGCCAGCTTGTGAGGAAGCCAACAGTATCTCTGAGGCCTTGGACAAAAGGAAAAGGTTTGACATGATCATTGTGGCTCCTGAGGCCCGTGGTGAACTCAATGGTAGGACAGAGGTATGAATCTTGACCTGTCAGAATGCTTTTCTTTAGAATATTAGTCACAGCATCAGAATTCAATGGGCAGGCTTTGGCTGTAGTGATAGCACCAGTCTAATATGGTCATCTGTGTGGTCATAATTAAGATTGTGTTTTTGATGCTCTACAAACTTTTCAACAGTATTTAAGTTGCATGGTGGAAATACCTTACATGTTCATTGTTTGTCTTGAGCAATTTTATTTGAGCCTGTCTCTCTGAAAAGAGGGCTTAACTCTTTCATAAATGACAAAAATTTAGGCTGGTCCAAATTGAAAGGATTTCCAGGAGACAAAATTTAATGTAACTGGATTGATGATTTTTGCTTTGGATTGGGTAGAAAACATTGTGGGTAAAGGAGAAGATGCTTTGGACCAGCATTTTCTCCTTTTGCTGTAATGTCTTCCATAGCCTCTTTCCTCAGAGCAGTAACCCTCTACCTCAAAATGTACAGCAAAGGGTTTAGTTCCTTGGCAAACTCACCTTTTGAGATATTATATTGTTCTGACAGGCTAACCCTGTATAATGAAAACCTAGTTTTGTTACATCCTTGATGTCATTAACCCTTTCCCAAACAACAAATTTTGGACCCTTCCAAACAGAAAAAGTTTGCAGACAACTATTTTAGATTTGGAGAAAATTGCAGAAAGTTCTCAAGAAGGGTAGAAAACACTGTGGGAAAAGGAGAAATTGCTCATTACGAGCAATTTCTCCTTTTTCCACAGTGTTTTCAAAGCCCTTACTGCAGACACGTAAAAACCAGAGCTTGTTTGGGAAGTTGTTAAAGTAATAGAAAGGAATGCTTTTACTGAAATTGAATTCTTGCCAATCAAACAGGCTTTTATCGTACATTTCAGGTCATGGTGAAGATGACAGACGTTGATACTAGACGTGAATGGATGTGGTCTCGTACAAAATTTCTAGACCGAAGATGCATCATGGCAGAGATGTATGATAAATATGAAGATGGTGAAGAATGGAATCTACCAAAGGTAATAAAGTGTGGGCTTGGTTTGTGAAAAAATATTTTACTTTTCTACAAAACAACGAAATCTGGGAGGGTATTCACCAACCATTCTTAAGAACATTCTTGGTCTCAATCTCAAGAATTTTCTAAATTTAAAAATACCGCAACTTCTGATTGGCTAAACCAAATGGTTTAGCCAATCAGAAATTGTGTTATTTTCAAATCTAGAAAATCTTCTTTTGGTTATCCCTGTGGCATATGACATAACAATTAACACATTACAATATTAAGTCAAGTGCAAGGAATGTAAGGTAAATTACGTCAGGCTTCCATTTTGGTTATGAGGCATGCGCATTTTACCTCGGTAACTAGAGCGTCTCCAATTGAAAAGTTAGTATCCGAAAATCGTTATTTTCAACGATCATTACTGTGAAATATCCCAAAATATTTCTTGATAACCAACTGGAAAGTATGGAATTAAATGCCATAATCATCATTTCTAGTGGTGTATTTCCCAAACGACAAATTTTTGGACTAGACCAAATTGAAAGCATTTGTGGACGACAATTCAATTCTTGCTGAACAGATGATTTCTGTCTATGATAGGGTAGGAAATATTGCTGGAAAAGGAGAAAATGCTGGTTACTAGCATTTTCTCCTTTTCCCACAATGTTTTCAAAAGGCTATTATTCCAGAACCGTAAAAACAAGGGATTGTTTGGGAAAGGGTTAAAAATCCAACTTAGTCACTGGTAAGAATATAATTAAATCGTAAGGATGTGTTACCACAAACTATTTCCTATTTTAGAATGTTTTGACTGAAGTGGTGGAAATGTTGCTTTATAGCCTCTGAACTCGTAACAAACAGCAAAATTTTAGACTTGGTCAAATTGAAAGCACTTGCAGATGACATTATAAATGTGACTTAAATTTAGAAATTTGTTTTGGGGAGGGTAGAAAACATTGTGGGAAAAGGAGGAAATGCTGGTAACCAGCGTTTTCTCCTTTTCTCACAATGTTTTCAAAAGGCTCTGTCCTCAGGGTCGTTAAAAGTCCAGATTGTGTGGTAAAGAGTTAACTCTTTACCACACGAGAAAATTTTAGATTGGTCCAAATTTAAAGCATTTGCAGACAACAAAAGAAAGGTGACTGAAAAATAGAAATTTGTTCTGGGAAGAGTAGAAAACACTGTGGGAAAAAGAGAAAATGCTGGTTAGCAGCATTTTCTCCTTTTCCCAAAGTGTTTTCAAAAGGCTTCTTTCTCAGGAGTGTCAAAAGTAGGGATAGTGTGGTAATGGGTTAAATAAAAATTGTGCATTTGCCCATCTACGCAAGTAAATTATTATTAACATTCTGTTTTTGCAGGAGAAGGATCCTTTCTATGACGAGCCAGATGCAGACTGCCATGTAGGTAGCGTCAAAGTTTGGACACAGTCACTCTCTTACATGGTAAGTCAACTCCTCATTCCTTTACCGCTTCCACTGATTAATGTTTTGACGATGCTTGTGTAGGAAAGCAGACGGTGCCAGGGGAAGAACACTGTGCAAAGTACTAGCAGCAGAAACCCTAGTAAAGCATATATAGGTGCACCAGCCACTGCAATATAGTTGAAATGATGTTGAAATTGGCATTTAACCCTTTACCGAACAATCACTGGTTTGTACGACCCTGAGATAGAAGCCTTTTGAAAACATTGTGGGAAAAGGAGAAAATGCTGGTAACCAGAATTTCCTTTTCCCATAATGTTTACTACCCTGCTGGAAACATGTTTCAACTTTTGAATTACTTCCATTTTATCGTTTGAAACTGCTTTCAATTTGGACAGGTGTAAGATTCTGTCATTTGGTAAAGAGTTAATGCCATCCCATCAATCAGTTGATTAATCGCCAAGCCAGAAGTGGCATAAAAAGTTATCTGAAAGAGTTAATGAATATAAGTTTTTAATCAAATGGGTACTGTGTTTCACCTAATTTACACTCCCTCCGTAATAGTTGGACCCTTCACAATATTACTTACTCCAGAAGCCTCGCAACAACCCCCACCCACACCCAACCTTAACTGATGGTTGGCCACTGGACTGACAAACTTCCAAGTGCAAGATAACTTCACTAAACCACAGACTTAGGAAATTTATTGATTCAATATATCTTATCGATAAACTTATCGGTGTGTCATTGACATAATCCTAGTTTTACATGTACTTCACATAGCCCTTCTGACTATCCGAATACACATGCACTTCAAATACCATTATAAACTTCTGGCAACACAAACTTGTTAACTTACTTTAAAAAATCTTTAAGAAAATCAAGTATCCACAACTGGTGTTCCATATAAATTGTGAATGTTATTTTATGTCCAAGTGAATCGTGATTGGCAGTAGATTTTGCATTAATACAGCTTGTCTTTCCAATATGGCGACTGCTTTGCACACGGCACTAACTAAAACCTTAGATCAAAGTACCATACTTATTCTACATCACTGCCCTGAAATTTTGGTAAATTTGCTGTGAAATAAAAGCGCCTTGTTGGTGTTTTGCATCGTATCCTTGTGCCTCACTTAGGTGAAATACAGTATTACAAAAAAAAAACAAATCGCTTGCCAAAAATACAAATGGAAATTCCAACAAATAAAAGGTACTCATTGTGATTCTGATGTAATATATCTTTATTTGCAAAATCCTTTACCATACAACAAAATGTAGATTTGTTGTAAATTTGTCCAAATTGAAAGCATTAATATTGCAGATGACAATTTAAATGTGTTTCAAATCATAGAATTTTTCTTTGAAAGTGTAGAACATAGTAGGAAAAGGAGAAAATGCCGGTCACAAACATTTTTCTCCTTTTCCTAAAATATTTCAGGGCTCCAGATAGAGGGACTGATTTCAAAATTGAAAGTATTAATAATTCTCCACTAAACCCTATGTTTTTGGTACTCATTAGAAATGTCTCATCCAGAAATTTTAATGAGTACCCACAACATAGGGTTTTGAAGAGAAATAATGGATTTAGAATGCCATCACTCCCTCTTCTCTGGAGCTCTGTGTTTTCATAAGGCTTCTCTATCAGGGTTGTTAAAATTCGGGAAAGGGAGCTAAAAGGTCATTGTAGGTCTTGAAAACCAACATTTTCTATTTTTCCCAGAATGTTTTCAACTATTTCAAAGACAGAAATTATCTGTTGAGCTACATTCATTTTGTTGTCTGCATATTCTCTCTATTTGGACCAGTCTAAAATTGTGTTGTGTGGGAGTAAGTTAACCCTTTACCACACAATCCCAAGTTTTAATGACCCTGGAGAAGAAAGCTTTTGAAAACTTTGTGGGAAAAGAAGAAAATTCTGGTTACCAGCCTTTTCTTCTTTTCCCACAATGTTTTCTACTGTTCACAAAACAAATTTAGATACTTGAATCAAATTTATTTTGTCGTCTGCAGATGCTTTCAAAATGGACTGGTCAAACATGTTGTCATTTGGTAAAGATTTAAGCATGAAGTTCTTTTACAGATTGAAACTAGTGAGACATTAGATATCACAGACTACAAGGGAACCGCTGTTGGAAAATTGACTGTAAGTATAGTCAATGTTTCTGGTATAATGTCATCGATGATACTATGGTAACTGGGAAACATACCTAACATGCATACCTAGCATCTTCTATCTATTGTTCACCCATCAAATCAAAAACAGAAGGTATTTTAACATCACATCAGTTGAAAAAAATATCTGATACGTCTTCATTACTGATAACTTTCTTTCCATATTTTCAAACTGTAATTATATAGCACAATTTTCTTCAATGTTTTGAAGATGATCACCCCCCCTTCCCCCTTTTTTTCATAAAACTGATAATTCATGTTTGACAAGTGAAGGTCGTCTGCTGTGAAGTCATAGCCCTCGCTGGACACAAAAGTTACAGTAACTTAATCATTTTCTTAAAAATAAAGATTTTTTTTTTTTGCGATTTTTCAAATAACAGGAGTTATCGCAGTTCCATAGTTGACTACCATTAGAGCACCTGTAGTCAACATGGTGGCTTGACTTTACTGGATGCTGTTCTAATTTTAGAGTTGAAGGATCAGCAATCTAATTGGTTGAGACATTTTTTCTGTCTGTAAAACACAACTTAAGCTTTGATAGCAACATTTACTGTAACAATGTATCCAAATCGAAAGCATTTGCCGACGACAAAAGTGACTGAAAAGTTTATATTCGTTTTGTGAAGGGTAGAAAATGTGGGAAAAGGAGAAAATGCTGGTTACCAGCATTTTCTTCTTTTCCCACATTGTTTTCTGAAGGCTTCTTTCTCAGGGTCATCAAAAGTAGAGATTGTGTGGTAATGGGTAAAGCTTGTATATTTCATTTTTGTCTATAGATTGGTCTGTTCCCCTGTGATGCCAAGGGCAAGGAATACACTGAGAAAGATGACATGTTTGTTGAGAATCCTGATGACCTTTTGAAGCGTCAAACAGGTATCAACTTTAAGGTCAAGATTGTGAATGGCAGAGGATTACCTGCAAATTATTCTGTAAGTATTATATTTTGTTTAACTCTTTACCAAATGACAAAATTTGAGACTGGTCCAAATTCAAAGCACTTTCATGGTTACGACCAGTGAAAATACCAATTTTTATATTCTACCTCTTCAATTGAAAGTGGGAACAGTTGTTCTACGAACTAGTTTCCTAGGTGAAATGCACATGCCTCACAACCAGATGGAAATATGGCATGATTTACCGTAAGTTTCTCGTGCTTGACATGATATTGTAATGCATTGCTATACGGAGGGGGTATGCCACAGGGAATGACAAAAAAAACCTTGTGCATTTTGATAAAGTCCCCCCCCCCTTCTTCAGAAAGGTTAAAAGCATGAAATGAATAGAATATTTGGGAGGTTTTTTTTTTGGTAAAAAAAAGAAATTTATCCATTGCACCTCAAGTGAAAAAATGTTCATGTGATGAAATTTCGATCTTTCACTGTAAAAAACATATATCCTCTAAATATTATTTCATCGCAGTAAACATTTATTGTCCAGGTAGGATTTTGTCTAGCCCAACTGCTTTAGCGTAAATTATTCATATCGCTGATTCGACTTTACTGGATGCTGTTCTAATTTTAGAATTGTAAGATAGGCAATCTAATTGGTCGAGACCTCTTTTCTTAGCCATCTGGACGGCTCGTCTTAGAATTTAAAATTAGAGATGAGTTTAAGAATTGTTTGTGACTATGGATGTTGATAATGTCATAAAGTCACTGATTGGTTACCTGCTTCACTCACTGTTATCTTTTAACTCATTACCAAACGACAAAATTTTAGACTTGTCCAAATCGAAACCATTTGCAGATGACAAAATAAAAGTGATTGAAAATTTGAAATTTTTCTTGTGAAGGGTAGAAAACATTGTAGGAATAGGAGAAAATGCTGGTTACCAGCATTTTCTCCTTTTCCCACAATGTTTTCTAAAGGCTTCTTTCACAGGGGCATCAAAAGTAGGGATTGTGTGGTAATGGGTTAAATCATTACCAAACGACAATATTTTAGGCTTGTCGAAATCGAAAGCATTTGCAGATGACAAAATAAAAATGACCGAAAATTTGAAATTTTTTGTGTGAGAGGAAGAAACACTGTGGGAAAAGGAGAAAATGCTGGTTACCAGCATTTTCTCCTTTTCCCACAATGTTTTCTAAAGACCTCTTTCTTAGAGTCATCAAAAGTAGTGATTGTGTGGTAATGGGTTAATCTTTAACTCTATTTCAGACATTCTACTGTAAACATCGTATATATCTTGAAGACAAAGATTCCCAAACAAAGGCAATCAACAACACAACCAATCCGGACTTTAATTATGAACGTGTTGTCACACTTCCCACCAATAAAGAGGTAAGATATTGGTAATACTCTCATTATCCCTTGTACCAAACGACAATATTTTAGCCTTGTCTCCCCCAAAAAAGAATTTTGCAGACAACAATTTCATTGTGGCTCAGACAGTGGGATTTTTCTTTAATAGAGTAAAAAAATTGTGGGAAAAGGAGAAAATGCTGGTTAACAGCATTTCTCTTTTTCTCACAATGTTTTCTAGAGGCTTTTTTTACATTGTACATAAAATTCATCATTGTGTGTAAGGTTTAAACATACATCTTTACTCATTTTCATCCAGGTTTTAAAGAGTGTTTTTCTTTATTTTATGACTGTATAATCACCCTTGTATCTTCATACCAAATATTGCCACTGATGGCTGCAAGGTTGCACAGACTTCGTCAGATAGAAAATGCTTTTCATTCTACTGCAAAACCAGCCATGGACACAACAACCACAGTTTCCAGTTTAAGTTGAAGACAAATCCCTACAGTTTCTTTACCCCACTCACCTTATATTGGTTTTTTAATCTGTGTTTACACAGCTGACTAGATTATAACACCATAAAGTTTTAACAGGGTTTGTTTACTCTCTGGCTGTAAGGATGTCTCTTTAACCCTTTACTCCATAGATACTCATTTTGACGTATCATCAACAGACAGCTTTTGAAAGCATTGTGGGAGAAGGAGAAATTGCTCGCAACTAGCAATTTCTCCTTTTCCCACAATGTTTTCCACTCAATCAGATATTTGTTTTACTCATTTGTCCACATTTTTGACATCATATCTTTATTTGCTGCCGAAATGGAAGAGCCTTTGAAAAAATTGTCGGAAAAGGAGAAAATGCTGGTAACCAGCATTTTCTTCTTTTCCCACAATGTTTTCTACCCATCCGATATGACCTTTCAATTTCTGATTCACATTTATTTTGTTGTCTGCAAGTGCTTTCAATTTGGGCTAGTCCAAAATTCTGTCTTTTGGTAATGAGTTAACTCTGTACCAAATGACAAAACTTCTGACTGTTCCAAATTGAAAGCATATGCAGAAAAAAAAATAAACCTGATTGAAAAATTGAAACTCGAGAAGGGTAGAAAGCATTGTGGGAAAAGGAGAAAATGCTGGTTACCAGCATTGTCTCCTTTTCCCACAATGTTTTCAAAAACCTTCTTTTTCAGGGCATTAAAAGCTGCATTGTGTAGTGCAGTTTTAAGCAATGTCAGGGTCATTGAAACTCTAAATGTTAAGTAAAAGGGATGATTTGGTAGATCTGAACTATTATCTGTCAAACATTGTAAACATTGCAGGTGGTGGATTTCCTGAAAGAAGGTGCTTTCATAATCCAGCTGTGGGGTAAACAGAAAGACATGAAACCCAAACCTGGTATCAAGAAAAAGATGTCCAGTATGGGAGGTATCCATGCCCTAAATACAAACCAGCAGGTATGTTAAAGGTGAAACTTCATGATTGGTTGGTTGGTTGTATGGTGTTTAACCCCTCCCCAAATGACAAATTTATAGACTGGTCCAAACTGAAAGAGTTTGCAGACCACAATTTTAGATTTTGAGAATATGGCAGCAAGTTCTCAAAAAGGGTAGAAAACACTGTGGGAAAAGGAGAAATTGCTCGTTACGAGCAATTTCTCTTTTTCCCACAGTGTTTTCAAAATACTTTTACTGCAGACACGTAAAAACCAGAGCTTGTTTGGGAAAGGGTTAATTTTCAACATTATTTCAATTATATCATGGCGGCACCTATTGATACTTTCCTGGAGTTTCTATTACCAGTACTCCTCACAATATTCTTTTCAAGCCACTGGCTCCTTTCTCACATAACCATCGTCAAAACAATGATCAGCGGTGAGAGAGGAAAATAAATCCTGTCGCAATGACTATCATCAATCCTCAGACAGAAATGGGCCGAGCCAGGGATCAAACTCACGCCCCCCCTGTTCTAAAGTCTTGTACACTATCGACTGAGAAATTTTATGAGTATTGCTCCTTGAATGTATTTGCAAAAACAGTATCGAGCCATGTCAGCTTGCGCAGAAAAGTTTGCTGCAACCTGTAGGTCAGAAATCAGATACGCTTACCATAGATCTACCCAGATGGGCTAAAGTTGAATAAATAAACTTGAACACTTTACCGTACAGTTCCTAGTTTTTACAATCCTCAGATAGAAGCCTTTTGAAAACATCGTGGGAAAAGGAGAAAATGCTGGTTTTCTACCCTGTTTTAGTTACGTTCATTTTGCCTTCTGCAAGTGCTTTCAATTTGGACCATTCTAAAATTTTGTCATTTGGTAAAGACTTAATGGTTTTTAGATCAAAGGTAAAGGTCACATTGAGGTCACTTGGCAACATAATTCTGGCCGCATGGCAAATGAAGGAGGGTCAAATAATAAAAAGAAATTGTTGCAAAAGAGTTCATCTTTTGTATCACACAATTCCTGGGAGGAGCAAGATTGGTTTCATGTATCCCTGTGATCGTTCAGTGTAAGGTGCTGTTATGGTTTGAGAAATACCTACTTTTTGTCCATTTTTTTTCGCCGTTGTTTGCTAAAAGACAAAGAAACAGAAGTCTGCAGTTTGGGAATGTATTGTAAAGCATATTCTGTATTTTGTCTTTTTCAGAAATTTGATCCAGAGAAGGTCAGGTATATGATGGAAGTGGCAGCTCTGAAAAAACGCCAAGAAAAAATGGAGTTGAAATTGGTAAACATTTACAGCAGAAAGCAAATCCCACATTTTATTCAATTTTAGTTTAATGCATCTGCAATGGTATCGACCCAGGTCAGTTCCAACAGGCTGATCTGGGACTGTATTCACCAACCATTCTTTGTTTTATTCTCCAAGCTTTTCTAAATTTGTAAGTAACACAACCTCTGATTGGCTAAACCAAATGGTTTAGCCAATCAGAAGATGTGTTACTTACAAATGGGGAAAATTCTGGGGAATAAGACAAAAAATGCTCTTAGGAATGGTTGGTGAATACGGGCCCTGGGCTGATACTTTTTGTTATTGGTCAATTTTCATGTTAAAGGACCTTTCTACACCATGATTCAGCTAAATGTTAAACAAAATTGCTTTTTTCATCAATCCATAATTTTGTGATAACATGCTTGGTATAAAATATCATGGCGATGCATTAAATCCTATTTTTTGTTAGAGCATGGCTCTGTTATTTATGAATGGTCACTCGAAAAGGGATAATCTGGGGATTCTGTACATAAATTGGATGAAACGAATCGAAGATAGTGCAGGTCAGTATAAGCTGATATTTTAAAAATGATTGTATAACATAGTAGAATGACCACTTTTCATACAGAAAATATCATAAAAGTGTAGACCCTGGTCAGCCTGTGCAATTCGCGCAGGCTGACCAGGGTTGACATTTTTTTTATGTTCCCAGATGGTCCGTTTTCGCTTGATGGGTCACATGTGTAATTTCCATGTTTGACCTTGCACATCTATGAAAGTTTTGTGCTTATGTAAATGAAAAAAAGCCGATTTATTGCCACCCTATGGTGCAAACATTTTAGAAGATTTTAACAATGAAACATTATCGGAAAAAGAGAAAATGTTGTTAACCAGCATTTTCTCATTTTTTCCATGATATTTCTTTCCATTTCAAAGACAGTGTACATCTTCAGAGCTACATGTTACTTTTATCTTCAAGTGCTTTGAATTTGGACAAGTCTAGGATTTTGTCCTGTGGTAAAGAGTTTGAATAGTAAGATATTTTTGTTGCAGGCCCATATGAGAAAGATGATCGAGACAGCAGAGGAACATAACAAGAAGAAAGTGTCCACCAAGATCATCAAGGACATATACCACGCTCCAACCAATGACCAGGCGGAGAAGTGTATTGCGCTGATACCGTTGGAGAAAGGTAGGAACTCTTGGTAGGTGCCATACCATCACTCTGATAAGGCAGAGCATCAGGCTTGCACATGTACAAGTGACACACGCATTTAATTACACAGATACTTAGAGGGGGAGTATTTTTTTTTTTCACTTTAGTACACATTACATTTAGATTGAACCAGACAAACTTGTGTTCCTAATGGCCAGCATGTTCTCCTTACCTACAATATTTTCTACAGATAACATGAAGAAATGAGTTCAACTGAGCCATATTTGATTGGTCATCTGCAGATACTTTCAGTTTAGACATGTCTTAAACTCAGTTGTTTGGTAGAGAGTTAAGTTGACTTAATTTACTTCAGTTTTCTTTTTTTTTTTCTTGATATGCCTGAAGAGTCCTATTATGTTATGGCCCTGGTCTGTCTGTCAGTCTGTTCCTCCATTAGCCATTTTCTGTGCGCAACTCCTCCTACAGTTTCCATAGGGATAACTTAAAACTTTCCACAATGAATCTTTCTGATGTGTAGTTGTGCATGTGACTTTAAAAATGTACATCTCTATAGGAGTTCAAGATTTTAACCCATTTCACTGGCAAAACCCCCTTGGGGGTATATATAACACTCTGCGGAGCTCTTGTTTTTCTTCAATCTTCTGCACAGTTTGATCTATCATCTACATGGTCCACAAAAGTAAGGCTTTAGTGTTATTGCTCCAACTATGCTTAAATATCAACGAAACAACAAAATTTTACATAGGACTTAACAAAAGCATTTATAAAGACAAAATAAATGAGGCTCAAAATAAAGAAATCTGTCTTTGATAAAGTAGAAAACATTGTGGTAAAAGGAGAAAATGCTGGTTTCCAGCATTTTCTCCTTTTCCCACAATGTTTTCAGTAGCTTTCACCTTAAGGGCTTTTAAAATCTGGGATTGTATGGTAAAAGTTTTTTTTTTCTGAGAAATGATCTTGTGCTGCTTGTAAGTAAGAAATTGTATGTATAGTTAAAAACACCATGGAAAAGTCTGATTCTCTGCCTTACATATCTGATGTTATTTTCTGCTGTATGCACTGGTAAGATGCATACATTTTTACTCTAGATGTTTGCTTTTTGTCCTTTTATCTTTGAGAAAAAAAAACATTCATTGTTATTACGAGAGACGACTCGTTCATGCATGGCTTCATCCAGGTTTAAAATACAATACCTAACAACTGTGTTAGGGAGAATTCTTGTTAGGTCAGTGGTCATGGTGTTGGCCTTTCATCTGGGCCTTATGGGTTTGAATTCTGCCTGATCCCTGTATTTCTGCTATGCATTTGTTCGTTTGTTTCTTTGTTACTGACTTTGTTTACAAGACTGTATGAATCCTAAGAAAGTATAAAAAATGTTGGAAACATTCAGGGAAAGACAGTGATTGTGAAAAAATTGAAAGCTTTTGCAGTCAACAAATCAGTTTCGGCCCAAATATTCGAATTTGCCTTGGTAAGTTTAGAAAACATTGTTGGAGAAGGAAAGAAATGCTCCTTTTCCAAAATTGTTTTCAAAAGCCCTTTTTTGTCAGA
This sequence comes from Tridacna crocea, assembly GCA_943736015.1. NCBI lineage: Eukaryota > Metazoa > Mollusca > Bivalvia > Cardiida > Cardiidae > Tridacna > Tridacna crocea. The sequence continues at coordinate 50,838,335 of OX031061.1, forward strand.
GTCATTAAATTGGTCCCAAGAGAATGAAATGTATTTTCTGAGGGTAGTAATCTGAGCCATCTTGCAACAGTCAGGGGCAACATTTGGCATGAAGATAAAAGGATGATTATAGATTTCATTAAAATTTCATAAAGCAAGCCAAAAATATATATCTTGAAATGTTTACCGATAGTTTTTTTCTTATCTTCATGCATAATTTCCTCATATACTTACTCCCATTTATTTGTTTCATGCCTTTACTATACACTCGAAGGGTATTATTATGTTTTGACCACGGTTGTCCATCTGTCTGTCCGTCCATTCGTCTGTTAGCAGTTTCTTGTGCATGCAACTCCTACTACAGTTTTCATTGGAATAAGTTCAATCTTACCACAGTGAATCTCTATGATGTGTAGTTGTGCATGTGACTTAAAATTTGGATCTCTGCAGATATTCCAGATTTTAACTCTTTACCACACGAGAAAATTTTAGACAGGTCCAAATTGAAAGCATTTGCAGACGACAAAATAAAGGTGACTGAAAAATTAAAATTTGTTCTGGGAAGGGTAGAAAACACTGTGGGAAAAGGAGAAAATGCTGGTTACCAGCATTTTCTCCTTTTCCCACAGTGTTTTCAAAAGGCTTCTTTCTCAAGGGCGTCAAAAGTAGGGATTGTGTGGTAATGGGTTAAGCTAGATTTTCACTGACAACCCCTTCAGGTGCATATGAACTGCTTTGCAAAGTTGTTGTTATTCATATGTGAGGGTAGGTGTGAAGGAGTTCGATAATAGGTGGATATGCTGATTCTGCATGCAAAAGGAGTGAAATTTGAACTGAATAAAGGAGATGGTAATAATTAAAGTTTAACCCATTACCACACAATTCCTACTCTTGAGGCCCCTGAGAAAGAAGCCTTTGAAACCACTGTAGGAAAAGGAGAAAATGCTGGTAACCAGCATTTTCTCCTTTTCCCACAGTGTTTGCTACCCTTCCCAGAACAAATTTCAATTTTTCAGTCATCTCTATTTTGTTGTCTGCAAATGCTTTCAATTTGAACCAGTCTAAGATTTTGTTGTGTGGTAATGAGTTAAACATGTATATAAACATACAAAGATATTGTCAATAACCATGAAAACTGAGGAGAGGAAAAAAATACCAATTCCTAAAAAATTAATATTCTGTAATAACATTTTATTTATAGATTCTGATGATGAAGACACTGTAGCAGGTGGTGGTGGTGCAGGAACAGTCGGAGTTGTAGGTACGAAACTAAAGAAACAAAACAAATCTGACTCTTCCTCCTCAAGTTCTGATGAAGAAAAGAAGAAAAAGAAGGAAGGAGAAAACCAGTTAAAGATCAAGTTGGTCAAAACAGATGAGAAAAAACGTAGAGGGAGCCACAGTTCCTCGTCATCATCAAGCAGTGACGAAGAAAAGAAACCAAAACAGAAAGAACAGGAAAAACCTAAAAAGCGACCAACACCCCCACCCTCCTCTAGATCTAGGAAGTCCAACAAATCGTCGTCAAAATCGAAATCTTGTGTACTCCTGTAGACTCCTATTTTTTGTTATTCAAAGTGTGTTCTGGCTCTCATAACTGACTACCTTCTGTGACATGTCTAGAGCAGACAATGTCACCTTTAACTCTTTTCGGAATGAAATATTTTAGACTGGACCAAATTGAAAGTATTTGCAGGTGTCAAATTTAATGTAGCTAAAAAGATGGAATTTGTCTTTTATGGGCTAGAAAATATTGTGGGAAAAGGAGAAAATGCTGTTTACCAGCATTTTCTCCTTTTCTCACAATGTTTTCAAAAGCCTTTTTCCTCAGAGTCCTTAAAAGTGGGAATTGTGTGGTAACGGGTAAAGTTTTGGACTTCCAAATCCAAAGCATCTGCAAGCAAAAATTGTGGGAAAAGGAGAAAATGCTGGTAAACAGCATTTTATTCTTTTTCCACAATGTTTTCTAATAGGCTTCTTTATTCTATTTGAGCCCCTTTTATCGTGTACTAATCTACTGAATTTGGACAAATCCAAAATTCATTATTTTGGTAAAGAGTTAAGTAATTTCCATTTTGGTATGACTTAAGATTCCCCTATTAGTAGTACAAAGAATGCAACATTGATATTTGGAGGAGAGAATACTCCTTTTTTGAATTATACTTGAAACATGTGGAAAAGGAGCATTACATGTTAAAAGCAACTGTTGTCTTCCCCCACAGTGTTTTCAACGTATGGTATGGCATTAGTATTAAAAGTCATACCTATTTAGCTTGCATGATATTTTGTTGGAAAAAGTTGAAGAAAAAATTGAACTGTCTCAAAACTTGAAGGAGAGGGGTATTTTGCTATATACTCAATATCTTTATATCATAATTTTTGATGCAATGACCTGGCCCGATTTGTTAGGTATTTTTGCTTATTTTGATTATCTGGTTTTCCTTTTTTGGGGGTCAGTAAAATTTGTTTTGTTTATTATGTTTCTAAATGTTATGGGTGTTGATTAAAATTGCATGAATATCTTGATATGTAATTATTTCCATTCCATGTTTGTCTGATTGTTAAAATTTACCATTGATACTTTTACAGAATAGATATTTTGTGTAAGACTTTTTTGATATACCATGTACTACACAATCCCAACTTTTAAAGACCATGAGAAAAAAAAACACTTTTGAAAACATTGTTGGAAAAGGAGAAAATGCTGGTAACCAGCATTTTCTCCTTTTCCAACAATGTTTTCTACCCTGCTGGAAACAAATTTCAGTTTTTGAGTTTTGTCAATTTTGATGTCTGCATGTGCCTTCAATTTGGACCAGTCTAAAATTGTATTGTCTGCTAAAGAGTTCATGCATCACTGTGATGCATCAAACCAAGCAAGTTATCATATAATTTTGGATCCTGAAAATCCATTTTGCCAAACAACTGACCAAAACCTGTGGTCGAATGGTACTCAGACATATAACAGATTTACCAAAAAGTTTTTTGGCAAAAAGTTTTGTTACATATAAAATTTTATCAAATAGATTTACCAAAAAGTTTTTTGGCAAAAAGTTTTGTTACATATAAAATTTTATCAAATAGTATTTTTCACCATTTATTGAAACATTATAGGTAAGTATTAGGATGATCCAAGTTAATTTTTTTTTTCAAAAGTACAGAATTGTGTGTGTGAATTACATAATTATTTGACCCATCACACAAAAAGGGACCATCTGGGAATTCTGTACATCAATTAGATGAAAACAGATCAACAGGTCAGTTTAAGGTGATAATTGATAAATGATTGTAAACAAGGTACAATGACCACTTTTCATACAGAAAATGTCATTAAAGCAAAAAGTGTCAACCCTGGTCAGCCTGTGAATTTTGCGCAGTCTGACCAGGGTTGACACTTTTAGCAGTTCCCAGGTCTCTTTTTGCATGATGGGTCACAAATATATGTTTTACATTGGCTTGCTCAAAACAAAAAAAAGATCATGTACATTTCGCAAACATAATACAAAGTGTACACATTGCTTTTTTTCTTTACAAATTTGTTTCTATTTTCTACATAATTTAGAAACATTATTTTCAATGTCTTACAGTTTTTTACATTCAGTATAATATTTTAAATACAAATGATACTTAATAGAAATGAAATTGAATGAAAGTTGAGAGTAGAGAGGTAGTCAGCACACACATACTTTTCCTTTTTTTGTAACAGAGGATTTTTAAAACGACTTGTAATTTTTCCACGGATGAAGTCAATATAATCTGATACCTTAAAGCGCTCTTAACAACTACATGTATGTTTGTTTTTTGTGACACATGTAGATCAAGATCAGTGTGCATTTTGTTGATTGGCTACTTCAACTCAGTTTGAATGCCAAGGATTTTTTCGACATATTCATATCATATTTATTTATCATGTTTTTTTATTTACAAACATATCAGTATATCACATATCTTATATACACATGATTCCGTCCACTTTATTAATTCATGACTGTTTTTTGGACTTGCAGCAGACGACTTTTAAAGCCATTGCGGTATAACCTTTTGCCTTATAACCCTGGATTTTTAAACTCTGGGAAAGAAAAGCTTTGAAAACATTGTGGGAAAAGGAGAAAATGCTGGTAACCAGCATTTTCTGCTTTTTCCATTATGTTTTCATATCTATCAAAAAAAATTCACAATTTCGATTACCTTTGTTGCCTTCAAAAGCTTTTAATTTGGTCTTTTTCCAAAATGTTTGTCTTTTGGTAAAGATATCACTTTTTGTCACACTTATATATAAACTTATACTTCTTCAGTATTCTCATGTAATGGCAAAATTTTATATGAGTTTTTTGGGAAAGTGCATTTCTACTGAACATGTTTATTTATTTTTCTTACTTTTTCTTTCTTTTTTTCATAACCTAGTAGTAATTGTTAAGTGTAGAATGTATTTCGATAGATAATGGATAGATAAAGCTGATTGCTTGGATGATAGTAGCATGTTATTTCTTTACTAGATGAAAAAGTTGGACTTGTGCAAACAGACAGCATTTGCAGATAGCATACTAAACATTGCTCAAAAGGCAGAATTTGTCTTAGATAGGATAGAAAAAATTGTAGGTAAAGAGGAAAATTCTTGTTATCAGCATTTTTCTCAGTTTCTACTATGCTTTCAAAAGCTGTCGCAATATGGGGTGTTATATCTCAAAGATGTTTGATAGGGAGTTACTTCTTTGCCAAAAAAAAAAAAAGCTTATAACTCAGGGGAAAAAATCTGTTGAACACATTGTGGGAAATGGAGAAGATGCTTGTAATCAGCATTTTCTCCTTTTTCCACATTTTTTCTACTTTCCTAATACCAAAATCTGAGCAATATTTACTTTGTTAGCCTATCTGCAAATGTTTTAGACACAAGTCAGTTTAATTTTTTTTTTCTGGTACACAAGTAGAAGTTTTCTGCCCTGGTAAAGGGGATCAGAATAAAGTGTCTACAAGACATGTCTACTGTCTCTTGGAAATCAGCTAAATTTTGGAAATCATTGTTTTCTTGTGGTTTTCAAGCTCTGAAGCCCAAACTGTGATAGCAGAAGTCTGTGATAGAGGGATGGTGTGATGAAGGTGGAGTGATGGAGTGAACTGCCTTATCTTAGACAAATATGACATTGACTCCTTTCTTTTTGTTGAGATAGACTGTGAAAAGCTATCATGCACCTCATTTAAACAACAAGTATTGTTATTGCCCTGACACACGTCTCATGTGTGTCATTGTCATGTAAAAACTTTATCATTTAAGAAATAATCTTCTTTCTATAGTGGTTTATCAATCAATAAAACATGGTTGTGAGTTATGAGGCTAAATAAATAATCCACAAGGGCAATACCCATAGTGGTTTATTCATTGCACCTCATAACTCACAGTGTGCTTCACTAACGATAAACCATGCTAAAAAGAAGATTATTTTGATTCTGACATGACCAACTCTCAATGAAAGGGAAACAATTTCATACTTAAGACCAAAAACACAAATGCAGAATATATTCCATTGAATAACTTACTTACTTACTGACTGACTTTATACAGAATGACAGAATGATATAGAGATGTCACTCTTTATAGAATAACATAGATTTTAGCATGCTTTCGTTGGACTGTGTTTATAGTGCCGAATTCACATGACATGTTAAAATTTGTAATATCTATGTTAATTCAGAAGATATTTAGTTCAACTTGGACAAACTATTAACTATCAAAAGGGGAACTCTTACAGCTGGGGCAGGTAACCATCAAAATAGTTTTAATACAATTATGCCCCTTTTTTTGACATACATTTGTTACAGACTCTCAAGCCCTTTAACCCTTTACCACACAATGACGACTTTTGACGATCCTAAGGTAGAAGCCTTTTGAAAACATTGTGGGAAAAGGAGAAAATGCTGGTGACCAGCATTTTCTCCTTTTCCCACAATGTTTTCTACTCTTCCCAAATTAAATTTCGATTTTTCAGTCGCATTTATTTTGTCATCTGCAAATGCTTTCGATTTGGACTAGTCTATAAATTTGTCATTTGGTAAAGAATTAAGAGAGTGTTGGCAAAAGTCTGGAATCAAAATAAAATTGTCATATTTGTCTAGTCTAAGGTTGATTTTCCTTTCTTTTTATCAACACCAATTTTTATAGAGGTTTTTTTCATTTGTTTTCCAATACACCTGTTTGATTTTCTTTTCATTTGTATTTATTCATACCATTTTTGTTTTGTTTTTGATAAGATTAGTGTAAATATTTCTAATTTTGTTTAGTAGGCACATTTGATTTCTACTGAGTGTTTTTTTTTTCTTGGAATTCTGGCACACCATTATTTTATTCATGTCCCACAAACCTTTTATTAATTTCAAAATTTATTATTTCTGTTTCGGTTGCTATTTTTGTAAATACAGTTTTAGTTTTGCAGTGTTCTAACCTAGCTTTAAATGTTATTTTATAGAAAAAAAGAATGGGTCGAATAATAAGAAGAGATACAATTTTCAATTCTTTTATTGTTAAAGATTAAACCATCAATTTTTATTCCCATTGCACTATGCTCTGTGGTTTACCAACCATTATATAGTAAATTTTTTTTTGCAGTTATTCAGGACAGCGATTTTTTCTTAGAGTAAAAATTTAGTGAAAATGACATCTGATTTGATTTTATGACACCAGGGTCTGTATTCACCAACCATTCTTTAGAGCGTTCTTTGTTTTATTCTTCAAGATTTTCTATACATGTTAGTAACACATGTGAATGGCTAATCAGGTATTGTGTTACTTACAAATTTAGAAAATTCTAGAGAATGAGACTGAGAATTTTGTTAAGAATGGTTGGTGAATACGGACCCTGTACTATTCATTGTTGATAAAAAGAGATAACTTAACATTTAGGAATGGAGGTACTTGATAACAAATAATTGCTTTTTTTGGATCACTTTTTCCCCAATTTCAAAAATTCTAATACCATTAGCCTTAGAAATAACATGTTTGTAGTGTGCTAACCAAGTTTGACAGCATGAACAGTGCTAAATACAAACCAGAAGTGGAAAACCCCTAATGCAACACATTTACACCGTTTTTATGTTAGACACAAAGTATGTGACTCGTATCTCTTTACCAAATGACATAATTTCAGACTAGTCTGCAACTGCTTCCAATTTAGACTACTCTGAATCCTGATATTTTAAATTTTGGGATTCTGTGGTAAAGGGTTAAAAGTTTACTCTTTCTTTGGTCTATAAAAGGGGAGAAGTTTGAGATTAAATTATAGTGTGTGATTTACTACTAGTAGTAGTGGTGTAGGGCTTCCTTTACGATTTTTGGTTTCTATGTCAACCTGCCATGACAACTTATATTCAGGTCAAGGTCGTGGCACAAAAGACAACAGTTTAAATCACCAGATGATTGTAAAGGAATAGAAAGTTCATTGTTGCCCCTTGTTTTTTATCCTTCTTAATTTCAGTTTGTTTCCATCCTTTTACCTTCCTCTCCATTTGAATCAAATTCCATTAGTAAACTATCTCTATATACTATCTCCTTTGGTTGTAGGTGTTTCAGTACACAAGAAACCAAGGATATAAATGTTCTCATCTGAAAAGGATTTGAAATGCAAGACTAATGGATGTAAGAGCGGTAATTGAAGATTCCCTAGCCATAGGTTTGACTTTACTTTTATTTCTTAGTTTTGGTTTTTATCAGGAATGACATCACATCTGTGTATGAGCCTTGCCCTGTGAAAAGGGGGTTAAATGCGTCGGCAAAAAGTATAATTTCAGGTCATCTTGTGCAGTTCATGCATGCTGACCTAAGCCAAATCTTTTTGCTGATAGTCAATTCAAGGAAAGGGGAAAGGGGTGACAATGAACCTGTAGATAGTGGTGTAGGAACAGCACCATTGAAACACTGCCAATTTTGTTTATTTTTTATGTTTACCTTTCTAGGTAAATAAAAGCTTATCAAAGCAAACCTGTGATAATTTGTAAATAAAGAAAGATGATACACTTTTTTTTCCTTTCATTATTAGCATCCAGAAAAATAATCATAATTCAAGAGAGTAACTCATTTTTTTCTTTCCCAGTCATAATGCATTGTTTGATTGCACTCCATTCCATTTCCAAAATTTCTGTCTCATTTCTTTTTTCATATAAATTCAAATGTTATAATTACCTACTTACTGAAGTTCTTTTTTTGAAGTTATTTAACTTTCTCTGACCTTTTGTACTACAATAGGTTTTGTCCTTTCTCTTCGATAAACTTTTGAAATTCTATGAATCTTGATCAAGTAATCAGAAGTATGTTTCCAACCAGATCCAATCTTTGAAATCTTAAAAGAACGGAACAGGAACTTTGTTTATGATATCTGCTTGAACACATCAGGTTCATTGTTGAACACATATATGTGTTTGACGATGAACCTTATGTCCTCAAGCCAATATTATGAATACAGGTTCTGTTCTGTTCTGTTTGCAATCTTAACACTTTTACTGCTAAAAAAGTTAAATAAAAATAAAAAGAAGTACAGTACTGTAGAAAGGTTGCAACAAAAAAATGGTTGTGCTTGTTCTCTCAGTTTTGTGCTAAGCTCAATCCCTAGAACAGAGAAGGTATCTTAATTCTTGTATAAGTTTGGGATAAGATCTAAAGTGAAGGATCTCATCTGTGCAATATCTTGTGTAACTTTTTATCATTTTCTTTTTGTCTCTGTAGTTCTGATTTCTTCCTTATATTTTTTCTTAGTTGTACAGTATAGTAGAGATGCACTTTCCCAGATCTTCATATATCAGTGATATATTACATGTATAATTTTGGATGTATTTGTTTTTCGGTTTATCATGGAAACAGAAATGTCAATATAAATGTAAAAGTTTTATAAATCTGGTTCAAGAAAACAAATGTATACCAATCACAGTTTGATCAATTAGATATTCCAATTGGGGTATATGTTACAATGTTACAAAAATACAGTTTTGCTTGAAAAATATTCATTTTTTTAGCCTGGTTTATTTTGTCAGTATGGCAATGTTCCATATTCAAGAACTATACTTAATGTATGCCATACAAACATATTGGGTGAACACAAGCTGGCGATCCCTAGCAAATTTTGAGTAATACAGTATTGGGAAACCTATACTACATATCTTTAAAGGGCAGGTAACCCTTTGGGTATTTTTGACACATTTATGCCCCTTTTTTAAACCTAGATTTTTCACTGACAAAGCAACTGTGATGGATCTGTGGCACAAAAATGCAGCTCTCTTACTTTTAATTCTTTACCACGAGAGAAATGTATACTTGTTAAAAATTGAAAGCATATGCAGATGACAGATTGAAGTTGGCCCAAATGACAAAATTTGTCCTTGATAGGGTAGAAAACATTGAAAGCATTTTTTCCTTTTTCCACAATTGTTTTCCAAAGCACTTTTTCTTGGGGGTCATTATAACTCAGGAATCTTTGCTAAATGGTTAATAACTCCTGCCTTGTGCCAACATTGTGTAAATCCTGTTTGTAACCCGCTCACAGTATTTTTTAATTACCCCAAAAGATGCATAAATAGATGAATGGTTTTACTGTATGTTAATGTATATGTTGTTTGTTTATGTATCCATGTATGTATTATTTATTTCAGACATTCCGTCCATATTTAAGTATTTTGAGATCACATGACCATGCACCTGCAGATGACTATGTTGGTCTGTCAGACAGCAGACCACTTCTGATAACATTGTGGTGAAAGGAAAAATTGCTGATAATGAGAAATCTTTCCTTCTACACAATATTTACATTCATGCAGTAGAATGATGTCTTCAAGGTAGTTTGCTGTATCATTCTTTCATTACCACACAATCCCTACTTTTGACGCCTCTGAGAAAGAAGCCTTTTGAAAATACTGTGGGAAAAGGAGAAAATGCTGGTAACCAGCATTTTCTCCTTTTTCCACAGTCTTTTCTACCCTTCCCAGAACAAATTTTAATTTTTCAGTCACCTTTATTTTGTCGTCTGCAAATGCTTTCAATTTGGACCTGTCTAAAATTTTCTTTTGTGGTAAAGAGTTAATTACCCATAGTTATCCCTTTACCAAACAATATTATTTTAGTCTTGTACAAATTGAAATAATTTACAGATGACATATAAAATTTAATCAAAGGATGGTTTTTAAATGAATAATGAAGAACAAGAAACATTGAGAGAAACGGAGAAAATGCTGGTAACCAGCATTTTCTCCATTTCTCACTACATTTCTAAAAGCTACTGGAGATAATGAAAACACCAGAATGATTGGTAAAGGGTACCCAGCACAACTTTGTATAGTATTTGTACATTTCATAACTTATATATATTTAATTGCTTGTACAATGATTTTCACTGAGTGTCTTGTGTTCCTAATGTATTCGTTAAAAGGCTTTTCATGACTTTATAATGGATGTCTTACAGATCTATTTTAATTCATATGTATGTCCTAGGTCATTTGTTCTTTTTTTGAAAAATTAAAGAACAAGATATTACTTCATGTGAGGTCAGATTGGGGTGGTATACTTCTACAAAATAATTATTATTTCATCAAAGCTGAAATTGTAGGTAGGCCTACCACTGTTGTTTGGCAACCCATATGAATATCTACAACGTGTTTTTTTTTTTTCTTCTGTGGAACTCATTGTAATACACTGTAGCAAAAGGATACATTCCTTATAGTGAGACATGCCTGTTTTTGCAAAAAAAAGTCTTAATTTATATTTAACTCAATTTCACAAAATTACATGTATGTTTTCTTTGTCGTCTGCTGCCATTTTGTTCCTGGATTGATTGCCTTTGATTTGCTAATGAACCATTAATGCATAATATATCATGATTGAAAACAACATACCTGTGTGTAGAATTAATGATCCATATTTGCTCAACTGCTTAGGAATGATAGGGTTTACATTTTTTCTATTCTTCGATTTCAAAAGTTTTGCATAATGATAATCTGCCTTGCATGGAATCCTTGGGGAAAAGTGTTGATGTAAAAGTGCCTTGAGGTACTCTATATATAACATAGATTGTGGCCTGGCTGCACTTTAGATAGATTTGTTACTTGTTTGCACCAATATTATAATCTAAAGGTGTTTTTTGTGTTAACACAGTATTGTACAGAACGTTTTTGGACCAACCAAAACCTATTACAATGTGCACAAATAAGATCAAGTTAAATGTAAACTATGATTGAAGCATTGTTGGTAAAGAAGCAGTTATTGCAAGCTACAAGGATTTATTCTTGTTTCTTGATCTTTTTTTTTATAGAATTTTACTGTAGGAACATAAAATGTGGTAGATGTACATAAACAGGTTTGATAATCATTCTCTTACAGATTTGATTTCACTCTTTACTGAATAGTAAAATTTTAAATACAACCAAATTCAAAGCCATAGCAGGCAACAAATTAAGCATATTTCAATTTATGATTTTTGTCTATGGTAAGTTAGAAAACATTTTGGAAAAAGGAGAAAATGCATTTTCTCCTTTTCCCACAATTTTTTTTAAAACCTTTCTCTGTTAGGGTCATTAAAACTTGGACTTGTTTGGTAAAGGGTTACCTGGTTACCAAACAATCCTTTCGTTACAGTTTTGAGTGACATGGCTTGTGAAAACTGTGGAATAAGGAGAAAATGCCAGTAACCAGCAGTTTCTTCTATTTCTCAAAACCTTTACAGCCCTTTCAAAAGCACCGCTGGGAAATAACAACTGAAATAATGTCGAAAAGGGCTGTAGATGCCAAACAACCCTTTCAACTCTTTACCAAACGGCAAAATTTTGGGCTAGTCTAAATTGAAAGCATTTGCAGACGACAAAAAAAAAATGTGATTCAAAAATTGAAACTTAATTTGGAATGGATAGAAAACATTGTGGGAAAAGGAGCAAATGCTGGTTACCAGCATTTTCTCCTTTTCCCACAATGTTTTCAAATGCTTTCTTTCTCAGGATCGTCAAACGTCAGGATTGTTCGGTAAAGGGTGAAAGGCAAATACCATATTTTAAGGCGCAACTTATTTGTCGTCTGCAAATGCTTTCAATTTGTACATTATTGTCTGGTATACAGTTAACTCCTTACCACACAATCCTGACTTTAAACACCCCCGAGAAAGAAGCCTTATGAAAACACTGTGGAAAAAGGAGAAAATGCTGGTAACCAGCATTTTCTACTTTTCCCATGGTGTTTCTACTTCCCTTTCCAGACCAAATTTCAATTTTTCGGTCACCTTTATTTTGTCGTCTGCAAATGCTTTCAATTTGGACCAGTCTAAAACTTTCTTGTTTGGTAAAGAGTCAAACAAATCAGTGAATTATGTCTAGTATTCTTTGTACTTGTTTGGGAAAAAATCGATAATTACATACTTTTTCTTTACCTATGTATTTGTTTTTCATTTCTTCCTGCTGCTCATAGCCTTTATACATATTTTCATGTAGAAACATGGTCAATAACATACAAAAGAGAAAGGGAGAAAATGAACATTACCTATATTTTCTCCTCTCTGACAGTGTTTTGTACCCTTTTATTGACAAGGCTCCTAAAATTTGGGCCACATTTTTATCTGTGACCTGCAAATGCTTTCAATTTGGATATGGCTCAAATATCAAACCTCATCACATGCATTGGCTTTCAATTTGGGTCAGTGTAATATTTTGCTGTGTGGAAACACTTAACTCTTGACCACATGCATGTATTAGCATTTTAACCCTTTATCACATTTAATCTCCTCCAGCACTATATTAAATCCATGACTTGGTCGCTCCACTGGCCAAAGGCCAGCGGGCTTATGTCATGGCCCAATGTCAGGTGTGTGTGCCTTAACTTTTATTTCAAACATCTTCTTCTCTGGAACTACCCACCCAAATTTGATGAAATTTCACAGAAATTATTCTCCCATGGTCCTCTTCAGAATTTCTTGAAAGAATTTGATTTTTTCAAAAACTCTGGTTACCACGGCAACAAAACTGAAAAAAATTAACATTTTCTCTGAAACCACAAGGCCAAGGGCGACTGAATTTGGCATGTAGCTTTATCTAATGGACCTTTAACAGGTTTCTTCACATTTAAGGCCTGGGGTCAAAACTGGCTCCATTCCAGGGATCACAAGTTTAACATGGGCTTCCATATATAGTCAATTCAATTTTAAATATTAATCAAGGGAAATAACTTGTTATAAAGGACAAGTTTGTTACTATTTACCTTCCTTGATTATCAAACTGCAGCAGTACATGATTGGTTCTAGATATTTAACCCTTTACTCCATAGATACTCATTTTGACACATCAACAACAGGCAGCTTTTGAAAACATTGTGGGAAAAGGAGAAATTGCACACTGTGAGCAATTTCTCCTTTTCCCACAACATTTTTCACTCAATCAGATAATTGTTTCCCTATCTGTTCATGTTTTTGACATCATATCTTTATTTGCTGCTGAAATGGAAGAGCCTCAAATTGGCATATGAGGTAAAGAGTTAAGTTTATTGATAGTCCAAATGGAAAGCATTTTCAGACGACAAAATATAAGTGACTGAAAATTTGAAATTTGTGTTGCGAAGGTTAGAAAACTTTGGTTACCAGCATTTTCTCCTTTTCCAACGTTTTCTAAAGGCTTCTTTCTCGGGGCATCAAAAGTAGGGATTGTGTGATAATAGGTTAAAATCTATAGTATTGTGGAAATAGATGAATTTTAAGCCACGATAAATGTCAAAGAACTATCTACTTGTGTACGTACACAGTCAAAACCAATGATGATAATACATAAACACTTGTGTAAAATCCTCTATTTACCAAATGACAAAATGATTGCCATGTCCAAATTGGAAGCATTTGCAGATAACAATTTCAATGTGGTTCAGATGGTGACATCTTGCTTTGGCAGGGTAGAAAACATTGTGGAAAAAGGAGGAAATGCTGATCACCTACATTTTCTCCCTTTTCCCTCATTGTTTTTTGAAAATGCTTCTTCTACGTTGTAGGATCATGAAAACCCGGGATTTTTTGGTAAAGGTCAAACTTGTCCAGATTGAAAGCTTTTGTGGACAATAAAATAAATCTGGCTAAAGAATCAAAGTTTGTTTTAAGAAATGTAGAAAATATTATGGGAAAAGGAGAAAATGCTGGTTGACAGCATTTTCTCCTTTACCCATGATTTTTCTTAAAGGCTTCTTTCACAATAATGTGGTAAATCATTTCAGCTTCTTTTAAGGCTCCGCTGATGAACTTTTTTAGCTCACCTGAGCATGAAGAGCTCAGAGAGAGCTATTGTGATAGTGCTGTGTCCATCATCCGTCATCAACTTTTTGCCTTGTGTACACTCTAAAGGCCACATTTTTTGTTCCGATACTCATGAAACTTGTTCAGAATGTTTGCCTTGATGAAATCATGGATGAGTTTGAAATTGGGTAATGTTGGGTCAAAAACTAGGTCACAAGGTCAAATCTTAGAAAAACCTTGTGTATGCTCTAGAGTCTGATACCCATGAAAGTTGGTAAGGATGTTTGTCTTGATAAAATCTCAAATGAGATTGAAAATTGATCATGTTGGGTCAAAAACTAGGTCATTAGGTCAAATCTTAGAAAAACTTTGTGTACGCTCTAGAGGCCACATTTTCAGTCCGATACTCATGAAACTTTGTCAGAATGTTTGCCTCAATGATATCTCGGATGAGTTAGAAAATGGGTTATGTCAGGTCAAAAACTAGGTCACTTGGTCAAATCTTAGAAAAACCTTGTGTATGCTCTACAGGCCACATTTTCAGTCCAAAACTCTCAGAATGTTTGTCTTAATGATATCTTATACAAGTTTGAAAATGGGTCATCTCGGGTCATAAACTAGGTCATCAGGTCAAATGTTAGAAAAACCTTTTGTACGCTCTAGAGGCCACATTTTCAGTCCAAAACTCATGAAAGTTGGTCAGAATGTTTGTCATGATGATATCTCGGACGGGTTCGAAAATGGGTCATGTTGGGTCAAAAACAAGGTTACCAGGTCAAATCTTAGAAAAACCTTGTACATGCTCTGGATGCCACATTTTGAGTCCAACACTTGAAAATTGGTCAGAAGGTCCATAGGTGAAATGTTATAAAAACCTTGTGTATGCTCTGGACGACACATTTTCAGTTTGATACTCCTGAAACTTTTTCATAATATTTGTCTTGGTGATACCTTGAATAAGTTTGAAAATGGGTCATGTGGAGTCAAAATCTAGGTCACTGGGTCAAATATTAGAAAAACCTTGTGTACACTCTAGAGGCCACATTTTCTGCCTGATACTCTTCAAACTTGGTCAGAATGTTTGTTTTGGTGATGTCTCAAAAGAATTTGATAATGGGTAATTGTCAGTCCAAAATTAGGTCACTTGGTCAAATTTTAGAAAAACCTTTTGTATGCTGTAGAGGCCACATTTTCAGTCCAATAGTCATGAAACTTGGTCAGAATTTTTGTCTTATTGATATCTCAAAAGTGTTTGATAATGGATAATGTCTGATAAAAAACTAGGTCACTGGGAAACTAGATTGAAAATGGTTCATGTTTGGTCAATAGACTCAGGTGAGTGATTTCAGGGCCATCATGGCCCTGTTGTTTAAATTGGTTGAAACCAATGTGGGCAAAGGAGGAAATGGTGGTTTCCTTAGGTCTGCTAAAAGTACAGATTATCTGGTAAGGGGTTAAGTAATACCTATTTCAACTAACAGGATAATTGATTTATGGGTGATGATAGAAAACCGAAGTGATTTCGTTTTTCAACAATGCAACTGTATCAAAATATATACATCTGGTGTGAAAAATTGGCATATACATGTACTTTACATATATTCTTTACAATTGTAATAAATGCAGTAACTTCATTCAGATCATGCAAACTAAAAAAATGTTTTGCTAAATTTTAACGAATACACAAAAAATTCAGATCTTCAACCTGAAATGTATATATTGTGATCTGTGAAAAGCGAGCTCAATGCATCAGCAAAATGTAACAAGTCGTGTCAGAATGCGCAGTCAGCACAGGCTGACATGGGTTGAAACTTTTTGCTATTAGTCATTTCGATAGGTGAGTGCAACACTATTCTAAGTGCCTGTACATTCTAAGTGCCTGTACAATGTACAGGCACTTGGAATAGTGATGCACTCACCTATTGATTTTTCATGTCAAAGGATCAGCCTACCTCATCTTGCAGTAGTTTGATAGACAGAATGAATAAATGAATGAATAGCGTTTTAAGGCCCATCGACAACTTAGGGTCATATTGGGCGCACTTACTTTGTAAACAATAATGCAATGTGAAAATAACATACATGTGCAACAACATAAGATAAACATGATAAATGAGGAATGGATGAAACACAAAATGATGCCCCTTTTGTCGCCTTTTACAACATGCATGTTGTCACTTTTGTTCCGCCAGATGAAATTGCAGATGTGACGATCACGGGACTGCAGTGATATATTCTTATACCCCCGATTAAACCACACGGGGTCCCACAGGCCACTTGATTCCCATTCCAAACCCTATTTACATCGAGAAAAAAAATATAGGATTTGGAATAAGAACTACCCAGCCTGCTGCAATCCTACCAATTACGAAGAAAACAGCTGTTTGTTTCTAATTTTAGTCGCCTTTTACGACATGCCATAGAGAAAGGCTGAGGTCCTCTTCTATACAGTAAAAAACCCACGGGACTTTTGATAGACAGGATAGGTTTCATGTATCCATATTTAACTCATTACCGAACGACAAAATTTTAGGTTTGCCCAAATCAAAAGCATTTGAAGACGACAAAATAAAAGTGACTGAAAATTTGAAATTTGATTTGTGAAGGGTAGAAAATATTGTGGGAAAAGGAAAAAATGCTGGTTACCAGCATGTTCTCCTTTTCCCACAATGTTTTCTAAACACTTCTTTCTCAAGGGCGTCAAAAGTAGGGATTGTGTGGTAATGGGTTAAATGACGTCTACAAGAGTCTTTGTTTTGACCATTAGCGCTGACAGGAGTAAAAATTATGCTTAAGAGATTATTTTCTTTCTATCATGGTTTATCATTCAATAAACCATCCTTGTGAGTTAGGAGGCACAATAAACAATCTACAAGGGCGATAGCATTGCACCTAATAACTTCATATATCGTATTTCATGTGACTATTTTTAGAAATGTTATGGGTAAAGAAATGACATCATTTAAGCTGGGGGGAATTATTTCCCTGTCACAGTGAATATTTTCCTCCTGCTGAAAAACTGGTTAATTGACTTGAGATCTCCCGTTTTTAAAGTGGCATTCGTTAACAAAATAATCAGAGGAAATATATAATTTATTTCATCAGCTTGTGGTTTATATGGGGAATATTGGCCTCAAAAGGGATAGGTCCGTGAAAATAACTTGTGCCTTACGGCACTTGTTATTTTCGCATACCTTTCCCTTTTTCGGCAAATATTTCCCCATATTAACCACAAGCTGATGAAATAAACTTTTTTTATTGAACAGGTATTGGGGAAGATTTTACATTCAAATTTGTAAAGTAATGAGTCAAAGAAAAAAAATCTATCTTTACAATTCTTCATTTTTAAAAGCTGTTTTGAGTGTTTGAAAGATCTAATTTCCCAAACTTCAGCTATAGATATTAAGTGCTGTGTAAGTGGATATATTCGCGATATAATGCGAATTATCAAATAGAGACATCTCTGTACGAACTCAAGAAGCGCATTGTTTGTGGGTGTATGTGTGGTAAAAAAAGTCAACAGAAATATTTGCAATTTTTTGACTTCGCGAAATCACAAAAAAAAAATCAATGTCACAAAAATTTCCACTCTTACAGTATGTTAAATCCTTTACCACACAATGCTGACTTTAAACAACTCTGGGAAAGAATTATTGTGAAAATGTGGGAAAAGGAGAAAATGCTGGTAACCAGTATTTTCTCCTTTTCCCACAATGTTTCTACCCTATTGAAGAAAAATTGCACCATTTGAGCCACACTGGAATTGACTCTGCAAAAGCTTTGAATTTGGACAAGGCTAAAATTTTTCAACTGGTAAAGGGTTAAAGTACGCTTAAAATTAATATGAGATGAAATATTAAAAATAAAAATTAAAAATATGTTACAACACAGATATAATGTACAATTTACAAAATGGTCTGGTGGACCATAATTTCATGATAGCAAAATTTCCGACAGAACACATTTTCAACGAACATATCGTACATGGCAGTATCGCAAATACAAAACATGTAAAAATGATAGCAATATCACAGTACTGTTCAACGCTGTAGGTTATAACCATGAAAATGTTACCCTATCTATATCTCGTGTAGAGGAAATATTCGAAAGTTTGAAACAGCATCAGGAACAGTGTAGAAACAAAATTAGCCCGTTTATTTACTACAATTTAGCTTCCTGGTCAGGCTTCAGTTAGCTCTTCATGGAACCACAGTATTTGAGACCTGTCTAAATTGTTTTCAAAGCCTTTCTTTCTCCGGGTCGTCAAAAGGCGGGATAGTCTGGTACAGAGTTAAGCTCCACTAGGACAATATTTAACCCATTACCACACAATCCCTACTTTGACGCCCCTGAGAAAGAAGCCATTAGAAAACTTTGTGGGAAAAGGAGAAAATGCTGGAAACCAGCATTTTCTCCTTTTCCCACAATGTTTTCTACTATTCACAAAACAAATTTCAAATTTTCAGTCACTTTTATTTTTCATTTTTATTTTATTTTTTCACTTTTATTGCAAATGCTTTCAATTTGGACCAGTCTGAAAAATTGTTATTTGGTAATGGGTTAACAACATTTGAAAGCCTTTCGAAAAAATTTGATAATTGCTTTTTATGATACATATATTGATGTATCAAACCTTCCAATTCAACAACAAAATTTTAAACTGGTCCAAATTGAAAGAATTTGCAGACGACAAACTAAACATAACGGAAACATTGAAATTGTTTCCAGCAGGGTAGAAAACATTGTGGATTGTTTGGTAAAGGGATAATTCTTTACCACACAATCCCGACTTTTAACAACCCCGAGATAGAAACCTTTTGAAAACATTGTGAGAAAAGGAGAAAATGCTCGTAACCAGCATTTTCTCCTTTTCCCACAATGTTTTCTACCGTGCTGGAAACTTCAATTTATAAGTTACATATAATTAGTTTTCTGCAAGTGCTTTCAATTTGGACCAGTCTACAATTTTGTTGTTTGGTAAAGATTTCATTGATTTAAAATCATCCATGGTAACCTTGTTTAGCTATTCACTACACAATGACGACTTTAACACCCCTGTGGAAGAGGCCTTTTGAAAATCTTGTCCAGCATTTTCTCCTTCTCCCACAATGTTTTCCAACCTTCCCAGAACAACTTCCAAATTAGAAGTCACATTATTTTTATCGTCTGCAAATGGTTTCCATTTGGATCTGTCTATAATTTTGTTGTTTGGTAAAGAATTAATGAGAATGCTAATGTAAATTATTGCATAGAATTCAGAAGCAAAAACAAACTTCATTGATCTCACAATCATGATTCATTTTTACAAGCAAAAATTTGCTCCTTTTCCTGCAATGTTTTCAATAAATGTAACCTACAGTTGGCATTAACTCTTTACCAAACAACAATGTTTTGGAATAGAGCAAACTGAAAGCATTTGCAGATGACAAAATAAATTGGAATTAAAATTAGAAATTTCATTTGGGAAGGATAGAAAACATAGTTGGAAAAGGAGAAAATTTTCTCCTTTTCCAACAATGTTTTCAAAGGCTGTCATTCTCAGGGTCATTTAAAGTTGGGATTGTGTGGTAAAGAGTTCAATGTTGTACTTGAAGAGTATATGTTTTTTTCAAAAACCATAATCATGGTATGTACAAGACAACAAAGAAGGCACATTAAAATAGGAAATACCTGAACCCTTTCCCAAACAAGCAATTTCTCTTTTTCCACAGTGTTTTCTACCCTTTTTGAGAGCTTTCTGCAATTTTCTCCAAATTTAATATTGTCATCTGCAAACTCATTTGGTTTGAAAGGGTCCAAAATTCATTGTTTTGGAAAGGGTTAATATAAGGTGTGTTGATTTAACTCACAAAATAACATTTGGGGGTGTTAAACCTGAATCTTCACAAGTATCACATTTGTTTTGATTGGTCCCTCTCTACTGACAACCTATAGTAAAAATAATACTTCCAACAATATGTTGTCGACATTCACAATATTTCTTCGTGAAAAGAAAAAAATCCACAAATAAAAGAACAAGACATAGTGTGGTATATCTTACAAGATAAAATCTTGGTAATGAAAAATTAAATGAGACCTAAAATTTTGTGCAAAAAAATGGTTACAGAATCATTATAAGAAGAAACAATTAAACCCTTTATCACAATATCCCGACTTTTAATGACGCTGAGGAAAAAAAGCTTTTGAAAACATTGTACGAAAAGGAGAAAATGCTGGTAAACAGCATTTTCTCCTTTTCCCACAATGTTTTCTTCCTTTCCCAAATCAAATTTCAATTTTTGAGACATACCTATTTTGTCGTCTTGAAATGCTTTCAATTTGGGCTAGTCCAAAATTTTGTCGTTTAGTAAAGAGTTAACCCTCTACCAGACGACAAAATCTTATCCTTGCCCAAATTGAAAGCATTTGCAGATAACAATTTCATTGGGGCTTACATGGTGCAATTGTTGATTGTTAGGGTAAAAAACGTTATGGAAAAAGGAGAAATGCTGGTTATCCGCATTTTCTCTTTATCCCACAATGTTTTCAAAAGGCTTTTTTCCAGGGGTCATCCAAAGTCGGCATTGTGCAGTTAAGGGTTGAGACTCTCTGAACTAAAAGTGTTCACGTGCAAAAAATTATGTGATGCAGTAGATAGAATTTGCTTGAGAAAGTTAAAAAAACACCATAGGAAAAGGAGAAAATGCTTGTAAACAGATTTAGATAACCAGCATTTTCTCCTTTTTGCATTTCTGTCTTCTAAAACCCTTTTTTTGGGGGGTCCATTTTTTTCCCCAAAAGTTTTCTGATTCGGACTTGTCTTTACTCTTTACAGCACAAACCTGACCTTTGACAACCAAAGAACTTTTGAAAACATTGTGAGAAAATGCTGCTTCTCTTCCAACAATGTTTTCTACACTTCAAAAGGCAAATTGCAATCTTTGATTCACATTTAATTTGTCTATTGTTCGGTAAAGAGTAGAAAGTTTTATTTTGTTTAGGGTTTTGATACCAGTATTTAGAGAGAAAAAAAGCTACTTTTTTGTCTTTTTCCCATAATGTTTGAAATCCTCTCATACAGCTATCTTTATTATGTGGCCTGAAAATGCCTCTGATAATGGCAAATCAAAAGTTCGTGGTCTGGAAGCAACTCAATTAATAACTTAACCCTTTACTACACATCGACAACTTTTAGCAATCCTGAGGAAGAAGTCTTTTGGAAACACTGTAAGAAAGGAGAAAATGCTGGTGACAAGCATTTTCTCCTTTTCCCACAATGTTTTCTAAAGGCTTCTTTCTCAGAGCCATCAAAAGTAGGACTAGTATGGTAATAGGTTAACCCTTTACCACACAATGATGCATTTTAACACCCCTTAAGGAGAAAGCTTTTGCAAATACATGTATTGTCGGAAAAGAAGAAATGCTGGTAACCAGCATTTTCTCCCTTTCCCACAATGTTTTCTACCCTGCTTTTGAGTTACAATTATTTTGTCCTCTGCAAGTGCTTTCATTTTGGACCAGTCTAAAATTTTGTCATTTGGTAAAGAATTAACCCTTTAACAGACGACAAAATTTCAGCCTTGTCCAATTTGAAAGCATTGGCAGATGACAATTTCAATGTGGCTCAAATGGTGCAGTTGTTCTTTGATAGGGATGAAAACAATTTGGGAAAAGAAGAAAATGCTGGTAGCAAGCATTTTCTCCTTTTTCCAAAATGTTTTCCAAAGGCCTATTCCCAAGGGTCGTCAAAAGTCAGCATTGTGCAGTAATGGGTTAAATGAAACTTAAAACCTGATTAATTTTAAACTGGTCCAAATTGAAAGCATTTGCGGACGACAAAATAAACATGGCACAAAAGCTGAAGTGTGACCTCAGAGTAGAAAACATTGTGGGAAAAGGCTTTCTCACAATGTTTTTAGGAGGTTCCTTCCACTGGGTCGTAAAAACCAGGGATTGTTTGGTAAAGGATTAAGGGAATCTTTTTATATGGCAGTGTAGATCCAAGATCAGACTGCATATTCTGTGCAGTCTGATCTTGATCTACACTGTCTGCAACTTCAGTGAGTCGCACTTAGCAGTCTAGGCGTTAAAATGTATTGAGACACAATGAAGATGGGAATATTCACAAATAACATAAGGCACAAGGAGATATCTGCTGTGTTTACGACTGTCATTTACTGACAGGTGTGTCTGACCGTCCGTCTGTGCTGTCGCTTTCGGAGGTGGAGGTGGGGGATAATGAGCTGGTGGTACGAATACTGTCAAGATCATGGTCCTTGAAATAAGCGTGATTTAATGCTTCTCTTGCACTGAGTCTTCGATGGGGATTGAACTTTAATAATTTCTGAAAGAGACATAGGAGAAAGTCATGTTAACACAAAGTATAAGTGGAGATTTTCGCAATGTGGAAATTTTTGCAATTTCGCAAATTTGAAAAATTCGCAAACTTTTACACTCTCATACTTTACCACAAGTATACCAAAGAATATCAAATGTTTTGAATTCGAGAACATTTCTGATCTCAAACTATTCAAAATCAGTAAATTGCAAATTCTTCAACTTGTATATAGATACATGTATACAGTAAAGCACTGAACAACCTCACCTCACATTTCAAATCTTTCACTAATGAATAAACAAGATGCATTTTCATAAATGCTGAAAATATATTTCCTCTGCAAGACTAAGAGACAGTTCAGTCGTAATTTAGAATATAGCAGTGGACAGTGCAGATCAGAGATCAGACTGCACATTCTGTGCAGTCTGATCTTGATCTACACTGTCCACAAAAGTTTCTGGTGTTGTCAATGATATGGAAAGAATTAAATCTTTACTAGATGACAAAAATGTAGACATATCCAAATTGAAAGCACTTGCAGACATCAATTTAACCTTTTACCAAACGACAAAATTTTAGACAGGTCCAAATTGAAAGCACTTGCAGACGACAAAATAAACATTAATCAAAAATTGAAATTTGTTTCCAGCAGGGTAGAAAACATAGTGGAAAAAGCAGAAAATGCTGGTTACCAAATTGAAAACTAGAGATTGCTTGGTAAAGGGTTAAATATGTCTTGAATGATGGGATTTCCCCTTAAATTGTTTAGAAAAAGAGAAAATATGTTGGAAAAAGTTGGAAAAAGAGAAAATATTGGTAACCAAAATGGAACCATTTGCAAACAACAATTTAATTGATAGAATTTGTCTTTGACAGGTAAGAAAATATAATGGGAAAAGGAGAAATGCTGGTTACCAAATTGAAAGCATTTGCAGACAACCATTTAAAGTAGAACTTGTTCTTCTACGTCCAAAAAAAAGATGTCTCCCCACTTTTCGGTATCAGATATGTTCTAACTAAAAAATTAGTCATTCTTCTCAAACAGTTTTTGAGTCATAGAGCAGATACGAAATTGTGAGCAAAAATGAGTAAGGATAATAATAAAAGGGAAATAACTGGAAAAATATACAAGTCAGAGTTATGATTCTTGTGCATGACACTTTGTATCAGATGTGCAAAGTTTTATCAAAATTTCTTAAAAGGTTTTTGAATTCTAGAGGGTATATGTTAACCCATTACCACACAATCCCTACTTTAGATGCCACTGAGAAAAAAGCCTTTAGAAAACACTGTAGGAAAAGGAGAAAATGCTGGTAACCAGCATTTTCTCCTTTTCCCACAGTGTTTTCTACCCTTCCCAGAAGAAATTTCAATTTTTCAGTCACCATTATATTGTTGTCTGCAAATGCTTTCAATTTGGAACAGTCTAAAATTTTGTCGTGTAGTAAAGAGTTAAATGACTAAGGAAAATGATCAAAGGGAAACAACTAAAATATATATACAAGCCAGAGTTATGATTCTTGTGCATGACACTCTGTCTCGTGGTGCCCTACAAAATGTAAAGTTTCATCAAAATATCTTGAGAGGTTTTTGAGTTATAGAGCAGGCACAATTTTTGACGGAAAATAATCAAAGAGGAGTAACTCGAAAAAGGGTTTAACCTCGAAATAAATCCGACTAAATACAATATAAAAGGTAAAGGTTGATTTTGTCTAGAATATCTCAACAGAACAAACAAATGTAGATTAACCCATTACCACACAATCCCTACTTTTGACGACCCTGAGGAAGAAGCCTTTAGAAAACATAGTGAGAAAAGGAGAAAATGCTGGTAACCAGCATTTTCTCCTTTTCCCACAACATTTTCTACCCTTCGCAAAACAAATTTTAAATTTTCGGTCACTTCTTTTTTGTCGTCTGCAAATGCTTTCAATTTGGATCAGTCTAAAATTTTTTCATTTGGTAAAGAGTCAAAGATAAGACTGCATGTTTAGTGCATAATAGTTGTCAACTCATTACCACATAATCCCGACTTTTAACAACCCCTAAAAAGAAGCCTTTGGAAAACATTGTGGCAAAAAGGAGAAAATGCTGGTAACCAGCATTTTTTTCCTTTTCCCACAATGTTTTCAACTCTTTCCAAGACAAATTTTAATTTTTGAGCCATAATCATTTTGTCTTCTGCAAGTGCTTTCAAATTGGACAAATCTACAATTTTGTCGTTTGTGAAAGGGTTAATGAATATTCATTTACCTCAAATAAAGATTTGGCTACTGGGTCCATTTCCGGAATGTAACTGGACACAGGTTTTGGTGGGAAAGGTTGAAATGAACTCCATGGTAAAGAAACATTCTCTGGCCAATCAGATTCAATTGGTCTACCCAGAATTCTGAAAAAATTTATTAAACTAATTTGATTCAGACCCTTAAAAAGTCAAATACAGATAACCATCACCCTTTGCCACACAGTGCCGACCTTTGACGACCCTGGGAAATAGGCCTTTTGGAAACATTTGGAGAAAATGCTGGAGCAAGCAGTTTCTCCCTTTCACACAAAGATTTCTACCCAATCAAAGAAAAATTGCACCATTTCAGCAATGCTGAAATTGTTGTCAGCAAATGTTTTTAATGTGGACAGGGCTAAAATTTTGTCGTCTGGTAAAGAGTTAAATAACTGTGCAAGTATTGTGGCATAAGAGATAATTCACTGCAAACTATTTCTTTTTTTTTTTCAAAAGGACCTTCTTCTTAATAAAAACAGCTAACTGTTGTTTGTAATTCGATGAGTAAAGCAAACAATCCTTGGTTTTTAAACTCTGGGAATGAAGGTCTTAAAAAACATTGTGGGAAATCAAAAAAATGCTGGTAGCCATCATTTTCTCCTTTCTACACTATATTTTCCATCTACCAAAGATTAACTTCTACTGTTAACCCATTACCGCACAATCCCTACTTCTGACATTAGAAAACTTTGTGGAAAAAGGAGAAAATGCTGGTAACCAGCATTTTCTCCTTTTCCCACAATATTTTCTACTCTTCACAAAACAATAATGAGTTAAGTCACAATTTCAGTCTTCTGCAAAAGCCCAATATTATTCATCAAGTCTAAAATTTTGTCAATGCGTTAGTAAAGCTTCAAGGTGGCCCTTCAGAATTTGAAACGAAAATTTTACAAAAATATCATCCTTATACTCCCAAAGCCTTATAATCGTCATTCATAAAACCCCAGTAGTCGAAAACCATCCAACAACACGAGAAATGAGAGATTTACTACGGCCAAGGTCAACATCGACGGGAAGCACCTTCTATTTTTACATGAACAACTCGCTCATTTACATACTGGAAATACACAGACAAAGCTTCAAACATAGCGTCCGAAGAAGATATTATGAAAAATAATTACATGTTTGTTATGTAATGGAATTTAAGTGTCATTAGTCACGTGACAGTCACTTAACATTCCCACAATGCATTTTTTTATTTTTGGCGTGAAATCTAAAAATAGCTTAAGAGGCTACGTAGCCTTTTAAGGGAATACCATCCAAAAAAAATTTGGGGGTAATTTTATGTTTCTTAATTATTGAAGATTTGTATTGTTTTTTCATATAGATTTCAGTGATATACATAGTTTTTGATTTGGTGTGATGTGAAAATTCTAAGTAACCACCTTTAAGCAACAAGGTTATACTTTCATTAACTGCTAATATCAAATGTTTACTTACTCAAATATTTTAACAAGCTGATCAATATCTGACTCGCCACAAAACAAAGGCCTGAAATATACAATAAACATTTCACCATTTGCAACACAATCCAGACTTACAGATCATAAAACCACTATATTACACTTGAAATTTTTCGTGGATGGAAGGGTCTCACAGCTCTGACAAGTGTGCATATTCTGGATAAAAATAATTCCAAAGAAGCTTACATACAACTTCTCAATTCTAAATATAAAAATTCATAAATATAAAAATTATAGATAGGAATCCTATGTTTAACCCATTACCACACAATCCTTACTTTTAACGCCCCTGAGAAAGAAA
Source organism: Tridacna crocea (assembly GCA_943736015.1). Lineage (NCBI taxonomy): Eukaryota > Metazoa > Mollusca > Bivalvia > Cardiida > Cardiidae > Tridacna > Tridacna crocea. The sequence continues at coordinate 50,864,901 of OX031061.1, forward strand.
CCTTTAGAAAACATTGTGGGAAAAGGAGAAAATGCTGGTAACCAGCATTTTCTCCTTTTCCCACAATGTTTTCTACCCCTCACAAAACAAATTCCAAATTTTCAGTCACTTTTATTTTGTCGTCTGCAAATGCTCTTGATTTGGACAAGCCTAAAATTCTGTCGTTTGGTAATGAATTAACAAAATTAATGACATCATATATGGCTTGCAACATGCAAAAAGAGGCATTCAGACATTTGTGTAAAGTGTTGTCTTGGATCGGCCTGCACAATCCACACAGGCTAATACAAGACGGCACTTTACGATTACAATACATTTTGTCGGATAGTTGACTTGAGTGAACAAAACACTACATAATAACAGAAAGTGTAGTCTCTGATTACCCTGTGCAGACTGCCTAGGCTAAACCGAGACTACACTTTACGCAAATGTCCAATTACATGACGTCACTTTATGATTATAATAGCTTTTATTGGACAGCAGACTTAAGTGAACAGAAAACTACATAATAACGGAAAGTGTAGTCTCGGATTACCCTGTGCAGACTGCCAAGCTAAACCGAGTCTATATTTTACGCAAATCTCCGATTATCCCTTTTTGCATGTTGCAGGTCATATGTGATGTCACAAAATTCTTATCTACAACATGACTGTGAGGTAAGAGAATTTGACATGGCTGTATCTGGCTGAAAACAAGAGCACTACAAGGGCAGACTGCGCAGGCTGACCTGGGTCGACACTTTTCGCAGATGCATTAACCCATTACCACACAATCCCTACTTTTGATGCCCCTGAGAAAAAAGCCTTTAGAAAACATTGTGGGAAAAGGAGAAAATGCTGGTAACCAGCATTTTCTCCTTTTCCCACAGTGTTTTCTACCCTTCCCAGAACAAATTTCGATTTTTCAGTCACCTTTATTTTTTCGTCTGCAAATGCTTTCAATTTGGACCAGTCTAAAATTTTCTCGTGTGGTAAAGAGTAAAGCCCAATTTCACAGAGCATGGCTCATTTACACTATCAAAAACAGAGACCATCTCTTGAGCTGCATTCATTTTGTCACCTGCAAATGCTTTCAATTTGGTCAAGCCCTACATGTTGTTGTTTGGTAAAGAAGTAAGGAAGTCAATCATATTTTAAAAACTTTGTTATCTACTTCATCTCATCACTTTTGTCTCAAAGCAGTTGGAAGTAAAATCAATTGATCAGAGCACAGCAAACAGCTAATCGTACCTCCTATTAAATAATTCAGCAAATATACAGCCACAACTCCACATATCCACAGGTGTGGCATACTGAGCTTGTAATATCACTTCTGGTGCCCTGTACCATAAGGTTACAACCTGTAAAGCAGAAAAGCAGAGTACAACAAGAGGGCCACGATAGCGCATATTTGCTCACCTGTGTCTTTTCTACCACAAATGACTCATTTCTAATCTCTCCTGAGATATCAAGATAAGCATTCTAACAGTTTCATATGTATTGGACTAAAAATGTTACCTCTTACCCAACATGACTCATTTCCAAACTGGTCTGAGATATTATATTAATTCTTTACCAAACGACAAAATTTTGGAGTAGTCCAAATTGAAAGCATTTGCAGACGACAAAATAAATGTGAATCAAAAATTGAATTTCGAATCGGAAAGGGTAGAAAACATTGTGGGAAAAGAGAAAATGCTGGTTACCAGCATTTTCTCCTTTTCCAACAAAGTTTTCAAAAGGCCTTTATTTCAGGGTCGTAAAAACCAGGGATTGTCTGGGAAGGAGTTAACAAAGATTCTGACCATGTTTCATGAATATCAGACCAAATGCATAGACTCCTGAGAATACACTGGTAGAAGTTGATGATGCACAACACATATGTACAACAGACACAGAGCCATCTAAAAAGTGTGAAAGCATTTGCAGACCACAAATTGACCTTTAACTCTTAACAAAACAACAAAAGTTTAGACCAGTCCAATTTGAAAGCATTTGCAGATGACATCAGAAATGTGAATCAAAAATAGAAATTCCATTTGGGAAGGTTTGAAAACATTGTGGGAAAAGGAGAAAATGCTGGTTACCAGTATCTGTTTGTCATCTTTCGACAAGTCTAAAATGTCACCATTTGGTAAAGAATTACGTACACAACTTTTCATTATACTCACCACTTGGGTTAGGGCCATTTGAAAGCCGTACACTCGGGCAAGACCAAAGTCACACAGTTTCAACTGACCATCATTTGAGATAAGAACATTCTGTGGTTTTAAATCACGGTGAACGATGCGATTCGTGTGCAGAAAATCTACGCCATTTAATAATTGGTTCATCAGATCCTATAAAAAACAAAAACAAAAAAGAAACTATGTATCAATATGTTCCAAGACAAACTTGTACAAGATAGGAAGGGAAGAAAACCATTGTGGGAAATGCAGAAATGCTGGTTACCAGCATTAATATTTCTTCTTTTCCAACAGTGTTTTCAAGAGGCTTCTTCCCCAGGGTTGCTAAAAGTCTTCATTGTGTGGTAAAGGGTTAAGAGTTAAATCTTTTAAAATAACATTTATGTATGACTTGGTTTATCTCATTACACTATTTAAATTGTCTACAAGAAAAAAATTTTAACGCTACACATGTACAGCAAAGCTTATTTATTCGATAACATTCTTCCTAAGTATCAATTGACTGATATCAAACTATCAGGCCCAATATCTGGACAATGTGAATTGCTTGATGTTGTCTATGGCTAAATTCTTTCACTCTTTACCACACAATCCCGACTTTTAACGACCCCGAAAGACAAAGCCTTTGAAAACATTGTGTGAATAGGAGAAAATGCTGGTAACCAGCATTTTCTCCTTTTTCCACAATGTTTTCTACCATTCCCAAATCAATTTTCAATTTTTGATTCACATTTATTTTGTCGTCTGCAAATGCTTTTAATTTGGACTAGTCCAAAATTTTGTCGTTTGGTAAAGGGTTAAACCGAGGGTACAGAGTCAACTTTACACATCCTTTACCTGACAGACACAATTTCAGCCTTGTCCAAATTCAACACAATTGCAGACAACAATTTCCATGTAGCTAAAATGATGTTATTTTCCTTTGAAGGTGGCCCTTCAGATTCTGGGATGAAAAATTTTTACTAAAGTACAAAAAAATCATCCTTATACCCCCAAAGCCCTATAATTTTCTTTCATAAAACCCCAGTAGTCGAAAACCATCCGAAAACAAGAGAAATTAGACATTCACTACAGCCCAGGTTGACACCGACGACGGGAAACATGATCTATTTTTGTATGAGCAACTCGCTCATTTATGTACTGGCAATACACATTAGAAGCTTCAAACATAGCGTCCAAAGAAGACATTATGGAAAATAATTACATGTTTGTTATGTAATAGAATTTAAGCATCATTAGTCATGTGCCAGTCACTTAACATTCCCACAATGCTTTTTTGATTTTTGGTGCGAAATCTAAAAATAGCTTTAATGGCTACTTAGCCTTTTAAGGGAATACCATCAAAAAAAATATTTTTTTGAAATTTTATGATTCTTAATTATTGATTATTTGTATATTTTTTTTTCATATAAATTTCAGGGGTATTGCTTTTTTTAATTTGGTGTGATGAGAAAAATTTAAATACCCACCTTTAATACTGGAAAGCATTGTGGGGAAACGAGAAAATGCTGGTTATCAGCATTTTCTCCTTTTTCAACAACATTTTCAACAAGCTTCTTTCCGATTGTCATTAAAAGACAGCATTGCATGTTAAGGTGAGAGTTAAGGTGTCCTTTGCAGGGTGATAAAAGCTCATCAAATCTAGTTTACACAAAATGTTGAAAAAGATGCAAGCAAAAGTCCCATTCTTCACAGTTTCTATGATAAAGTAATGAAGTATATCAAATACAAATAATGATCTTTTAACTGGTTTTTAACCCTTTCCCAAATGACAAACTTTTGGACTGGACCAAATTAAAAGCATTTGCAGATGACAATTCAACTCTGGCTGAAAGGATGATTTCTGTCTATGATAGGTTAGAAAACATTGTGGGAAAAGGAGAAAATGCTGGTTACCAGCATTTTCTCCTTTTTCCACAATGTTTTCAAAAGGCTACTATTCCAGACCCATAAAAACCAGGGATTGTTTGGGAAAGGGTTAAAGCTAAGTTTGATCTTTTATGGGGTTTTAAAACTCAGTCGAATGCAAAAATGTTTTGAAAAAGCATCAGTGTGGAATGACAAACTTATTGAACTTCTACTAAGAATGTGCAAAGAAAAAACAAGAGCGACCCCTGTGGGTGCCAAGAAGCAAATGCAAGCGCTTGATTTTCAATGAAAATATATGTCAAAAGAGTTGCACAACTGTGTAAAAAATATTTTGATGGTCACCATATCTCTTTTGGGAAGGGTGGAAAACATTGTGGGAAAAGGAGGAAATACTGGTTATCAGCATTTTTTCCTTTTCCCACAATATTTTCAAAAGGCTTCTTTTTCAGGGTCGATAAGAGTTGGAATTGTGTGGTAAAGAGTTAAACCACATTTGTTGTATTATCTGCAATGCTTTTGATTTAACCCATTACCACACAATGACGACTTTTAACGACCCTGTGGTAGAAGCCTATTGAAAACACTGTGAAAAAAAAAGAGAAAATCCTAGTAACCAGCATAATTATTCCCCTTTTCCAACAATGTTTTTTACCTTTCCCAAATCAAGTTTTGATTTTTCAGTCACATTTATTTTGTCGTCAGCAAATGCTTTCAATTTGTACCAGTCTATAAATTTGTCATTTGGTAAAGAGTCAAATTTTGTTGTCTGGTTTCTCTAATTCATTCCCTGCCTTTTGGAATGCCACAGCCTGCATACTTTAATATAAAAGAATAAAAGAGCCTTACAAAATGCTATCAAATCATGTAAGTATACACCATGGTAAAGGTCCAGAGTCGGGGTCATTCTGTCAATAGAACCAATATTGTGAGGAATTGATGACATAAAAATCAGCGTGAACCATCTTGGCGTGACAATATAGTAGATTAAACTTGATTTATCCTTGCCTTCATAATAAAATAACCTGAATCAATTTATTGGTTTGAGAAAAGGGGGTAAAATAAAAGTTGTTCTTTATCAAAAAATAAAGAATAGTAAAAGAAAATAAATTTAAACTTGATTTGTCCCTTCTCTCATAATAAAATCGCCTGAATAAATTTTTCCATTTGAGAAATGTAAAAATAAATATGTTCTTTATCAAAAAATGAAAAATAGTACAAGACAATGAATTTGAAAAAATAAAACTTGTCCATGATCATGTCCCAGTAATATGAAGTAAAACTTAGTGAGCTAACATTTAGCCACAATGACACAATCCCCAGTTTTAATGATCCTGAAAGGGATTTGAAATCATTGTGGGAAAAGGAGAAAATGCTGGAATTCAGCATTTTCTCCTTTTCCTACAATATTTTCTACCAAATCAGACAGAAATCATCATTTTAGCTACATTTGTCATCTGCAAATGCTTTCAATTTGGTGAAATCAAAAATTTTGTCATGTGAGAGAGATTGAACCCTTTGTTAATCTTTCACATGTTTTGACAGCCATGAGGAAGAAGGTGTTTTAAAAGCATCCTAAGCAAAGGAAATCAAAGTACTGAAAGTACTGACAGACCAGAGAATGTTGAAGAAATGGCCTTGGAAAAGATCATTGATTGAATGACTGTATGGTGTTCAACTCCGATTTCAACACTATTTCAGTTATATCGCAGAGACTAGTGCATCTATCCAAGCTTTCCTGGAGTCTCTTTTATCAGTACTCAGCACAATTTTCTTTCCAAGCCACTGGCTGCTTTCCCACATAACCAGTGTCAGAACAATGATCAGCGGTGGGAGAGGAATGAATCCTGTTGCAATGACTATCATCAATCCTCAGAAAGAAATTGGCCGAGCCAGGGATCAAACCCAAGACCCCGTGTTTTAGAGTCCTGCATGCTACTGACTGTGCTACAGGGGCTCAGAAGGTGTTTGAAAAGCATCCCAAGGAAAGGACATCAAAGTACTGACAGACCAGAGAATGTTGAAAATCAAACTTGGTTGGTCCATACAAGATGGAAGAAAAACCAATCAAAAACTGTCTTGTTATCAGGTGATGGATACACAACATAACCTTCGAACACCATTGATTACCATTGTTTGTTGCTGTTTAGACAACTTTAATGGACAAACATGATAAAACAACACACAAAAAAATGTGTTTGATGGTGATTGCAAACAAATATTTGCTAGCTTAGTTCAGCCTTAACAATAAAGATAGGATCAACCATCAGAAGCCCCGGACCAATTATTTCTTCTCTTTGTCGGGACTTATTGAGGGAAAGTCACTTTAACCTTTTACCCCATAAGGCATTTCTATGGTATCTCTAATTGACCCTAAATAACAGCAAGGATGAAGCTGTTTCTTATGTGTATTATGAGACCTTTTGAAAGCATAGAAAACATTGTGACAAAAGGTGAAATTGCTCGTCACGAGCAATTTCACCTTTTGCCACAATGTTTTCCAAAGGCTCCTATAAGCAATGCGTCAAAATGAGTATCTATGGAGTAAAGGGTTAAAATAGTCTAAATGAAACCATTCTGAGTACTCTCTCCCTTTAACAAAGATTTTTTTTGTTAGTTAAATCTTTATCAAACCATCTCAAGTTTTAACGACTTGGAGAATGAAGGCTTTTGAAAATGCAGTAATAAAAATAATCACCTTTTTGTACAATGTTTTCAGGCCTTCCGAAGAAAAACATTCTTCCATTCAAACCACATTTATCATCTGCATAATTATGATTTGGATTTCGGTAAGTCCAAGGTTTTGTCATTCTCTAAAGAGTTAACTCGTTACTGAACAACAAAATTTTAGTCTTGTCCAAATTGAAAACACTTGCAGACAACAAAATCAAGATTACTCAAAAATTGAACTGTGTTTCCAGCAGGGTACAAAACATTGTGGGAAAAGGAGAATATGCTAGTTACCAGCATTTTCTCCATTTCCTACAATGTTTTCAAAAGGCTTCTATCTCAGTGTCGTAAAAAACAGGGACACTTTGGTAATGGGTTGAGAGGATCCTAAATCCTCAATTTTTACTCTTGAAATCCACCCCCTTATCTGTTCATCATCACTTAAATATACACTTCTGTTTTCCTTGTCTCTTAAATATTTTCCTTTTCAAGCAATGGCTTTTTGTCTAATTATATTTTAGCCATGCTCTGTGAAAAGGGGGCTTACTGCATCTGCAAAAAGTATCAGCCAATGTCAGCTTGAGCAGTTCACACAGGTTATAGAATTTCTCGATATAATAGTAAAAATTGAAAACGGTCATATATATACTGACCTATGTTATCCCAACAGATAAACGATTGTATTTGAACAAATCATGCCACCCCAATCAACAAAGAATAGGTTAGCCCATAGAATCTGCGAAAAAGATGAAGACTATATTAAACAGAGAAGAGCTTTGCAACAAAAACTAAGACAAAGAGGGGTTACTGAGAAAGCCACTGGATCACAGCTGGAGAAAGTTGACATCCTTGATCAAGACAAATAATTGTTGAAAGAAAATAAACACAAGACTAACAGCAAGAAAACTACACGGGTACCATTGGTCCTGACTTATTCACACCTTTTACCATATATTTACAGAATAGTGTCCAAGCTCACCAGAGCGTTACATGAATCTGAGCTCATGAGGCATGTTTTTCAAGAACCCCCCATAGTGGCATTTAGAAGGGATAGGTATCTCAGTGACACACTGGTGCATAGCTAAACAAATCGGGCAATAAAAAATAACAAGGATATTTGTAAATCCAACTGTGAAATGTGTGAAATTATTGCAGATAATTAAGTTGTAGGCATTAATTCCAGAAGAACGTAAAACGTCCCATCAAAAATCATTTGTAAAGTGAAGAACATGGTGCATGCTATTACTTGCAGGTGTGAAATAGTAACGTATGTTGCTGAAACTGAGAGCCAGCTACATGAAAGGATGCAGGAACACCTGAAGGACTAAAGTTTGGAAAGAGACAAGCCAGTAAAATATCCATTTTTCCCAAGAAAACCATTCAAGTTCCGACTTAAGATTCACTGTCCTGAAGCAGATGATTGTACTCTGCAGACAAGACAGATGGTTGTTGGTTGTATTGGGGTTTAATGCCACTTTAACAGCTAAGGTCATATCATGGCGGTCGGTGACGCACATGTGTTTCCTGGCTTTCCCACACCGGTACTTACACTACTTTCTTTCCAAAGCCACCGACTACTTTTCTCACATGCTTCAGCAGAGGTGAGAGGCGAAAATACGCCGGAAAGAAAGTTTGCCTCAACCGAGTATCGAACTCACAACCACCAGGTCATGAGTCTGACACGCTCACCACTGAGCCACCTGGGCGGGCCACCTCTTTCAGAGACAAATAACCCATTACCACTCAGACAAGACAGAACATCAAATACACGAATCAGCATGGATTAAAAAGTTGCAGACCGTCCAACCACTGGGTTGTAGAAGACTCACAAAACCATATAATGTTAATTTATGTTTGACAGTGGGAGAACGGTGACATTACGTTGCATAGCAGAGTGTTGATGTCACCTTTTATTAGTAGAACAATATGGCTGCATCATACACGCTAAAACTAGAGCTGTCACTGAATGTGACTTAACTCTTTACCACGCGACACAATTTTAGACTGGTTCAAATTGAAAGCATTTGCAGACGACAAAATAAAGGTGACTGAAAAATTGAAATTTGTTCTGGGAAGGGTAGAAAACACTGTGGGAAAAGGAGAAAATGCTGGTTACCAGCATTTTCTCCTTTTCTTACAGTGTTTTCAAAAGGCTTCTTTCTCAGGGGCGTCAAAAGTAGGGATTGTGTAGTAATGGGTTAATACCCTGCCAGCGCTTTGACAGAAACAGGCATTTATTTGTACACAGACGGACACTCAGACAAACACACAGACAGAAAAATGGCACACAGGCTGATTCCAGTCTCAAGTCCAACTTGAGTTCTATATTGAAAAAAAAAATCTCATATGTTTACTCTTTACCAAACAATCCTGACTTTTAACAACCCTACAGCTAAAACTCTTTGAACACTAAATTAAGGGAAAAGGAGAAAGTACTGGTAATCAGCTTTTCCCCTTTTTTTCCCACAATGTCTTTTACCCGAAGAGAGTAACCTCTACGGCCACAGTATATTAGCCATCTATAAATGCTTTCCATTCAGAAAAAAACACAAAATATCAACATCAAGCTAAGAGTTAACTCTTTACCACGCAAAAAAAACCAAAATCAGTTTGTCCAAATTAAAGGCATTTGCAGATGACAATTTATATGTGTTTCAAATGATAGAACTTGTCTACAAAAGGGTAGACAACATTGTTGGAAAAGGAGAAAATGCTGGTTACCAGCATTTTCTCCTTTTCCCACAATGTTTTCAAAAGCACTCCTCTTCAGGGTTGTTAAAACTCAGGAGTGTGTGGTAAAGATTTAACTCTTTACTCCACAGATACTCATTTCTACGCATTGCTTTTAGGAGTCTTTGGAAAACATTGTGGCAAAAGGTGAAATTGCTTGTCACGAGCAATTTCACCTTTTGCCACAATGTTTTCTATGCTATCAAAAGTTGTCATATACACATTAGAAACAGCTTCATCCTTCCTATTATTTGGGGTCAATTAGAGATGCCATAGAAATGCCTTATTGGTTAAAGGGTTAAATGAACACTGATAACCTAATATATAAATGTATTGATCTTTTTAACATATATCCAATTGATTATTTTCATGTTTGAAGACATCCTTTGCAAATCTGTACAACACTTCAGATCTAATCTCCATGTTGTACCTAGAGTATTCTACTTTTTGGGCTTTATATTTACAGCCTTAACTCTTTAACAAATGATAAAATTTCTGGCTTGTCCAAATCAAAAGTGTTTGCAGACGACAAAATAAAAGTGACTGAAAATTTGAAATTTGTTTTGTGAAGTGTAGAAAACACTGTGGGAAAAGGAGAAAATGCTGGTTACCAGCATTTTCTCCTTTTCCTACAATGTTTTCTAAAGGCTTCTTTCTCAGGGGCGTCAAAAGTAGGGATTGTGTGGTAATGGGTTAAGTCTTTACCAAACGATAAAATTTCTGGCTTGTCCAAATCAAAAGCATTTGCAGACGATAAAATAAAAGTATCTGAAAATTAGTTTTGTGAAAGGTAGAAAACATTGTGGGAAAAGGAGAAAATTTTCTCCTTTTCCCACATTGTTTTCTATAGGCTTCTTTCCTCAGGGTCGTCAAAAGTAGGGATTGTGTGGTAATGGGTCAACCGTTTTGAACAAACACATAAAGGAATATTCATAACATGCTTGTTTAAAGGTGGCCCATCAGATTCTGGGACGAAAATTTTGCAAAAGTACAAATGCTTTCCATTTGGGCAAGTTTAGAGTAGGTTTTAATTTGTACCAGTATTTTCTCCTTTTCCCACAATAAAAATTTTTGCCGTTTCAACTGGTTTAATTTGTCATCACAAACACTTTTGACGCAGAAAAGTCCAAAATGTTGCCATTCGGAAAAGAGAAAATTCACAGAGGTTTCAATTAACTCTTTACCAAACGACAAAATTTTAGACTTCTTCAAATTGAAAGCATTTGCAGATGATAAAATAAATGTAACTCAAGAATTAAAATTTGTGCAGGGAAGGATAGTAAACTTTACCAGCATTTTCTCCTTTTCCTACCATGTTTTGAAACAGTTTTTTTCTTAGGGTCATTAAAACTCAGCATTGTGTGTGATAAAGAGTTAAGTCTTACTTTTATTCGGTCTGGACCAAGACCAGGGGAGGGACATCGTTCCAAGTATTTAGCCAGATCCTGGTCGATGTATTCGAACACCAGTTTGAGATTTATCTCCCCTGTAGCTGACTGGTTATGCCGCACATCTAATAACCTGAAAAAAGAGGGAAAAGCAAAGGAAATAAAGGAAAGGATTCTGTTACTTTTACTGCACAATTTTGAATTATAATGACCCCACTGGAGAATGGGTTTGAAATACATTGTAGGCAAAAATACTGGTTACCAACATTTTCTCCTGTTCCCTCAAAGTTACCTGTCCTTTGAAATGGAAATTTCATGTTCTGAATAACAATGAATTTGTCGTCTGCAAATTAATTTGTCGCCTGCATATTAATTTGTTGTCTGCAAATTAATTTGTCGTCTGCAAATTCATGCTTTGAATTTGGACAAGGCTCTAAGTACATGACTGTGTTTGGAAAAAGACTTTACTTATAATCTCAAGAGTCCTTCAACAAATCACCGTTATATTTTCCTGAAATAATTAATTTGTTGTCTGCAAATTGATGCTTTCAATTTGGACACTTGTTTGGAAAAAGACTTTACTTATAATCTCCAGAGTCCTTCAACAAATCGCCAGTTTATTTTCCCGAAATGATTAATTTGTCGGTCTGCAAATTAATGCATTCAATTTGGACAAGCCTATAAGTACATGTGCATGTGTGTTGTTTAGTAAAAGGCTTTACCCGTCATCTCCACAGTCCTTCAACAAATCTGCAGGATATTTTCCTGAAAACATCTTTGTAAAAAATCAATATTACATAAATTGAATACAAGTTAACCCTTTACCTCATAAGGCATTTCCATGGCATCTCTAATTGACCCTAAATAACAGCAGGGATGAAGCTGTTTCTTATGTGTAAATGACACCTTTTGATAGTGTAGAAAACATTGTGACAAAAGGTGAAATTGCTCATCACGAGCAATTTCACCTTTTGCCACAAGGTTTTCCAAAGGCTCCTAGAAGCAATGTGTAAAAATGAGCATCTGTGGAGTAAAGGGTTAACCCTTTAACACACAATCCTGAGGAAGAGGCTTTTTGAAAATAATGCTGGTAACCAGCATTTTCTCCTTTTGCTACAATGTTTTCTACCTTATCAAAGACCACTTATACCATATGAGCTACAATCAATTTTTTCATTTGCAAGTGGTTTGGATAATTTTGAGAAATCAAAATTTTTGTTCTAGGCTTAACCCATAATGCCGACTTTTGTTGCTCCAGGAAAGACGCCTTTGGAAAACATTGTGGGAAAAGAAAACCAGCATTTTCTCCTTTTCCCACATTTTCTACCCTATCAAAGAAAATTTGCACCAGTTGAGCCACACTGACACTGTCATCTCCAAATGCTTTCAATTTGGATATTTAGGCTAAAACTTTGTCGTCTGGTAAAGGGTTAAGAATTACTGAAGGTTTAATGTAATCTGAACAAACTGAGACAACAATAGAATGAACTTAAATCCTTTTATTTCCTCAGACAAAGAACTACGCTTGTATTCATCAACCATTCTTTAGAACATTCCTAGTCTTATTTTCATTTCGAAGTTTTCATTTCGACATTTGAAAGTAACACAACTTCTGATTAGCTAAACCAAAAGGTTTAGCCAATCAGATATTGTGCTACTTTCAACTTAGAATATTTTAGAACCTACAAAAACTGAGAATAATCTAAAGAACATTTTTTGTCTTATTCTCCAGGACTTTCTAACTTGAAAGTAACACAACCTCAGATTGGCTAAACCAAATGGTTTAGTCAATCAGAGGTTGTATTACTTTCAAGACAGAAAATCTCAGAGGCTATAGTAAATGGGAATATTCTTAAGAATGACTGCATCATGAAAAACAGCATTCTATTGTGTTCTTAAGAACGGTTTGTGAATACTTGCTCTGAATTCAAACCTAAAAAATTTCTCAGCTACAGCTTCTTACCAACGATACATTTGAGACAAAATTTAATGAAATAAATCTACATTTATAAATCTGTATGTTCATATGTCATTCACTAGTTTTGTGTCCAAACTATATGACAATATAAAAAAAGCATGCTTTGCTTTGCTTTGGCAGTAACTTAAACAATTTTGAATGTCCAGCAGGTAAGAAAGAGGGAAAGGGCTAATTCCTTATGGAATGAAATTTTCGTCTGTCGCTCCCGCCTCCCAACACAACAACGACAATAAATACAATAATCCTAACATAGGTCATTCACTGTTTATGATTCGATAATTCTCTCCCACAAATTTGTACTGGCTTTTTCAATTGCAACCAAATAGTCCTCCATTTCACTACATTATCTCTTTACCAATTTTGTATCTGTTCGAATCAACTCTTTACCAAATGAGAAAAATTCAGACTAGTCCAAATTCAAAGCACTAGTCTTGCAGACGACAAAATAAACATAACTTACAATTGAAATGTATTCCAGGCAGGATAGAAATATTGTAGGAAAAGGAGAAAATGCTGGTTACCAGCATTTTCTCCTTTCCCTACAATGTTTTCAAAAGACTCAGGGTCGTTAAAATTCCGGATAGTGTAGAAAGGATTTAATAAAGCGTTTGCAGAGGACAAGTAAAATATTGCTCAAAAAATGATATTTGTCAATGAAAGGGCAGAATACATTGTGTCAAAAGGAGAACATATTGGTGACCAGCATTTCCTTCTTTTCTCACAATGTTTTCAAACATCTTTGCTATCAGGGATGTTGAAATGTGGGATTGTGCCATACAGGGTTAAAGAGTTCTTTCACTGGTGCTTGTTTAACCCTATACCACGCAATAGTCACTGCTGACAGCCCCGAGGAAGAAGGGATTTGAAAACATTGCAGGAAAAATAGAAAATGCTGGTAAGCAGCATTTTCTCTTTTTCCTACAATGTTTTCTGCCCTGCCAGAAACAAATTTCATTTTTCAAATTATGTTTATTTTGTCGTCTGCAAGTGCTTTCAATTTGGACCATTTTAAGGGTTCTACATTCGGTAATGAGTTAATGCTTTATTGCACAATCCCTAGTCACTAACCCTTGAAAACATATCTTGAAAACATTGTACTATCCACAAGCATTTTTTCCTTTTCCAACAGTGTTTTCCAAAGCCTGCTCCATTAAGGTCATTCAAAACTCTGAAATTATGTGGGAAAGTTTCATAAGTGAACTCTTTTCCCAACCTACAAAACTTTCGACCTTTCCAAATTTAATTTTGCAGGCAACAATCGAGAAGTAACTAAAATGATTTGATGTAACTTTGAAGGGATTAAAAAAAACTGTTCAAAAGTTCAAAACAGAGAAAACTAGAGCTATCACTAAACGCCATCATACCCCGCAACAGCTCCTTGTCACAAAACAGATTAATGTCACAGGAATGCAAAATAAGTGACTGGAGAGTCAATTATACCAGAGCTATCACTGAAGGTGATAAATATCCTGCAATGGCTTCTTGCCAAAGAATTACTCTTTGTTACAGACTGAAGACTTGGAGAGAATAAAACTTACTTGATACATTTTTTTTTAACCAGTTGGACAAATTCAGACTGGTTTAAATGAAAAGGTTTTGCAGACAACAAATGTCTTTTCATGCAATGTTTTTGACTCCACATCTTACTTATACAGTAAGGAAACTAATGAAAGCAACCTCCGAACCGAACCGGAACCGTAATAGTAACTGAACTGAACTAAAACCCCAAAATTTAAAAGCAAGAAGTTCTGTCAGAACATAACTAAGAACAATTTATGATATGCATATCTTTGCCGAGTGCAAAGTCTATCCATGAAGTTTGAAAGAAATTTGTCCAGAATCATCAAAGGGCCATAACTCCATTAAACCTAAAAAAAACATAACCAAAATAGGATATGCACATCTCTGCTTGATACTGAGTCTATTTGTGTAGTTTGAACCAAATCTGTCCAATAGTTGATGAGAAAAAGAGCGGACAAGAAATTTCATGAAAGGGCCATAACTCAGTGAAAAATCAATGAACCATAACCAACATTTCATATGCACATTTCTGCTTGATACTGAGTTTACCTGTGAAGTTTGAATAAAATTCGTCCAGTAGTTTATGAGAAATTGAGCGGACAAAAAGCTACAGACCGACCGATGGACAGACTGACAGACCGACGGACGAGCTGACTCCTATATACCCCCCAAACAGAGTTTTTGGGGGTATAAAAAGAGAAACTCAGCCCCAATAGCTCAAGCAGCATCATGCAGGGCTTAAGAACAGGGGGTTGTGGGTTTGATCCCTGGCTCAGCCAACTTCTTTCTGTGGATAGGTGACAGTCATTTGGACAAGATTCATTCCTCTCCCACTGCTGACCATTGTTTCGATGATGGTTAAGTGGGAAAGCAGCAGGTGGCTTGGAAAGAATATTGTGTGGAGTAGTGGTAAAAAAAGACTCCAGGAGAGCATGGATAGGTGCACTGGCCACCGCATATATAACTGCAATAATGTTGAAAAATGGCATTCAACACCATACAATCAAAAAGAAGAAAATGCTTATAACAAGCATTGTCCCCTTTTCCTAAAATATATTATGCTTCCAAAAGGCCTCTCATAGGTCCGCTAAAAATCTGGGATTGAGGGATAAAGAACCAAGAGCCCTTTGTTGGACAGTTTCAACTGTGTAACCATTTACCAGACAATCTTTTAACGACCCTGAGAAAGAAGCCTTCTGAAAACACTGTGGGAAAAGGAGAAAATGCTGGTAACCAGCATTTTCTCCTTTTCCCACAGTGTTTTCTACCCTTCCCAGAAAAAATTTCAATTTTTCAGTCACCTTTATTTTGTCGTCTGCAAATGCTTTCAATTTGGACCAGTCTAAATTTTCTCGTGTGGTAAAGGGTTAAAGAGCCTGAGAAAGAAGATTAATATTCTGGAAAACATTGTATGAAAAGGAGAAAATGCTGGAAAACCAACATTTTCTCCATTTCCTACAGCATTTTCTACCCTTCCCAAAACAAATTCCAATACTTCAGTCACGTGTATTGTCATCTGCAAGCCCTCTGAATTTGGACAAGTGTACATTGGTAAAGCGTAGAGTGCAGCATCATGGGTCACTCTGACATTGGTTATCTTTTGTGACAGGAACAAAGAACTCTAAGTATCTCTTAGCTCATGTTTCTTAACTCTTTACCAAAAGACAAAATTTTACACTGGTCCAAACTGAAAGCATCTAAAGACTACTAAATAAAGACTACTAAATAAAAGTTACTGAAAATTTGAATTTTCTTTTAGGAAGGGAAGAAAACATTGTGGGGAAAAACAGAAAATGCTGGTTCTCCTTTTCCATCAATGTTTTCGAGGGCTTCTTTCTCAGGGTCGTAAAAGTCAGGATTGTTTGTAAAGGGTTAACTTAATTCTTTATCAAACAAAAAAAATTAGGTTTGCCTAAAAGCAAAGGATTTGCAGATGACACCTTCACTTGTGGCTCGAATGATGAAATTTCTCTTTGGGTTGAAAACATGGTTGAAAATGAAGAGAATGTTGATTACCAGCAATTTTCTCCCATACAACATTTTTTTTTTAAAAGGCTTTTTCTTGAGAACTGCTAAAACTTAGAATGTTATAGTAAAGGGTATAAAAAACTTGACTCATACTTATTATTTTTAACCCTTTATCAAACAAGCCCTACTTTTAACAACCCCAAGGAAGAAGCCTTCTGAAAACATTGTGGGAAAAGGAGAAAATGCTGGTAGCCAGCATTTTCTCCTTTTCCCACAATGTTTTCTACCTTATCAAAGAAAGCACCATTTGAGCCACATTGAAATTGTCGTCTGCAATTGCTTTCAATTTGGACGAGTCTACAGATTTGTCTTCTGGTAAAGGGTTAACACAAATCTCTCGCAGACGAAAAATAATGAACTCTGTACCACTTGATAGACTACTAGACTTTGCCAAAATTGAACATTTGCAGATAACTTAAATGGGTTTTAAAAAATAAAAGATATCAATGAAGCAGCAGTGTGCATAGTGGAAATGGACAAGCTGGTAACAAGCATTAAAGCCTCAGTAAAGCCAAAGAATAGGTAATTTTCACTGTTTAGAACTCGAAAATATAACAGATTACCCATCACAAAATACATATAAAACATCAGAGAAAACCCTGGCCTGGCATTCAGGCCCTGCATTCAAGTCATTCTAATAAATAAGGTACACAACCACAGTAAAGTCACAGAAATATGTGTTGTTATTTGCCCTTCTTCTTAACCCTTTCCCAAACAACAAAAATTTAGACTGGTACAACTTGAAAGTACTTGCAGACGACAAAATAAACGTAACTCGAAAATTGAAATTTGTTTCCAGCAGGGTAGAAAACATTGTGGGAAAAGTTGAAAATGCTGATTACAAGCATTTTCTCCTTTTCCCACAATGTTTTCATAAGGCTTCTATCTCAGGGTCGTAAAAACCAGCCATTGCTTGGTAAAGGGTTAAATCAAACATCAGAATACTGCAGTTTTACTTGATGATTTTGTTTTAATGAATAGGCTCTATTTAACGGATTGACACCAGTCTAAGAAAACCCGAACATGTCAGTTACTGCAATGGTTGCCATGATATCTGCACGCGAAAATGCATGGAGAAGCCCATAAATTTCAGGGTTGCCACTGATCAAGACAACCATCGTTATTGTTTGTGTATCATTTGAACCAGATCTTCCAGAACATCACCTGATAATATTGAATCTTATTAGTGCTTTGATGTAGTATACAGTACTACTGTTTACACCTCAAATATTATGCCATCGGAGTGTAAGATTGCTCATTCTGAACCTGTTTTCTTATTTCGACGTAGTAAACTCTTCCTATTCTGATAAGAAATAAGCGACAATCAGCCTGTGTCATTGTCGATAAACTTGGTTTTTCAAGCCTAGAATGGGGACAAAATGATCAAGTCAATGAAAGTTTTGTTTAGACACATTGAATTATCACATGGTATTTACAGCTGAAATTTACAATGATAAGTCGGCTAATCGTCTGCAATCATCGATGTAAACAAACAGATAAAGTGGCATGGTAAGATCTGTTCTAGTTTCAAAATTCTTTTTTCTGCCATTGACTGTAACTTTTATGAACTGCACATTTACATATCGTTAAAGGCGTAATAATCGCTATATTTTCACATGGTAAACATGAAATTTACTTTTATTTTAAAAACAGGCCATTTCATATTTGGATATTACTGAGACTTTAAGAAAACCTGATTTCACAACCCTAAGAAGGAAAGTTTTCAACATAGAAAAATAAAACATTTTGCCATGTGGTAAAGAAGAATGACAAGGGACTGATCAGGCTGCATTTCTTTTAGAACTTTTTTATTTGGCCCTAAAGGTCACAGGCCAATATTTCCTAGGCCAAACGTCAGGGGTCAAAATATCAAGGTCAAAAAGTCCACGCCAAATTGTCTGGGACCAAGATACTAGTATCCATCCGTTGATACAGCATTATTGCTCTATAGAGTGATGTAAAAGGTTTACCCTTTACCAAACAACAAAATTTTAGACTTGTCCAACTTGAAAGCATTTGCAGACGACAAAATAAACGTACATGTATCTCAAAAATTCAAACTTGACTCTACAAGACTAGAAAACATTGTGGGAAAAGGAGAAAATGCTGGTTATCAGCATTTTCTCCTCTTCCCACAATGTTTTCAGAAGGCTTTTTCCTCTGGGTCTTTAAAACCAAGGATTGTTAGGTAAAGGGCCAATTTATCAAGAATCGCATATGTGTGGGAGCAATACTTTTTTTTCATAGAAATCAGTCACATTAAGGGTGGGTATTTAGAATTTTTACATCTCACCAAATTAAAAAATATATATGTCACTGAAATTCATATGAAAAAATAATAAAAATCATCAATAATTAAGATTCATAAAATTACAAAAAAAAATTTTTTTGATGGTGTTCCCTTAAAAGGCTACGTAGCCTCTTAAGGTATTTTTAGATTTCGCGCCAAAAATCAATAAAGCATTTCGGGAATGCCTAGTGACTGGCATGTGACTCATAACGCTTATATTCCATTACATAACAAACATGTAATAATTATTTTCCATAATGTCTTCTTCGGACCCTATGTTTGAAACTTAATCTGTGTATTATTGTATGTAAATGAGCGAACTGATCATCTAAAAATAGAACGTGTCGACCTGGGCTGTAGTAAATCTCTGATTTCTCGTGTTGTCAGACGGTGTTCGACTACTGGCGCTTTATGAATGAAAATTAAAAGGCTTTTGGAGTATAAGGATTTCTTTGCACTTTTGTACAATTTTCTTCCCAAAATCTGAAGAGCCACCTTTAACTTATGGTACCCACTTATTTCAAGCTGCCATCAGTACAAAACTGTCTTTTTTTTCTGTAACAGAGTCTTTTTTCTAAGTTCTTAGTCATAGCAGATAGTCTTAGTTAGATGCAACAGCCACCAATATTCATGAACCATTTTTAAGAACATTCTTAGTCTTATTCCTTAAGATTTTTTTCTGAATTTCAAAGTACCACAGTTTCTGATTGGCTAAACCAAATCATTAAAGCCATTCAAAAGGTGTGTTACTTTCTAAATCTTAAACTGAAATTTGTATTTGGAAAGGTTGTAAAAATTGTAGAAAAAGTAGGAAATGCTTCTTTCTAGCTGTGTTTCTCAGGGTTACTAAAACTTGTGATAGTGTGGTAAACAGCACCATAAACAAAAGTAAAAGATTACCTAACAATGTTTGGATGTTCGTACGCCTCAAGTTGTTTCAGAGATGCTATTTCCCGAATGGCACTCATTGGCATCCCTTCTTCTGTGTTTTGGATTCGAATTAACTTCATTGCCACAAATTGTCCATCATTTTTAAGGTCCCTGCCCTTATAAACAGTCCCATAGGCTCCATTCCCAACCTCTGAGACAGCCTCATATCGTTGGTCTCCGGAATCTTTCCGGGCACGATTTGCCATTTCCACAGTTCAAACCTGGAACTGTTGCTTGACTGTATCACATTCTTAAAAACTGCTTTTCCATCTCCAACAAGTATGTTCTGTAAAGATAGAAACATATATAAATTATGATTTTACCATTACTCTATAGTTGTCTTCAACTGTGTCACATTGTAAAAGTGAAATGTACCCATAAAACTGCGTAACACCCACCCTTTTCACCCCCCGCCCCCACACCCCTGCCCACAAAGTTGGTAGATTTTGTGGAAAAAAGAATCAAGTGCTACAAAATCGCATTATCATATTTCATTTTCTGAGAAAAAAAATTGTTACATCCATCTTCATCAGAGCTGTAACAATATTTCACCCTTTCCTTGATGCGACCTTAACTCTTTACTAAACAACAAATTTATAGACAGGTCCAAATTGAAAGCATTTGCATACAACAAAATAAATGTGGCTGGAAAATTGTAATTTGATTTGGAAAGGGTAGAAAACATTGTGGAACAAGAGCGGCAAATTGTCGCAAGATACGCCCGTCTTACCCCAAGTTGTAAAGGTGGGGCATGCACCGGACAAAATTCAAGTATGAAAAACAACAAAGGGCAATAACTCAAAAATAAAGCAAGCAAGAGTTGTGATTCCTGTGCACTGCACTCCCCGTCAATGAGATCTATCCACCCATGAAATTTCATAACCCTAGCTACTATAGTTTTGGAGATATGCTCCCTACAAAAATCAAGTATGAAAAACGACAAAGGGCAATAACTCAAAAATTAAGCAAGCAAGAGTTATGATTCTTATGCACTGCACACACCCTCGGTAAGATCTATCCAGCCATGAAATTTCATAACCCTAGCTAGTATAGTTTTGGAGATATGCTCCGGACATAATTCAAGTATGAAAAACAACAATGGGCAATAACTCAAAAATAAGTGAGCAAGAGTTATGATTCCTGTGCACTGCACTCCCCGTCAATGAGATCTATCCACCCATAAAATTTCATAACCCTAGCTAGTATAGTTTTGGAGATATGCTCCGGACAAAATTCAAGTATGAAAAACGACAAAGGGCAATAACCCAAAAATTAAGCAAGCAAGAGTTATGATTCCTGTGCACTGCACTCCCCCTCGGTGAGATCTATCCACCCATGAAATTTCATAACCCTAGCTACTATAGTTTTGAAGATATGCTCCGGACAAAATTCAAGTATGAAAAACGACAAAGGGCAATAACTCAAAAATTAAGCAAGCAAGAGTTATGATTCCTGTGCACTGCACTCCCCGTCAATGAGATCTATCCACCCATGAAATTTCATAACCCTAGCTAGTATAGTTTTGGAGATATGCTCCGGACAAAATTCAAGTATGAAAAACAACAAAGGGCAATAACTCAAAAATTAAGCAAGCAAGAGTTATGATTCTTGTGCACTGCACTCCCCGTCAATGAGATCTATCCACCCATGAAATTTCATAACCCTAGCTAGTATAGTTTTGGAGATATGCTCCAGACAAAATTCAAGTATGAAAAACAACAAAGGGCAATAACTCAAAAATTAAGCAAGCAAGAGTTATGATTCTTGTGCACTGCACTCCCCCTCGATGAGATCTATCCACCCATGAAATTTCATAACCCTAGCTAGTATAGTTTTGGAGATATGCTCCGGACAAAATTCAAGTATGAAAAACAACAAAGGGCAATAACTCAAAAATTAAGCGAGTTATGATTCTTGTGCACTGCACTCCCCCTCGATGAGATCTATCCACCCATGAAATATCATAACCCTAGCTAGTATAGTTTTGGAGATATGCTCCGGACAAAGAACTGGACGCCGCCCGCCGCCCGGACGCCCGCCCGCCCGCCACGGGTGATCCCATAATACGTCCCGTCTTCGACGGGCGTATAAAAAGGAGAAAATGCTGGTTCCCACAATGTTTTCAAAAGGGTTTTTTTTTTCTCAGAATCGTTAAAAGTCGGGATTGTGTGGTAAAGAGTTAACCTCAAGGCTTGGCATCTCCAATTTTCACATTGTCCCATCAAGATGCACATCCATGTGAAATATTTCAAAACTCAGGCCAGGGGTGTTCAAGAAATATGAGGCCCTGCTGTGACCTTGACCTTGAAATCCAGCACCGAAAACCTAGTTTCTGCACATTTCATCAAGATGCACACGTGTGTGAAATATTTAAAAAAAAAACAACAGACAGAGGGTACAAGAGAAATGGAAGAAAGATTTAATTAACCTTTTACCACACAATGACGACTTTTAAGGTCCCTGAGGAAGAAGCCTTTTGAAAACATTGTGGGAAGAGGAGAAAATGCTGGTAACCAGCATTTTCTCCTTTTCCCACAAAGTTTTCTACACTAACAAAGCAAAATTGCAACACTTGAACCACTTTGAAATTGTCGTCTGCAAGTGCTTTCAATTTGGATAGATCTAAAACTTTGTTGTTTGGTAAAGAGTAAATAGGATCTGATCCCTGACCCTTTCTGTGACCTTGACCTTGAAGCCCCTCTTGTGAGACTTGAACTGTTTATCTCGTTGTCTAAACAAAGTGCATATGTGAGTATTTTTCTTTATGGCAAGTCCAGGCATTCAGGATATATTTAACAGCCATACTTCTGTTATTAACCCTTTCCCAAACGACAAACTTTTGGACTAGACCAAATTGACAGCATTTGCAGACGACAATTCACTCTTGCTGAAAAGATGATTTCTGTCTATGATAGGGTAGAAAACATTGTGGGAAAAGGAGAAAATGCTGGTATGGTTACCAGCATTTTCTCCTTTTCCCACAATGTTTTCAAAAAGCTACTATTCCAGGCCAGTAAAAACCAGGGATCGTTTGGGAAAGGGTTAAAGGACTCTGACAGACAGACAGACAGACAAAGGCCATTCCAGTTTTCCTCCGCCACTTTGTAAAGGATTATGGAAAATTGTGCTATAAAATGAGAAAAAGGCAACATTTTAGCCTGTCCACAGTATTTTCTACTTTCCAATGATGTTTGCTATTCTTTCAGCAATAAATCTAATCATTTGAGCCTTTTATTAATATATCGTCCAATTTGATTTGTTACCCGCGATTTTTTTGGATCTGAACAGATCTAGAATTTCATTGTTTGATAAAGAGTGAAAAAAGAATGGCGCTATAATACCACCAACTTTCTGATAAGCACATCCAAGGAGGCAGGTTATTGAAACATTAATTATACACAGTCACAGTCATAAATAAAAAAAAACTCATTATTTCCCAGGAACCTGCTCTAACAGAACCTTGATAATCATGTGATAATCATGTGATAAAAGCCTATAAAAGGTGTGACTCACAAACACAAATTAAGCCAATTATCTGAGACAATTAAAATTCGAGCCAAGTTAACTCTTTACTAAACAACAAAAACTCAGAAACTTTTCCAGAAAATAAATGTGGCTAAAACTGATGAAACATGACTCTAAGAGGGTTGAAAACATTAAGGGGAAAGGAGAAAATGCTGGTAACCAGCATTTTCTCCTTTGCCCACAATGTTTTACAATAGCTTCTACCAAAGTGTTGCTAAGACTCAGATAGTGTTGTAAAGGATTAACTCTTTACCACACAACAAAATTTAAGACCTGTCAAAATCAAAAGCATTTTACAGACAACAAAATAAATGTGACTCAAAACTAAAATTCATCCTCGATACTTTGATATACTGTGGGCAGTAGGAGAATAATTACGCTGGTTGCCAGTACGCCCTCCTTTTCCGATAATACTATCAAAACTTCTCTTCCCCAAGTTGGCTTACATGTAATTCATTACCACACGACAAAATTTTAGACTGGTTCAAATTGAAAGCATTTGCAGACAACCAAATAAAGGTGACTGAAAAATTGAAATTTGTTCTGGGAAGGGTAGAAAACACTGTGGGAAAAGGAGAAAATGCTGGTTACCAGCATTTTCTCCTTTTCCCAAAGTGTTTTCAAAAGGCTTCTTTCTCAGGGGCGTCAAAAGTAGGGATTGTGTGGTAATGGGTTAAAGACAGAATTATTTGTAAAGGGTAAGCATATTAGTAATTGAGATCAACCCTATTAGTACCAGAAGAAAATCAAAGGACTGAAAGTCCTGAAAAGCTAATTTGTAGAATAGTATAATGTGATGATATAGCGCTGAGAAAAATATGATTTTAATTATATGTAACAGATGTATATGTTTATGTAATTATGCTTGACAGTGGAGTTAGCAAGGGCCAGGAAAGTCAAAGTTGTTCCAGCAAGCCAGAACAACAGATATGTTACTTTATTATGTATTAAGTAGCAGCAATTGATCTATCAGTCTGACACATTTTTTGCTGGTATAAGATTTAGGAGTGTACTTACATACATAGGACTGTATTATACAAAAGTGACAAATACAAGGTTGGGGTGTTCTGCAGGCTCAATCTCAATGTAAATTGAGAGAGCAGATCTTCATAGAGGTCAAACCAATATAATAAAGACCAGCCAGAAAGTAAGCCCTGATGCTTGGTTACATATAATGTATCAATCTATCAGCAGAGTTGTCATTTGATACTCTCACCATACATCTCTGCAGCCGGCTAAATGACAAGAATCTTGTAAAACCGAGATAGACATGTTTTGTTACTGCTTAACCCATTACCACACAATCCCTACTTTTGACGACCCTGAGAAAGAAGCCTATAGAAAACACTGTGTAAATGTTTCTCATTTTCTCCTTTTCCCACAATGTTTTCTACCCTTCACAAAACAAATTTCAAATTTTCAGTCATTTTTATCATGCCGTTTGCAAATTCTTTCAATTCGGACAAACCTATAACTTTGTCGTATGGTAATGAGTTAACTGTTTCATGTGTAATGTAATAAAGTAGACAAAGGAAAGATGATTCCGGATACATTATAGGTGCATTCAAACTCATGAATTTACCTGTATGCAATGGAAGTATTTTTTCAAGCTTCTTTACTGATCAGAATCTTATGCGAATTGTGAGAAAAAAGGCAGTGCCCATGAATGATGTAGTAGTTTTGACACACCGATGGATCCAAGTTTGTAAGATTAAAAAACAAGTTTTCGTCCCTTAAGCCTTTAAAATCCCTCTTTTTCACATTTCCTGCCACTAAGTCTGATTGGCTGTGTGCTGTTTGAACAGCACACACAACAATCGATTGGTCTTTCTTTCACTGGCGTTTGTGCTGCCATTTTGAGTTATGGTAATGTGACGTAAATATCATGTGATGACTGACTACTTGCTGAGACAACTACAGAGGTGAATGGGAATGATCTGTAGTGCAAGAGAGTGATAAAGTATTGGTTCTGGCCAGTTTGATCACAGAAAGCTGATTTGCTATGCAAATCCACTAGATGCCAACACTACATTACACAGCTGCACGTCATTCAGCATAGGTAGGTGCTCCAGAGATCAAGTCCCTCAGCAGTATTCCAAAATGGAAACCCTATGATACAGACAAGGTTAGATGTAGGTACCAATAAGACAAGATGTGACAAGAGGGTTCAAGTATTATTGACCTTGAAGATGAACACTTTTAAAAACATTGTGGGAACGAGAAAACTTGCTGATTAGCAAGTTCATTTTCTTCTTTTACCCTCCATATTTTCTAGCCTTGCAAAGAAAATCTGCAATTTGTGCCATGATTATTCAAATTGTCCTCTGTGAATACATTGAATTTGGACTAGTCTTAAGTTTTGTTCGTCAAAGAGTTAAAGGCTAAATAGCAAAATAGCAGCCAAAAGTCTCATGATAAAGAGTTAACTCTTTGCCAATTAGCCTGAACTTATAACAGCCCTGAGGAACGGCCTTTTGAAAAGATTATGATACAGGGAAAAATGCTGGTAACCAGCATTATATATCCTTTTGTCTGCAAATGTTTTACATGTGGGAAGGAATGAGTACTTTTGTGTGTTAACCCATAACCAAAGGACAATATTTCAGGCTTGTCTAAATCGAAAGTGTTTGCAGAGGACAAAATAAAAGTGACTGAAAATTTTAAATTTGTTTTGTGAAGAGTAGAAAACATTGTGGGAAAAGGAGAAATGCTGGTTACCAACATTTTCTCCTTTTCCAAGAATGTTTTCTAAAGGCTTCTTTCTCAGGGTTGTCAAAAGTAGTGATTGTGTGGTAATGGTTAAAAAGGCCCAGTAGGGGCCAAATATAAACAATGCTGAGTTAAAATGCATTTGAATTTCTATAATATCATTTTGGTTACCAGCATTTTCTTCTTTTCCCACAATGTTTTCGAAAGGCTTCTTTCCCAGGGTCGTCAAAAGCAGGGATTGTGTAGTATTGGCTTAAAGCGTTAAAGGCGCAGAGGGGGCCAAATATAAACAACGGGGTGTTAAAATGTATTTGAATTTCTATTATACCATTTAAAAGTGTAGAAAGTACTGCTTTATCTTGTGAGGTTTAAACCTAGACCCTCCAGATTAAAGATACTACCCAGTACACCTTCACCACTAAGCTGTGCAGGACTCAGTTTTTGATTGTGCATCCACATTTTCCACTTTACCACATCAGTCTGACTTAAAACAACTCTGAAAGTGAATGCCTTTGAAAACATTGTTGGAAAAGGAGAAAATATTGGAAATCAGCATTTTCTCCTTTTCACACATTGTTTTCTATCCTACTGGAGACAGAAATAGTCACTTTAGCATCATTAAACTTGTTATCTGCAAATTATTTCAGTTTCATTTAGTTCAACATTTTGTCCCATTTTGGTGAAATATCAACCCTACACCACACAATACCTACTTTGAAAGACACTGACAAAAGAAGCCTTTCAAAACATTGTGAGAAAAGGAGAAAATGCTAGGAAAATACTTGTAATCTCTTGCCACAATGTTTTCCACCCTTCCCTATAACAAATTTCAATATTTTAGTCACATTTAGATTCATTAATTTTTACGATAAAAAGTATTGTATGTTTAGTATTGTATTGTGGTCAGCAAATATTTTTAATTTGGACTAGTCTAAAATTCTGTTGTTTGGTTAAGTGTTAAAATTAACTCTTTATCGCATAATTCTGAACTTTTAATGACCCTGAGAAAGAAGCCTATAGAAAACATTGTGGGAAAAGGAGAAAATGCATTTTCTCCTTTCCCTACAATATTTTCTACCCTATCAAAGTCAGAAATCGTCTTATTAACAAGATTCAATCTGTTTCCAGCATATGCTTTGAATTCTAACTTGTCTAAAAGTTTTGTCATTTGGTAATTTGCTAGCCCTTTACCAAACAATCCCTGGCTTTTACAACCCTGGGATAGAAGCCTTTTGAAAACATTGCGGGAAAAGGAGAAAATGCTGGTAACCAGCATTTTCTCCTCCTTCCACAATGTTTTCTACACTGCTGGAAACAAATTTCAATTCGGGAGCTACATTTATTTTGTTGTCTGCAAGTGCTTTCAATTTGGACCAGTCCAAAATTTTGCCATTTGGTAAAGTGTTAACAATCATTTTGATTCGTACCAATTACGGTAATTATACAGGAATGTTTACAAAATTGTCCATGAGGCATTTGGTTCATGATGAAGTAACTGTTCACCGGAACAATCCCTGATTTTCGCAACCCTTACCAAAAATAAAATAATTAAGAAACATTGTGGGAAAAGGAGCAAATGCTGATAACCAGCATTTCCTACCTTTTCCACAGTCTTCCATCCTTTGTTTTTGTCGGCAAATGCTCCCAATATGGATGTTTCTAAAACTTTGTTGTCTTGAAAAAAGTAGACCCTTAACCAAACAATCCTTTGATTTTACAACCCAAGAGGCAAGAAGAAGACTTGCCTTCAATTCATCTACCCTTAACCCTTTACCACACAGCAAAATTTTAGACCTATCCAAATTGAAAGCATTTGCAGATGACAATTTCAAAGTGGATCAAATGGTGCAACTTTGCTTTGATAGGGTAGAAAACTTTGTGGGAAAAGGAGAAAATGCTGGTTACCAGCATTTTCTCCTTTTCCCACAATGTTTTCAAAAGACCTCTTCCTCAGGGGCAATAAAAGTCGTCATTGTGTGGTAAATGGTTAAATCTTTACCATACAATCCCAAGTCTCAATGATGCTAAAGAAAAAGGCTTTTTAAAACACTATGATGTCTGCAACGGCTTTTTTCCTCGGCATTGTTAAAACTTTGGATTGTGTGCTAAAGGTTTAAAGTTACTTCAGTCTTACCACAGTCCTGCGATTTAACAACCCTGGACAAATTAACTTTCGAAAACCTTGCAGGAAAAGGAGAAAAGGCTGGTAAACAGCATTTTGAACCTTTTTTCTAAAGGTTTACAACACTTTCAAAGACTTTTTTTCAGCTGCATTTTTTTGGCCATTGTCACATACAGAGATACCCACTGTTGTCAGTTTATTCCAATGATATTTTTGTCTTCATCTTCATGACGCATGCCCACAAAATGACTGGATCTACTTCCAAAAGCGGGTAATGTGGATACCGCTGTTAGTCACCTTCCTATCTGATATCATTTCTGTCCCAGGATCAGCATGTAATTGGACCTTTATTTTGGGCCAATCAAAAAAGCAGATTTGCAAATATACCTCACAAAATGATAAGGCTGATGTCCAATCCAGATCAGTGTCCATGTCGAATATTCTACAACCTTAACTCAGCAAAGAAGTGCTCTACCAAATTGATTTTCAGACAGTACATGGCTTTGGCTATGCTGTTGGTTTGGATCTATCCAGCGGTATATAGCTTTGGCTATGCGGCTGCTTTAGATCTATCTGGCAGTATATGTCTTTGGCTATGCTGTTAATTTAGATCTATCAGACAGAACATGGCTTTGGCTATGCTGCTGCTTTAGATCTATCCAGCAGTATAATTATGGCTTTGGCTATGCTGTTGGTTTAGATCTATCTGGCTATGCTGTTGGTTTAGATCTACCAGACAGAACATGGCTTTGGCTATGCTGTTGGTTTAGATCTATCAGACAGTATATGGCTTTGGCTACGCTGTTGGTTTAGATCTATCAGACAGAATATGGCTTTGGCTATGCTGTTGGTTTAGATCTATCAGACAGTACCTGGCTTTGGCTATGCTGTTGGTTTAGATCTATCAGACAGAACATGGCTCTGGCTATGCTGTTGGTTTAGATCTATCAGAAAGTACATGGCTTTAGCTATGCTGTTGGTTTAGATCTATCAGACAGAACATGGCTTTGGCTATGCTGTTGGTTTAGATCTATCAGACAGTGTATGACTTTGGCTATGCTGTTGGTTTAGATCTATCAGACAGTATATGGCTTTGGCTATGCTGTAGGTCTAGATCTATCAGACAGTGTATGGCTTTGGCTATGCTGTTGGTTTAAATCAGTTTAACTCTTGATCATACAATCACACAACACCAGAAACTTTTGTGGACAGTGTAAATTAAGATCAGACTACAAAGAACATGGATCTCTGACCTCCACTGTCTTTTGCCCTATTCTAGATTATGACCAAACTGTTCAAGTAGAAAACATTGTTTCTGCGTAATGAAGACAAAGTAGAAAATTTTGTTTTCTGCTTAACTCATTACCACACAATCCTGAATTCTAATGCTCCCCTAGAAAGAAGCCTTTTGAAAACACTGGGGAAAAGGAAAAAATGCTGGTAACCAGCATTTTCTCCTTTTCCCACAATGTTTTCTACTCTATCAAAGACAAATTCCATCTTTTAAGCTATGTTTAAATTGTTGTCTGCAAATGCTTTCAAATTCGACATGTCTATTATTTGCATATGATACAGAAAGAGAAGGCAAAGTAGAAAATGTTATTTTCTGTATATGGAAAAGAAAGTAGAAAATGTTGATCAGACTGTCTCTTGATCCTGGAGAGGAAATGTACTTGTTGTGTCTGAGAAAATAACAATTCTTTTATTCAAAAGTAAAAGAGTGAAAGATGCTTACCATTTTAAAATGTACAAAATGGAGAAAATACAATTAACCCTTTATTGCAGAAAAAACAACTTTTAACAACCCTGATGACCAAACACTAAAAAGGGTAAGGTAGGTATCACTGGCAACCAGCATTTTTTTTTACTTTTCCCACTGTGTTTTCTATCCTATAAAGGACAAGAGCCGAAATTTAGACTACCTTCAATGTGTTTTCAATACGCTTTCAATATGGAGCAGTCCCAAATTCTGTCATTTGCCAAGGAGCTAAGCTGTATTTTCTCTTTCTCTAATTTTGGTTTCTACCCTTTAAAAGATAAATCATGGCACAAAAGGGGCATCATTTTGTGTTTCATCCAATCCTCATTTATCATGTTTGTCTTATGTTGTTGGACATGTATGTTATTTTCACCTCACATTATTGTTTACTTAGTAAGTGCGCCCAATATGACTTAAGTTGTCGATGGGCCTTAAAACGCTATTTATTTATTTATAAATCACGGCAGATTTAATTTATTGTCTGCAAATGCCTTTCACCTTAACCCTTTGGCTGCTAAGTGCAACTCGCTGACCTTTTGAAGACAGCGTTGGGTGTAGATCAAAATCAGACAGCACAAAAAGTGCAGGCTGATCTTTGATCTATTCTGTCCTTCAAGAAGATATCTTTCTCCAAAAAGTTAAGTTTGTAATAGATCTAACACTGCTCAGGTTGTTGCCTTGAAAGTCTCGTATAGCTTATTTAACAGGTTAAGTATTAATCCTTAACATTCATCACAACTTTTGTTGCCTTTTCGGCCGGTGTAGCCAAAGATCAGACTGAGCAAAATGTGCAAACTGATCTTTGATCGACACTGTCCTCATAGCTGAGGTACTCTGAACCAGAGCATACTTATTATTCCATTTATTCAGATCCAATTTCTAAGCTAAGAGTGTCCATTGGGTTTATGCGGCAATCTAAGGGTTAAAGTTTATCTTTCAATAATCTGTATCATTCAGCATGGACAACAGTAGCATTATCATGGGTTCCATCTGTTGACTATCAAAGGTACTGGAATAAGACAGGAGGTCTCGTTACCTAATAAGGACTAAAACCCTGAACCCTTACCTCACCATGCCAGTGCTTTACAAATGGGGGCGATCAGACATTTTCTTGCCCAACTAATTATTCAAATTAATTTGAAAAATAGACAACTTTGCTTATATATTTTAAACATATAGGGTTAGTTTGTAAAGGTTACAAAATCATTATTAGAATCTATCTTTATAAAAATATATATATTAAAAGTATGTTTTATAAACAATTTTTGATTTTTAAGGAGAATTTATGGCCTGCTTTAAATTACCACACATAAAGTATTTTCTAAAGTAGAAAAAGACTGAAATAGTAGAAATTTTCGGGAACACTCTTTGTCCGTTTTGAAAGGAAAAGTGGTGTACCATTGTAAAAAGTAGACCACTTGGTTTCAGCTCAAAGCAAATGTTTTACATGGCTCAATAATCAATGTTAGGTTATCGAAATCTGTTTCCAACAGAAATTTACTTGATAAATTAACCTTTTTCGAGAGAAAGTGATTTGAAAAATCGAAATCAGGGTAGATCGATAACAGGCCCACGTTTTACAAACAAA
Source organism: Tridacna crocea (assembly GCA_943736015.1). Classification (NCBI taxonomy): domain Eukaryota; kingdom Metazoa; phylum Mollusca; class Bivalvia; order Cardiida; family Cardiidae; genus Tridacna; species Tridacna crocea. Next base: position 50,896,169 of record OX031061.1, read on the forward strand.
CCACACTTTCCCAATGAATGGAGGTGAACACCAACAAAGAGCAATGGAATGTGAACATGAAATCGACTATAAAACCGTAAAACGGCATTAAATCTAATATACTTACCTGTAATAATTACGCCATCGTGTTCAGGAATAAACAGGAGTCGTTGTCATGCACTTTATCCCTTTTAATATATTTTTAATAATTTTTCTTTATTTTTTCTTCAGATCACAGATATCTCATGTACATACACAGAGGGATTTCCCTCTTTTGATTGGTTAACTCCTACGTATCGCATACCACTGCCGTGTCAAAGGTCAAAAGGTCATAGTTCAATAGATTCACTGAATGGGCTCTTTGCATGGGGGACGTCAATGTCGGTCGTAAAGTTTTGGCAAATATTGTGGTAGATCTATTTACCTAATATCATATGTTCATTAATTTCAAATTGAATATATCAGAAATGTCTAATCTAAATAATTGGATTTCAACAACTCGCAACTTCTCTGTTTTTTTTTTACAGGTAGATCTAGGGCGACAGTGAATCATATAGATATGCTAAATAACTAGATTTTTTTTTCATTTCTATAGTGAAAAACACAAATATTGATAATTTAAAGTTTTGTTATGATGAATAATATCTCCTTCTCGGATAGGGTAGATCCAATATCAGTTTGCACGTTTTGTGCAGTTTGATCTTAATCTACAAATGTCCGCAAAGGGTCAGCCGCGGAGTAGCGCTTTGCAGCTTAACTCATTACTAAACAACAAAGTTTTTGGCTTGTCCAAATCCAAAGCATTTGCAGACGACTAAATAAAAGTGACTGAAAATTTCAAATTTGTTTTGTGAAGAGTAGAAAACATTGTGGGAAAAGGAGAAAATGCTGGTCACCAGCATTTCCTCCTTTTCCCAGAATGTTTTCTACAGGCTTCTTTCTCAGGGACGTCAAAAGTAGGGATTGTGTGGTAATGGGTTAAGTGTCAAAGAAATATTCTCGATCTCTTGTTTTGATATCTATTATGCAAAAAAAAAAAAACGTTCTAAAGCAACTAAATTTAATTAGCAAAATGTAATATAGTAGATCTACTGGAGAAATTAATATTAATTTTAATGAGGGCTTGAGCAAGTGCACGTCACTTCAAAACACAGTCATGATTGGCACATATCTGTCTATAAAGAACAAGACCAGTAGGCCTATGCCATCGATAGGCCAATATGCCATTAAACATTATTAATTGCATTCCTATAGTCTTACTTTGGATTAAGAAGTAACAAAACTTGTGATCGGCTTTCAAACCACTTGGTTAAAGCCAATCATAAACTGTGTTATTTTGAGATTTAGATTTTTTCTACGAAAATGACTGAGTATGCTAATACGGACATGGATAATGATGTTACCAAAATACGCTGTTTTCAACAACTTTATTTCTACTCTTTACACAATATACCAACATTATTTTCAACATGTATTTCAACTGTTGACATTCGGTATGATATGTCAGACATGAATGTTTCTAAATAGAAATAAAGTTGAAAGAAATTAACCCTTTCCCAAACAATCCCTGGTTTTTACTGGTCTGGAATAGTAGCCTTTTGAAAACATTGTGGGAAAAGGAGAAAATGCTGGTAACCAGCATTTTCTCCTTTTCCCACAATGTTTTCTACTCTATCATAGATAGAAATCATATTTTCAGCAAGAGTTAAATTGTAGTCTGCAAATGCTTTCAATTTAGTCTAGTCCAAAAGTTTGTCGTTTTGAAAGGGTTAAAGAGTGGTCAGCTTACTTTACCTTTTTTTTTGTTGTTGTTATGAAGTGGGTTTTTTTTTTCTGCCAGATTATGAAATTTCAACTCTTTACCAAACGACATAATTTCAGACTGGTCCAAATTGAAAGCACTTGCAGACGACAAATTAAACATTACTCAAAAAATGATTTTTTTTCCCAGCAGGGTAGAAAATACTGTTGGGAAGGGAGAAAATGCTGGTTACCAGAATGTTCTCCTTTTCCTACAATGTTATCAAAAGGCTTCTATTTCAGGGCTACAAAATCCAGGAATTGTTTGGTAAAGGTTTAACCCATTACCACACAATCCCTACTTTTGAGACGGACGCCTTTAGAAAACATTGTGGGAAAAGGAGAAAATGCTGGTAACCAGCATTTTCTCCTTTTCCCACAATGTTTTCTACCATTCACAGAAAAAAAATTCAAATTTTCAGTCACTTTTATTCTGTCGTCTGCAAAAGCTTTCGATTAGGGCAAGCCTAAAATATTGTTATTTGGTAATGAGTTTAGTCACTGGTATAGTAGCCTGGCATTCAGGCCCTGCATTTAAGTCATTCTGCTAAACAAGGTACACAACTACATCAACTCGCAGAAATATGTGTTGTTACTTGCCCTTCTTCTGATAAGAATCTGATTTTTCACAGATCATTAGCATGATTTTGGGGAGGGGGCTAAATTCTTTCTGCTGTGCAGAACCGTTAGGCAAATTCCACGCTCGAAGGCTTTTCCCCACAGTCTACTGGTATATAGGAGAAGTAGCTTGAATTATTCCCTTTTCTCCTATTTTCATACACTTTGTCAGTTTCAATCTAGATCGTCAAAGTCAGTCTTTTTTGCGGTTTTAAATACGAGCCATGCGCCCTGAAAAGATAGTTTTGTGTGTCTGTGCGTTGTTTTTTTTATTTGTAAATTTCTGCAATTATCCTGCCATTATATCCCCCTAGATGACATTCTACAAATAGTCATCTTTCTAATTTGAGCATCCTGGGTACAGAACCGGACTACTTTTCTACGCGACAACCGTTACTTTGAATTTCAAACTATAATAAACGTTGTAATGTAATTGTATTCATCATGCACATGTAATTATATTGTATTTCTGTAGAATAAAATATGTTTAAAATAAACTTTTGCTCTATAAAAAGCTATTTGGTGTGATTCATTCAGCTATGATCAGCAGTTTAGAGAAATCTGGAGCTAAATTAGGCCTCATTTCTCCTCAAACTTATTGATAATAGCTATTTTCTCCGTTGCTACTTTATAGCGCGTAATACTACAGTTTCCCGAATATCGGAGAGAGTGATGCGTCATATAAGACAGGGAAGAATAGGACATGCGCAGAAAACGAATTTTCTTCATGTTCAACCTCATGATTCAGTGGATTGTTAGAATGATTGGATTTTTTATGTCCATTATTTATGTGTTGATTTACTCGGTATAATGCATCGCGACGATGCTATATGGAGTGCAACACGCGAAAAGGGTCATTCAGACAATTGCGTAAAGTGTCGTCTCTGATCAGCGTCTGCAGTCCGCACAGGCTAATCCGAAACGACGCTTTCTGATTTTATGTGATTTTCTGTTTTACGCAAGTCTACTGTAGCACAAAATCTAATGTAGTCGTAAAGTGCCGTCCCGGATTAGCCTGCGCGGACTGCGCAGGCTAATCCGGGACGACACTTTACGCAAATGTCCGAATGCACCTTTTCGCGTGTTGCACTCCAATTATATGGAAACAGTCACACAGGCAAACAAGCAACCCGGGTATAAATTTCATTCCATAGTTATGAGGATATTTGTCTTAGAGACCACTTTACCAAACAACAAAATATCTATGACAAGTCCAAAATTGAGAGCCCTTGCACACGAAAAGATAAAGGTAACTCAAAAATTGAAAACTGTTTTGAGCAGGGAAGAAAGCGTTATGGAAACAGGAGAAAATGCTGGTTAACATACAGTCTGATTTTGGATCTAAACTATCTGCTACTTCATTACACATTTTGGCAGAAACAACTCTGAGTTAGGTGAGGTCGACCTTAACCCTTTCCCAAACAATCCCTGGTTTTTACGACCCTGAGATATAAGCCTTTTGAAAACATTGTGGGAAAAGGAGAAAATGTTGGTAACCTTTTCCCACAATGTTTTCTACCCTTCCTATAACAAATTTCAGTTTTTCAGTCACTTTAATTTTGTCGTCTGCTAATGCTCTTAATTTGGGTAAGTCTAAAATTTTGTCGTTTGGTAAAGAGTTAAAAGGCGGAAGTTGCCGAGATTTGCCAAACAGCTTGTACGAAAACGTCGATGTTACACGATGTTTACCGATGAGTTCGTGAGTTTACGACCCCTAACTCTTATATTAAAAGACAGAAATTTCCGAGATTCGCCGAAAAACCCATGAGAAATGTTGATGTTTCATGATATTTTTTATTCGGGGTCGTTATCCTTAAAATGAAAATATTTCAGACATATATTGGAACTGTACAGGCTCTGTACAACAGATCAGCTCTGTAATGGGTTGAATCTGAAAGTATTAAGGTAGTAGATCTAGACCCGTAAATCATGGAATGAAAATTCTTGATAGTAGATAAATACGAATATATACAAACGTTTGCATATTTTTAACCGACCAGAAAATCCTTTGATGTCTATCTTGAAATTATTTGTTGATATTTTTGTTAGTTCCCAGAAAAGGGAGGTAATTTTTATCTCTCTTTGTACTGAGAATATAGTGATTTTATATTTATAAATCGTTATTCTAAGAAGGCAAAATAAGGAAAAAGTGGCTGGTTTAAAGTAGTACAATAATACTCATTTTTAATTATAGCAAATTCTGTAGGATAATATTTTAGTGGCAATAGCTGTTTTCTATAACGGGCCCACTACCTAACTCGTATCCAGCTGAATAAGTTAACCCTTCACCACACAATCCCGACTTAACATCCCTGTGAAAGAAGCCTTTTGAAAAAAATGTAGGAAAATGAGAAAATGCTGGTAACCAGCATTTTCTCCATTTCCCACAATGTTTTCTTCCCTTCCTAAAACAAATTTATATCCTTTAGTCACATTTATTTTGTTGTCTGCAAATGCTCTCAATTTGGACTAGTCCAAAAATTTGTCGTTTGGTAAAGAGTTAAATTAAACTTCTAACTGGTAGTAAAATCCCGAATAACGCTACTTCAAACTATAATATATTGAAGAGAGAAAAATCCTTATCGGAGAGTGTAGGTCGAAGATCAGACTGCACACAGAACGTGCAGTCTGATCTTAATCTACACTGTCCGCAAAAAGTCAGTGGTTAATGTACAGCGGAAGGGACTTCACGGACAATTGCTGAATGGTTGTACTCGTATGTGCCGGTCTGATGATTTGTATATATGGCAATACAATGATTGTACAGTTTACAGTTGACCGCCTCGTGTCCTGGAACATTAAGAAATAATTCACTGTGACCTGGGTTGTTTTTTTTTAACGATGAGAGTAATTCTAGGTCTCTTACTTTCATGTCGACGACTAGGAAAAGAATTATGGTCTGCGTCTCTTCGTCATGATACGCCGGACGAAACGTATAACATCATAGATCCCCTTATCGTCCGACCATCTGTCTGTTTGCTCACCCGTCCGTCATCTGTTAGCAAAATGTCGAGTTTGCTTCATATCCAACGAGCCTTTACTCAATTTTGGAAGTATTTTACAAAAGAGAGAGCATGCACTTTGATAAAGTGTAGAACAGAGGTCACATACTTTAAGGTCAAGGTCACAGCAGGGGTCATAGGGCACATGCTCTTGAACCGCAGCATATCTGTTGACCCACTGGTCCAAATCTGGAAAAAGAAAATGTAATTATGCATCTTTATGTGAAGATATGCTGAATGCTGTTTTTATACGTCAGACTCAGGGTCACAACGGGGAAAGGGTCAAAGGTCAACTGCTAAAACTGAAAAACGGTCATACTTATCTGTTGGATCCCTGGTATGATTTTCAAAATAGTCCATTCTTGTCTGCAACTTGATAATAGGATGTTTAGAGCTAAGATTTCACACACAAGGTTCGAGACAGTGGGCTGTGTGAAGTCACGTGCTCTTTAATAATATCTGTTCCGTAGGCCTATCTCTTGAATCCCTTGTCTGGTTTAGCACGCCTGAGCACAAAAATTGCTGTATCTATCGTACGTCATGCATCCTTCAGCCATTCATATGTAATTTACCTTCAGTCACCGAAATTCGTGGAACTTGATCAGAATGTCTGTTTATAAAATGGGTCACGTCAGATCAAAAACTGTCACCTGTACAAACAATAGTAAATTAATATTGTGCACATTCTAAAGGCTATATATTCTTTGTGCAAATTTCGCGAAACAAGCTGAGTAACAGATAAAAAAAAAACATTCTATCCGTTCGTGTCCGTTTTAAGTCATGAAGTTTCTTTTCCGGTAAATCCGCTACTTGTCCGGTTACGTCCGGTAATGTTCGTTCCGGAAATTTCCACCCGACAAAACGGACAGTGACATGCAAATTACAGACTTGGGATGCATCTAACTATTTATACCCTCGGCATGTCAGCTGACCGTTACGTTCGTCGTAGTGCTCTGTACACTTTCGTTTACTCTACGTTCAACGGTTGGAAGAACGTTTGGCTTTGTCTGCGCATGTCATATTCTTCAAAGATTCGACTGTCTTATATGACGCATCAGTAGCCCCAAAAGCGGGGAGACTGTAATATTACGCTCTATAAAGTAGCAATGTAGAAAATGGCTTTTATCAATTGATACGTTTGAGGAGAAATGAGATCTGCTTTAGCACCAGATTTCTCTAAACTTCTGATCACAGCTGAGTGAACTGCACGAGGTAGCGTTTTATTGAGTATACGCTTATTTTACTTTGAAATTCAAAGTGACGGTTGTCGCGTAGGAAAGTGGTTCGGTTCTTTACCCAGGATGCCCAAATTAGATAGTAGACTGGTTACCGCCCCTGATACTACTACGTGTATAATACACGGTATACAACGGTGGCAAGTTCAATTACATTGAGTATTTAAAGAATGCCATCTAGCGGGAGATAAAGGAACGGTTTGTCCGGTTCTCATGCGGTGCACTTCCGTTTTATCCGATACAATCCCGTTACTAGTACGGTGATATATGTTATCCCCCCCACCCCACTTTTTACAACACTGAGTCTTTCACCAACACTTTACGAAACAAAAATTTGAGACTTGCCCAAATTGAAAGTCTTTATAACAATTTGAATGTGGCTTAAAAATGAAATTTTCTGTAGGAAGGGTATCAAGGGAAAAGGAGAAATTTAAGGTTGGTTACTACAACTTTATCCCTTTTCAACAACATTTTTAAAAACTATATTTTTACTGGTCGTAAAAAGGTTGGGTTATGTGGCATAGGGTTTTAAATAGTTACTGCGAATGTTTTCACCCGACGACAACACTTTAAACTCGTCCTGATACTTACCATATGAAGATGATTGTATAAACGTGGGTCAAATGGTTGTAATATAAATTGTCTTTAAAAAAGAAAATACCACTTCAGCGTTCTCAACGCTGTGATTTACCTCAGTGATATCTGTTTACAATTAATTACCATATGCACTGTATGGAAGCTCTGTACGGGAAATTTCTTCGTTGAATTCAAGATGGCGGACACGTGTTATTGACAAAGTAAGTGTCGTTTAATTTTGGTCCAAACTTGTTTCAAAGGGCATCCCCTACAACGAGTAAGGTACCAATCTAAAGAGCTTTGATTGAAAAATCAAGCGATATGAGAAAACGGGAGTGCCTATTGTCCGTAATCCCGCGCTGAACATGATGTTTTGATGAAGTTGAAAAACTAAGCGGGAGACCGGAAGAAATCTGTCTTTATTTCATCGAATAGAAAGCTAATGATAAAAGAATGTGTCTCGATCGGTCGGGAAATGCCATACTCTTACAACTGTACCAAAACACGTTGCTTATATTTACTGATTTAGCTGTTATAAAGTTTTGAAATTTTGCATGGTGTACTCTTCGGTGCAAACCGAAACTAAACTACTGTAGGGTTGGGTGATCGGAATTTCTGTACGCTTCGGTAACAGGTATGAAGTCAAAAATATGTACGCTGCGATGAAAATGATGAAAGGAGAAAAATGCTATCTACAAAAGTCTACTTGTATATAAATTAATATATTATTAATAGAATGTAACATTTTTTTTTTAAGTTCCATGTATAAAATTCTATAGTAGAACACTGAAAGCAGAAGAAAAGAAAATCACTAAAGTAGTTCCTCATCCGTGGAACTGAAACATAAAAATGGGAGTTTATAAAGGTTTTAGAGTGAAAGCTACGGAATAAAGACAATGTCCCTTGGAAATGCTTACAAAAGGATGATAGAAAGGGGACGTAACTCAGAAAACGATGTAATGAAGACAAAGTTGCCTGAGTGTGTTGTATAATCATCCAGAGTTTTTAGTCAAAGGATTTGATACTTTGAAAATTTAGGTCGAAATTAGTGGGAATTTTCTTCATAAATGAAAAGAGAGCAATGGTTCCTCTAGGCTGAATTCTCAGTTCTATCAATGTATGAAAATTGACGGTTTCAATTGATGAAAAAACGCACAATTTATGCCAAAGCAAAACTCTTAAATTTGAATTTAACAACAGGCATACGATTATCTTTTTTAAAATGTCTCTTAAGGTATAAAAAAATAACAAATGATCACTTAGGCGATATCAATGTGAATTAAAAATGAGCTATAGCTACAAGGCAGTGCACAAAGGGGTTTTGTATTGCATTTTTCACTGCCGGTTCTCAGTGTTTGAAAAGTCAAGCCAAAGCTAAGAGATGTGTCATTGTTTGACTGGGGCTTTATATGGTTTTCCAACTGGTTCTGGTCCGATCAACACAAAGTTTGCTCTGAAAGTGCTTCATGTGTTCACCAGCACTGGGCTTGGGCTCTAAAGATGCAGCGCCAACAGACATACAAACATATAACCAGAGTCCTTTGTGGATTCTAACCAACACCATCCACAAAAAGTTACTAAAAATCTACATTACCTACTTCACCACGGATGTCCCCTGATCAATAAATGATGATAGATGAGGTACGGTTCTATATTTCGCTTTTCACTATGCGTCTTTGAAGTTTATACTATGGATGGCATCTACATTTTTGGTGTCAGACCAAGACAAAAAGCTTAAGTTTATTATTTTTATGTTAAAGGCCCACACACATTTATACGCACACACACAAGATGCTTCTGTTCATGTTGCTCAGCACTTCTCAATAACGAGCCATTTTAGTGTCCGAAGTTGCGGATTTATACGACACGTTTCTTTGAGTTCAACATAAAATCATCAAGTAAATGACCCATGCAGGTTGTTCGTACATTTCCTTTTTTCCTCCCTTAATCGTTTTCACCGCAGCATACATATCTTTGACTTCATACCTGTTACCGAAGCGTACAGAAATTCCGATCACCCAACCCTACAGTAGTTTAGTTTCGGTTTGCACCGAAGAGTACTTCATGCAAGATTTCAAAACTTTATAACAGCTAAATCAATAAATATAAGCAACGTATTTTGGTACAGTTGTAAGAGTATGGCATTTCCCGACCGATCGAGGCACATTCTTTTATCATTAGCTTTCTATTCGATGAAATAAAGCCAGTTTTCTTCCTGTCCCCCGCTTAGTTTTTCAACTTCATCAAAACATCATGTTCAGCGCGGGATTACGAACAAGAGGCACTCCCGTTTTCTCATAAGCTACTATCGCTTGATTTTTCAATCAAAGCTCTATAGATTGGTACCTTACTCGTTGTAGTGGATGCAATTTGAAACAAGTTTGGACCAAAATTAAACGACATTTACTTTGTCAATAACACGTGTCCGCCATCTTGAATTCAACGAAGAAATTTCCCGTACAGAGTTTCCATACAGTGATATGGTACATTTTTATTCTGGTGAGATCTTACCTTGAATTCCAATTTCAAATATTGGCGGGTATAATTATCATGAGATACAAGGGAGATTAGGCCTGTATACTTACCGCCTGTTTAGAAAAATATTAATTTGTCTAAACGTTTTTTTTTTTTTGCCTGATGGCATGTCGTTTTCAGAAAAGTTAAAAATTAACAATTTGATCATATGAATTGATTCAAATTCGTTACACCTAGATGAAAAATTACCGTTTGTCATACATACCCTCAGATCGTCTCTACAGACGTAACCGTGTTTATTCGTCCTCGGTTTTACGCTTGCTCTTGGCTGGCATTTTTCTGTAAGGTGCACAGGCATATACAGACCAGAGACAGGAAGAGGCGGTTCCATGTTCCGTCTTCTGCATATAACTGTGCACATACTATAGCCGCAGTCATTTAACGCTACCGGAACTGGCCAAAGCGAGGCTTTGGGTGGAGCCTGTCTCTTGTAGGCATACCTTCCAAGGAATGTGGCTATTTACGACGTGAAGCAGTCGGAAATAAGCTCTTTCCTCTTCAATAAGGGAGGCAACTCTGGCATTACTAATAACAAAATTTTGTACGAGTTGCTTCCCTTCGACCATTATTCGTTCACTGTTCCCTTGCAAGTGTGTTACTTTGTGAACAAAAATCAGTTCAGAACAATGAGCAAAGCAAAAACTCTGATAAAATGGACGAAAATAGGCTGAAGAAGCAACAAAGAAAAGGAAATTGGGCAAAAAGACCTAAAAATGTGTGTAACGAAAATCAGTTGATACGGTTCCAAATGAACGAGCGGGAAATATTCAAAGGAAATTTAAAAGAAAGCAAGATGGTTTTTCCTTGGTATCTTGTGATTGGACTGGTGCTTCGGGTTTTAAGTCATGGGTCATTTTTAAAAACAAACATCGCGTGTATCTTCACATATGAACTGTAAATACCCCCCCACAAAATACATGAAACATCGACGAGCTTTATGTGCACAGTATCCGGATTGTAGATATATTCGGGTAAAAGTTTGGCTTTGTAGAAGAAGTATAACAGTCCTGTTCATAGAAGACTTCGTTTAATTTTGGAAAAATAAATAGAGCTAACACAAAAATGGAGAAAGGGTTTGATAAGCATTTTACTATTTAGCAGATGACGAACTTTTTGACTGCATCAACGTGAAAGTTTTGGCAGACGACAAGTCTTAAAGTTTGTCAAAAGGTGACTTCTGTCTTTGATAGGATAAGAAAACATTGTGGTAAAGTAAAAAACATGCTGGATAAGAGTATTTTATCCTATTTCCATAATTGTTTAAAAAAAACAGAGAATTTTTAAGGATGTTTGAAGCTTAGTCTCAATAATAAAATGCTTTGATGATATTTTTCATATTTGCACATTTATTGTATACCAACTCCATTATAAATTTTCTAGTTGCAAAAGTAGAGCGCTATACAGACTTTCTGTTTCGTCGGTTAAATCTGTATTGCAGCATAATGCAACTGAGATTTTAATGATAAACATGACCAAAGACAACAAACCTTTCATGGCATAACCTTTCATTACATAAAGAGCTTGCAGAAGTCGTTTATTACATGTAAATCTCGGAAAAAACACTGGGGAAATTTATCATGGGTGGTGGCCATTTTGCGTGTATTTGGGAACGTAAACAACTCAAGTAACAGACAAAATGCATGGTTTTCTGTGTGTTAAGCTTTTAAATTGAAAATATTTGTATTTCAAATGAAGGGTTAATTGATACTCAAACAACAGATATGTTTAAATCCTAGTTTTGTGCCCTCTTTGTGAATTTATGAGAGGACAAATTTGTGCACAAAATCTGTGTGGAACTTTCAACTGGTTTTGTCTTGATTGTCTCTGTACCAGAGGCGACCAGTCAAAAAGTATGTTCATAGCCTTTGCATGGGGACAGTTATCTGTACTAGTTTGAAACTGTGAACTGCATGGTGAATTATTACATGCATGCATGATCATCCGTGATGCATGTGGCCAACAGATTTGTACATAAACCTGGGTCCGTATTGACCATCAAATCTAAAGTCCGCCCTATGACATGATTTCCAAACTTACTGTCAGACTGAAAGAAACATTTTGTATGTTTGTTTTGGCCTTAGGGTGCTGAAGCGTTGTCAGCCCATGTATTCATGTAGATAATTTCTTAAATTTTCTTTATGTGTAAGATAAAATGCAGTTGGAATGATAGAATTTGCCATAAAAAGGCAGAGCTCCAGATAGAGGGAGTGATTTTGATTTCGATGGATTTAAAGTACAATCATTCCTTCTTATCTTGAGCTCTGAAAAGGGAAGAAAACATTGTTGGAAAAGGAGAAAAAGTTATTCACCACGATGTTTTAAAAAAAAGAAAAGTCTTCAGAAAAGATAGCTGGCATACAAGGTACTGAAATATGAATGTTGGAATTGTTTTGTGGCTCGATCAATATGAAGTAAAATAATGAGAAATGACCGGCAAGTTATTGCCTTTGTTCATCACTGTTTTTAATTTTGTTGAAAAATAATTGATCTATTGGGTTATTGGGTGATGCTCAATGCTCGTAAATAATGGTGTGATAAAATTTAATGTTCAAGAAGATATGGCAGCAAATTTTTCTCTATACATGTATCAGCATTTGCTGCATAAGATCTAATGCCTGAATTTTTTTTTTTTATCGCTTCAGTAGAAATGCATGTCACACCTTTCATAAATAAAGAAGTGGAGTACAAGATATGATACCCGGGAGTCAAACAAGATACTAATGTGGCATATTTCTCGGCCAAGTGGTGTAAAAGTTTGATGATCAACAGACAGCGATGTACTATACAATAGAGAGAAATGGATGAATACTTAACCCTTTACTCCACAGATACTCGTTTCTACGCATTGCTTGTAGGAGCCTTTGGAAAACATTGTGGCAAAAGGTGAAATTGCTCATCACGAGCAATTTCACCTTTTGCCACAATGTTTTCTATGCTATCAAAAGGTGTCCTATACATATAAAAAACGGCTTCATCCTTGCTGTTATTTAGGGTCAATAAGAGATACCATAGAAATGCCTTATGGGGTAATGAGTTAAGTGGGAAGTTGCTTTGGTGGACGGTAGCACTCAGCATAGCTCCAGATAGAGGCAGAAATTTTGATTTCAAAATTGAAAAAACAAGTATTATGAATTCTCAACTAATTCCTATGTTGTGGGTACTCATTAGAATTGTCTCATTGAGACGATTCTATTGAGTGCCCACAACATAAGGTTTTGAAGAAAATTAAAGGATTTAGAAAACCATCCTTCCCTTTTATTTGGAGCTCTGACTCGGGAAAGCATGAAAATCTTGAACAGAAACTTTTTTTGCTGAACTCAAACATAAGTGCAAGAAAAGTGACAGTTACAAAATGGTGTCCTTGTGTGCATGGCTGAAAGGTTTAGACCTGAGCTTTGTATTCAAGACAGGGGTGTGGAAATCCCGTGTCCAACTCATCAGACTTGGAAAAATTTGTTGTTGAACAAATTACTTTTTTCAGTGTAGTTGTGAGCATTTGGTCTACCTCAGTTATCACCATATAATATATGATAGGGTCGGTATGAGATGTGTCTATTTTTGCACATTGATTTTTTTTTTGTTTTTGAAAATGTCTGAATAATGTCAAGGTCATTTGTATTTATTAACTCATTATATACCAAACGACAAAATTTTTGGCTTGCCCAAATGGAATACATTTCCAGACGACAAAATAAAAGTGACTTGTTCTTGAAGGGTAGAAAATGTTGAGGAAAAAGGAGAAAATACCAGCATTTTCTCATTTTCCTACTATGTTTTCTAAAGTTTTTTTTTTATTATTATTATCATTTCAGCACTAATTTAAATATCTTTAAGTTTAACAACAATGAATGTCACACATTTTAGCCTGAATCTGATTGTACAGCTTTGGTCTGAATGGACTGTGGTTAAGCCAATACTGTAAATGCGGATATATAATTATATAAAAATTTTGCGAATTACAGATTCTGCACACCGAAATGTTTGCAAACTCAAGGCCCTTGATTCTCTTTTTGTTGGTATTCTTGTAAAATGTGTGAACAGAAAAGTTCACAAATTTTCCAAATTCACGAAATCACAGAAATTTCCATTTTGCAAAGAATTTCCAGTTATACAGTATTTACTCTGCCTGAAACTTCACAAACAGAAACAATTTTGCAGCGATCAGTTGATGCATAAAATTGAGGTAAATGGACCATTTGTTGTTTTTTTTTTCATATAAAATATTCAAAGCAAACGGAAAGTTACAAGTCTTGAGACCTTGAAAGCATCTACCAGCTCAAAACATAAATAAACAAGAGGGCCAACATGGCCCTGCATCGCTCATCTGAATTTTTGAGAGGACCATAGCCATTTTTTTTTTTGAGGTATTGAAACACTGGAAACAAAATCATTATTTTGCCAAGTAATTTTCGAAAGGTCACCTGTAAAAGTCCTTATAAAATCTGACCAGCAGTTTCAGAAAAGAAGAATTTTTAGGAGTTTCTTAATTTCTGTACAGTGCAAGTAGCCCCCATTCACCAGAGCCATGTTTCTTGACCTATCAAAAGTTCGCAAACAATTTGGAAAGGGTCATTCAAGGAACATTTCTGTGAAATTGTTTTAAAATCTGACCAGCCATTTCAGAGAAGAAGAATTTTCAAGAATTTCTTCATGTCCGTATAATGCAAGTAGCCCCCATTCACCAGAGCCATGTTTCCAGATGAATCAAAATTTCATGAAAAAATTCTGAAAAGGGTCACAAGAGAAACATTGCTGTGAAATTGTTTTATAATCTGACAACAGGTTTCAGAGAAGATGAATTTCCAAGAATTTCTTCATTTCCATATAGTAGCCCCCATTCACCAGAGTCATTTCACGGACAATTTTTGAAAAGGGTCACCCAAGGAACATCTCTGTGAAATTATTTCAAAATCTGACCAGCGGTTTCAGAGAAGAAGAATTTTTAAGAATTTCTTCATTTCCCTATAGTGCAAGTAGCCCCCATTCACCAGAGCCATGTTTCTTGAGTAAATTTATTATTTCAAAATCTGACCAGTGGTCTCAGAGGAGAAGAATTTCCAAGAATTTCTTCATTTCCCCAATTTTAGACGTTCTGCACTACGCTCTTTCTCTATTGAACAACAAATAACTTTGACTGAATACATTGTCGTTTAGTAATTAGTTAAATATAAACATTGAAAATCTTTTATGCCTCAAAATAAAGTAATAATGAAAAGTAACCTGGCAATCAATTATCTTTTTTTTCATCATCATTGTTTAAATTTGTTTTGTTGAAAAGCAGTATCTATTGCATTATTGGGTGATGCTCAGTGCTCGTAAATAATGGTTTCATAAATGTTCAAGAAAATGTGGCGGCACGGACCTGCCAATATGCATGTGAATATTGTTTACAAATCACAAATTAAAATCTATTTGTTCTAACTGAGTATGTACAAAGAAGTAGGTCAAATGCCAGTGCATTCAGCTACCTTCCAAAAAACCTCTACCTCAGGTTTTTTTTTTACTGATACAGCATGTGAAAGGTTTGAAAATTTCATTTCAGATTTTCAGTACAGAATTGCTTGGGGAGTTAATGTTAATGGTTGTCTTGTAACTTTTGCAGCACTTAAACTTTACAAACATTCAAGAAGAAACATATGTGGGACACTGAAGTTCTAAACAGAATTAGCATTCGAACATCTACCATATTGTAGAACCATCTTGAAGTCATTTATAAAGAAACAGATTCAGCTAGTGGTATATCCCTCTCAGAAGAAGATAACTACCATGTGTAGAAACTTAGTACAGGGTGTCCGGAAAGTAAGGTAACACTTTCGTACATTTATATTTTGGCTTAAAATATAAGATAACGAGATGAAATATATATATGCATATAAATAAAACGTGTAAGTTTTTTTGTGTGATAATTTAATCCAATTTTCGTTACACTTTGTTTTTTTATACAGATTTTAATTCAAAAGTCCTTTTTCGGTCATTTGCGTCATTTTACTATTAATGACGTTTTCAGTGAGACGGCAGATTATGCTCTTTCCAGACCGATCATGCCCGATGATATTGTGAATCACTTCAGTGCACATTTCAATATCAATCTTCCTTTCTGGTTCACTGTTAGTGGTCTTTAACAATATGGCTGTGCTGTCTTGGTTGAAGCTGTCAACCTTTGACCTTTTAAACTAACAGAAAGAAGTCGCTCATGTTGAAATCAGAATAAATCGCCCTCATTCCTCATTGCATTTAGCAATTGGTTCATGCAGGAAAGTGCTACGCCACACATCTAAATCTGTGGCAGACTTTTTATATAATATGTTCGGTGATACAGAGTAATGTTGAAACGATATCCGGAGGTAAGACATGGTTAAATATCGTGGCCTGCACACAGTCCAAAACTCAACCTTAACCTCCATGACTTCCTCCTTTGCAGTGTGTTGAAGTCAAAGGTCTACGATCCCAACCTAAACAACCCAGACCTGTCGTTAAAAAAATCCTTCTAGTGAAATCAGTATGATTGATATTTGAATGCATTTCAAAGTGAGTGAAAATTTCATTGTGTGTGTTCGGAAAGGAAAGAGTGTAAAAGGTCGTCACACTGACGTGAAAACGTCATTAATTACTAAAATGACACCATTGACCGAAAAAGGACTTTTGAAGTGAAATCTGTATAAAAGCGCAAAGTATTATGAAAATTCAATTAAAAAAAACTTACACGTTTTATTTACATGTATATATATTTTTCATTTTGTTATCTTATATTTTAAGCCAAAATATATAAGTACGAAAGTGTTACCTTACTTTCCGGACACCCTGTACTTTGATTCTGTAAAAAGAACAAAATGCCTAACCCTTTACCAAACAAATCCTGGTTTTTACGACCCTGAGATAGAAGTCTTTTGAAAACATAGTGGTTACCAGCATTTTCTCCTTTTCCCATTCTGTTTTCTACCCTGCTGGAAAAAATTTTTTTTTTCAATTAGGTTTTTATTTTGTCGTCTGCAAGTGCTTTCAATTTTGACCGGTCTAAAATTTTGTCGTTTGGAATAGGGTTAACTCATGATAACTGAGACTACAAAATTTTCCAGGTTAACCCTTTAACCCTTTACCAAACAAAGGAATTTTAGACTGGTCCAAACTGAAAGAACCTGCAGACTACAAAATAAACACAACTCAAAAATTGCAATTTGTTTCCAGCAGGGTAGAAAACATTGTTGGAAGAGGAGAAAATGCTGGTTACCAGCATTTTCTCCTTTCCCCACAATGTTTTCAAAAGGCTTCTATCTCAGGGTCGTAAAAACCAGGGATTGTTTGGTAAAGGGTTAACACACAGTGCCGACTTTTGATGCTCCTGGAAAAGAAGCCTTTGGAAAACATTGTTGCAAAAGGAGAAAATGCTGGTAATCACATATTTTCTCCTTTTTCCACAATGTTTTTCATTGAAATTGTCGTCTGCAAATGCTTTCAAGTTGGACAAAGGCTAAAATTTTGTCGTATGGTAAAGGCTTAAAATATTTTTCACTCTTTAAATTACACGTAGCTAAAATTATGAGATTCATTATTTAAAAGAGCAGAAAACACTGATGGAAAAGGAGAAAATGCTGGTATCTAAGGTTTTTCTCCTCTTCATCCTTCAATGTTTTCAACCTTTTTTGAAATCAAATCTCAAAACATGGAGCTAAATTCAAACTGTCCTCTTCAACTGCTTTAACCCTACACCAAGCAATCCTAACTCTTAACAACCCTGAGGAATTTGGACTCTGAAAACATTGTGGGGAAAGGAGAAGATGTTGGTAACCAGCATTTTCTCCTTTTCCCACAGTGTTTCCTACCCTGATGGAAACAATTTTCATTCTTTGAGTTTCATTTATTTTGTTGTCTGCAAATGCTTTCGGTTTGGACAAGTCTAGAATTTTGTTATTTGGTAAAGAATTACATTGTGGTTGACCGACATGGATTAAGATTTATTGTAAATTAATAATTTGTGGCTAAAGTAATATTTGAATAGGGAAAAGGCTAATAATGACGAATTGTGTGGTGCACCGAGTAGGAAAGTTTTCTTTGAAAGGATAGAAAACATTGTGGGAAAATGAGAGAATGGTGCCTTTTAGACCAGTCCAAATTGAAATCATTTGCAGACAACAAATTAAATGTCAACCAAATGTTGAGATATGTCTTGGAATGGATAGAAAACATTGTGAGAAAAGCAGAAAATGCTAATTACCAGCGTTTCTCTCCTTTACCTCATTGTTTTCAAAAGCCTTCATCATCTGGATTGATAAAACAGGATTATGTGGAAAAAGTTAAATACCTGCTGGTACAATTGATTGTGTTGATTGTATGGTGTTTACAGCCACTTTAGTATTAATTCAATAACATTGCAGTGGCCTGTTCACCTATTCATGTTTTCCTGGAGTCTCTTTTACCAGTACTCCACACAGTTTTCTTTTCCAAACCCATGGCTGCTTTCCCACATAACCAGTGCCAAGGCACTAGCCGGTGTTGGGAGAGTAATGATTCCTGTAGCAATGACTATCAGTTATCCCCTAAAAGAAATTGGTCGAGCCAGGGATGGAACCCACAACCTCTGATTCTCATATCCTGCGTGCTACCGAATGAGTTAGGAGGACTTTGCCTCCCTTAGGTATAAAGCTTTTGAAAGGATTATGGCAAAAGAGGAAAATGTAGATGACCTACATTCTGTTTTTCCCAAGTATTTTTTAACAACTCAAAACAGTTAACCATCCCTTGACTCACATTTGTCAGTTGCAGATGCTTTCAGTATATTTTGTTTGTTAAAGTATTAGCTTCAGGTTCAGGAAATAGTGAGAATGTGAACATTGTGGGAAAAGGAAAAAATGCTGATAACCAGCATTTTCTCCTTTTCCCACGATGTTTTCTACCCTGCTGGAAACAAATTTCAAATTTCTAGTTACAGTTATATTGTGGTCTGCAAGTGCTTTCAATTTGGACCAGTCTAAAATTTTGTTGTTGTTAAAGAGTTCGGTAATTACACACAGAGAACTGAATATATTTGTAAAATACATGTATATATATATATGTGCAGAACTGAATTGTTAAATAAATAAGGTTTGTTTTATGAATTTCTATCTTTTTATCTTGTCATTCTTTTTACCCCATTCCACACAATCCTGAGTTTTAACAACCCCAAGTAGAGAAGTCTTCTGAAAACACTGTAGGCTTTCTAAAACATTGTAGGAAAAGAAAAAAATATTGGTAACTAGACAGGATGCCTTTGAAGAAAAAGAAGGCTTTTTAACCCTTTACAACTCAATGACGACTTTAAACACCCTTGAGGAAGAAGCCTTTGTAAAACACTGCAGGAAAAGGAGAAAATGCTGGGAGCCAGCATTTTTCTCTTTTTCTCACAGTGTTTTCTACACTATCAGGATCAAATTTCATTATTTGAGTCACATTTAAATTCTTGTCTGCAAATACTTTCAAGTTGGACGTGGTCAAACCTTTGTCGTCTCGTAAAACACAGAGTTAAAACATTGAAGGTTTTTGGAAACATTTTGGGAAAAGAAGAAAATGCTGGTGACTAGAAGAGAAGTCTACCAGATAAAGAGACGGCTTTTGAAAACATTGTTGGAAAAAAAGAAAACGCTTGTGACCAGAAAAGGAGAATTCTTCTGAGAAATCGACAGCTTTTGAAAACATTGTGGGAAAAGATGAAAATGCTCTGTAGCTCAGCTGGTAACAACATTTGAGAGAGCATGTTGCTGGTACAAATCTCCAGCTTGCCAGTTCCTCTCAGAGAATTTATGATGGTCATTGCAACAGGATACATTCCTATCTTGCCTCTGAATAACCTGTGTATGATGCCCTAGATGGTTATGTGGGAAAGCAGCCATTAGTTTGGGAAGAACATAGAGAGAAATGCTGGAAAAGAAATGCTAGGAAAGCATGAATAGGTGAAGTGGCTGCAGCTGTGATATCACTGAAAGTATTTTATTATATCAACTCTTAGGCTGCTCAGTGCAACTCAAGGACCTTTTGCAGACAGTGTTGATCAAGATCACATTGCACAAAACATAAAGTCTGATCTTTGATCTACACTGTCCAATAAGGGGATATTTTATCCTGAAAAAAATACCTTTGAAATAGCCAAAATTTGGTTTTTACTATCGGCTTTGAAGGTTTCATCTCAGTTACTTAGTAGGATAAGAGCTGAATTTTAAACGAAGAAATCTACCAGACTATAAAAGTTCTGTACTATTTAGTATCAATAACATTTACAGATAAAATTCGATCAAAAGTTTCTCAAAAGAGACTTTGCAAAGGATATGAAATTATTGTGGCAAAAGGAAAATAGCATGTAACCAGCAATTTTCTTCAAGATTCTCATTATGTTTTCCAAAAGCCTAAACAGTGTCCCTAAGTATCGGGACCGTCTTGTAAAGGGTTAAATTCCATGAGAATTATTTTATTAAAATGTATAAGAAAGAGTCATATACAAGCATACTGTTTGACAAAATCTTTCATCGATTTAAATAAGCTACGGTGTAGTCTACATAATCATGTGCAAACATGATTTTCCTTGTTTCATATATGACGAAAAAAATAGATAAATAGCCATTTTTCTCAATTAGATACAGTTTAATTACAATATCGAATTATATCTTTTATCAATCTACCCAATAAATGATGCCCATAGACTCATGCTGCAAAACTATCGCAGCCGGGATTTTAAAAAAAATGGTCTAGGGGAGAAAACTCGTACTGTCTAGGAGTAAGAGTAAAGCAAGAGTAGCCTCCCTTATAATGATCCGCCCTTCATCATTTCTCCTAGACGCTTGACGGATCAAAGTACTATAAACACTAGGCAAAAAGGTGACGTGCATGTAACGTTTTAAATGTTTTTGATGAAGATTTCAATTAATTTTAACAAAAGAGTGTCATTGATATTGACTTTTAATTCAAAACACTAGAATATAAGTTTTAAATAAGATTATTTCCTGCTTTTTCTACTTGAAATTTGAATGGAATCACCGAGAAAGGTTTGAATCTTTGAAAATCGCTATTTGCAAAGGTATGAAGCTTGTGGACGGCATACTTTAAAATGACGCTTCACAGAATGTACGATCTGATTCTGAGTCTACACAGTTTACTTGTTTCGTAAACCTTTCAGTGCAAAATAAATAAACTTGAATTCCAGCGGACGGCTATAAATACAATCTATTGAAACTTACACAATCTATTGAAACTTACAAAGGTTTTGATTGTATAGGCTTGACTGCATCAGCGGACGGCATAGATCAAAGATCAGACTGCACGTTCTGTGCAGTCTGATCTTGATCTATGCCGTCCGCAAAAATCTCTGCTTTCGCCTAAGGCGCCGAAAGGGTTAAGCCTATGTGGATAGAGTTAAAATCTTTACAAGATAGAACTAGAGCGCTCTAGTTCCGGTAAACTGTTTGTTCAAATCGTCGACAGAGGTTCGATGTCTAAGGCGCGTACAAACGAAAACTTCAAAGTGCCATATATAATGAAAGTTGCCTTTGTGGTCTGTGTAGATAATGATCAGACTGCACAGAACGTTCAATCTGACCTTTGATCTACAGTGACCACTTTCCTCAGGCTTTCTGGACAATTTTATGTAATTTTAAAACGTACCTTAATTGTTCGGAAAGTTTTTTTAGACTGAAGTTATCTCTTGTTTATTTGGCGCTCTATGGGTTTGTAACGGGAACGGTTTGATATTCATTGGGATTTATTTTAACTAAAGATCATCTTCCTAAATAAGCCAATTTACGTTTTGAAGTTGAGCTATAAAATGACTTCTATATTTAGCGATATATGTCGGTATCGTTATTGACTGAAAACATAGTTCTGTTTGTATAAGTTTGCATTAAGTTATCGTAGTGGTTTTCATTAACTCATTAATTTCATTTACTGAACATCTATTACCTCAATGATATCTGTAACCAAATGTTGAATTTTTTATTGTAGCGCGATCTTACATTGAATTCCAAATTCAAATATTGGCGGTTATAATTAACATGAAATAAACGGGAGACTACCTGCCGCCTGTTAAGAAAAATAATAAGTTTGACTTCTTTTTTCTGTCTGGTGGCATGTCGTTTTAATAACGGTTAAAATTAACAATTTGACCATATGAACTGATTGAAATTCGTTACACCTAGATGAAAAATTATCGTTTGTCAAACGGATCGTCTCTACAGACGTTACCGTGTTTATTCGTCCTCGGTTTTATGCTTGCTCTTGGCTAGCATTTTTTGTAAGGTGCACAGGCATATAAGGACCAGAGACAGGAAGAGGAGGTTCCATGTTCCGCCTTCTGCACATACAATGCACATACTGTAGTTGCAGTAATTTAGCACCTCCGGAAGTAGCTAAAGCGAGGTTTTGGGCGGAGTCTTTGTTTTGTAGGCGTACCATCCAATGGTATGCACGTACTCACGACGTGAAGCAGTTAGAAATGAGCCCTTTCCTCTCCAATAAGGGAGGCAACTGTAGCATTACTACTTAAAAAAATGTACGAGTTGTTTCCCTTTGACCATTAGTCGTTCATCTTTCTCTTGCAAGACTCTTATATTTTGAAAGATAGTATCAGCCCGGAACAAAAGCAAACCAAAGTGCAAATAAAAGGACGAAAATAAGCGATAAATTAAACAAATTAAAGAGAGAAAGCAACGTGAATTGGTGTTACAAACAAAAATTGATGCGAAAGGAACAAACCGGAAATAGCAAATAAGCTTGGTAGAGAAGCTATGGCACCATTTCCATGATTTCTTTACGATTCTACGGGTGCCAATGGTTGTAAGTCGCATGTTTCTTTTTTTAAAGTAAACACTTGTATATCTTTGCATATGAACCATATCAAAGACAATAAAACAGTAAACATGAGCGAGATTCATTTGTTTAGTATCCGGATTGTAGATATATTCGGATAAAAGTTTGAATTGTGAGAAAAATTTGAAATATAGATCTATTCAAAACAACACTTTAAGTGAGTTGGATAGAAAATAAAGAAAATAACATAATTGAGAGAGTTTAGTATAAATACAGTTGTAAAACCCTGTTTCTATCGAATATCAGTCATTTGAACACCGAGTAATTTCGACACCCAGTCATTTCGACACATTGTGGTCATTTCGATCCCCGGTGGAAAAATGTTTGCAAACTTTGGTCATATAGACACCTCATTTTTTAGAGCACTTTTTAAACTCGACTTTTTATTATCAAGTTACTTTGATTTCTTTTAAAGATGTCATATCATTATAAT
The DNA here is from genome assembly GCA_943736015.1 of Tridacna crocea. Lineage (NCBI taxonomy): Eukaryota > Metazoa > Mollusca > Bivalvia > Cardiida > Cardiidae > Tridacna > Tridacna crocea. The sequence continues at coordinate 50,919,172 of OX031061.1, forward strand.
TTTGTGTTGGTGTTTGACCAAACATGTTTTTAACCCTTTACCTGATGTGCCAAGTTGAAGCTCTTCCATTTCAGCAGCAAATAAAGATATGATGTCAAAAATATAGACAAATGAGGATAAAAATACCTGATTGAGTGGAAAACATTGTGGGAAAAGGAGAAATTGCTCGTTACAAGCAATTTCTCCTTTTCCCACAATGTTTTCAAAACCTGTCTGTTGTTAATGCGTCAAAATGAGTATCTATAGAGTAAAAGGTTAAATAGAAAGTGACTATTTACTTGACCATCGTATACGCACTGAAGAAAATTCATATTGCGAGGATGACTGTCGTGTACTCAATGAAGGAAAACTCATTGGGTGCCCAACGGACGTGCCCTGACTGATGAAATTTCGTCTTGGGGGCACGATTACGTACCCGCTATTTCCGATTTCTTCATTCAGTACACGATGCGGTCGTGTATGCACTGAAGAAACGGGATCTTACGTACACTTGTTAATGGGTTGGACCAAAACGCAGACTGGTATGTGGACTGGCATGGCGTAAACCGTCTCAGTGGAGCAATAATCATCTATACAGGGTGTCATGCCCAAAGGGTTGTATTATGTTATACACCCGGTCGTCCGTCCGTTAACAATTATTTGTGTGCGCAATTATTTGTCCGTCCGTTAACAATTATTTGTGTGCGCAACTCCTCCTACAATTTCCATCGGAATTAGATCTACTTTAAACTTGCCACAATGAATCCCCATGATGTCTATATAGTTGTGCATGTATGTGACTCTCAAAATTTGGATCGCTGTTTGTATTCTGAAATTATCAACCCTTGACTTCTGAAACAGCCAACTTTTCACTTGAATTTCTGTTCAGGCCATAACTTCCAAGCTATCAAAATCTTAGGACTGATAGTCCTGAGAGTGGTGTGCTGGGTGATGTGTGTTAAGACAGACCACTCCTTCCTGCATGGCATACTCCCGATTTAAATACAATACCTGGCTACTGCGTCAGAGAGATATCTCTTTGGCTCAGTGGTTAGGGTATTGGCTTTGCGTCTGGGAGTTCGGAGTTCGAATCCCGCTCCGATCCTTATTTCTGCCATGCATTTATTCATTTGTTTCTTTGTTACGGACTTCGTTCATAAGATGGGGGCTCGTCCGGGATTGGCCATTGAGCCATTAGTCCCATTTGTTGTCCAAAATCGGACTTCCTGCCTAATAAGGCTTTGAGTCATCAATAAAAAATGATGACTTTAAGAGGGGGTGTGTTACGGGTGACCACTCCTTCCTGCATGGCATACTCCCGATTTAAATACAATACCTGGCTACTGCGTCAGGGAGATATCTCTTTGGCTCAGTGGTTAGGGTATTGGCTTTGCGTCCGGGAGTTCGGAGTTCGAATCCCGCTCCGATCCTTATTTCTGCCATGCATTTATTCATTTGTTTCTTTGTTACGGACTTTGTTCGTAAGATGGGGGCTTGTCCGGGATTGGCCATTGAGCCATTAATCCCATTTGTTGTCCAAAATCGGACTTCCTGCCTAATAAGGCTTTGAGTCATCAATAAATGATGACTTTAAGAGGGGGTGTGTTACGGGAGACCACTCCTTCCTGCATGGCATATACTCCCGATTTAAATACAATGCCTGGCTACTGCGTCAGGGAGATATCTCTTTGGCTCAGTGGTTAGGGTATTGGCTTTGCGTCCGGGAGTTCGGAGTTCGAATCCCGCTCCGATCCTTATTTCTGCCATGCATTTATTCATTTCTTTCTTTGTTACGGACTTCGTTCGTAAGATGTGTTAGGAATTTTCACCATTACTAAGCTTTCAAAGGTAATCTATTAATAGTTAATAGCTTTTTTAGTTAGTAAGCTATGGCCTGGGCATTCAAACATAAAATTAACAAAGGGCAATAACTCAAAAAAGAGTAGTAGAGTTATGGTTCATATTCACCACACTTTTCCATAATTTTTTCTATCAGTGTATATAGTTTCTAGTTGATACCTTTAACTGCTTGGAAGTTACGGCTTGAACAAAAATTCAAAGTGAAAAGTTGGCTATTTCAGAAATCAAGTGCAGGTAATTTTAGAACGCAAACAGCGACCCAAATCTTGAGAATCACATGCACAACTAGACATCATAAAGATTCATTGTGGTGAATGAGTCATTTCGACTACTGGTCATTTCGACACCCGGTAATTTTGACACTTTTAGATCGCTTCGACCGCTGGTGAATTTTTTTTTTGCAAAATTTTGTCGTTTCGACAACCGATCAGTGCTTTCCTAGACAGTTTAACTGCTGTGTTTATCAATGTTCTACTTTCTGTATCCATGTTTGCTGCACCATTGCACCTGTCCATGCCTTTCTAGTCATCATTTTACCAGTGCTCTGCCAACAGTAGCTGGCATCCTTTTTATATGCTCGAAAGCTCGTGTTACCTTATACTTTACACCCTGTCGTCCGTCCGTCCGTTTTCAATTTCTTATGTGCGCATCTCCTCCTACAGTTTCCATCGGAATTAGATCTATTTGAAATTTGTCACAAAGGTATCCAGTTGTTTCGGCACACGGTTATTTCTACACTCAGTCAGTTCGACACTTTTTCATGTAAATGTAAATGAAGGTCGGACTGCACAAACGTGAGGTCTGATATTGGATCCACTTTTACTGATAGAGAAATATCTTTTCCCCAAAAATACCTTTGAAATATCAAACTTTAGGATTTTACCTTTGGTTTTGAATTTACATATCAATTGTTTAGCGGGATACGGGGTAAACTCGATAAGTACAATTAATGGTAAACCAAGCTTTTCCACTGAAACTATGAAGGCGGTTGATTGTCTAAGAGTACACAACAAAGAACAAGAATTCTGACTCGATCACAACATTTGACAACGTGTGTGTGTACTACTTTAAATCATTTGCAGGCAACAAATTCAATGTGACTCAATGTGATGGAGTTTTTCTTTGATCATATGGTTAAAAAACATTGTGTGAAAAGGATAAAATGTGTTTTTTTTTTTACAATATGTCCAAAAGGCTTGTAACTGAAGGTAATTACAACTTGGGATTGTGTGGTAAAGGGTAAGGGAGATTAATTGTGCAGTACAATTTCACAATGTTTTGTACTCTTTACAAAACAAATTTCAAATTTTTAGTCACCTTTATTTTGTCATCTGCAAATGCTTTTGATTTTGACAAACCTAAAGTATTGTTTGGTAATGCGTTAACTCTTTATCTCGACCAAATTCCTGTTTATTTTGTATAACCCTTACCTTGATGATAGTCACTGCGATAGGATTCATTCCTCGCCAATTGCTGACCATTGTTATGATAATGATCATGTGGGAAAGTAGCCAGTGGCTTGGAAAGAAAATTATGCAAAGTACTGGTAAAGGAAACTACAGGAATGCATGGATAGGTGCACTGGCCACCGCGATATAACTGAAATAATGTTGAAAATGGTGTTAAACACCATTCGATCAATTATTAACCCTTTACAAATCAATCCTTGGTTTTTATGAAGCTGACATAGAATGCTTTTGAAAACATTGTGGGAAAAGGAGAAAATGCTGGTAACCTGCATTTCTCCTTTTCCCGCAATGTTTTCTACCCTGCTGGAAACAAATCTATATTTTGAGTTACATTTATTTTGTTGTCTGCAAGTGCTTTCAGTTTGGATCAGTCTAACATTTTATCGTTTGTTAAAGAGTTGAAATATCAGATTTAGCTGCAGGAACAGTCAAAATTTAAACGCCAATATGCTCTTTCAACAGGAAAAATGAATTTACTGACTTTATTTTGTTTTCCAGGGATTGTTAGGAAAAGGGTTAATGACCATAAGAAAGAAGCCTTTTGAAAACATTGTGGGAAAAGGAGAAAATGCTGGTAAACAGCATTTTCTCCTTTTCCCACAATGTTTTCTAACCTTCACAAAACAAATTTTGAGTCACTTTTATTTTTGTCGTCTGAATGTGCTTTCAGTTTTGACCCGTTTGAATTTTGTCGTTTGGTAAAGATTTAAAGTTGGGATATTCAGCCAGCTGCCAGTGTAGCAAGATGTCCAGTTTATGTTGATGTTTCTCTTACCCTTCCCAACCCTCTCAAAGTACAGCTTAGCCCTGCAACTCCTTAACCCTTTACCAAACAATCCCTGGTTTTTACAACCTTGATATAGACGTCTTTTGAAAACATTGTGGGAAAAGGAGAAAATGCTGGTAACCAGCATTTTCTCCTTTTCCCACAATGTTTTCTACCCTGCTGGAAACTGATTTCAATTTTTGAGTTACAATTATTTTGTCGTCTGCAAATGTTTTCAATTTGGCCCATCTCAAATTTTGTCGTTTGGTAAAGGGTTAATGTACAGGGCTTGAGAAAAAAGATGTCACTTGTTCAAATCTCCAGCTTAGCCTCTTTCTCTGGGAAAATGTGTCACCCGTCATGCAAAAAGGGACCATCTGGGATTTCTGTACATGAATTATTTGAAAACAGATCAAGGATAGAGCAATCAGTTTAAGTTGATATTTATAAATGATTGTACAACAAGGTACAATGACCACTTTTCATACAGAAAACGTCATTAAAGCAATTTTTGCAGTCTGACCAGGGTTCACACTTTTCACAGTTCCCAGAACGTCCCTTTTTGTGTGATGGGTCATGTATAATGATAGTCACTGCAACTGGATTATTTTCTCTCTTCCTACTGATGATAGTTTAGATGATGCCACAGCTGGTTGTGTGGGAAAGTTGCCAGTGACTAGGGAAGAAAATTGTGCAAAGTACTAGAGAAGAAATGCTAGGAAAGCATGGATAGGTGAAGTGGTTGCTGTGGTTTCATTGAAAATGTTGGAATGGTGCTAACTGAAAAACAAATCTAGCAGACTACAAAACTGAATTTTTCAACATTGATAGAACTTCAGATGACAAATGAAAACCAAACTTTTCAATTGAAAGGAGAGTATAGCTTGATAAGAGTAGTAGCAAAGTAGGCTTTTCAGGACAAACTTCCCTCAAAATTATGCAATCGTCGACAAGGGAGGCAACTCGAACGAGGATAGAGTTTTCGTTCTTGCGTACAGGGGAGACAATTGTGGATCGATTCTATTGTTAAATGAGTTGTTCAAACATCGTCGAGCGTTTCAAAACAAACACCTCTCAAAATCATGTAATCGTTGACTGGGGAGATAATTAGCCACCAACTCTGCTAGAGCGAGTTTTCACTTTTCAATACAAGGGACGGACAGTTCGGGATCGAGTAGAATGGGATAAAGTTTTAACCTTCTCTTCTTTTCTCACAATGTTTTATAGAAATAAATGATGATGATGATGATGGGAGTAATATAGTAACAGTATACCTTTTACTCTTTTACAGTTTTATTAGTAAACTATAACCGTTTGTAACAAAAAATAAAATCTTTGAGCATGGAATTTGACAAATGGTTCTAAAAGTTTAAAACTACTACTACTCTGGTTAATTGTTCAAAACATATAAAACTAAACTAATCTCTTTATTACCACATAGTGGAATGATAAAAGTGTATTTATCACAAACATTTGACAAATGACTCACAACTCTTTACCAAACGATAAAATTTTAGATCAAAACATCTTGAGAACATTAGATGATCATATAAACGACGCTAAAACTAAAGTTTAAAATACTGCTTACCAGCATCCTATCCTTTCCTTACAATGTTTTGAAAAGCCGTTTTGTGTAGGGTTGTGAACACCCGAGACTTTATGGTTAAGGGGTAAACTATGTTATTAATTTGGAAAAATTGTTCGAAACAATTCACAATGAGCTCATTCTATGACTACTTTATCTGTCACTTATAAAAAAAAAAAAAGTATATTCAATGAAAAGAAATAGAAAATATATAGTAGTTTCTTCTTTCCAAGATGTTAAGAGTATTTTGTGGAGGATTTTTTATCATATAATTAGAATAATGTGGTTGAGATCAATATCACATGGCAATCATGATTATAAATGTAAACAGCCCTGAGCATTTCAAATAGATAACATATTTTAACAGAACATATTAATGTGATGATGTATAAACATTTCAAGTGGTGAATACATTTTAGAACGCAATTAGTCCTGAGTGAGTCTTACGACAATATTACAAAATACAATCCTACGCATGTAACATCATGGAATGAATGAATTGTATGTATAGTAATATTCGTGCAAAAGCAGCAGTTTTGGTGAAACTACAGCTAACGATTTGCAACTAGTCTAATGTGAATGCGAGTATATAATAACCTTTTGAAAACAAATCAAAAACATGTAAAAATTCCTAAACATAAAATCTAAGAGTCGTGCTTCAGCAAAACCCGTCTTGTTGACATTGCAACTACATCGGTATAACCCGCCCAGGGTCTACTCTGGTACATATAATAGTAGCTTAAAACTAAGGGACAGATTTGCAAAAGGCACAACACATAAATGATCTACAAACATGTACAGACTAGTCTACATAAGTTATTGTGTCACTTAGTTCAGTTTAGGTGGAAAATGCTTAGAACTAACTTTATCTTTCACGAGAAATTCACATAGTTGTCAGTAGGATAACAATCTGTAAAGCTAACTTACATTTAACAAGCAAACTTATTTGTTCAAAACATACATGTTAAAAAATACATAGCACCGTTTTTTTTTTGTTTTTTTTAACAACAAGGAAACAAAACTCTATCATGATATCAAATCTTTCTTTTCTCACATCCTTTATGTGATAAAGATAACCTTTCCAAAATAGTGTGGCAAAGAAAAAGTGAGACACCTCTTTTTCCAAAATGTTTTCAAGAAGCTGTCCACTTTCACCCTTTCCCTCTCAACAAAATTTCAGACTGTGTCAAATTGAAAACATTCGCAGACGACAAAAATAAAAACACCTTAAAATTTGAAATATATTTTTGAAAGGGTAGCAAACATTGTGGGAAAAAGTTTCTCTGCTTTACGTACACTGTTTTTAGAGTCGTTTCACTGTCAATAGCGTAAAAAGTCCTCATGTTGAGGTTAAGGTTAAAACAGTTGTATAAGGAAAAGGGTTCACACCTTTCTTTACTAACAAGCATACATGTATTAATCTCAATCTTAATTTTTGAGCTAAAAAAAAAAAAATGTGGGAGTAAAACTTTTTTCATTCAAAAGGTTTTTAAGCTAACATAAAAACAGCTTTTCGTTAAAAAATGACTCTTCTTCTTCGCCTCCGCCTTCTTCCCATCACAAAATCAATTAGATTAAGCATCCATCCTTGAGTGAGAAGAAGAAACAACCGGAAGATTCTTCTATTCATGAAGGTGTAAATTCCTAAAATAACAAACACACACTTTACCCTTTGCTTTACTTTTGACGACCCTGAGAAATAGACCTCATGAAAACATAGTTGGGAAAGGAAAAGCCATTGATGATAAGCAAGATTTTCTCCTTTTCCCACAATATTTTTTCACCTTTGAAGGACAAATTTTGTGTTTTTAGTAACATTTAACCTGTTGGCTGAAAATGCTCTCAATTCTCACAAGGCTGAAATTTTATAGTCTGGTAAAGGGTTAAAAGTCTGATAATGGCATGTTTCTGCTGTAGATAACCCTTTCCTCAAAAGCACCTCGACAACATGAATTACATATACTTCTTCGAAGCCTACATTGCGTTCCTCTCACAACCCAGGCAGTGAATAGAGAGAGTGTTAACAGAAGAAGCACTGAAATTAGAAAAGAGGAAAATCCTTAGTGAACAAAAATTAGACTTGTTGCTGTTACTATCCTAATTTAAGATCAAATTCTAATAATATTTGACTATACCATTGCTACATTCAAGTTAGCTTGTAGAAGTTGCATTGTTTGATGATGTTCATTTGTAAAATATTACTTATACACTCTATGTTGGAGAGAGAGAGAGAGAGAGAGAGACGAAAGTGAAATTCACAGTCTCACACGCCAGCATGAGGGGGTAAAGGTGTGTGAATGGTGTATCCGTAGTAAAGGGGGAAAATACCTACCAATACTGGCGACGATAAACACTTGTAACCCTGTTCCCAGGTTTGTCCATCCTATTACCAACGTTGAGGTGAAGGAGGGGGATACGCTTGTAGTTTTTACACTTATTGCTGTTGGCTGGAAAAAAGTTTCGCAAAGTATAAAAATTATAGGATGAAAACTAGCAGTCATTTATATGTCTTCCAACAATAATCTAGATATGTTTTGGTAAAAGGAGAAAATGGTTATAATGAAAATTATGAGAAAAAAAAAAAAACGCCTTTTGTTGCATTGTATTACATGTATCTGAGTTTCACATATAGGAACATATCTTAACAGAGAGAAAGAATATAATTTAAAGGAAGCGAGTCAATCTGATTAGTATTTACTACGAAAATACAATCTCGAACAATAAAGATTAGTCCACTTACTTGGTGTACTATAACTTTCAGATTGGTTGTCAACTCATTTTCCTGTGTTGTCTCAATCATCAGCTACAAAGAAAATATTCTTATTAAACCTTTTTTTTTTTTCTTATGTCACAACTGCATAAGTCTTTACCAAACAATCCTGACCCAGAGAAAGAAAAAAATTGGAAGCGTGAGAATAAAGAAAGAAATATTTACAAAGAGCATTTTTTCTTTCCTGCTTACTTCAAACTTCGAATGAACTACTCAAGATGTTGATTGAAATAAGATTTTTTAATTCTAATAATATTCACACCGAATGATGAATTTATCAATCCAAAGAGCTGAGTACAAGGGCGCATACTAACCTGTACTGTTGTAGACTGGACAGTATCTGTTGATTCTTGATATGATGAAGATGAGACTGGTGGATGTTCACTGGTCAACAAGAAGTCTTTGGTAGTAAGCAGAGTCTGAAAGTTAAAACCAGAGTTTAACATGGGGGAATAAAACTATTCATACACATACCCACATCGTGGGGGTGAAGAAGAAGAAGAAGAAGTCTTTAGAAGATCAGCACTTAGCTTTATCAAAAGCTTTGTTATTGATACATTACTGATCATATTTCTTAGCAGTAAAACAAGACAGACTTAAGTCTGTAAAAAAACTAGAAAGAAGTTATTCTTTACTCCACAGATACACATTTCTACGCATTGCTTGCAGCTGCCTTTGGAAAACGTTGTGGCAAAAGATGAAATTGCTCGTAATCTCCTTTTTCCGACTTCATTTTTTTTTTTTGACGATGAGAGAGTCGTTGTAATAAAGAAGCATGTGGATGGGTGAGTGATAAACAATATTTTATCGCATTACTCGAGCGTTATATTGTTCCTACTATATAACCTGTACAGTAATTCTAATTCAACTCCATACCAAAAAAAATGTGCAGTTTTCGACACTCTGGAAGAGAAGCCTTTTGAAAATATTATGTGAAAATTAGAAGATGCTGGTAACCACCAATTTCTTTTCAATGACTCAATATTTTCTCCTTTTCCATTTTTTTTTTTTTTTAAGCCTATCGAAGAGGGAGACTATCAATTTAGCCACAGTTAATTTGTCATCTGTAAATGCTTTGAATTTGGACAGGTACACAATCATTTTTGTTTGGTAAAGTAACATTGTTTTCTGTAAGACTTGACAAATTCATCATAGCACATTTAGATTGTGACGAACGTTTAAGTCATAGAAAAAATTTAACAGATGCATTAAACCTTCACCTTTTACAAACCATTAGCCACGTATTTTTCTTTTTTTCAAAACTCTGTTGAAGAATTATTCAACCTCATATTTTGTTTTTGAATGTACGTTAATGTGTGATTATAATAATCACCTTACTATGTATTTTTCTTTTTTTTTTTTTTCAGAAAAAACCAGAAGAAAAAACAGTCAAAGGTGTGATTACACATATACAGATGTTACCTTAACCTTCAGATTTTACTTTTATAAAGAGTTTTTCACTGTTTTCTTTTTTTCTTAACAGAAAAAGTATATTTATGCTATATTGAATAAATTCTGTTGCTTTGTAGTACATATTATAACCGTAGATTGTAAATGTTATATATTTTCAGATTTTATCAGCAAAAGCAGTAAATTTTGAACATCCCCAAGATTTCGATGGAAAACAAACAATAAACAGTATTCTTTCTTTGGGTAGATCCTCATCTTCAAAACCAAAAAGTGTTGAATATCGAGATTTTCTAGTAAAACTAACTTCAACACAGTTGAAATCGGTATATGATTTATGTGAACTGGATGATGATGAAATGTGTGAAATATATCCGATTTGTTTCGAATTGATAGAGCAACGGAAGTATTATAGCAAATATATCAAATTAGAAAGCATAGCTACACAAAAGTTGTTAAGAATGTACGCATATTTAAACTCTTCCGAAATATACCATTCTTTAGAAATTGCTGGTAACTATGAATTTGATACATTGCGTGAAAACTTCCTTCATAGTGCATGGTTTGACACATTAAACTTTATTTCAAATTGTACAGATTCTGTTAAATAAACTGTTTCTTGTTTTTGGTTAGAAAAATAAAATGTGTTTAATAAACTGTGGTTGATACTTCAAAAAAGTAATGTTTAGTATGGTGATGTTTAGTATGGTAGATCGAACATTCTATGTTCAGAAAATCTAGCTAGAGCGAGAGGTTTCGACCCTGGCCAGATCGCACAGGGTTTTCCTCTTTTTCTTCGATGTTTTTGATGACTTTCTTTTTCATGGATTCTCAAATACTATTGATTCGCACTATCATATAGCATATATAACATTCTTATCCTGACTTAACTGTTCTCAGTTAAAACATATGTGATAATAAAAGATAGATGATAAAAAGTCTTTTTTCTTTTTGTTGTTGTTGTTGTTTTTCAATCTTATATATCTGTTGGGGAAAAAAGTCAGAAATATGATGTTGAAAAGGAGATTGTGCTCTGTGTGAACTATTTCTCTCTTTCTTCATACAAATTTTCATTGTACTCTACATGATTTTTAAACCTAGTTCCTATATGAACGGGAAATGTGTACGAATTGCGCTGTAAAAAAAGGGGTAATTCTTTCAGACATAATTCCAAGTTTTAACAAATTTAAAAGAGAAGGCTTTTTGAAAACATTGTGGGCTATATAACTTTTGGGAAAAAAAGTTGGAAATATGATGTAGAAAAGGAGATTGTGGTCTGTGTGAACTATTTCTCTCTTTCTTCATACAAATTTTCATTGTACTTTACATGATTTTTAAACCTAGTTCCTATATGAACGGGAAATATGTACGAGTTGCACTGTGAAAAAAAAAAGGCTTAATTCTTTCACACATAATTCCGAGTTTTAACAAGTTTAAAAGAGAAGGCTTTTTGAAAACATTGTGGGCAAAGGAGAAAATGGTGGTAAGCAGCACAATTTAAGAAAACATTGTAAGGAAATGAAATGTAAAAAGCAGGAGTTGTAGTAAAAATTCAGTAAAACCGTTTTCATACGTCTCTCCCTTTTATACAACTCTGTAATACATTAAACCAAGCAACAGATCGTATTATCATGAATCCGCAAAATCGAGCTCAGTCAAAAAACTGTGGGAATCATACGGTAGAATGGTGCTAGAAAATGTAGAATATTGAGCAAAAGCAAAAGTTTCGACTCAGCTCAGTTTGTAACCGCTGGTTAGACTGATCTGAGTCGATACTTTTTACAGATGTATTAAACCCCCCCCCCCCTTATTTTTTTTTTTTCGCGGTACGTATATTGTTTTCAAAACATATACAATACATTTTACACACTGTCGGCTTATTTTGTCTGTTGTAATGCGCGGATGCGAAAATTGTAACAGATAGAATGGTGCTAAAATATCGTATAATGAATCAAGCGTAAACTGTTACTCACAAAACATTTGGAAATTTCGCCAGATTTTCATTTGCGTTTTGCTTACCTGAGCAGAGAGAATGAAAGTAAAAAGAGGTGATGTGGAGAAAGCATACTACAAACTTGGGAAAGCAGGTGCCTTTTTAGGCGCGCACAAGTTGCGTATCAGTAACAAGCTCGACAAAAAGCTCGGAAATGAATCAGTTATAAGAAAAGCGTTGAAAAATCTCGATGATTATAGTTTGCAACTACCTGTGAGAAGAAAATTTAAAAGAGCAAAGGTAGTTGTTTCAGGGATGAGTGAGCAGTATGATTGTGATCTAGCAGATATGTCCTTGATAAGTAAGAGCAATAGAAACGTGAAATATTTACTTACAATGATCGATGATTTTTCAAGGTATTTATACGTTGCCCCACTGCAGAGTAAGCGAGCACACGATGTGTTACAAGGTTTCAAACAAATTTTCAAGAAGGCTCCAATTCCGAGGAAAGTGCGAACTGATGGGGGAGGAGAGTTTAAAAACAAACAACTAAAGTCATATTTCGATAAACTTGGTATTTACCACCACATTACGCTGAATGAAGTAAAAGCAAATTTCGCTGAGAGGGTAATTCAAACGTTGAAAAACATGCTGTATCGCTATATGAATAGATATAGAACTCATAAGTATATCGATGTTCTCCAAAAAATGGTTGATGGGTACAACAACACCCCGCACAAGTCTTTAAATAACATAGCACCCAGAGACGTTAATTCTGAAAATTCCCCTGATTTATGGGCTTACATGTTTTTAAGAAAAAAAGTAAAGACAAATTCGAAATACATGTTTAATGTCGGAGACTTGGTACGTGTTTCAAAACTTTCAACTCCGTTTCGCAAAAGTTACCAGGAGCAATGGTCGATAGAGCTATTCAAGGTATATAGGAGATTTCGTATTCAAGGCTTTCCACTATACAAAATCGCTGATCTTCATCAAAAAGCGATAAGTGGAAATTTTTATCAGAAGGAACTTCAAAAGGTGGACAAAGACGAGGACTCGCTTTTTTACATTGATAGAATACTGAAAAAGCGAAAACGTGGTACGAGTAATGAATGTTACGTTAGTTTTCTTGGGTATGACAAGAGTTTTAACCAGTGGTTACCATGTAAAGATGTTATTGATGTGCAAAAGCTTCGCAAAGAAAGATGAGCTTTTACATGATAGTTAACAGCGATGCTAACTTAAATTATTACCCATCTAATAAACCATATTGTTTTACAGTAAAAATCGAGAAAGAGATGTCGTTTGTCGGTGCTTGGTTTGTTGGTTTGGTTGACATTGCTATTTCCATGGCAGCTAGATATGATGCATATATATATTCTAATATCTGCGGAGATACACTAATAAACGGATTTTCTCAACCCGTATTAAGGCGAATAGTTGTCGAAAACGGGGGAAAACATGTGCAGTTTCAAAATATTATCTATTTACCGATCAAGAACACTAATGTTACAGAAATAGAATTTTATATAAAGGACAAACACGCTAACTTAATAACATTAATAAACGATCCAGTGTCGATGACACTACATTTTCGTCAATACCCATTTTTTTATTAGTGGTAAAATGTACGGGAAAATGTATGTACCGTCAGTGGATAAATGGGTGAAATTCTACGACTCATTAGTTAGCGGTCGATATAATCCGCATACAAGTCGGATAAAAACAAGCGTTGATCAACATGGAGGTTCAATTTCACATACGAGGGATAGTCATATGATACCTATAAATCATAATATTACCACCAATATACCTAAAGATAAGCAAAATATAAACGTGAAACTAGTCAGCCCTGTTGCACAATCGGTAGAACAAGCAGTTTCTGAGTTAAAGCGTGAATCAGTGAAAAAACAGAAAAAACGTGTGCATAAGAGGAACTCGCGCACTTATCAACGCGCTCGCCCACTGGTAGGACATAAAAAAAGAAAAGGAAATAAGAAACGCGTTCAAAAATCAAAACGTGGAAAACGCAGAGTGGTGAAAAAGAAGAACATACGCAAATCTAAATCGAAAACAGGTGTGGAAGATATATTTTCGAGTGTCTAAAATGGCTAGCGTATTCGGGAATCAATTTGATGAGGCTCAACCCAGTAATCTTTCTTTGTTTACATTACCACCATATCAAACAGCTATTGAAAAGATTTCGTATGAGGACGTTCGACCGATTTCGCAAATATCATTATCTTCCCCAATAGATTTCATCATTAGCGGACAAAATGGACTACAATATATCGACTTATCAAATACCTATATGTATGTCAAATGTAAAATTACGCACAGTGATGGGAGTGATATGAAAAACACTGACTATGTAGGACCTATAAATTTAACACTACAGTCGCTTTTCAGTCAAGTTGAAGTGAGTTTACAAGGAAAACCTATTACACCCGACTCAGGGCACTATGCTCACAAAAGCATGATTCAAACCTTGCTTAAATACGGAAGCGATGCAAAGTCGTCTTATCTTACATCACAGCTGTGGTTAAAGGATGTACCTGGATCAGTAGATGATTCCAATGTGAAAACGGGTGGAAATACTTCTCTTTTTGAACGTTATAAGTACTTTGCAGGAGGCAAACTGTGCGATTTAACGGGGCCTATTATGCATGACTTGTTTTCCTTGGACAGGTTTTTACTCAACCAGGTTAGCGTGAACGTGAAATTCCACAGATCGAAGCCGAGTTTTTACTTAATGACCAGCGATTTATCGCCTGACTATGTAATTCAGATTGTGGACATGGTACTTAGAGTTCGAAAAATAGACGTAAATAGCGCGCTGATCTATGCACATGCGCAAGCTCTCCAAAAAAGCAATGCTAAGTACCCATTTATCAAAAGCGGAGTCAAATCTATGTCAATTCCCACTGGCCTTGTAAATTTCACGTGGGACAATGTTTTCCAAGGTATTATACCAAACAAATGCGTCATTGGTTTTGTAAATAGTAGAGCTGTTGCAGGAGATTACAAATTGTCCCCGTGGAATTTCCATCACTACAATATCACCCAAATTTCCGTTTCGGTGGATGGAATTCCATGTTGGGGACACCCGCTTCGGCTTAATCTAAATGCTGCGGAGGGTGTGAACACTATCGAAGCGCTTATGGCTATGAATATATCCACCGGGAAATGGAAGAAAGACGAAGGGAATCAGATTTCGAGGGATGATATCAGTAAGGGATTTGCCTTGTTCGCATTCAGTCTTCAGCCATCATTTGCAGAAGATGGGTGTCTTTCACTTTTAAAACAAGGTAATGTTAGAATAGATTCGACGTTTAATGTCGGATTACCACACCCGGTTACTTGCATCGTTTACTCGGAGAAACAGGGGTACTTAGAAATAAATGCGTCTCGAGAGGTAATATTAGAGTAAAATGAATCATCAGCAGTTAATGTGTGTTATCAACTGTGACGAAGTTCTCCGCAAAGCTGTACTCGGCGTTTATGCGGCGGACTGTTTGCCAAATCTCCTTTCGAGACAAAATGTGGGGTTTATTGCTAATGTGGATACTCAAGCTAATCCCGGATCACACTGGGTAGCATTCTTTTGTGAAAACAAATATTCTATAGAATTCTTTTGCAGTTTTGGAAATAGACCCGATACGTACTCGACATATTTTACAAAGTTCCTTGAACATGCAAATTTTAAGTTTAATGAATATTGCTTACAAAGCTCTGATACAAATGTGTGCGGACAATACTGTTTGTATTATTTGATTTTTAGATGTCGCGGATTTTCGATGAGTGATATCTTACATCGATTCAACACTGCGCAAAATGATATGGTAAAACTTTTGAATGATATATTGGTAAACTCTTACATTTTACAAACCTTTCCTCTATGTTTTCGCATGTAGCGTGTAATGAATAAAAATATATAAATCTATGGACACGTTTTAAAATTATCATTTATTCGATTACTTTTACCGTTGAACATGAGATATTGGTGGGAAAAAGAATGTTTAATCAAGTTTATAGCACCAACGTCTATTATAATTGCTGGCCCGTCTAGCTCTGGTAAAACATTTTTAGTAAAACGTTTGTTGCAAAATGCGGATCAAATGTTTACCAAACCAGTAACACATATTGTATACTGCTATGGTAGTCCATGGCAAGGTATATTTGACGAGTTACAAGAAGTTCTTAGGGATAGAATCACATTTCAAGAGGGACTTCCAAGCGAATATGAATTAAAGAAATATTCCGAGGAGGATAAGCATTTTGTTTGTGTATTAGACGATTTAATGTCAGACATTGTTGACAGTAAATTTGTAGAAAAGTTGTTTTGCGTTGGATCTCACCATTATGGAATGAGTATAATTAGTTTAGTGCAAAATGTTTTTCAACAAGGACGTGTAAGTAGAACGATATCGTTGAATGCTCACTATTTTATCCTGTTTCGAAATTCGAGGAATCTGCAACAAATTCAAATTTTGGGAAGGCAAATATTTGGCAATAAAAAGTTATCTGCTGCATTTTTTGAGGCATACACTCAAGCGACGTCTCCTACCTATGGCTATATAGTGATCGATTTGAATCCCCTGTCCTCAAAACAATTTCAACTTCGCAGTAACATACTTCCAGGGCAAGACCCTATAATCTATACGTTAAAACATTAGCATGCGATTTTCTAGTAAACATCGCACATTTCTCAAATTTTTATTAGAATGCAAACCGCAACAGCGTACAAATGTGTTAAGACACTTAGACGTTGAGCAACTGCGAGTTCTAGTTGAAATAGTACACAATATTCTACAAGGAATTATTCCGCTTACACCTCAGAATAGGAAACGCTTAGGAAAATATAAACAGCTCATTAGACGTGTTACAAAACAAGGTTTAACACAGAGAGTAAGATTAAGAGCCTTAACTAGACTTTTTATTCTAATTCCAATTTTCATAAAAGAATATTTTAGGTATGAGTCGGGAAATGGTATTAATACCGAAACAAAAATATGACATGCTTCTCACTGCACATAATTTTCCTGATACGAAAGACGATAAAAAAGCGGGGGAAAATTCTACCATTGAAAGGAAGCAGGTAGATGACAACAAGGGAAGCGACAGTGCAAGTGTGAATGTAAATCTTGCTAATAACACGCCGAAGCAGCGGAAAAAAAATCAACCAGAGCTGACAGTACAGAATCGAAAAGATCAGATTGTGGATATGAATTTGCATAAAAGTGAAAATGGGACAACTATAAACTCAAAAAAGGCTAGGATTCTAGTGAAGCCTCGAGCGGTTAAAGTCGTTAAAATGATACCTTCACAATTTTCACGGTTAGCTAAGCGTAAACGAGTAAATAAGTGGCAAAGTTTTCCTTTGTAAAAATACTTGTCAAGTTTCAGCCACTTACATAGCACTAGGACTTCTAACACAGTATGACGATGTGGTGACATAATACATTTCGAGGTAAAAAGGAGATACTAAACCATTTTATCAAATAATGGAACGCCTTTACTGTAAGGACTGTAATAGGAAATTCAAATACGAGAAGAACTACCAACGGCATCGTGATTCGCATAAGAGAAAATTAGAGTGCTATGTGTGTAACCGTTCTTTTACGCGAAAGGACAATTTAGACAGACATGTGAGGGGTCATTTTGTGGGTTATAAAAATATTCCTAGCACATATTCTTGTTCACACTGTGAAAAGAAATTTGAAAATTATTCAAGTTTATTTGAACACATTCGAATCGACCATGGACACTTTCGAGATCAGCAGAATCAGTCGAAGCAACAAGGTTATGGTAATCTGCATATTCCACAACATCGAGAGGGAGTATCGACAGTTGGTGAGAATGACAACCAACAACAAAATCGCAAATCTGAAATTGCTGAAAGGGAAACAAATCAGCTTCAACAAAGGGCGCACTCATTCGAAACAAAGGAAAAGACGTCGTTGAATGGACTAGCAATGAAGTTTAGCATATATCCTAGCAAGCAAAATAAATATGACCTTCTCTTGTTTTTCACTGAAACTCAACAGGTGATTCTAAACCATTTAAAACAACGATGTGCGACTTTTAGAGGAATTAAATGGTACATGTCTGTACACGTGCAAATGATTCGATTTAGTAATGAAGAAGTTGTCGATATTGCAGAACCTCATTTTCACAGTGGAACGTTCACATTGTTGCATTCTGAAAATAATATCCAACACGACATAAACGCTGCTTTTCAGAAGCAGTTTAAATCGTTTGATGAATACATCGCGAGAGGTTCAGGCTGGACTCTGAAGAAAGTTCTCAGTTTAACAGTTGCAACAGCGAAGTATCAACCTATCCGTGGATCTTCCTACTTCCCTGTTCCGAAATCATTACGCAAAAAAGTGGTAAATGTTCAAAACAAAGACGACGAAAAATGTTTTGTGTGGGCAATTTTGGCTCATTTGCATTATAACAGTATCCATCCAGAGCGTATCAGTAATTATGCAGCTTTTGAAAGAGATCTGAACATGGGCGGTATTTCATATCCCGTATCAATATCTCAGATACCACAATTTGAAAGACAAAACATTGACATAGCTGTGAACATTTTTGGTTTTGAAAATGAACATGTGTTTCCTCTATATTTAAGCAAACAAAAGCATCGCTTATATGAAATAGATCTGTTATATTTAAAAAAAGGCAATAAATCTCATTACTGTCTTATAAGAAGTTTAACGGGCTTACTGAGGTTAACTAGAACTAGCCACAGGATGAGCTTTGTGTGTAGAAGGTGTCTGCAAATGTTTAGTACCGTTAACGCTCTTCAAAAGCATTCTAAATTCTGCTCAACCCACAATTCGCAGTATACAGAGATGCCAGAACTTGGAAAAAATGATAGTCTTTACTTCACTGAAATAAGCAAACAGCTGAAGTGTGAATTTGTAATTTACGCGGATTTTGAATGTTTCGCCAAAAAAATCGATACAGTTTTGCCTAGTCCTACAATGTCCAACACAACTCCATATATAAGATATGAGGTTAACAGCTATTGCTATCAAGTGGTAAGCACTCATAAAAAGTATACGTCAAAACCGGTGTTATACAGAGGCGAAAATGCTGTTGAACGATTCCTTGAAAACATTTTAGAGGAAGAAGAGATTATACGTGAAATTTTAAACTCAATTGTTCCTATGAACATGACGGTTGAGGAAAAGATTGCATTTGAAACTAGCACTAAATGCTATATTTGTAAAAAACAACTCTTGTTTTCAAAAGTTCGCGATCATTGCCACGTCTGCGGGCGTTACAGAGGAGCGTGTTGTCAGAAATGCAATTTGAATCTGAAATATCCGAAATACGTACCTGTTATTTTGCACAATTTGAAAAATTTTGATTCTTTCATTATTCAAGAAGCACTTGGGAAATTTAAAGAACATCGTATTAAGTGTATACCTCGTAATATGGAAAAGTTTGTCTCTTTTTCACTCGGTAACCTGAGATTTATCGATTCCTTTCAATTCATTAATTGTTCTTTGGAAGAAATGGTGCGCAATTTGTACGAGAAAAACAAGGATGATCCCTTGAAACCATTCAAAAATTTAAGAAATGTTTTCCCAAAACGCGAAGAAGCTGAGTTATTGACGAGGAAAGGAATATATTGTTACGAATACGTTCAAGACTTTGCACAGTTTGAAGAAGCCGCTCTTCCGGAAAAGCATTCTTTTTACAGTAGCTTAACGAAGCAGAACATATCTGATAGCGATTATGATTTTGCAAAGACCGTGTGGGAAAAGTTATCAATTAAGAATTTAGGTCACTATCATGATACCTATCTTCTGTGTGACACTTTGTTGTTGGCAGATTGTTTTGAAACTTTTCGAGAAGCCTGTTTAGACAATTACGGTCTAGATAGCGCACATTTTTTCACTAACCCCGGGCTTGCGTGGTGCGCAGCTTTGAAAATGAGCGGGTGTAGATTGGAGCTACTCACCGATCCCGACATGTACATGTTTTTTGAAAATTCGATTAGAGGGGGTATTTCAACCATATCAAAACGTTTCAGTGTTGCAAACAATATTCATTTACCCGATTCGTATGACGTATCGAAAGAAAGTCAATACATTATTTACTATGACTGTTCGAACTTATACGGTAAGGCAATGTGCGCTCCATTGCCGATTGGAGAATTCCGCTGGCTTTCCTCCAAAGAAATACAGCGTTTAGACATACTAAACATTGGTGAACATTCTGAATTAGGGTATTTGTTTCAAGTTGATCTTGAGTATAATGAAAGTTTGCATGATTTACATGCAGACTATCCTCTTTGCTCTGAACAACAAACAATAGACGATGAATGTCTCTCCCCATACTCTAAAAACGCGTGGAAAAAAATGCAAGTACACTTTGCCGGTTTGAGAAAAAGAATCCCTACAGGCAAGCTCATTGCTACCTTACATGATAAAAAAGAGTATATTCTCCATTATAGATACCTACAGACTTGTTTGAGACTTGGGTTGAAATTAAAGAAAATACATAGAGTGTTACAATTTAGACAAACCCCATTTTTACATACATATATCGATTTCAATACCCGACAGCGTAAGAAGGCTCAAAATAAATTCGAAGAATCATTTTATAAAATGATGAACAATGCCGTTTTTGGGAAAACGATGGAAGACGTTAGGGGCAGAGTAGACATTAAACTCGTGCATACAGAGTCACAGTTTCTGAAATATGTCAATCGAGTTTCGTTTAAAAGATTTGAAATATTCAACGAAGATTTAACTGGGGTTGAAAACGCTAAAACTTCGATACTTCTCAACAAGCCCATATATATCGGACAAGCCATTTTAGATATTTCCAAAGTCATTATGTGCAGCTTTCATTACGATCACATCAAAAGCCTTTATGGGAGTAATGCTACTCTACTTTTCACTGATACTGACAGTCTCTGTTATGAAATAAAAACGAGAGATATTTACAAAGACATGTTGAAATATCGAGAACTTTTCGATTTTTCGAATTATTCGAAAACACATTATTTACATTCTACAGAAAATTCGCGGAAACCCGGCACATTTAAAGACGAAACAGGTGGTTCACCCATTAAAGAATTTGTCGGACTCCGATCAAAACTTTACAGTTTTTGCTATGGGGATAGTGAAAAGAAGACAGCGAAAGGGATATGTAGAGGCACAATCAAACGTGATCTGCGCCACACTCATTATAAAACTTGTCTTTTACAGGGTGAAACAAAATATTGTCGCATGAATATGATAAAGCCTATTCAACATAAACTAAATGTAGCAACCATTACAAAGCTAGCTCTTTCCCCTTTTGACGATAAGAGATATATTCTTGAAGACGGTGTGAACACATTACCATTTGGACATAAGAAAATAAAAAGCACACTTTCGAAATGATGGGTATAACATACATGCAGTTAAAGGTTAAATGACTAACACAAAGTCAATGTAGGTGGTAAAATGAAGTAATAAAGGAGGAGTAAAATATCATTTTTTATTACATTTCTGTGTACATGTAAAAACTAGTATATAGTGAATAAATTGTGTTTTTAAACTATGTGTGTTATCTTTATTTATCAAATGATGTATTACATTTCACTGTTTCTTCTTTCAGTCACACTCTACTCATTCCTCTCAAAATTTACACTTTCGGAGTTTATAGGATTTAGTATATGCTTGGCAAGACAACAAACGAACAGTCTCCACTCTTTAGAGCGCAAAAGACAGTTTCTGTATGTTGAGCATCGTAACTGTAATGACAAGGCTGTAAAAACGCTGTCTCTGAAGATATGTGGTGTTACCACTTTAGTCCAAGTTTCAATTGCATCTTGAATTAAAGTCTCGTTCAGCAAATCATCACATTTGAGCGTATTGTCATGAGTTATAAACACAGCCAAATTCGACGATTTGAATGCTTTTACTAATTCCATGGCTACAGCCTTGTTAAAAATGTTGTGGTAACACTGAAATAATGTTTCTTTTTCCACTTCATCCATTAGATATTCAAAAGGAAAATTGGGTAATTAGACGCGTGGCTTTCTTGTAAATGAGACGGATGTCCCTTCTCGTGTAATTACCCAGTTTCAATCGCAAAAACTGCTCATTAAACTCAGAGCAGTTGTACTTACTAAAGACGTTTAATTTTCTCACGTGTTCAACAGCGTCGTAGAAGAACGCATTTAGTCTGTCTTGCATACACAATTCGTTTGATGTGAAATCACTCTTCCGATACAATGAATCACAAGTACAGATCACTGTCTTAGCTATATAGTGTATCAAGTATCTTTTTATAAGTCGTATACATGCCTTGCGTTTCAAACGTTCTAAATACTGTCTATCATCAAGATGCATGATTTCCTTTTAATACTATCACTAAAACTTCTATATTAGAGTTTCTACTCTTAACCACGTTAATACCATTTGACGAATTTTATCCTTCCATTCATCCGTTTTCATCGTAGCCCGCCAGTCCTTACATGAAAACTTTTGCAGCTGTAGCCCTTTTATAGCCGGTGAAACTTGAAACTCGTCTACACAATTTGACCACGCGTTTAAAATATTCTCTTCATCTACACGAGTCAAAAGAGTTTCAAATACTATGTGTATATGATCTTCGTCGCACAACACCATGCACGAATGTTGGTGTTGCGATGGATGACACACTTCACAACCATAGCACGAATCTCTCACAACCTCTCCATAATGCGAGGTTAAGGCTTTAGCGTAAATAAAATCGTACATACATTGCATCCATGAAATGCATGCGCATTCGTCAATATCCATTTTCACGTCGTTGTATGTTTAACTTGTTAAATGCGACTACTTTAATGTCCATAGCCAACCATTCTTAAGTAGGAACAGTGTGGTGATTTCGTTAGATGCTCTACCCAAGGATTGTCGTCTCGCACCCAATCGCGTAATATTATTTTACACGAAAAGCATTTGCACATGTCTCCTATCTGAAGATAAAACAGTCCCGCCTTTGCTAAATCGTACTTTCTCGGCAGCAGTTGAACTGGCCACTTTTCGAATGAAAGCAATCTATCATGGTAAGAAAAATAGGCAAAATCTTCGATGTTATTCCTATGCATATCAATATCTAAAATGAGAAAAATGTGTCAGTAAGCCTAGATTTAAAGCACGTGACTTCTCAAAGGTAAATAATATCTTACCATTCCAGTTTTTCCACAATTGTCTCCCCTGTACGCAAGAACGAAAACTCTATCCTCGTTCGAGTTGCCTCCCTTGTCGACGATTGCATAATTTTGAGGGAAGTTTGTCCTGAAAAGCCTACTTTGCTACTACTGATAAGCAGCTGTATTGTCAATGCAGCAAACAAAGAAGCTGATGATTGATCATACGCACAATTACGCTCAATGAACTGTGCATTTATTAATTTTAAGTCATCAAGAGGATTTTAGCTCCACTGATTGAAGGCCAGCGGGCTTATGTCATGGCCCGGTGTCCGTCGTGCGTCTGTCTGTGCATGTGTTAACCTATATTTCAAACATCTTCTCTGACATTACCCATCCAATTTTGATGAAACTTTACAGAAATGATCCTGTCATGGTCTTCTTCAGAATTTCTAGAAAATATTTGATTCCTTCAAAAAGTCTGGTTGTCATGGTAACAAAACTGAAAAATATTGAAAACCTTTGAAAATCTTCTTATCCAAAACCATAAGGCCTGGGGCTACCAAACTTGGCATGTAGTTTTATGTAGTGAACCTCTACCATGTTCCTTCAAATAATAGCCCTGGAGTCAAAATTGGTCTCATCCCCCCAGGGGGCGGGGGGTCACAATTTTTATATGGGATTATATAGGGAAAACTTTAAAATCCTTCTGATCCCTAGACATAGGGCCTTGGTTGTTTGGTTGATTGGTTGGTTGCATTGGGGTTTAACACCACTTCAACAGCTAAGGTCATATCATGGCTGTCGGTGACGCACATGTGTTTCTCACATCAGTACTAACACAACTTTCTTTCCAAAGCCACTGACTACTTTTCTCACATGCTTTAGCAGAGGTGAGAGGTAAAAATACGCCAGAAAGAAAGTTCACTTCAACCGGGTATCGAACTCACAACCACCAGGTCATGAGTTTGACACGCTCACCACTGAGCCACCTAGGTGGGCCATAGGGCCTTGGGATACCAAATTTGGCATGTATCTTTATCAAGTGGGCCTGTACCAAGGGTGCCTAACTTAAAGCCATGGGGTCAACTTTGGCCCAGCCCCGGTGGTCACAATTTTTATATGGGCTTATATTGGGAAAACCTCTATACTTGTACATAACCACAAGGCCTAGGACTACCAAATTTTGCATGTAGCTTTATCTAGTGGGCCTCTACCAGGACAGCCCAAATAAAAGCCTTGGGGTTAAGTTTGTCCCCACACCAGGGGTCACAAGTTTTACCTGGGCTTTTGTGGTGAAAACTTTTTAAATGATCTTTTTATGAACCAAAATAAGGCCTAGGGCTACCAAATTTAGCCCTGTTTCATGGGTCATATGTTTTACATGACATTTATTTTAGGAAACTTTGAAAATCATCTTGTATATGACCACACATCCTGTATTATTTGGTACGGGGGTTTATCTTATAGACCTCCACCAGGATTCAAGTAATTATAGCTTTGTGGTCAAAAATGGCTTTGCACGAGGGTCAAGGGGTCAAAACCTTCTCATAGAACTTTATAGAAAAAAACATGTATGTCTTCAAGTTTAAAACCAATTGGCCAGAGTTGTAATGTTTGGCTTGTAGTGTTTTCACTTATTAGCCAGTGGAGCGATACAGGGCCATCATGGCCCTCTTGTTTCAAGTCATATCTCCTATTGCATCAGTGAAATAGAATAGCAGAGTAGGAGAGTAAGAATAACAGAAGAAATAAAGCAGCTTAAGTAATGAAAATATCCAAATCTCAGTGTTGACATACTTATGGTTACAGTTGTGAATATATAATGAAATAACCAAATCAAAGGTTAGTGTGCAACAATAAATTATACTGTTGCACTCATAAATGGAGTATTTTTGAGGTACTAAATGCTATAACTCAATAACTTTTCTTAATTTTTGTTCTTTATGTCTTTCCTAGTAGCTCTAGTCAAAATTGTGAATAAATCTAGCTAGAAATATAAACACATTCAATGTGAAGACTGAAAATTCAGAGATTGGTTTCAATTAATTCTGCTAGGAACATTTATTAGGTGTTTTACGGTATGTGAAATTAGTCAGAGTTGATTTAATACATGTAAAAGTCTTACATAAATGTGGATTTTTATGAGCACCTTAAATTAAAAAGATTTGTAAAAAAGATATTGCATTGTTTCATTGTTTGCTTCATTTTTGTGAACATCGGAAAAGTTTAATTTATGTAGGCAAATTTTGGGTAGGCGCGTTCATTAGCATATACAAAAAATCTGCACCACTTTCAGATCTGGCATCCATGCTTAAAGTGACTCTAATAGCTAGGCTATCCTAACTCACTGTACTATTTGAATTTTTCTACCAGATGGATTGAAAAAAAAATTAAAAATAGGGCCTTTTTCTGATCTGGGCCTTAGCCTAATTTAAACGTAGTTTGTGCCAATTGTGCAGGCTATGATTAGAATAATTTTGGAGATATCATGCAAAAGTTTTTGTTTCTAGAGTAAAAATGTAAAGATTCACTGTGTTGCTGCAAGCATGCTAAGATACTTTTTGACAAGCAGGAAGATCATGTTTAAGGAAAAAAAAAAGTTGTTGAATGTATTTCTTCTTTAAATGAAACCCAAAGAAGAGATCACTGATAGAAATGTAAAAATATGAAGAGCTACATGTACATCATTGTGTGAATAACGATCTTAATATCACTGCTGATAATTAGAAACTTAGATAATAATTCCGTACGTAGTATATATATATTGCCTCTGATGCTGCTACAGAAGTTTTCTTTCTAAAATCGTTTTAATAAATGGAAAATGCTATGCTTGAATGCGCAATTTCTGTATTTTCAAAATTTGAGTATAAATTTAAGAATTCCAGTGCTTTTACGTTTTTTTTTTTTCTAGACTAGATTCTACATAAAAATATATCACTTTATAATAATACAAATTGATCTAACAAGATTATTTAAGATCCCTCTCTAAACTTCTGTCTATTTTTCTTTAAGAATTTGAATACATGTAGATCTACATAGTAGATCTATTTTCTGTTTCTTTTTTCCTTACATTTTAGTACCATTTGTTATGAATTTCTGTTGGGGGGGGGGGTTTATAGGTAAAATCGGATACAAAAAATGTAATCACACTTAGATCTATTTCTCAAGATCTCTGAAATATTTCTGAAATTATCCACAAAAAGATTGCGGCTTCTATGCATCATAAGTTTGTCTTGTTTGTCACTTGTACATGTAGGGCCTAATAGGTTTCGGTATGCTTAATATTTGCCTGTAGCCCTACAGCGTTTGGTAAATTAATCCTTCATCACACAATTCTAGCATAGTTTTAACGTCACTAAGACAGTACTATGTACAGTCTAAGGTTTTTGAAAACATCGAGGGAAAAGGAGAAAATGCCAGTCATTTTCACCTTTTTCCTCAATGTTTTCTACTCTGTCAAAGATAGCAAAAACATAATTTGAACTAGACCTACGCTAGTTTTTCGTCAGAAAATGCTTTGAATTTGGACAAGTCCAAACTGTTGTCGTTTGGTAAGGGTAACCCTCATAGTCAGGAGTTTCTGATTCAAAACTGACGTCAAATAATCTATAAATAGGAATATAACCCATGTGATCAAACATTTTCAAGATGGCGACGTTTCTAGCAGTTCCGTTGAAAAAGACAGGCGAAGTCGATGTTGTAAAGCCATTTCGCAGCTTCATTCAGAATACTTTTAGCTCAGCAAATCCCGAGGATTACAACACAGCCATTAGCGAGTTCAACAAGTTAAGAAATTTGATGATCAATAAGTCTGTGGACAAACACGATTCGGCCCTTGAAGTTTTGTACAGGTGGGTTAGTCAGGAAGTGTTCTTTGTTTTTTTTTTTCGAACTGTCTGCTTGGTTTTGAATTACAGAAAACGTTATACATGACATAGCTTTCAGGTCATTTTATGCGTTAAACCTATTTATATACGTTTCATATATCACAATTCATTATGGGTAAACTACATTTTGATAGATCTGTACACTATTTCGGCGAATCCTATTTTCTGTTTAATCATGAAAGCTATTGATCTGTATTGATTAACTCTTTACCTAACAACAAAATTTAAGACCTTTCTAAATTGAAAGCATTTGCAGATGACAAAATAATTTGAATCAAATGTTGAAATTTGATTTGGAAAGGGTAGAAAACATTGCGGGAAAAAAAGAAAATGCTGGTTACTTTCATTTTCTCCATTTCCCACAACATTTTCAAAGGCTTTCTTTCTCAGAGTCTTTGACTGTTGGGATTATGTGGTAAAGAGTCAAGGACATGCAATTATTAATGTGTTCTTTCAATCCTTTATCAAACGGTTGTGTGTTTTTAATGACCAAGGGAAGAAGGCTTTTGAGAACAGTGTGGGACAAGGAGAAAATGCAGGCAACCAGCATTTTCTCCTTTACTCACAGTTACATTGTATAATCCCTTGAAACATATACATGGCTTGAAAATACCATGCATCTGTCGTAGAGGAATTATTCCTGGGGCAATGGCAATAATTAGTCCTTGACAAGAAAATGGCCAAGCTTGGGATCTGTCAATCACATTGTCAGAGCTCGGCTATTGAATTCTTCCATGAAGAATCGTATAATATCTAAGTATGAAAAGGGGGTTACTTTTCAGTGTAAGATCTCTGAAATAAATTCAAAAGACATTTTTAAGGACATTTCATACCCGAATCTAACTACAGGAAGAAAGAAACAACTCTGTAACAAACAACAAAAGTTTGGAGTAGTCCAGATTGAAAGCATTTGCAGAAGACAATCTAAATATAACTCAAAAAATGAAACTTGACTTTGGAAAACTAGAAAACATTGTGAGAAAAGGAGAAAATGCTGGTAACCAGCATTTTCTCCTTTTCTCACAGAGTTTTCAGGAGGCGTCTTCCTCGGGGTCGTTAAAACAAGGGATTGTTTGGCAAAGGGTGAAAGGGACTTGTTTTTCAGCGAGGGATATCATTTCAGCATCTATATATCTATATCCTAATGTTGTACCCACTATTCTTTGATGGTAATTTATATATACTTCTTTTTTTTTTAATTCCTAATTTTTTGTAATATTGTAGTCACAACATGTTTACTCATTTCCCCTCTTTCCTGTTTAAAGTATGTCCATTTTGCCACTTTCTCTCCTTCTCCCACAATGCTCCATACCCTAATGCTCTATCCATTATCCTTTGATTGTATTATTTGTGTACATTTTTAATTCTTACTTTTGGTAAAATTGCAGTCCCAATTTGTTTACTTATTTTTCCCCTCACACCGTCTATAGTACGTCCATTATTCCACTTCTTCTCTATCCCCCACAATACTATTTTCAGTCAGACCACTTTTTCTTACTGTGAAAAAAAAAATCTCAATGTTTTTCTTTATCTTTACTATCTACAGTATATTCCTCCTTTTTTTCCCTGGAACGCCATTAGTTTCTTTATTTCAAAGCATTATTTGTATTATATCCCCATATTGTATTGTATAATACTTGGGTGTAATAAAGAGATATTATTATTATTATTATTATAACAAAATGGCTTGTTAATCAGGAGTGTTTGAGTTTTTCAAATGCAGAGGCCCCAATTCTTACTGTCATCTTGTTGGTCTGCAAATATAATAGCTTTAAAAGAATACTAGATCTGTATTTGTTATGTTTCTGGGATAAACTTTCTGAATTCTCATTAGAATGAAAAAAATCCAGAGATCCAGACTCGGAGTATCAAAACTCATGAAATTTGCCTTTAACTCTTTACCACACAACTCGAAATTACAACTTTTGATGACCCCCAAAGAAAAAACCTTTTGAAAACCTTGTGGGAATAGGAGAAAATGCTGTAAACAGCATTTTTCCTCTTCCCACATTGTTTCCTTATTTATCCAAAATGAATTTCAATTTTGAATCACACTGATTTTTGTCACCTGCAATGTATGGTGAAGAGTTATGAAAAGCACTGTTAAGTGGTCTTATTGTGTGTGGTTTTCTAAATCTTCCTTATTCTTCTGGGTGTTATTAGTGAAATCAGTGTAACTTGTTATTTTCTTAGGATGAGTGAAAGAAACTGAAGGAAGAGTAAGCTTTTAAATTCACAAGTCTTACAGGATGAGTTGGTCATGAAAAGATATTCAAGCCAACACAAATCTGACTTTGTTAGCCACAATGAGTTTGTAGAGGTGTTTGTTTGTTATTTCTGTTTATTCATCGTTGCTACTGGTTGCCCATCTGTCAGAGCGACGCCCCCAGAAGACAGTTAGTTGTTAGGGGGGATAGTGCAAGGATACAGGTCGAAACTACTAAGAGCTTGGCCTGGTTCTGGTATAGCACTGTCACACAGGACCCCGGTTTAATGTCTCATCCGAAAGACTATTAGTAATTTTAGTTGGCCAGCCGGGAGTTCGAAACCATAACCTGTAGTGACCCGAAACATTGTGTTCACGAGTCCTACGCTCTACCTACTGAGCTATATCAGCTGGTAGTATGTAGACTGCAAATACATGTACTCTTTGTAAGAGTCTAGAAATTTGTGGCATGGTAAAGAGTTGACCCTCTACCACAGTCAACAAATCCCATGTTTTCAAAAGTATGAATTTTGAATACATTGTGGGACAAGGAGAAAATGTTAGTTACCAGCATTTTCTCCTTTCCCCACAAGGTATTAAAAAGCCTTCTTTTTTAGTGTTGTTAAAAGTTGGTTTAAGTTTGTGTGATAAAGAGTTAAAATGATAAAAGTTGCTATCATTAATCTTATTTCAGATACTATGATCAGCTAACAGCTATTGAAAATAAATTGCCTATTGCAGAAAACCAGGTAAGAATTCTATACAAGTCATGCATTGTGAAAAGGGAGTTTAATGCACCTGCAGAAAATTTCTTCCCAGGTCAGCCGAGGCAGTCAAAGCTTTTTACGACCAAAACTTTTTATTCACCTTTCTGAATGAAAAATAAAACAAAACGTTTTCCTGGTGATGAGGTTGATTGAAGGAAAAATTGATTTTATGGATCAAGAACATGTTGACTTACTTAGTACTATTTACAACCAAGATGCATAACTCTATATTCTTTAACCCTTTACCCCATAAGGCATTTCTATGGTATGTCTAATTGACCCTAAATAACAGCAAGGATGAAGCCGTTTCTTATGTGTATATGACACCTTTTGAAAGCATAGAAAACATTGTGACAAAAGGTGAAATTGCTCGTCACGAGCAATTTCACCTTTGGTCACAATGTTTTCCAAAGGCACCTTACAAGGAATGCGTAAAAATGAGTATCGATGAAGTAAAGGGTTAAATCTTATTGTCCATTTTTTGGACTCTTTCAGTTTCAGTGTTTTCAAGGTGTGATTTAACCCTTCACTCCATAGATACTCATTTTGACGCACCAACAACAGACAGCTTTTGAAAACATTGTGGGAAAAGAAGAAATTGCTCATAACGAGCAATTTCTCGTTTTCCCACAATGTATCTCACTCAATCAGATAATTGTTTCCCCATTTGTACATGTTTCTGACATCATATGTTTATTTGCTGCTGAATCGGAAGAGCCTAAAATTGGCATATGAGGTAAAGGGTTAAGATTTTTTTTTGAGGTTATGAATTACGATATAACATTACGTTTATGCTTTATAGTCAGCAGACTGACTCTACAATATAGTCAGCAGACTGACTCTACAATGATTTTTATAGACCTTCTCACAAGAGATTCATTTTGGCCCCTTTCAAATCTGAAATGTATAAAACATGGCAAACATTTAAAACATTGGGGACATTTAGAAATCTTGGGAGCTCAACCTGAAAGAAAAGGGGTTCAACAAAAACCCTCCTGTACCATGCTTCCCCTCAGCATGTAACACAAAATGCGTTTTAAGGATCCCAAATTATTTTGAAAATATTATGGTAAATGGAGAAAATCCTTTCTACTCCATTAAAGACAGTAAGCATCATTTTAGCAACATTTAGCTTGTTGTTTGCAAATGCCTTGAATTTGTTCATTTCAGAAATTTTATTGTTTGGTAAAGAGTATGTGGTTTTCTATTTATCTCTTTTTGTCTCTACAGATTCGCATACAGTTCAAGTGGAGAGATGCTTTTGATAAAGATTCCTTTTTTTCCGGAAAAAACACCTTGGGTAGGTATCAACCTATATAGAGTTGAGCCAAAATAATTGAATGGAGGCTTTTGAATTCAGAAAGCATTTTTTATACCCCCCTCAACGTAGTGGAGGTGGGCATACTGGAATCACCATGGCTGTCTGTCCATCTGCCCGTCTTTCCGTAGACACAAATTTTTATGGAGCAATACTCCTACAGTTTTTCGCGTAATGAACTCAAATTTACACACAAGGTTCCTATAGATATGAAGTTGTGCATGTGCAATTTTCATGACCCTGCTGGGATTTGTTACAGAATTATCTCCCCTTGAACTTTTTTCAACGCTTACTTTTGTACTAAACCATTCTGCATTCTGTGACAAAGACCTGTTTTTGTGACAAGGAGCTGGTGGGGGATATAATCACGTTTAGTGATAGCTCTAGTTTAGAACCTGTTTCCAAACACTGCCATAATTTAATGATTTTAAAGGAGTCTAGTGGGAGGCATTTGAATTCCAAAGACACTTTTTGGGAACCTGTTTCCATACACTCCCATGTTTTAACTCTTAACCAAATGACAAAATTTAACACTAGTTCAATTGAAGCATTTGCAGATGACAGAGTTAATATGACTGAAAAATTGAAATTTCTTAAAACCCAAAACTACCAATATAATGATTAATGAGCAATGATCTGTGAAAAGGGGGCATAAGAACATCTGCAAAAAGTATCTACCTAGGTCAACATGTGTAAATTATGAACGCTGATTGGGGTTGAAAGTAGTTTTGCTGTTGTTAAAATTTCTGCATGTCAAAGGATCATTCTAACTCCAGATTTAATTTGTGTTTAGACCAAATGGATTTGGTGGATCCATAGTTATTTCATGCTTTCCGGTAGGATTTCGAGAAATAGCGGTGAAAATATTTTTTTTTATATTCCACTGGTGCAACCAGTGAAAATAACAATTTTTATATTCTATTTACCTAGGTAAAATGCACGTGGCTCACAACCACATGGAAATATGACGTCATTTACCTTCAATTTCTCGCACTTGATGTAATATTGTAATGCATCGCTATTGGGAAAGGGTACACCACGATGAATAACTGAAAAAAACTGCACTGGATTTTGATAAAGTTTCTTCACAGAAAGGGTTTAAAACATGAAATAAATAGAATACTTGTCTTTTTAAGTGAAAGATCGAAATTTATTTCATCTTGTGAGCACCATCAGTAATATTTTCATGAGTGGCACAGCCATTCGTGAAAACATTACCGATGATGTTCACTCGGAATAAATTTCGATCTTTCACTGAAAGAAACAAGTATCCTTTATTTATGTGATGACTTGCTTGGCAAGATGCACCAGATATGCATTAAACCCCTTTTACCAGAGTATGGCCTTTACATACACTCACGTGTGTTACGCTTGCATGTGTGTGTTTAACTCTTTACCACATGATCTCGACTTTTAATGGCCCAGAGAAAGCCGCCAATAGATAACATTGTGGGAAAAGGAGAAAACGCTGGTAATCAGCATTCTCTCCTTTTTCTCACATTTTCTACCCAATCAGAGTCAGAAATCACTTTATTAAAAAGATTTACTTTGTTGTCTGCAGATGCTTTAAATTTGGTCCATTCCAAAATTTTGATGTTTGGTAAAATGTTGTGACAGTAAGTCCTTTTCCTACAGTGTTGTCTACTTCAGGGTCAGGATTGGTATAGGCTAAAACACAATTATTATTCCTGTTATTTCAGCGATTGCCTCCGGGGCATACGAAAAGCTGTGTGTTTTGTTTAACATTGCGGCCATGATGTCACAGATAGCAGAGGTTCTAAACCATGAGAGTGATGAGGGGCTGAAAGCTTCAGCAAAGTACTTTCAGGTAATCTGAATTTTCTTTTTACTTTTTACACAATGTTTATCTTGTACCAAACAGACTGTGTTTTAACTCTTTACTCCATAGAAACTCATTTCTACGCATTGCCTTTGGAAATATTGTGGCAAAAGGTGAAATTGCTCGTAACGAGCAATTTAATCTTTTACCACAATGTTTTGTATGCTATCAATAGGTGTCATATACACATAAGAAACAGCTTCATCCTTGGTGTTTTTTAGGGTCAATTAGAGATACCATTTAATGCCTTATGGCAGGGTTTTAACGGACGCACATTTTCTGCGTCTCGCACGCAGAAATAGGGAAGCAGGACTCCAAAAACTTATGGGACGCAATTCTAATTCTGTTGTCATTGGGTAAAGATTTGACGATTGAGAACCCTAAGAAGTAACTGATACTAAAAGATAAAATTTGTCGAGTGTGAACAATAGAGTCTACCCAAAACGGACTGCAGCTTTTCGGACCGTAAGTGCGGTACGCTGGAAAAACCCAGCATTCTCGACAAGTTGATCGAAAATAGGTAGGCTAATACAGTTCAACAAAAATATTTTCTTTACGGTAATTCTTTTCAAAAGTAAAGATATATTGTTAGAAAAATAAACATATAGCATCCGCCGAAAATTATCATTAATTTTGACCTTCATAATCTACCAAAGTGGCCGGCTTGTTATCTGTGATTCAGGCCGAGCCCCTAAAGGTTGTTTGTGCTGACACAGCATTAAAAATAGCGTCTGCAAACTAGTATTGGGCCGATGATTGACTATAGTCGAAAGTCAGTTGGTTTTGGCTTCCGATTCCGATAATCGATTGAGAAATCCCAGAATTGACTGTACATGTAGTCGGTTCTTGAACTCGCTGGGTGCCACTACTTGAATTCTTGGTTTTTGTGACTATGATTAATCACAATCATCGATTAAACATAGACTAGTGGATAACAAACATGAAAATTGGAAGGAAAAATGAGAAAGAAATAATTGTCCATGGATGTCTTTTCAAAACTTAACAACTCGGCACGCTTCTTATTTGATCCCTGAGCCCGAGTTTTGACACTTGGAATTTTGAAATTACCTGTCTTTGACAATGAAAAATATCTGCCTAAATGTCAATATGCCCGCATCCGGCAGAAATACGGGCCAAATACGATAAGTATAAAATGGGAAGGACACATGGATGATAATGAAGTTTGCGAGTCATGTATGACAGAGTAAAAAAAGGTGTTATTCCTCATATCTAATGTAAAGTAACAGATTTTTAAGTTACTTGCTATTCAAACTGACTAACCGATATTAAATCATGTAGTAATACTTCTCCAAAAATGAATTGTCACAAAAAAATAGATCGCTAAAAAAGCGTGAAAACCCATGACACTACAATGAGCAGCGTGGCATCGTCAGATCAGGGAGACTTAAAACTATCTTCTCATCTGTAATAATGAATTTAAACAGTGAATTTACACAAATCTCTATATAAGGCAATAATTTGAAGCTATATTTCCATTCATGGGTGAAAAAAAAAAAGTTTTATGAAATGAAAGTATAGATATTATTTCATAGCAGACGGGAGTGGTCGTCTGCAGATGCTTGAAATATTTCTTTTTTTTTTTATTTAACTCGTTTAGAAATTAAAATATAATATGGAAAAAATAATTGGTATTCAAATTTGTACAACCAAGGGACTCCCATTTTTTAAGCCAGTACTCCCATTATCATAGAAGTCGAATCCCAAGGACCCCCAAAAGGAACTGTCGGACTAAAACCCTGCTTATGGGGTAAAGGGTCAAACCTTTACCACACAACTGAATCCTAGACTTATCCAAATTTAATGCTTTTGCAGGCAACAAATATCATGCTGACAAAATGACAATACCTGTATTTGAAAGGCTAGAAAACAGTGCTGGAAAAGGAGAAAATGCTGGTTACCAGCATTTTCTCCTCTTGCAACAATGTTTTTAAAAGGCTTTTCGTGAAGGGTTGTTGAATGTCGGTTTTGTGTGGTAAAGAGTTAGTAATGTCTGCAAAAGCCTCTGATTCAGGACAATATTATGACTGCTTTCTGATGAGGGCTTAACTCTTTACCACACAATCCCGAGAAAGAAGCCTTTAGAAAACATTGTGGGAAAAGGAGAAAATGCTGGTAACCAGCATTTTCTCCTTTTCCCACAATGTTTTCTACTCTTCACAAAACAAATTTAAAATTGTCAGTCATTTTTATTTTGTCATTTGCAAATGCTTTCGATTTGGACAAGCCTAAAATATTGTCGTTTGGTAAAGACTTAAATTATCACATTTCAGCAAGCCTCGGGTATATTTGGGCACATCAAAGATGTAACACTGTCTGTAAGTCAACAGGACCCGACCCCAGATTTAACACCTGACACATTGAATGCCTTGTCATCTCTAATGTTAGCCCAGGCACAGGAAGCCATATACAGAAAGGCGACAACAGGTATGTCTTATGTTTGTCTTGAGTCATGACATTGATTCATTACCTATTTAGTTACACCCCCACAAAAGGAATGTTTTCGGGGTATACTGGAATCAGTCTGTCTGTGTGTCCATCTGTGTGTCTCTCTGTGTACAAAATACATGTACCAGTAATTGCCTGTTTCTGTCAAAGCACTGGCAGGGGTATATTAAGTCACATTCAGTGACAGCTCTAGGTTATATTGCTGTTTTTTGATACAGCAAGAAAAAGCATTGTAAGTAAAAGAGTAAGGACTTGTGACAAGCCACTGCTTATTTATCAGAATGCTTTTTTTGTAGGCAGCTTGTTTTGATTGATGTAACCAGTTCTGATTTTGCTTTCAAAGTGTAGGGAAATATACAGGGCTTCCAAAGGGAAATTGCTTTTCCATAGAATTTACCAGTATACATCATTTATGTTTGGAGCACAATGTCCAATCAGTTTGAGAGAATAAATCTTTCAACAAACAATCCTGTGTTTATTCATTTACCATATAACAAAATTTCAGATTTGGCAGATGATTATTTAAATGTACATGCAGCTCAAAATGATAAAATTTGTCTTTGATAGGTTAAAAAATGTTGTGAGAAAAAGAGAAAATGCTGGCTACCAGCATCCACTCCTCTCCCCTTACCTCGTTACCAAACAACAAAATTTTAGACTGGTCCAAATTGAAAGCATTTGCAGACGACAAAATAAAAGTGACTGAAAAATTGAAATTTGTACTGTGAAGGGTAGAAAACACTGTGGGAAAAGGAGAAAAATGCTGGTTACCAGCATTTTCTCCTTTTCCCACAATGTTTTCAAAAGGCTTCTTTCTCAGGGGCGTCAAAAGTAGGGATTGTGCAGTAATGGGTTAAATGTACATGTAGCTCAAAATGATAAAGGTTGTTCTTTATTAGGGTAAAAAATGTTGTGAGAAAAAGAGAAAATGCTGGTTACTAGCATTCACTCCTCTCACCCTAACTCATTTCCAAACAACAAAATTTTAGACTGGTCCAAATTTAAAGCATTTGCAGGCGAAAAAATAGAAGTGAGACAAAAATGTCGTAGAGTCTGAAATAATGCAATTATGAAATAGGGTAGAAAATTTTGTGGGAAAAGGAGAAAATGCTGTTTACCAGCATTTTCTCCTTTTCCCACAAAATTTTCAATTAAGGCTTCTTCCTCGGAGTCATTAGAAGTCGTCATTATGTGGTAAAGGGTTAATTAATTGAGTAGGAACAAATTTTGAGAAAAGGAGAAAATGCTGATTACCAGCATTTTCTCCTTTTCTCACAATGAATTCAAATGGCTTATTCTTTAGGATTGTCAAAACTCAGGATTGTGTGGTAAAGGGTTAATGGGTAAATCACTGTTTATGAGTGCAAGTTGATCTCATTCTACAGGTATGAAGGAGGCTATGGTTGTAAAGATAGCTTACCAATGTTCAGATCTGTACTCGGATGCCATGAAACTGATGCAATTACCAAGTCTAAGAGATCTGTGGCCAAGGGTAGGTATTAATACTACTCATCTACTACAGACAACAAAAAACATGGGAAAAAATTATTGCTTTTAACCCTTTACTCCATAGATACTCGTTTTAACGCATTGCTTGTAGGAGTCTTTGGAAAACATTGTGGCAAAAGGTGAAATTGCTTGTGACGAGCAATTTCACCTTTTGCCACAATGTTTTCTATGCTATCAAAAGGTGTCATATACACATAAGAAACAGGTTCATCCTTGCTGTTATTTAGGGTCAATTAGAGATACCGTAGAAATGCCTTATGGGGTAATGGGTTAAATGACCTGTCTGCAAATGAGAGTTTGGCACGACCATCATAGTAATGCGGTATTTTGGGTGTTACACCCGACAAACCCCAAAAATAGCATCAAATATAAATCAAACGGAGAAAGAGAGTTTATTTCCGCTATTTCTATGTGGTGTTTTAGCCTGATTTAAGCATAATGAGTTTTTTTTGCCGATTTTCTAATAAATTTAAACTAAACCTGTAAATAATGCTGTATAATTATATGAGAAATCGAGAAATCGAGAAATAAAAATAGTATAAATGTGTTTGTAGTTCCATGTTTGGTAAGAGCATTTAGAATAAAAAACACATTGTCTGCTGTTGGCAACATAATTATATAGTTGATAAAAGGGGAAAGGAGCATAACTATTTCATACATTGTGTTGGTGTGACATGCTTATGATAGTAACATTATAAGAAAAAGATGAAAACACTATCCTGTGCTTTAAAAATCTTGAAAGAGTGGACTTTCAAAAACTTTTCTCCTTTTCCAAAGATGTTTTCTACACTTTCAAAGGCAAATTTCATCATTGGAGCAATGTTTAGTTTGTCAAGTGCAAAGATTTTCAAAATCGAGGAATCTAATGTTTTCTTATCAGATAAATAGTAACTTAACCCATTACCACACAGCCAAATTTTAGATGTATCCAAATTGAAAGCATTTGCAGATGACAATTTCAGAGTGGCTCAATTGGTGCAGTTTTACCTTGATAGGGCAGAAAACTTTGTGGGAAAAGGAGTATTTTCCTTCCTTAGGAAAGTTTAGATTGTGTGGTACAGGCTTAATGCCCAAAGACTTTGAACCTTTTTTCACTAAATTTTGTTGACACAGTTTATGAAAGCATTGTATAAAAAAAGAAAGAATACAGTAACCAGCATATTAACCTGCTCCTATGATGTTTTCTTACTTTGTAGGGAAATGCCATTTCATTTGAGACATGCTTTATTTGTTATGAGCGAGTAAGTTCAATACGGCCTCAAATTTTGTCATCAGGTAAGGAAATTGAATATTGTTAGTTTCAAAATAGTTCTCTTTTCATTTGTATATAGGAATGGATACCTTGTGTAGCTATGAAACAAGCGGCATTCCATGCTATGGCTGAGTTTTATCAGTCCGTTGTCGCACAGAAAGCTAAAAGTTATGGAGAACAGATTGCAAGATTGAGGGTAAGAAAAGACTCTTTCTTTAAAATCTTTACCAAGTTACCTTGAGTTTTAATGACCCGGAAGAGGAAGACTTTTGAAAACATGGTTGGAAAAGGACCAATATTTTCTCCTTTTCCTACAATTTCTTTCACAATATCAAAGACAGAAATAGCCTTTTGAACTATATTAATTTTATTGTCTCCAAATGGGTACCATGTTGTCAATCCGAAACTTAGTTATTTTGTGGAGGAACAAGTGTTTTTCAAAAATATATTTGATTTTGTGGACAGGACTACTCAAGGTCAGACTTAAATTTCTGGATTCCTTGCCAATGATCATGTAATTTTCTTTTTTTCAGCCCTCAAGCTGGCTAAACTGTAGATCTATCCAAAGTGAAAGCATTTGCAGACAACATTTTACTCTTGGCTTAACCCCATACCACACGGTAAAATTTAGACCTAATCCAAATTGAAAGCATCGCCGAGGACAATTTCAGAGTGGCTCAAATGGTGTAATTTTGCTTTGATAGGGTAGAAAACATTGTGGGAAAAGGAGAAAATGCTGGTAACCAGCATTTTCTCCTTTCCCCACAGTGTTTTCAAAAGGCGTCTTCCTCAGGGTCATAAAAGGTTGTCGTTGTGTGGTAAAGGGTTAAGTGATGGAATTATCTTTAAATGGTGGATAATATTGTTGGAAAATGATAGAAATGCTATTTACTAGATGATAGCAGATCTGGCAAAAATATGTAATGACTGAAAAATCTGTCTCAGAAAAAAATCACAAATCATTTGAAAGCTTGAGAACAAAAATATAATTTTGAATGCTCTCAAGATTTTAGTGCAAGGCTGAATAGTTGTCTCGACGATGTACATGATAGGAAACTGTCAGATATTTTGGCCTTGCTCAATTGCTGTATTTTCTCCTTCTCACACAATGTTTTAAAAAGCCTTTTTTCTGTGGTCTTTAAAATATTGGATTGTTTGACAAACATTTGATTATTTGTAGCTTTTTGTTAGCTTTTCAGTCTATTCAGTTTGTATGTTTTGTCATACTTTCAGCATGCGAAAGAACTGATTGCTGCTGCTGCCACGAGAGGAGGGGCATCTTTCTCTTTTAGAAATGAACAAGCTAAGATACAGAGAGAGTTAGAAGCCGCCCAGAAAGACAATGATTTTATTTACCATGATATCATCCCAGACATCAAAACACTCCCTTCACTTGGGAAAGCTGTTGTGGCTAAACCTTTACCGATCCAAGAGAAGTTCTCCACAGGATTTGTAGGTCAGTCTACAGACTTCATTATTTTGTTTTGTCTCATATCCAAACAATCAAATTTGGACTTTCTCAGGCAGACATGTCTTGACACTTTTTCCAGATGCATTAATTCTTTACCAAACGACAATATTTTACACTTGTCCAAATCGAAAACATTTGCAGATGAAAAATAAAAGTGACTGAAAATTTGAAATTTGTTCTGTGAAGAGTAGAAAACATTGTGGTAAAAGGAGAAAATGCTGGTTACCAGCATTTTCTCCTTTTCCCACAACGTTTTCTAAAGGCTTCTTTCTCAGGGTCGTCAAAAGTAGGGATTGTGTGGTAATTGATTAAGCCCTGTTTTACACGGAGGATGTCTAATATTTGTGACCCATCAAGCGAAAAGGGACTATTTGGGTATTCCATACATCAGTTGGATTAAAAGAGATCTACAGTAGTGCAGGTCAATTTAAGTTGATAGTTCAAAAATGATCATATAACATGGTAGAATGACAACTTTTCATACAGAAAATAACATAAAAGCAAAAAGTGTCAACCTTAGTCAGCCTGCACATTCTATGCAGTCTGACCAGAGTTGACTTACAGTAACCAGGATATCCCTTTTTGCTTGTAGGGTCAAATTTATTTTCTTGGTAAAAATGTTGGTCTTGTCATTTCTAAGTTTCTTTACAACAACTGCAGTAACTCTTTCCCTACCATAGACAGCACCAGATGTTTTTGTGGACAGTGTAGAACAAGATCACACTGTACAGAATGTGCAGTCTGATCTCTGATCTGCACCATCCACTGCAGTATTCTAGATTATAACCAAACAGTATCTGATCTTGCAGAGGGTATGTAATTTTAGCCAATGAAAAAATGCAATTTATCTATTCAGTTGTAAAAGAGTAAACCTTTTACCAAACAATCCCTTGTTTTTACGACCCTGAGATCGAGGCTTTTTGAAAACATTGTGGGAAAAAGAGAAAAACCTTTCCTTTTCCCACAATGTTTTTTGCTCTGCTGAAAACAAATTTCAATGTTTGAGTTTATTTTGTCGTTTGCAAGGGCTTACAAGTTGGGCCAGTGTGAAATTTTGTCTTTTGGTAAAGAGTTACAAGGAATTGTCAGTGTTAAAGTTTTTTCTGTTACAGATTTGTTTGAGAAAATAGTCCCAATAGCTGTATATGATGCAATGAATGTGTTTGAAGGGCGGAAATCCCAGATGATGAACATGGAAATAGGACGACTGAGGGAACAAACTAATCTCATGAATACGTAAGCAAATATACAGATCTCAGAACCATTAGGAAGTAGTTATTTTAAGAAGTACCATTTCAATAGCTTAAACCGATGGTGTTGGCACACATTAGAGGGGTTGATGAAATGCATTATCACCCACTAGATGGCATTCTACAAGTACACATTTATCTAATTTTGGCATTCTGGCTGTAGAAGTGGACTACTTTTCTACGCGACACTGTAACTCTGAATTTCAAACTAAACCAAATGTTTACTCAATAAAACCCTACCTGTTGTGATTCATTCAGCTATGATCATCAGTTTAGAAAAATCTTGAGCTAAAACAAGCCTGATTTCTCCCCAAACGTATAAAAGCCATTTTCTCCACTGCTACTTTATAGGGTGCTTTACTACAATCCCTCCAAAACTGGGAATAGTGATGCGTCATGTCAGGCAGGTCGAATGTTCGAAGAATATGACATACACAGGCAATGTGATGAAATGATGAAATTGGTGATGAGTGCCCATAGTAGAAGTTTCTACATTTAAATGGCTCAGAAATTGTGGATAATCATGTAATTGTAGTTGATAGGATCTTCATATGAGTATATGTTATGGGCACTCTTTAGAATTGTGTAAATGACAATGTAAAATAGAATGGCAGTGGTTTTTAACTATTTTAAAAAGGTTGACTAATCCTTCTTTCCAAAGACATGGAAATTTTTTCCCGACCCTTGGTCAGGTAGATCTGTTGATTAACTCTTTACCACACACTCTGGACTCCTAATGACCCTGAGAAAGACGGCCTTTGAAAACATAGTGTAACCAGCATTTTCTCCTGTTCCCAAAATGTTATCTTCCCTTCCCAAATCAGATTTCAGTTTTTGAGTCACACTTGTTTTGTCATTTGCAAAAGCTTTCAATTCGGACTAGTACAAAATTTTGTTGTTTTGTAAAGAGATGATATGAGCCATGCTCTGGCAAAATGGGGTTAAATGCACCTACCTGATGCATCGTACCAGGCATGTCCTCACATAATTATGGATCTGTAGATTCCATTTTGTCTACATGAATCATGAGGTAGACAGGCCCTTTGACATTTTAAAAACTTACCTGTAGCATAAAATTTTGACCTAAGTTGGCTTGTGCAGACTGGGCAGGCTGACCTGGATTGATACTTTTTGCAGGTACATTAACCCATTACCACACAATCCCTACTTTTGACGCCCCTGAGAAAGAAGCCTTTTGAAAACACTGTGGGAAAAGGAGAAAATGCTGGTAACCAGCATTTTCTCCTTTTCCCACAGTGTTTTCTACTCTTCCCAGAACAAATTTCAATTTTTTAGTCACCTTTATTTTGTCGTCTGCAAATGCTTTAAATTTGGACCAGTCTAAAATTTTCTTGTGTGGTAAAGAGCAGTGTTTCAGCCAGGATGCGCCCTTACGGGAGTCCCGCAAATAAATAACGATTCCCGCACATTTCCAAAAAGGGCATGCCAGATCTGGCGCTAAAAAATCATATTAGACCCCCAGAAATCGATTTGCCTGTACATGACCGCGCCAAGGTGCGAAAGTGTATGGGATGAAACTGCATTGTGTACGAAAAATAATGGAACGAAATCGTGACTGGCTTAGTGTTTTTAACCCTGTAATACTACATAAACTATCGAATGCACAAAACCAGTCATGATTTTTTTGTACTGGTTCCTCGCCTCTTACATCAATCATTTGTAAATTGAGAAAAAGCTACAAAGAGCGGGTAATCTGTTTATAGTAACATTTTCATGACAAACTACGAAACAACCGGCAGAAAAATGAAAAGAAGAATTAACCGACTTTTTCACCTTCCCCAAATGAAAGTGAACAGGTAGGGCCATCAAATACTGGAAAAATAACAAAAGTAATAGGATCACAAACTTCAGGTGATCGGAAGCCTGATTAATCTGAAAGGTCCCAACTACAAAAAAAAACAATGATTGTTGTTTGACTTCGGCAAAGGCCAAAGCTCCACAGAAAGGGACAGAGCTTTAGTTCCTCAGGTATTTTAAAAAGAATGTTATAGTAGACTACCTTCAGTCTGAAGGTGTCTGCTCCGATGCTATTTTTGTGACTGGTCTTCGCTAACACCTTCATATCAGCCATTCATTGAACCCTTCTGGAAAAAATACGATGTTACCCGCATCTTTTTGAACGGCTCTATGCGACAGAATTTCAAATGACAACTAATAAAATGGGCATGGATTGTTAGATAAATGATTAATCTTTACAAAAAAACTGATGTTAGTTAATATCCAACTCTTACCTTTGTGCAAATCTGTACTTTTCAACGTAAATAATCGTTGACCTACTTCACCAGAAATCAAAACATGGTGATCTTTTCAATGCGCATGTCTCGGCAGAAATCGCAGTATCTCTGACACGCTACAGGATGGTTTAGTTGCGAATTTTGCTGTGAACAAACGCACCTTGATCGAACTTGGTTATATAGGCTTAGGGAACCAGACTGTACAAATTTCAAATTCCGTTGAGTGGGCATGCCTGACTAACGGAAGTCGCCGTGTTAGTTGTTTACAAATCATGCTGGATTTATTTACGTTGGGGAAAAAGGTAAATTCCCATTGATTTAATTGGTATTTTGCAGCATATTTTGTGTGCTCTTAAAGATTAATCATTTATCTAACGATCCATACCCATTTTATTAGCTGTCGTTGGAAATTTTGTCGCATTGAGCCGTTCGAAAAGATGCGGGTAACATCGTATTTTTTCCAGAAGGGTTTAATGAATGGCTGATATGAAGGTGTTGGCGAAGACCAGTCACAAAAATAGCATCGGAGCAGACACCTTCAGACTGAAGGTAATAGTAGACATGTATTCAGTCTAATATTGAAAGAATACACTCCCCCCCCCCCCCCCCCCCCTCCCCCTTCCCCTTTGCTCAAGATGATTGACCCCTGTTTAGGATTTCAGGGGGCCAACTGGCCCCTTTTTTATCAAAGCTGGCTGAAACACTGTAAAGAGTTAAGCCCCGTCTTCACAGAGCATAGCTCATGTTATATATTTGCATTATAGGTGAAATGCTGTTGAAAAAAGTGTGATCAGTGTAATCATATGAAACTCAAACACTGATTATGTTACATTTAATTTCAAGGATTCTTTCATCATTAAACCTACCTGCAGCGTTAGAGGATGTGGGAGGGGATAAAGTACCACAGTCTGTGTTAGAAAAGGCCCAACAGACCAAAGACATGGGTGGCCTTCAACATATAGACAAATTGATGTCGGAATTACCCGAGTTGCTGACCAGAAACCGGGAGATTCTCGATGAGGTGAGGTCTAGGGGCTTTTTCTTTTAACCATTACCACACAATCCCTACTTTTGACGCTCCTGAGAAAGAAGCCTTTTGAAAACACTGTGGGAAAAGGAGAAAATGCTGGTAACCAGCATTTTTTCCTTTTCCCACAGTGTTTTCTACCCTTCCCAGAACAAATTTCAATTTTTCAGTCACCTTTATTTTGTCGTCTGCAAATGCTTTCAATTTGGACCAGTCTAAAGTTTTCTCGTGTGGTAAACAGTTAACTATGATTTTAACCCTCAGGCAGC
The DNA here is from genome assembly GCA_943736015.1 of Tridacna crocea. Taxonomy (NCBI): domain Eukaryota; kingdom Metazoa; phylum Mollusca; class Bivalvia; order Cardiida; family Cardiidae; genus Tridacna; species Tridacna crocea. The sequence continues at coordinate 50,963,607 of OX031061.1, forward strand.
TAAAAAGGACTCCTTGACCTATTGTGGTCAGTGTAGATCAAGATTGGACAGCACAGAATGTGCAGTCTTATCTTGGATCTACACTGACCAGACTGGCAGTAAGAAGATATCTGTGATTTCTGTGGTTGTGAAGTTGAGCCTTGTAATCATGAGGGTTTAACCCTTTCCCAAACGACTAACTTGTGGACTAGACTAAATTGAAAGCATTTGCAGACGACAATTCAACTCTTGCTGAAAAGATAATTTCTGTCTCTGATAGGGTAGAAAACATTGTGGGAAAAGGAGAAAATGCTGGTTACCAGCATTTTCTCCTTTTCCCATAATGTTTTCAAAAGGCTACTATTCCAGATCCGTTAAAACCAGGGATTGTTTGGGAAAGGGTTAAATCTATGTAAAAGTACTTTATTGATCTATTGCTATACGAACACATGAAGTGGATACTCTTTTACAATCAGAAAACATTGTGAAAAAAGGTACCTCTTCTATACATTATTCAAAACCTGATTACCTATTTCACCTCAATCTAAAACACAATGAACTGTAAGACATTTCCACCCTGCCAGGTCAGTTCTTACAGCCTATATATGCACGGCACAGAATTATGTATAATGTTATCCTTGCTTGTAATATGTTTTTTATTTACAGAGTATTAAAATGTTGGACGATGAGGAGAAGTCGGATAACCAGTTGAAGGAACAGTTCAAGGAGCGCTGGACGCGAACCCCGTCTGCTGGTCTGACCAAGCCAATGAGAGACGAGACAGTGAAATACAAAAGTATCCTGGATACAGCCATCAATGCAGATCAGATTGTTCAACAGAAATACAACACACATAAAAATGCTATCTCATTGCTTTCTAAACCTGCAGTAAGTGTAGAGGTCTTAATCTTTTTGCATTATATTTGTAGCAGATACTAAAGAATGGAAATAAATCTGTAGTAAAATGTCTGAGTTCAGAACTTCATCATGTGTCTGGTGTGTAGAAGTAAGGAACATTTCCACATACTACCGCAGTCAGATTGTCAAAAGTCTCCCAAAACTTTCATACTTTTCTAAACAATTAATTAACCATACGACAAAATTTTAGACTGGTCCAAATTAAAAGCATTTGCAGACATCAAAAGTGACTGAAAATTTAAAATTTGTATCGAAGAGGAGAGAAAATATTGTTGGAAAAAGGAGAAAATGGTGGTTACCAGCATTTTCTCCTTTTTCCAAAATGTTTTCAAAAGGCTTCTTAGGGTCGTCAAAAGTCGGCATTGTGTGGTAAAGAGTTAACTGAAGGTGACTAAAATGTTGTTGTCGAGCAATTATTAGACTTGTCCAGATTCAAAGCATTTGCAGACGACAATTTAAACATAGCTCAAAAGATGGATTTTTTCTTTAATAGAGTAGAAAACATTGTGGGAAATGGAGAAAATGCTTGTTACCAGCATTTTCTCCTTTTCCCACAATGTTTTCAAAAGGCTTCTTTCTAGGGGTTGTTAAAAGTTGGGACTATGTGGTAAAGGGTTTAAGAATTAAGATTACATCATGGAAATAATTTATTACCCATTTTCAGCATGAGATAGAGAAGTCCTTACCCAGTGCAGGTAGTGATGGATCCATATCTAGTAATCCTGCAGCTCAAGAGTTGAAGAAAATGATGGAAGAGGTGGAGGCATTGAAAGCCGAAAGAGAAGTGATAGAAAGTGAATTAAAAGGATGTACCTTTGATATGTGTAAGTAATAACCATGTCTTATTGTTGTTTTTAATGAAGGCAGATGATGAAATATGATCTCATTTTTTATCACATAACCTCTCTTGTTTTCAGTGTAATATACCCATTACGAATTTTCATATCTTATACACATGTAATATCACTATCGTGTGTCGTTATTTTTGACGTCATATGGAACGTTTTTTGTAGAAGTGAACGGGTTTTACAGATACTAATGCGGGTGCATTTATAGATGTTTTTGTATCTTCTGATCTCGTAAATTATGAAATATCATTATGTGATGAAAAGAATCTGATATTTGGTGTCATTTGAGATGAAATTTTATTAAACTTGTCAAGAAAAAAACATGTAATTAAGCTCGCCAAAGGCTCGCTTAACATTTTCCCTAGACTTGTTTAATAAAATTTTATCTCAAAACCCAACTCATGTCAGATCCTATATGTTGAAATCATTATCTTTTCAGAAATTTTTTTGAGAAATCAAACACTGATAATTTTGCTATTATTATCCCATATGTTGAGAATCAAAATTTCCAACATATCACTTATTAACTCTTTCCCAAATGACAAAATTATGGACTAAACCAATTTTTAAGCATTTGCAGATGACAACATAGATGTGGCTTGTGCTGATCTTTGCCTTTGAAAGGGTAGAAAACATAGTGGGATCTCCACTGTGCATGGAAACTCAAAGGGTAAAGTAAATAGTATTGTTGACTGATTGCATTTTTTTTTTTCAGTTTTTCTGTCAGTTTTTCTTTCAGTTTTATTTGGATTACTAGCACACCTATTCATGATTTTCTTGAGTGTCTATTTTACCAGTGCTTTGCACAATATTCTCACAAGCCACTGGCTGCTTTTTCATGTAACCATTATCAAAACATACTCATTGAGAAAGAGAATGTACCCTGTTACAGTGAGTATCACCAATCCTCAGGAAAAAAAATGGTGAGCTGGGGTTTTGAACCAGCTAACTCTGGTCTCAAATCCTGTACTCTACCTACTGTGCTACCAGCGCTCGGCATGAAGTAACTTATACATTTTATTTTATCACAATTACAGCTAGTAAATTTATGGCTGCCATGGCAGAGGATGGGTTGGTGAATGAAGAGAAACTTTCTCAAGAGGAACTTGATGCTAAGTATGGTCCTTTAAGACAACAAGTTGTAGAGAGCTGTCAGAGACAGGATATGTTGATGGCGAGAATACAGGTGATAGCATTTTTTGTGCATCTTGAATCACCTTTCATCTGAAGCATTTATCCTCGTACAACTTAAAGATAGACAGCTTATAAAATGAAATCAATGTAAAGAAAGGAGGCATACTTAACCCATTACAACACAATGCCTACTTTTGACTACCCTGAGAAAGAAGCCTTTAGAAAACATTGTGGGAAAAGGAGAAAATGCTGGTCACCATATCTGATATTGTGATATATCTGATTGAGTGGAAAACATTGTGGAAAAAGGAGAAATTGCTCGTTACGAGCAATTTCTCCTTTTTCCACAATATTTTTAAAAGCTGTCTGTTGTTGATGCGTCAAAATGAGTATCTATGGAGTAAAGGGTTAAACTTGAAATGACAACAGCAATTGTTTTGAAGGTTTTCAAAACATGCAATGCATTTTCTGTCTAAGTGGGGAAAAGAGAAGGTACTAGTTTCCAGCATTTTCTTCTTGTCCCAAAATGTTTTCAAAAGCCCTATATTTATTTTCTTTTAAAGGTGGGTATTTAGAATTTTTACATCTCACCAAATTTAAAAATATATATATCGCTGAAATTCATAGGAAAAAATAATATGAATCATCAAAAATTAAGATTCTTAAAATTACAAAAAACAACTTTTTTTGATGGTGTTCCCTTAAAAGGCTAGGTAGCCTCTTAAGGTATTTTTAGATTTCGTGCCTAAAATCAATAAAGTATCTTGGAAATGTCAAGTGACTGGCATGTGACTCGTACCGATTAAATTCCATTACATAACAAACATGTAATAGTTATTTTCCATAATGTCTTCTTCGGATGCTATGTTTGAAACGTCGTCCGTGTATTCCTGTATGTAAATGAGCAAATTGATAATCTAAAAATAGAACGTGTCTCCCGTTTGTCTCTTATTTCTCTTGTTGTCGGACGGTTTTCGATTACTGGGGTTTTATGAGTGAAAATTAAAAGGCTTTGGGAGTATAAGGATGATTTTTTTGCATTTTTGTAAAATTTTCATCCCAAAATCAGAAGGACCACCTTTAAACTCGGAATTGTTTTGTAAAGGGTGGAACATTGAATGGTAGGTGAATCTTGCCCCTGGATGATTGGTACAACTACATGTTTAAGTATGATTTTCTACGAATATATTGATCATAAACACATTGAATGAATGGTGGTTTGATGGTATTTATATTTTCCACACAGAATACCAACACACAGTTTTGTCAGTCCAAAGCATCCAATCAAACTGGAGCACAGAGAGAAGCTTTGCTGAAGGACCTTGCATCAGGGTTTGATGCTTTTATGGAATTGAAAGGAAACCTAGAAGAAGGAACAAAGGTACTTATTCCATTTTATTGATAGGGGAAATAAAGGGAGTTTATCTGTTACTTATATTATGGGCCTGAATTCATCAGTAAATCTAAAACTTGTTCTCATTCTATATTCCAAAGATTGTTGTGTGTGGCTCAGTAGTACAATCTATGATTCGTAACCTAGAGGCCACATGTTCAATCCTCACTTGAAGCACGGGGAGTGTCCTTTGGTAAGACTATTCCGAGCTCCAGCCTAATACTGGAGAAACCCAGGACTTACATGAATAAGTGAGCTGTTATTGTGATATGACTGAAATAGTATCAAGAGCGGGGTAAATCAGTTAGTCATGTATTAAGATACTAGCCTTTTGATTGGCTGAGACAATCTGTCCCTTAGTACATATAGTATTTTTTATAGGTAGTTTTCATGAATAGATTAACCTAAACTGGCGTTTTGTTCTTTTCCAGTTCTACAATGATTTAACCCCATTACTGGTCAGACTACAAAACAAGATTTCAGACTTCTGCTTTGCAAGAAAGACAGAGAAAGATGAGCTGATGGCTGATTTACAAAAAACAATTGCTAGGCAACCAACAGGGCCTCCCCCATCACAACCTAACTACCAGCAACCACAGACAAGTAAGTTAACAAATGCTCCGTAAGAATTTATTGTATTTCATGAATTATCAGACTCTTTTTCTCTTTTTAACACTTTACCACACGAGAACAATTTAGACTTGTCCATATTGAAAGCATTTGCAGACGACAAAATAAATGAGACTGAAAAATTGAAATTTGCTCTGGGAAGGGTAGAAAACACTGTGGGAAAAGGAGAAAATGCTGGTTTCCAGCATTTTCTCCTTTTCCCACAGGGTTTTCAAAAGGCTTCTTTCTCGGAGGCGTCAAAAGTAGGGATTGTGTGGTAATAGGTTAACACTTTACCGCACAATGGCTACTTTTAACGACTTGAAGAAAGAAGCTTTTTAAAAGCATTGTGAGAATAGGAGAAAATTCTGGTGACCAGCATTTTCTCCTTCTCCCACATTGTTTTCTACTCTATCATAGATGAATTTGATCCTTTAGATTGTTGTCTGCAATTGCTTTAACCCTTTCCCAAACGGCAAATTTTGGACCAGACTGAATTGAAAGCATTTTGCAGATGGCAAATAAACAGCTGCTAAAAATATGATTTTTCTATCTGATAGGGTAGAAAACATTGTGGGAAAAGGAGAAAATGCTGGTTACCAGCATTTTCTCCTTTTCCCACAATGTTTTCAAAAGGCTTCTATTCCTGACCCGTAAAAACCAGGGATTGTTTTGGAAAGAGTTAAATTTAGACAAGCCTGTATTTTGCTTGTGTTTTAAACAGTTAACTACAAAACAAAATATTTGATTTCTATCAATTAAAAGCAGTTGCTAAAAATAAAAAGAGCCAAAAAACATGAATGTTGTCTTTTAGAGAACAGAAAATATTGAGAAAAAAGGAACAAGAAAATATTGAGAGAAAAGGAGAAAATGCTAGTTACTAGCACTTTCTCCTTTTCACTCAATATTTTTAAAAGTCCTTTATTGTCAAGTCATTAAAACTTCCAAATTGTAAGGTAGGGGGTTGTGTCAGGTGCAGAAGAATTTGAGAACATAGTTAAAGTTTTACTGTCAGTTTTTTTTCCTTGGTTGAGTTTTGTGTGTTGGTGTTGTGCTTTGCTGTTTTGGAGTAGGATATTTGTTATTTAGAAGTTAATGCACATAATCAGTTATAGTTCATGCACCTGTTTATTTGTCTATAGAACATATTTTTACTCTTGACCAAACAGATAATTTATCTCTTTCCCAAACAAGCCCTGTTTTTTATGTGTCTGCAGTACACGTCTTTAGAAAACACTATGGGGAAAAGGAGAAATTGCTCGTAATAAGCAGTTTCTCCTTTTCCCACAGTGTTTTCTTGTTTTCCTAGCCTAGCCTAGCCTATCGGAAAGCTTTCTGCCATTCTCATCAAATTCAAAATTGTCATTTGCAAGCACTTTGAGTTTGGGACAGTCTAAAATTTGTCATTTAGGAAAGGGTTAAATTTTAGAATCCTACACATTGAAAGTACTTGAAGACAAAGAATTAAATTTGGTCTCAAACGAATGAACTTGTACATGTATTTGAAAGGATAGGAAACATCAAGCCATAGCCAGGAACTAGGAAATATGAAAATACATGTCAATGAACTGTAATCTTAATGAATTTAATTAAAAGATTTAAAAAAAAACAAAAAAAAACTAATGCTTCACTCGTAGACAAATTTTTGGACTAGGCCAAATTAAATACATTTGCAGAAGACATTAAATGATGCTGAAATGGATATTTCCGTCATTTAGAGGTTTGAAAAAAATGTGGAAAAAGGAAAAAATGCAAACATGCTGGTTACCAGCATTTTCTCCTTTTCCCACAATATTTTCAAAAGCTTTCCATTTTAAAGGTTGTTAAAACTAGGGATTGTGTAGTAAGGAGTTAAGAGGAGAAAAAAAGAGCTTTATATTCTGTCTAGAAACATGTAAATTGTCTTTTTAATTTGATCATGACCATACCTCTTGAAGAATTATGTGAGAATTATGCGGGGAAATTAACCCTTTACTCCATAGATACTCATTTCTATGCATTGCTTGTAGGAGCCTTTTGAAAACATTGTGGCAAAAGGTGAAACTGCTCATGACGAGCAATTTCACCTTTTGTCACAATATTTTCTATGCTTTCAAAAGGTCCCATATACACATAAGAAACAGCTCCATCCTTGCTGTTATTTAGGTTTAATAAGAGATACGATAGAAATGCCTTATGGGGTAAAGGGTTCAGATAAGCTAGCCAGAATAATTTAAACAAAAAAGAAGGTTTGAAAAATGTCTTATTTAGTAGCAAGTCTTTCCATCATGTCCACAAAGTAACTGAGCCATGCTCTGACAAAATGGGGCTTAACCCTTTATAACACACAATGCCGCCTTTTAACGACACTGAAAAAGAAAGCTTTTGAAAACATAGTGAGAAAAGGAGAAAATGCTGGTAACCAGCATTTTCTCCTTTTCCCACAATGTTTTCAACCTGTCCAAAAAAATGTATCATTATTTGAAAAGATGTCAATTTTCCTCTGTGAATTTCCTCAGAGTAAACATGCATGAAATTTTGCTGTGTGGTAAAGGGTTAATGGCTCTCTGTGATGCAGTATATTATGCAAGATATCACCAAATTGTAGACCCCTAAAATCCATGTTATCAAAAAAACCAACTGAGTTGTGTGGTAGAATTATCGTTCGAAATGCAGAGAATTTAAAGATAGCGAGAAGTTTCTGCCAACGTCAGACTCTGTGGACTGTGCAGGTTGTCATGGATCCATACGCTTTGCAAAATGCATTAACTTTTTAGCAGATGACAGAATTTTAGCCTTGTCCAAATTGAAAGCATTTGTAGTCGACAAGGTACATTGGACTTTAAGATTCAATCATGACTCTAGAAGAGTAGAAAACATTCTAGGAAAAGAAGAAAATGCTGGTTACCAGCATTTTGTCTTTTTCCAACAATGTTTTCCAAAAGCTTCTTTCTCAGGGTCATTATAAGTCGGGACTGTGTGGTAAAGAGTTAAGCCCCCTTTTCACAAAGCATGGTTCATATCCTATTGACTGTTTGATAATTCTAGCCAAACCTGAACCGCCAGCGCGACCTCCTCCACCAACCATTACGCCATCATCAGCTCCGTCACAGCCACCATCCACAGTGCCACCTAGTTCTACAGGTACACTTCAAAGGGCATGCAACTCTATAACCATTTAATACAACATGAAACTCCTGAGTATTATTCAAATGAAATTTTTGGTGTAGATTAACCATGATGTCTTATAATCCAGAAAACACTAAGTCACCCTTACCTATTTCCCATACAACTATCAGAGCTCTGGATTAGAGGGAGTGATAGTACATGTATTCTAAATCCATTATTTTTCTTCCAAACCCTGAGATGAGACGATTCCGATGAGTACCCATAACATAGGGTTTACTGGAATATAATTAACATTTTCAGTTTTGAAATGAAAATTACTCCCTCTATCTGGAGCTCTGTACCATCAATACTATCCTCCCTATTTCTTCTTTTTAGCTCAAGAGATTTTTGGAGGTTATCTTAACTTGGAAATAATAATAGCCCTGTCCTCCGTGTGGGCCTGGACATGTTGCACATTTTTTATGCCATACATTATCTCAATTATTAGCAAAGATATTTGCTTAAAACTGAGGTTAGTTCATAACTATCAAATGTGGAACCTGTGCATGAAAAGTATGTAACCAAGAAGTATTTTTTTTTACAAAGTCATACCCCCATTTCGACAAGGAGTTTTCGCTGAAAATGTTCTGTAGCCAAGTTCTGTAGCATGCAGTGCTCTTGTGTATCTTTGTAACTGTTTAAATTTTACAAATCAATGTTGCAGGTCTCCCTTTGTTTTGAAATAAAGCCGGAAAATTGCTGTTTAACTCTATACCAAACAATGAAATGGTAGACCATTTTGAGGCGCAAGCAGTGTAGAAAACAAATCAAATAGACCATAGCTCTTACATCCCAGAGAAAGAAGACTTTTGAAAACAATGTTTGAAAAGGAGAAAATGCTTGTAACCAGAATGTTTTCTATCCTTTCCAACTCAAAATTCAATAATTTTTAATTCACATTTGTTCTTTGCTTTCAATTTTGACCAGTCCAAAATTTTGTCGTTTGGTAAAGAAAGAACTGTTGAATGTGGAATCAGTGTACGCAGTGTAGGTAACAAAGAAGTATTTTTAACAGAGTCATACCCCCTTTTGGACATGGAATTTTCTAGAAAAATGTTTTGCAGTCGAGCACTTGTACCTGCATGCAATACTCTTATGCATCCTTTATCTGTGTAGATTTTACAAATCCATGGTGTTAGTCGGTCTTTGTTTTTAAATAAAGCTTGCAAATTGCCCTTAACTAATTACCAAGCAACAAATGATAGACTGGTTTGAATTACAAGCATTTGTGGAAGATAAACCAAATGTGCCTTATCTTAACCCTTTACCAAACAATCCCTGGATTTTAAGACCTAGAGGAAGAAGACTTTCAAAAACATTGTTTTCTGCTCTTCTGAATTCAAATTTCATATGTTTGAGTTGCATTTATTTTGTTGTTTGCAAATGCTTTCAATTGGACAAGCTTAAAATTTCGCCATTTGTTTAACCCATTACCACACAATCCCTACTTTTGATGACCCGAAGCATTTAGAAAACATTGTGGGAAAAAGAGAAAATATTGGTAACCAGCATTATCTCCTTTACCCACAATGTTTTCTACCCCTCACAAAAAAAATTTCATATTTTCAATCATTTTTATTTTGTAGTCTGCAAATGCTTTGATTTAGACAAACCTAAAATTTTGTCATTTGGTAATGAGTTAAAAGGCTTCTTTCCATAGGGTCCTTAAAACACAGGAATGATGGGTTAATGGTGAGCTCTCCATCTGAAAAAAAAAAGCACCTTTTAGAATTGTCCAAAATTAAAGAATTTGCAGACAATATATCAAATGTGGCTGAGATGACAGATTTGCAATTCTAAAACATAACCCAAATCATGATGCATGTATTTATCCTCTTTCTCTCCTCTCTCTCTTTCCCACTCTCACTCTCTTTAACCTATTCTCACACAATGACACCTTTTGAAGACCCTCAGGTAGAAGCCTTTTGAAAACATTGTGCGAAAAGGAGAAAATGCTGGTAACCAGCATTTTCTCATTTTCCTACGACGTTTTCTACCTTTTCCAAATCAAATTTTGATTTTTCAGTCATCTTTATTTTGTTGTCTGCAAGTGCTTTCAATTTGGACCAGTCTAAAATTTTTTCGTGTGGGAAAGAGTTAAATTCCATACCCCATCCCCCCCTTTTCCCAATTTTGAGCATGTTTTCACCTTTATGTGCTGTACATTTGACCTGCCACTATAATAGTTATACTCCCCACAAGGAAGTGGAGGGGGGTACACTGGAATCACCATGGCTGTCTGTCCATCCATCTGTCGGTTCGTTGGTTCGTCCATACATAGACACAACCTTGTCCGGCGAAATACTATGACACTTTTTAATGTACTGAACTCAAATTTGCACACAGTGTTCCTTAATATATATGAAGTTGTGCATGTGCAATTTTCATGACCCTGCTGCAATATGTTGTGGGATTATCTCCCTTCGAACTTTTTTCAACTCTTACTTTAGTACTAAACCATTCAGCATTCTGTGACAAAGACCTGTTTTTAGCTCACCTGAGCACAACGTGCTCAGGGGGAGCTATTGTGACCGGTCATCGTCCGGCGTCCGTCCGTCTAGCCGTCCGTCCGTCCGTCCATCTGTCCGTCCGTCCGTTAACAATTTCTTTAAAAATCTTCTCCTCCAAAACCAGAAGGCCAATCTTGATAAAACTTGGCAGGAATGTTCCTTGGGTGAAGCTCTACAAAAATTGTTAAAAGAATTTAATTCCAACAAAAACTCTGGTTGCCATGGCAACAAAATGGCTGAAAATGGAAAAAATCTTTAAAAATCTTCTTCTGACAAACCACAAGGCCGGGAGCATTCATATTTTGTATGAAGCATCATTGGGTGACCCTTTACCAAAATTGTTAAAATTATTCCCCTGGGGTCATATTTGGGCTTTGCCCGGGCGCACCCTATTTTACATAGAAACAAAGAAGGAAAGCTTTAAAAAATCTTCTTCTGACAAACCATAATGGCTAGAGCATTCATATTTGGTATGTAGGATTACCTGATGATCCTCTACCAAAATTGTTAAAATTATTCCTCTGCTGTCATATTTGGGCTCTGCCCGGGCGCACCCTATTTTAAAATCTTTAAAAATCTTCTTGTGACAAAACATAAGGTTGGGAGCATTCATATTTTGTTTGAAACATCATTGGGTGACCCCTTACCAAAATTGTTAAAATCATTCCCATGGGGTCATATTTGGGCTTTGCCTGGGCGCACTCTATTTTACATAGAAATATAGAAGGAAATCTTTAAAACTTCTTCTGGTGACAAATCATAATGGCTAGAACAGTCCTATTTAGTGTGTAGCATTAACTGATGATCTTCTACCAAAATTGTTGAAATTATCCTTCTGCGGTCATATTTGGGCTCTGCCCAGGCGCACCCTATTTTACAATCTTTAAAAATCTTCTTGTGACAAACCATAAGGCGGAGGGCATTCATATTTTGTTTGAAGCATCATTGGGTGACCCCTTACCAAAATTGTTAAAATTATTCCCCTTGGGTCATATTTGGGCTTTGCCCGGGCACACCCTATTTTACATAGAAACAAAGAAGGAAACCTTTCATAAATCTTTTTCTGACAAACCGTAATGGCTAGAGCATTCATATTTGCTATGTAGCAAAATCTGATAATCTTCTACGAAAATTGCTAGAATTATCCCTCTGCGGTCATATTTGGGCTCTGCCCGGGCGCACCCTATTTTACATAGAAACAAAGAAGGACATCTTTTAAAAATCTACTTGTGACAAACCATAAAGGCTAGAGCATACATATTTTGCATGTAGCATCTGTTTTCATCTAGTGACCCTTTATAAAAATAATTAAAATTATCCCCTTGGAGTCATATTTTGGCTCTGTGCCCTGGTGCACACTATTTCACATAGAATCATAGAAGGAAATCTTTTAAAATCAGTTCCATCTAAAAAGGAGAAATTGTTTGTAACAAGCAATTTCTCCTTACTCACAATCTTTTCTACCATATAGATCACTTTTTTTTCATTTTAGATACATTTTAAAATGTCGTCTGCAATTTGTTTCAATTTGGAACGGTCTAAAATTTTGTCATCTGGTAATGGCTAAACTACAAGTCAAAAAGGGAACAAGACACTGCGAAGAGAAAAATTGATGATAAGCAGCAGCTTTTAGCTCCACTGGCCAAAGACAAAGAAGAAAATCTGTAAACATATTTTTGTGACAAACCCCAGGGTATGCAAGTATTTGAAAAGAATTAATAGCCTGCCCTTGATAAACCATATAAGTTACAAATATACTCAGGTGAGCGATATAGGACCATCATGGTCCTCTTGTTGTGACAAGTAGCTGGTGGGGGATATAATCACATTTACTGATAGCTCTAGTTTATAGGCTAGTTTTGGACTACAAAGATGGCATTTAAAAGACACTGAAGAGAAACTTTGGAAGAAAGGAAAAACACTGCCACTGACTTAAAAGACACTGTATCTTGTAAAACAGTTAAGGGATAAAAGTAATTGTAAAAAGTTCCTGCTCCCGTTTTCTCAGTTGTTTTCTCGAAAGATGTCTCCTGCTAGAAAATTTCACCAAATAATGGCATATTTTACTTCCCTGAAAGTAGATCTGTGACTTTGGTAAATATTGTGGTGAAAGGAGAAAATGCTAGTAACCAACATTTTCTTCATTTACCACAAATGACAAAATGCATACTAATTGAAAGAATTTTTAGATGAGAAATTAAATGCTGCAGAAATGATAGAATTTATCTCTGGATTTGTCTTTCAAATAGGTAGAAAGCATTGAAGGCAATAGAAGAAAACAGTTTGCAGCATTTTCTCTTATTCCTACAGTGCTTTCTAGCATTTCTGGTTTCCAGCATTTTCTTCTTTTCCAACAATTCTTTCTTGGGATTGTAATAAGTCAAGATTGTGTGGTACAGGGTTATAAAACTTGATTTTGATAATTTACAACATAGCTTTATTCCAAGTGTTGGCATTTAATGACACTGGCTCAAAATCAACTAAAGTTGTTGGTATTGCTTTAACCCATTACCATACGACAATATTTTAGACTGGTCCAAATTGAAAGCATTTGCAGACGACAAAATAAAAGTGACTGAAAATTTGAAATTTGTTTTGTGAAGGGTAGAAAACATTGTGGGAAAAGGAGAAAATGCTGGTTACCAGCATTTTATCCTTTTCCGACAATGTTTTCTAAAGGCTTCTTTCTCAGGGGCGTCAAAAGTAGGGATTGTGTGGTAATGGGTTAATAACTCATTACCAAACGACAATATTTTAGGCTTGTCCAAATTGAAAGCATTTGCAGACAAAGTGACTGAAAATTTGAAATTTGTTTTGTGAAGAGTAGAAAAACTTAATCTGACCTGATCAGATGCTGGTGATCTTTTATGCCCTTTGAAAGACATGTACGTAACTAGTTTTGACGATCCTTTCAAAAGAGGCCTTTTGAAAACATTGTGGGAAAGGAGAAAATGCTGGTAACCAGCATTTTCTCCTTTGCCCACAATGTTTTTTACCCAATAGATAAACAGTCGTACCATTTGGGCCACATTTGTCATCTGCAAATGCCTTCAGCTTGGACAGGGCTAAAATTTTGTTTCTGAAGCAAATGATTTAGCCCATTACTAAATAAATCTGAGTTTTAGTAACTATGGAAACTGTACATTAGAAAAAAAAATTATTGGAAAAGAAGAATATTTTGGCTGTGATCTACCCTTCTATAGACAAGTCCATCTATTCAGGCATTTTTTCATATTTTGTCAGTAAATGCTTTCCAATTAGAATAGTCGAAAATCAAAGTGTAGTATTTAGGGGTTATTACACAGCTGATGAGAGCAGGAGAGTGATATCGGCCCGCCACCTTGATATCTGCCCTGAGGGCTTTAGCCCGAGGGCAGATTTCAAGGTGGAAGGCCCTATATCACTCTCTGGCCTTCATCAGCCATGTAATTACCTCTTTATTACATTCATGGATCATGTTGCTGGAGTTTTTCCAATTTACAACATGTTTAAAAACTTAATAAAGAGAAAATTTTGTCTTCATTCGATACAGCTATTTTCGGTGGGTAAACGTCACATTCATGACGTAATCATGCATCATTCATCATCACTATCGCAGCTGCAAGCAGTACAAGATGTTTTGAATAAACAGTTCTTTGTCTTTAATCACAGCTTAAAAGGTGGCAAATTTTATGTTTTTCCGAGCTAAATTTAGTAAGATTATGATTATAAGCTAGACTAGAAACAGGATAAAAAGAATAGATGGTTGATACTTTGAATTTAGAAAGTTTTTCGGGCTCGTTTCAGCAGGCTCAATGGATAAAATTTGTAGATCTACTAGCCTGCAGACACTACGCCTTGCTTGATAAACTTTCCCAATCCAACACAGCAACAGTCTAGTTTTGAAGTTCTATGAATGTCTTTGTTCTTAAAGATTTGCCCGATAGCAGTTGACAGACTGGTTTGGCCATTTTCTTTTTCGTTAGTTTACGAGTAAGTGTTCTGTTGCTGTAGATTTAGAATAAATATCTGGTCAACTGGCAGGATATCAGATATCAACCCTTTGCCAGTGATATCTGACACTGCCATTACACCATTTTCAGGAGAAAATGTTACAATTATTAGTAACAGAATGTAATAATTCAAACTTACTTCTTTTTGCTTTGGCATTGTAGAATACCCTATATTTTACTGTATTTACATTATGTTATCTTCACCAGCCAATAGAAATGCTGCGCCATCTCTGCCAGCCAATCATGTTGCTCAGAGGATCACAAAGGACTGTCACCTTTGGCTGGCAGAGATTGGTTGGAGTCTTATTTGCTGCAGTTACATGTACTTTTCTCTCCTCATTGTTTTTGTTTTGTATATCCTTATATCCAGGTATTAGCCATTTACCACACAGTCTCAAGTTTTAATATCGCTAAGAAACTTGGCAATGGAGAAAATCTCATTACCAGCAGTTTTTTCTTTCCCACAATAATTTTTATCTTCCAAGAAGATTTATGATTTTCAAATCACACTTCTTTTAGTGTCTACAAAAGGTCTGAAACTGGACAAGTCTGAAATTTTGTTGTTTTGTACAGGATCAAACAAAATGACCTTTCTCTCCTGTTGTTGTCTCCTGTTGACATTTTTTGTTTGTCTGTTTTTTTGTCTGTCTTCATATTCTTTCAAGAGTATTCAGCAAAATGACTTCTCTCTAATTCTCATCTGCTGTTGTTACGTCTGTCTGTAACCACCTCCTTTCCTTTCCAGGTGGACCTAGTGCCCCACCCTCTTACCCTCAACAACCTGTAGCACAAAATTATGGTAAGTTTCACTTCTACAGAGAATTAACTCTGTACCACAAAATCCCAACTTTATACAACCCTGAAAGATAAGCCTTTGAAAACATTGAGGGAAAAGGAAAAAATGCTGGTAACCAGCATTTTTTCCTTTTCCCACAATGTTTTCTACCCTTCCAAAGCAATTTTCAATTTTTGAGTTACCATTATTTTGTCCTCTGCAAGTGCTTTCAATTTGGACAAGTCTAAAATTTATTGTTTGGTAAAGATTTGAGCATTATCTTGTCAGTTTATGCCAGTACATCAGGCTAGCTCAGTGGTTAGTGTATCTAACTTGTGACCTGGTGATTGAAGGCTTGATACCACTTTAGGCAAACGTTTTGGCAATTTTTTGCCTCTCACCTTTGGTGCATTTGAGAAAAGCAGTAAATGAATTGGTAGAAAGTTGTGTCAGCACTGGAGTGGGAAAGCCAGGAAACACATGGGTAGGTGCAGTGACAGCTGCTTTGGCATTACCTAGGCTTCTAAAACGTTAAATAATGCCAACAAACAATTTTATGCCCATACCCAGTCCCTTGGCAAAAGTGATGCATCTAGATGTGCAACTAAGCTCCTTTCTAGAAAACAAATATTCTGACTTTTCCAAATTGAAAGCATTTTGCACAACACATATTTTGAATTGTGGCTCAAACATTGAAATTTGCCCATGCTAAAGAAAAAAAAAAAACATTGTGGGAAAAGAAGAAAATGCTGATTACCAGCATTTTCTTCTTTTCCCACAATGTTTTCAAAAGTTCTTTCTCACATGATCATATAACTCTTTACCAGACAATCTTGACTTTAATGATCCTAAGAAAAAAAGCTTTTGAAAACATTATGGGAAAAGGAAAAAATGCTGCTACCCTTCCCAGCACAAATTTCAATCTTTCAGTTACATATATTTTGTCATCTGCAAATGCTTTCAGTTCGAAGAAGACTAAAATTTTGTCTTCTGGTAAATGGTTATATATGTAGTTGTTAAGGAAAGGACTTCTGTTTGATTAGTGATACACTAGATGTATGATTGTTACAGTGTCGTCACTACTTTATTTAACTGACTAGTGACATTACAGTGTTCTCCCCCAAAAAATGAAAAATCTGATACGAAATTTCAAATGTCAATATGGTCACATGACCAAATCTATACACAGAGAAGGAGTCTGCTGTGGTATCAGGCTATTTATGGTCTATTTATAATTATAATCTAGCAGAGTTTTAAATTAATTATTTAGGCAAGAGTAATGTAGAAAAGAGTAAGTATTATCAATCAATCTCTTTTGCAAAGTCTTTTTGTTTTAAGAAGTAGATTGTTTATAGTGTGTATAAAAGGTGGTAGACAGCATTATTCAATTTTGTTCATTAGCTGTTGTTTTGTGCTTATTTGAATTTTTTTCAGACTGTTTTCTATTGTTTTGTATGTATGTTTGTATAGATTTTCAAGTTGTGAACTTTAGTTATAGTTGTGTAATGATATAGTGGAGACTTATAATTGCGCACTGTCATTAACTCTTTACCAAACAACAAAATTTTAGACTGGTCCAAATTGAAAGCACAAGCAGATGGCAAAATGAATGTGTCTGAAAAATGGAAATTTGTATACATGTTTTGAGAAGGGTAGAAAGTATTGTGACAAAAGGAAAAAATACTGGTTACCAGCATTTTCTCCTTTTCCCACAATATTTTCAGAAGCCTTCTTTTTCAGGGTTCTTAAAATTTGGGATTATGTGGTAAAGAGCTAATGAGGTACGAGCCCCAGCAGAGCTGTCAGCAGGGTACAGGACTCAAGAACACAGGGTTGCTAATTTGATCCCTGGCATGGCCATTTCTCTGAGGACAGATGATGAGTCTTCATTGCGAAGGCATCCATTCTTCTCTCACTGCTGAGCATTGCTTTGACGATAGGTATGTGGGAAAGCAGCCAGTGGCTTTGAAAGAATATTTTGCAGAATACTGATAAAAGAAACCCCAGGAAAGTATGAATAGGTGCACTGACAGCCGTGATATAATTGAAATAATGTTGAAAATAGCAGCAGACACTTTACAATCAATCAATCGTTTCCCACAGTTGTTCTGTGCTTTCTGATATGAATCTCATAGTCTCCTTTTCCCACAATATTTTCACCCCATGTCAAAAAAAAAAAACCGCACCATTTGAGCCATACTGAATAATGTTGTCTGCAGTTACTTTTTAAATATGGACAAGGCTAAAATTTTCTGATAAAGAGTTAAGACAGGTGCTTGCTCAATAGTACTATAGGTACATTTCAACACCTTTTGAAAGTCACTATGTGTCTCTTCAGTTCAGGTTGTTTGTTCAACAAAGATCGCTACCAAGACAGGTCTTACACTACTTAAATACAGCAATGTCAAGAGCATCTTCTGTCTAAATTTAGTACAAAATGGAGGAGGGTGTAGCTCTTGTCAGTGTAAGACCAATGCTTTCATGTGGTCCGATCTCACTCAATGCTTTTGCAATGTGCTATAAAGTTGTGCATGGCTTTATAAGACTTTATTTATGTATCCAGGATATTTCTTTGCAGCATCTGGTCAAGCATGGGGAGCCCCTTATCCACCTCAGAATTTCTCGATGTCACTGCCTGCGATGCCCTCATCCTATAATTCTTACAATCCATACATGGGTGGTTTCCCTCAGATGCCACAAGGTAAGTCTTGAGATCATAATATTATGCATCAACAACTCTAAATACATGCTCTGGTGTCCTATATTGTTTGTCTGTTATAGGAAACAGTCAACTTTTCACTCTTACTTTAAAAAGTAATGCAATATCTGACTAGCTGAATCACTTTCTTGTAGCAATTCTGAAATTTAATATATAATTTTCAGAACATTCTTTGGAATTTGACCAGGAATGGCATATAGGCCTTTTCGTTTGGGTCACTTAACCCTTTAGTCCGTAGATACTCATTTCTACACATTGCTTGTAAGAGCCTTTGGAAAACATTGTGGTAAAAGGTGAAATTGCTCGTGATGAGCAATTTCACCTTTTGGCACAATGTTTTATATGCTATCAAAAGGTGTCAAATACACATAAGAAACGGCTTCATCCTTGCTGTTATTTAGGGTCAGTTAGAGATACCATAGTATTGCCTTATGGGGTAAAGAGTTAAACACAGGATTATGTGGTAAAGTTATAATGGCTTTTCTTGTCAACAATTTCGTAAGTCTTGCTGTCTCCGTAATTATTGAAGATATTACTGGTAACTTCAAACTTGGAATAGACAAAAGGGGCAGATAACCGTTAAAATATTTTTCATACAGTTATGTGGCTTTTTCACCTTCAAATTCTCACTGAAAGTCAAGCTCCTGCATCTGAGTGGTGGCACTGGCATGTGGTGCTCTTGTTAGAGCCTTACAGTCTTATATTTTACTTTTTATACTTGTAGGCTACCCAGGATCTGCAGGACAACAGCCCCCAGGCTACCCGGGACAGGGACCACCCCCAACCCAAGGTTACCCATACCCACAACAGAATTATCCCTACCCCCAGGCTCCAGGAGGTTACCCCCAGCAACAGTGGCGATAACAGTGATACTTTTGATTTGACTTATATTTATAGGAACTTGAACAATTTCTGTTTCTGTTGTATGAGACATGTTAAACAGATTTATAAGCATAAATCTAATAAGATTCTTTACATAATCTTTTACCAAACAAGAGAATTAGCCCATTACCAAACAATAAGGGGTTTTTACGGCTTTGAGAAAGAAGCCTCTGGAAAACATTGTGGAAAAAGAAGAAAATGCTGATAACCAGCATTTTCTCCTTTTCTCACAATGTTTTCTATCCTTCCCACCAGAAACTTCAATTTTTGAATTACATTAATTTTGTCGTCTTCAAAGGCTTTTTGTTTGTACCAGTCCAAACTTTTGTCATTTTGTAGAGAGTTAAGCATGTGCCCATATTGAAAGTGGATGTCAAACTAATTGTGGTCCAAATGATAAGGTTCATCATTGAAAGGACAGAAAACATTGTGAGAAGAGGAGAAAATGCTGATAATTCTTTGAATTAAGACAAGTCTAAAATTTTGTCCAATGGTAAAGGGTTATGATATCCAGAAATAGCCTTTTTTGATAATAGAGTAAGATGGTGCAATGGATAAATATATGCAAAAAAGGCAAGTAAATGTTTTTCAAAACTATTTCAATTCTTTGATTTCTGTTAATGGTAGACAAGTGAGTGGTTTTTATTTCAAGGAGGCAATTTTTGGAGTTCGAACAGTTTATTAAGTACATTAATCTTGCACAGTTTTAAAACCCACAAAAGTTTTTAAGTTTTTGTGACAAGTGTTTATTTCAAAAAGAAAAAAAAAACTGTTTAGAAAAAAACTCTTCCTCTATACTTTCCACCCTCATTATATGGTTTAACCCATTACCACACAACCCCTACTTTTGGCGACCCCGAGAAAGAAGCCTTTTGAAAACATTGTGGGAAAAGGAGAAAATGCTGGTAAACAGCATTTTCTCCTATTCCCACAATGTTTTCCACTCTTTACAAAACAAATTTCAAAATTTCAGTCACTTTTATTTTGTAGTCTGCAAATGCTTTCGAATTGGACAAGCCTAAATATTGTAGTTTGGTAATGAGTTAAATTGCAGTAAGAAATTTTGTAGTTGCTCGTATTGAGTAATATCTTAATTATACTGCAAAGAAATTACTCGCAATCTGGTTAGATAATATGACTGACCCATGTTTCACTCTACTAAGGCAAGTGCCAGAAAAAGTAATTTCCCTTTTTTAGGGGCCCCTAAACTTGACTTCCTTCAATGCAATTCCCAAGATGGTGGTAGAGTTGCCAACATGAGTTGCCAACAAGACAAATGATGAAGACACAATAGGTATTGTTACTAGTATCCCTTGATGATTGTTGTTGAAGCAGACAGACTGGATTATTTTTGAAAATGAAGAAAAGTTTGATATGTTATGTTTGTTGTCATTCTAAAACAAATGTATCGTGTTAAAAGGAGCCTAAATGAAAGTATGTCCAAATATGAACAGCAACACTGTTTTCTGTTGGCTGTTTTTAGGCCTTTGATCTTTTACCAAACAATCCCTTGTTTTTTTACGACCCTGAGATAGAAGCCTTTTGAAAACATTATGAGAAAAGGATCAGTCTAAAATTTTGTCGTTTGGTAAAAGGTTAAGGTTCCTATTATTACCAATAGGTTCCTATTATTACCAATATCTCACTAAAGAATATGCAGTAACTGTTTCTAAAAGCAGATTACATATCTCTGTATCATTTTGCTTTGCTAGGTGAATATGGATAATAAATGCTGATTTTCATAGGAAACATGATTGTATTATTCCATGTGCACATATAAACATATTTTTGCTTTGTTTTCTGTGGAATGTGGTTGCACTCATCTCGATCATCAAATATAATTCAGCCGTATGGTGCCAAGTGACTGACCTGGACTTTTCAGTCACTGAAAAGTGAAAATATAAAAACAGAAATTGTAACTTTGGCTCGTTACAAAACGACAAATTTATAGACTGGTGTAAATTAAAAGCATTTGCAAACGACAAAATAATTGTGATTGAAAAATCAAAATTTGATTTGGGAATGGTAGAAAACATTGTGGGAAAAGGAGAAAATGCTGGTTACCAGCATTTTCTCCTTTTCCCACAATGTTTTCAAAAGGCTTCTACCTCAGGGTGGTCAAAAGTCATCATTGTGCAGTAAAGGATTAAGGCTGAAGGTTTAATTTAACTAAATGTAGAATGAAACATCAGACTATAGATTGGAGATATTTCCTTGGCAGTCTTTGGTCTTATCTTGATCCACTCTGTTTGCATAAGTATTTTAATTTTACGTCAAACTGTCTAATGTTTTGACGACTGTTAGAAAGATGCATTTTGAAAAAAATTTGGAAAAGGAGAAAATGCTGGTAACCAGCATTTTCTCATTTTTCCACAATATTTTCTACTCTTTCGAAGACATCTGTTAATTATTTGATCCACATTTACTTTGTTTTTGCAGAGGCCCCCATTTTGGAAACGTCTAAGTTTTGTTGTTTGGTTACGAAGGAATTGTTACCTGGTGCTCTAGGACTTAATCTACTAACTACATGTAGTTTATTTAAACATTTCATAGCACTCTCTTTCAGTGATTTACCAATTATTTACAATCTTAAAAAGTGCTGTTTCTTATGTGTTTCTTATGTTTTGAAATTCATCTCGATTCATATCTTTATATACTGTGATTAACCCATTACCACACAATCCCTACTTTTAATGACCCTGAGAAAGACACCTTTTGAAAACACTGTGGGAAAAGGAGAAAATGCTGGTAACCAGCATTTTCTCCTTTTCCCACAGTGTTTTCTACCCTTCCCAGAACACATTTCTATTTTTCAGTCACCTTTGTTTTGTTGTCTGCAAATGCTTTCAATTTGGACCAGCCCAAAATTTTCTCGTGTGGTAATGAGTTAATGTAGATGAGACTGTTTGAGAAACTGCTTGTGATTAGAAGTTACACTTTCTGTAATCATTTACCCTTTCCCTAACGACAAATTTTTAGATTCTTCCAAACCAAAAGAGTTTGCAGACGACAATTTAAGATTTGGAGAAAATGGCAGAAAGTTCTCAAAAAGGGTAGAAAACGCTGTGCAAAAAGGAGAAATTGCTCGTTACGAGCAATTTCTCATTTTCCCAAAGTGTTTTCAAAAGACTTTTACTGCAGACACGTAAAAACCAAGGCTTGTTTGGGAAAGGGTTAAGTCTTTGGAAAACCACCCTGCTTTAACAGTATTTGGGATTGGTTGATTTTTGTTAAATTATGGTCACTACTGTTGCCCATTTGTTTTTGGGGGTATGCAGGGTAAAGTAGTTGGCATTGTTTAACTCATTACCAAACAACAATATTTTTCGGCTTGTCCAAATGGAAAGCATTTGCAGACGACAATTAAAAGTGACTACAAATTTGAAACTTTTTTGTTTTGTGAAGGGTAGAAAACATTGTGGGAAAAGGAGAAAATGCTGGTCACCAGCATTTTCTCCTTTTCCCACAATGTTTTCCAAAGGCTAATTTCTCAGGGTCGTCAAAAGTAGGGATTGTGTGGTAATGGGTTACTTTTTTCAAAACAGGTAAAGAGGTCAAATGTTTTTGTCTCTGTGATTAAAAGGAATGTGCTTGTTTCTTTTTTCTGTATTGTTTTAGGTGTTATCTATTATTGTCCTAGGATAAATATTATTTTTCATGTAATACAAGTGATTATTGACCTTGTCTTTCTTTCTACTTTATGTGTTTTCCCCCTTTTCTTAGATGTCCTTGCTTTAATCCTTCAACCATACAATCCTGACTTTGATTGACACTGAGGAAGATAGTTTTTGAGAACATTGTGGGAAAAGGAGAAAATGCTGGTTTCTTGCAATATTACTTAAACAACTTTCTTTCCAAGATGCAAGGTTTTTTGAAGTAAACCGATGATATAATGGGATAGCTTTATTGCACTATTACCTACAAACATGTACACCATACAAATTCATATATCCTTTGAAAACATTGTAGTAAAAGCAGGGATTACCTGTAATAGGCAATTTCTCAATTTGCCATAATACATTCACACACATTTTGTGCATCAAGCTTTTATCATCTTGATCTCCATTATTTTCAAAATTATCTACCTCAATTTGTACCGGGAGAAAATGAGTTCTGTTCTTGTAACATGTATGTTTAACCCTTTACCGCATAATCCCGACTTTTAACGATCCTGTGAAAAAAAGCTTTTAAAAACATTGTGGGAAAAGGAGAAAATGCTGGTAACCAGCATTTTCTCCTTTTCCCACATTGTTTTCTCCCCTTTACAAATTAAATTTCTATTTTTGTATCACATTTTTTTGTTGTTGTATGCAAATGCTTTCAATTTAGACTAGACAAAAATTCTGTTGTTTGGTAAAAGAGTGAAACGGACCAATAAGCTAAAATGGATCCATATCTGATCAGTAATAAAAGGGCAATGCTGTGTGAAAATGGGACTTGACTCATTACCAAACGGCAAAATTTTAGGTTTACCCAAATCGAAAGCATTTGCAGACGACAAAATAAAACTGACTGAAAATTTGAAATTTGTTTTGTGAAGGGTAAAAAAACATTGTGGGAAAAGGAGAAAATGCTGATTACCAGCATTTTCTCCTTTTCCCACAATGTTTTCAAAAGGATTCTCGGGTTCGTCAAAACTAGGGATTGTGTGGTAATTGGACTTAATACATTTTCGCAATGAATGATTCCAAGCAATTCATCACAGTATAATACATCACTAAAATCCGTTTTGTATAACAACTGCAACTGACTAGATCATGTGGCAGACTGGTCCTTTGACATACAGAAAAACAACCAATGGCGAAAAGTTTCGGCCCATGGCAGCCTGTGGTAGGACTGCAAAGGCTGACATGGTTCAATTTGTTTCACACATGCATTAAGCCCCCTTTTCACGGAGAATGGCTCAAATGTATGCGTATAATTATTATATACATACCTTTTGAAAGTTTTAGCAGGTGGTAATACAGACGAATTGGTTCAATACTATCACCCTTGCTTAGTTAGTGGGAAAAAAGGATATAAAATTTTGTATTAAGTAATATACACCGACCAATCTCCGAGCAGAGTTGTCGTTCGTTACCTCACATACATCTCTGCGATGGGCTAAATGACAAGAATCTTGTCAAACCGAGGAAAAGATGTTTTGTTACTGTTCAGCTGTTTCATATGTAAAATTGTAAGTTAGGCAAAGGAAATATGATTCTGGATACATTATAGGTGCGTTCAAACTGATGAATTTACCTGTATAAAATGGAACTAATTTTTTCGAGCCTCTTCACTTTTCAGAATCTTACGCCGATTTTAACAAAAATGGCTGCGCCCATGAATGATGACAACTGATTTGACTGGATCCAAGTTTGTACGATTAAAAATCAAGTTATCGTCCTTTAAAGATATTTAGGCTTTTCAGAAAATCCCTCTTTTGTTCATTTCCTATCACTAAGTCTGATTGGTCCCATGCTGTTCGAACAGCACACGAAACAATCGATATTGGTCTTTCTTTTACCGGCGTTTGTGTAGCCATTTTGAGTTATGGTCATGTGACAAAAATATGACGTGATGACGGGCTACTTTCTGAGCCCACTACACAGGTAAATGTAATGATCCGGAGTGCAAGAGAGTGTACACCGACAGGCATTTGTGTCACCGTCTGATGACTGACTTGTCTCCCTTTACCTATGAAACCACTTTACAGTAACTTGGTCTCTTGAGTTTTGTGGCATGTATATGTACATGTACATTTGAACTTTCGTCTGTTTCGTTTTGTTTGTTTGTTTGTTTAGTGTTAAACTCTATCTTTCAACAATATGTCGGTTCTTCCACAGAAAGGGAACACATCCATGCGTTCATTGGGTTTCTATACCAGAAAATATGTCCTGGTTTCTATCGAGGCAACTAAATGGCCACTTTCCCCACATGAATGTACATCGATAGAAAAATGAATGCTTTCTGAAATCCCACCGGAAAAATGAACGGAGAAACAGTGTCTGAACAGAGTAAAATCTTATCACACAACCCCTAGTTGACCGTACATCGCAGGACCATTGACAGTGGAGAGAAAAACGATGGTTGATCATTGTCTCCGGAAAGCCATGCAAACCTATTAAATGAAATCTTTGAGCTGTTGACGGACTGTACCCTGGTTTTTACGATCCTGAGATAGGAGCCTTTTGGGAAAAGGAGAAGATGCTAGCAACCTGCATTTTCTCCTTTTCCCACAATGGTTTCTACCCAGCAGGAAACAAATTTTAAAGTTTTGAGTTTTTTTTGTCGTCTGCAAGTGCTTCCAATTTGGCCCGGTCTAAAATTTGTGGTTTGGGGAGGAGTTGAATCATCCATTTAGAAATCGTTAGGATGTAAACTTGCAAGGTAAGATACATTTGTCATATTATTAGTATATGTTCGGTTTACTTAAAAACCGCATAACTACACCTTGTAACAAGCTGTAGTTACGAGGTTTTCGAAGTAAATCGACGATATATGCCTACGTTAACTATTTGCTAAACGGTAAAATTTGAAGACATTCGTCAACAATGAAAGCATTTGCAGACGACAAAATGAATGTGGCTCAACCGATATGAATTGTTTTCTTGGGTTTTTTAACAAAAACATCTCGGGGGAAAAGCAGAAAATACTTGTGACTCCTTTTCCCCAGATGATATTAAATAGCCATCTTCCTCACGGTCATCTGAATTTGTGATCGTTTCTTGAACGGGTCAGATATCCAACGGACAATGTGGCTACCGTACACCGAAGTAATCCGCACACGTCATGAAATAAGCAAGTAAAAATACTGCTG
This sequence comes from Tridacna crocea, assembly GCA_943736015.1. NCBI lineage: Eukaryota > Metazoa > Mollusca > Bivalvia > Cardiida > Cardiidae > Tridacna > Tridacna crocea. The sequence continues at coordinate 50,989,312 of OX031061.1, forward strand.
ATGTAAACTGTCATAGTAGGAATACATGTACATTCAACACACACTGCAACCACTCCTGTCTTTTATAAATGCAATATCTGCCATTCCGCCATCTTTGAAACCATTCGAAAGTGAGAAATTACTCGTAACGGGTAAGCTCTCTTACTCATATTTTTTTCTTATTTTTACTATTCTATTGACCCTTTTATCGCTAAGTAGGTTAAACCAAACTTCCAATCCGCCTATTTTTAACCCTTTACCAAACAATCCCTGGTTTTTACGACCCTGAGATAAAAGGCTTTTGAAAACATTTTTCCACAATGTTTTCTGCCCTGCTGGAAACAAATTTCAATTTCTGAGTTACGCTTATTTTGTCGTCTGCAAGTGCTTTTAATTTGGACCAGTCTTAAATTTTGTCGTTTAAGAAAGGCTTAAAGGTCTCTGAATAATATCTCCTTATCAGATATTGTAGATCCGAGACCGGACTGCACATTATTCTTTGCAGACTGATCTTGATCTACACCGTCTGCAAAAGGTCAGCGGCTCTCGATCAGCAGCCTATAGGTCAGTGTTACTCACTTTTATCTTACATGAATGGGTTAATCCTGCCCCAAATGAGAGATTTTTGCCTCTTCCAATTTCAAAACATTCGCGGGTATCGAATTCGAAATTGCTACAACCGAGCTTACGATACCCGAATATGGTAGAAAACATTGTTGGAAAACCGTAAAGGAGAAAATGCTGGTAACTAGCATTTTCTCCTTTTCCCACGTTTAAAAAATCTTACAGGGTCGTTAAAACATGGGATTGTGAGGTAAAGGGTTAAGGTCGTCTGCTGCAACTTTGTATTTCATGATTTTTTTTATTGCATTGAGAAAAAAGTATATTAAATCTAGCTATTACTTACACCCATCAGTGTTCAAATATCATAGTCTTTTATGCTCAAGAGATAAATTCGAACTCATTAATCTTTGTAAATTCATTAAGGAAGCATTGACTCTTAGAAATAGTATTTTAAACATTATCCTGTAACTATTACTTTATCATTATTCTTGTTCGTCCTCTCTCGATTTATGATATTTTTGTCAAATGATCCATTTTCGAAACAAATCTGAAACACTACTATCATGTACGTCTTCGCCATGGTGTGCGTGTGGATGGGTGGGTGGGTGTAGATGCGGGTGTGGGTGTGTGGGTGTGCTTTCTATCTTCTTTTTCTCTATCTTTTTTCCCTTTTCCCTTTTTTTCCTTTGTTGTTTTCAGGTTTATATTTGTTCAGGTGACTAAATTCATTTTATGTATATGTGCTGTGACAATGTACAACTTGTATACGTCAAAAAATAAATGTCTGTCTGTCTGTCTGTCTGTATTTCATGAAAATAAGTCAACCTACAGTGGCATATTTGTGCCACGAGGTACGAGATATAGCTGGTCTATCATGATAATTTAAAAAAAAATTATCGAGATATTAAAGTTTTCTGGAAATTTTATCGAGGTAGTAGATCTAAAAGGTTTTCTGAAAAGAATATCATGACAAAACTAAATATTGTAACGCAAAATTTCTCAACCTTGCACGAAGCTAACATTCGAAATAAAGTTATCGTGATAGTTCTGTTTCTCGATATCAAAAGGAAGAAAATCTTCCTTGGATGCACACGTACTTTTTAACTTCACAAGTTTACAGTAAGTAAAACATTAAAACCATTTACAGTTGTAGTTTAACACTTTACCAAACGAAAATATTTTAGGCTTGTCCAAATTAAAAGCTTTTGCAGACGACAAAATAAATGTGAATTAAAAATTGGATTTTGAATTGGAAATGGTAGAAAACATTGTGGGAAAATGAGAAAATGCTGGTTACCAGCATTTTCTCCTTTTCCCACAATGTTTTTTAACGGCTTCTTTCTCAGGGTCGTCAAAAGTAGGTATTGTGTGGTAATGGGTTAAGCGGTCAATTCTGACAAGCCTCGAAATGAACAGAATTCTGTAAAACCCCATCTTTAGACGACTCGAAATGCCTCCTAAAAGTTAATTAAAAGCTTTCAAGAGTTCTATAGGTTAAAAAGTTGCCAGGTCACTCTATCTGATGTTAACTCTTGGTCTGATTTTAACGTTAATTTTTCTGCCTGGGACTAGCACTTGGACCTACCACACGATAACAGAATGTCATCTTCAAAACATTTCCCATACTTTCAATGGCATGATTTAAATATATATATTAAGATTGCAATGTTTTGGCCGCTTTTTTTGGTCTTTTTATATGGCAGACCTACCATCGGCAGTTACTTGAAGTCTTTTTTGTTACACAAAATACTGTAATATTGCATCCCTGGTTCCATCGATCTTGCAGATTAATTTTGATGTCCACATGCAGGTCTAAATTATAAGTTTCTGTCTGCAAATTACACAATTATTTCTGTGAAATAAGCATGGCTGATTCAATCGAGGTGACTGACATTTAAAGTTTTTTTTCATTCGTTTGCTGATGTCAGGTTCTTTTTTTTATTCGGCCAAGCCTTCGGACACTTTTATTAATTTATTGTCACCAGCAAAAATATATTCATTAATATTTCATTAACCCATTACCACACAATCCCTACTTTTGACGCCCCTGAGAAAGAAGCCTTTTGAAAACACTGTTGGAAAAGGAGAAAATGCTGGTAACCAGCATTTTCTCCTTTTCCAACAGTGTTTTCTAATCTTCCCAGAAAAAAATTCTATTTTTCAGTCACCTTTATTTTGTCGTCTGCAAATGCTGTCAATTTGGACCAGTCCAAAATTTTCTCATGTGGTAATGAGTTAAAAGAGAGAGATATCATCAAGAAAATTTCTTCTTTTGTCATAATGCTGCCAGACGAAAAAATGTCATTAACAGAAGACAGTGTTAACTCTTCACCAAACAACTCCAAATTAATTATACCTGTCCAAATTGTTTGCACTTGCAGACGACAACATAAAAGTGCCGAAAACCGATTTAATCTAAAGGAAGTGTGGACTACAAACATTTTGGGAAAAGGAGAAAATGCTGGTTACCAGCATTTTCTCCTTTTCCCACAATGTTTTCGACAATCTTTCCTCTTCGGGGCGTTAAAAATCGAGATCGTTTCGTGAAGGATTAAATACGTTACGGTATTATGTTGAAAAGAAAGCAAACCTGCAGGCCTATATTTGTGTCGTTTGTACATGTTTGGGTTCTGTTGGTGCTACGCCCACTTCCACATGAAATGCCTTTTTTAAATCGTATTTATACAAGGTTATAACCTTCAAGGTTTTGTGGACAAATCAATAATTGTCGAGCGTTCTCCTGTTTCTCGACTTGAAACATGGAAAATATTTAGATAAAGTTATGACTCCATGTGAAACTGAGATACATCTAAATTTTGCACCTAGGTATAATTAAGATTCTAAGATTCTAGATTATCAGTAATGAATTGGCATAACGTCATTTGTTTATTCCTTTACTCTTTTACCATATTTTTGGCCTAAAGCAAAAAAAGCCACCAGAGGGTGGCGGTTGGGCTAAAAAGTGTAGACGACAAATACAGCCCTTGATCAAGATCATTCTCAATTTCGCAGTCTAGAAATTATTTTCGATGGAAAAATCTAACGTGTATCGGACAATATATACAGATCCAAGATCAGATTGTGTGCATGTTCTCAAGAGCCTAATTTTAATCTAGGTTGTCCGCGAAATGGACGTTGATTGGCACATGACAGTTAAAGAGTCAGTGTAGCATATGACCAAACCAACTGCTTCGTTCTACACCGTGTGTTGTTTATGCCTTTCTGACATTGCTCTGTACTTGACCGATTTACTAATATTCCTGCGCTGAAGCCGAACAAACAGATGAATTCACGAGCATCTAGAGGTCAATGCCCAGCCGTATAGCTTAACGACAATACTTTGTCTTCTGGTCAGCGTTAAAGCAACTTGATTTTTCCGATCTATTACTGCAAAAACAAAACGTCACAGATCTAGATTTTGATAAACAGTTAATCACATTAGTTTACATATGGGTCATGCTCTTGTAAAAAGGGGGCTTAATGCATCTCCGTGATGCACGATACTAGGCAAGTCATGACTGTATTATGGATTCGTGAAATCCATTTTGTATTGTAACAGCCAAGTGAATTGTCAGGTACATAGGTCATTTGACATGCAGAAAACTGACCAATTCAGCGAAAAGTTTCGGTTCAGGTCACCCTGCGCGGACTGCGCAGGGTGACCTGAACCGATACTTTTCGCAGATGTATTAATCTCCCTTTTCACACAGAATGTCAGAAATGTTTTCCATTTTACTGTTTGAATTCAGTTAAGGTGAATCAATAGTGACAGCGCATCGTCACTTAAATGTATCCAATGATGGTATCCAATACCCATTTTAGCATGTCCTGCATGCAAACAGAGCTCGGCCTTTGTGGAATTTGTCTTATAGATTTTTAGGATCCAAAACTAGAATCTACCTCCCTGAAATCTTGTTGGGCAAGGGTTAAAGTAACTTTTTCATAATATGTTAGATCTAGCCACTGTTACAAGTAGACTAGGTCAAATTTATTTTCAGTAGAATAAATTATGCGTTTGCAAGCATCAGTGATAGATCTACACTCCTCCCCGTCTGTACATCTATCCGAAACAACGGTTAGACAGCTTGTGACATTCAGCTCGCAAGAACAATCGTGCATAGAAAATAAATATGAACTTTATAACCATTAATTGAAAAGCTAATTATATTTGCCAATATTTTTTTTTAGAAGGAAAAGGAAACAATGATAGGGACTGTTAACGGGAATAGCTCGAGACACGATGAAGTTGCAAGCAAACAATGGGACTCTTGAAGAAATTGCTCCGATTGTGCGATGCCTGAATTTCTTTGTTGGTCCTACTTTTTGCATAATTATTACTCGATGGAGGTTCCCGCTTGAAATATGCGTTCTGTATGAAAGAAAGATTTATAATAATATAGCGCTGGCTATTGGAACAGGCCAACCGTAAAGCTCCAATATTTTGTTCTATCGCCTGTATCTCACGTTTTTGTGGTATCGCCTGCGAAATCGACCTTGAGGTTTTACTGCGTCCTACAGCAATAATATGAAACAGACTATATAATCTAAATATAGCCAATTGACCGAATTATTCAACACACTTTGTGTACTTGTATACATAAATGTACAATCTGTAAAAGTGTTGTACACGGTCGAGTGAAGACCTGTGTGCGTTTCAAAACAAATGTACATCTACAACTCTTTTTCTCTACCTTTTAACTATTTCCCTCTTTTCATGACAGATTGAGAGAATGTGTAGAGCGGAATTTTTATCTTTGACTCTTTGGAAAACAGTGTGGGAAAAGTAGAAATTGCTCGTTAAGTTCTACTTTTCCCACAGTGTTTTCTACCCTGTTTGATATCTTTCTGGCATTTTCTCCAAATCTAAAATTGTCATCTGCAAACTCTTTTGGTTTGGGAGAGTCCAAAATTTGTCGTTTGGGAAAGGGTTAATCATAGGCACTCGGTTTCCATGACTTTCACAACTTAAAATTTATTTCTGTAGATCTAGATCTATTCATAAATAAAAGAGGTAAGGTACAAAAGCAAATGACACGGAAACCGAGTGCCTCTGTGCTTGATAATGTACCGTAACCTGGAATCAATCGTCATTAGCCTGCTCCCGCACTGATTGCTCTCCCAATCGTCGTTATTATAGGTATTGGAAGTTTGGTGCAGCGAGTGCTTCATACATGGAAGGATCGATTTCTTTTCAAGTAGGCTAAACATGTATATAACGTTCGTATGTATGTATGTAATTACTCCCTCAAGCTAAACGGTATGTTGCCTGCTTTTTATGATAGTGTTGCGCCCGAAACCGACTGTGCGTGGTGTTGCTAACCTTGTACAAAACAACGCATAAAATGTTGGGAGAAAAGCAGAAAATTAACCTGCATTTTCTCCTTTTCCCAGTTGTTTTCTATCCTTGCAAAGGCAAAATACATGATGTGAGCTCATTGAATTTTCCGCGTGTACGTGGTTTTGATATATAGAGACGAGTCCAAAATGTCGGATTTTTACATAATCCAGGGCCAATCTCGACAGCTTCGGCCTTTAAACCATTACCACACAATCCCTACTTTTGACGACCCTGAGAAAGAAGCCCGTAGAAAACATTGTGGGAAAAGGAGAAAATGCTAACCAGCATTTTATCCTTTTCCCACAATGTTTTCTTCCCTTCACATGACAAATTTCAAAATTTCAGTCACTTTTATTTTGTCGTCTGCAAATGCTTTCAGCTTGGACCAGTCTAAAATATTGTCGTTTGGTAACGAGTTAATACGAGAGTTAGGGGCCGTAGACCAACTAACTTCTCGGTATAAAATTCGTGTTACATCGACGTTTTCATATATATATGGCAAATCTCGTCAGCTTCCGTCTTTTTTAGCTCACCTGAGCACAACGTGCTCAAGGGGAGCTTTTAGGGTCACCCGGTGTCCGACGTCCGTCGTCCGTCGGTCGCCGTGCGTCGTCAACAATTCTTTAAACATCAACTCCTCCTAAACTGCTGGGCCAATTTGGACCAAACTTGGCTGGAATATTCCTTGTGAGGTCCTCTTAAAAAAATGTTCGCAGAATTTGATTCCGTCAAAAACTCTGGTTGCCATGGCAACGAAATGGAATTTTTTAGGAAATTCTTTAAAAATCTTCTCCTCTGAAACCGCTGGCCAGATTTTAAAATAATTTCACAGAGATGTTCCTTGGGTGACCCTTTTCAAAAATTGTTCGCGAAATTTTGATACGTCAAGAAACATGGCTCTGATGAATGGGGGCTTCTAGCACTATACAGAAATGAAGGAATTCTTAAAAATTCTTCTTCTCTGAAACCGCTGGCCAGATTTTAAAATAATTTCACAGAGATGTTCCTTGGGTGACCCTTTTCAAAACTTGTTCGTGAAATTTTGATCCGTCAAGAAACATGGCTCTGGTGAATGGGGGCTTCTTGCACTATACAAAAATGATGAAATTCTTAAAAATTCTTCTTCTCTGAAACCGCTTGTCAGATTTTGAAATAATTTCACAGAGATGTTCTTTGGATGACCCTTTTCAAAAATTCTTCGTGAAGTTTCGATCCGACAAGAAACATGGCTCTGGTGAATGGGGGCTACTTGCGCTATAGGGAAATGAAGAAATTCTTAAAAATTCTTCTTCTCTGAAACTGCTGGCCAGATTTTAAAATGATTTCACAGAGATGTTCCTTGGGTGACCCTTTTCAAAAGTTGTTCGCGAAATTTTGATCCGTCAAGAAACATGGCTCTGGTGAATGGGGGCTACTTGCACTATAGGGCAATGAGGAAATTCTTAAAAATTCTTTTCTCTGAAACGGTTGATCAGATTTTGAAATAATTTCACAGAGATATTCCTTGGTTGACCCTTTTCAAAAATTGTTCGTGAAAGTTTGATTCGTCGAGAAACATTGCTCTGGTGAATGGGGGCTACTTGCACTATATGGAAATGAAGAATTTCTTGAAAATTCTTCTTCTCTGAAACGGTAGGTCAGATTTGAAATTTATTTCCCGGAATTACTCCTTGGATGACTTTTTTCAAAACTTGTTCGTGAAATTTTGATCCGTCAAGAAACATGGCTCTGGTGAATGGGGGCTACTTGCACTGTACAGAAATTAAGAAACTCCTAAAAATTCTTTTTTTTTTGAAACTGCTGGTCAGATTTTGAAAGGACTTTTTACAGGTGACCTTTTAAAAATTGCTTGGCAAAAAAAATGATTTTGTTTCCAGTGTTTCAATACCTTCAAAAAAAAAAAAAAAAAAGGCTATGGTCCTCTCAAAAATTCAGGGGAGCGATCCAGGGCCATCTTGGTCCTCTTGTTATAGGAGAGTAACGGGAACTACATTAATAGTGATAAGTGAAATCAAGCAGAAGTTTCTTTCTTCCTACAGTTATCTCATAATGACCCCCTGCTATATGAATAAATGTTGTCTGTCTGCCGATTTGTTTTCTTCTTTTTACCCGGCAAAATAAAAAAAGAGGCAAAATAGAATATAAACCTCGCTTATTGCATTTTTTTGCAAGTCTTTACATTTTCTCTAGTGCAAGATTTGTACGAGTTCACCGAAAATCCAATAAAACTCTGCAGAACATTAACATGCAGTGCTGCACATGCTGTTTATAATCTTGTTAGCCTGCCAGAAAAATCTGTGGCAACTCTGGAAACTCTGCAATGTGGTTTGTATCACATTCAAAGTTAGACTTATATCTAAGCATGCCAGCATGCAATGAAGATTTGTATTTAAAGTTGGCTACGAGTTGATCAAGCTAGTTACATGTTCTAGTGACTTGTACCATATGGAAAAGTTAGATTTATCCATCGTTGTCTGCGCATGTCATATTCTTCGAAGATTCGACCTATCTGCTATGACGTATCACTCCTCCAATATTTGGGGAGATTGTAGTAATACGCGCTATAAAGTAACAATGGAGAAAATGGCTTATCAATAGGTTAAGTCGGTTTGAGGGGAAAAAAGGCCCCTTTTAGGTCCAGATTTCTCTTAACTGCTGATCATAGCTGAATGAATCGCGCCAGGTTGATTTTTATTGGTTAAGCGTTTAATTTAGTTTGAAATTCAAAGTAACAGCTGTCATATGGAAAAGTGGTCCGGCTCTGTACGCAAGATATTCAAATTAGATAGATGTGTATTTATAGAACGCCATCTGGCGGGAGATAATGGGTTATCCATGTGTATTATCTCTCGCTTGATGACATTCTACAAATACACATAGATCTATCCAATGTGCGACATTCTGGGAACAGAAGCGGGGTAATTTTTTCAAAACAACGACCGTTACTTTGAATTCCTAACTAAAATAAACGTTTACTTAACCCATTACCACACAACCCAGGGCTACTTTTGACGACCCCGAGAAAGACTTTAGAAAACATTGTGGGAAAAGGAAAAAAATGCTGGTAACCAGCATTTTCTCCTTTTCCGACAATGTTTTCTCCTCTTCCCAAAATAAATCTCAAATTTTCATTCACTTTTATTTTATCGTCTGCAAATGCTTTCGATTTGGACAAACCCACAATATTGTCGTTTGGTAATGAATGAAACGTCGAAAAAATGGTCAGCAGTGAGAATGGATGAAGCCTACCGCAACGGCTATAATCAATCATCGGTAAGAAATTGGCCGAGCCGAGTATCGAACCAGCGACCCCCAAACCTCGAGTCCTGTACGCTAAGGACTGAGCTGCCGTTGTCTGCGCATGTCAAATTCTTCGAAGATTCGACTGTCTTATATGACGCATCACTACTAGTCCCGAAAGCGGGCTGACTAATATTACGCTCCATAAAGTAGCAATGTTGAAAATAGCTTTTACGTATATCAATACGTTTGAGGAGAAATGAGACCTGCTTTAGCAACAGATTTCTCTAAACTGGTGATCATAGTTGAGTGAATTGCACGAGGTAGCGTTTTATTGGGTAAACCATTTTTTTTTTGTTTTAAATTCAAAGTAACGGTTGTCGCGTAGGAAAGTGGTTCAGTTCTGTACCCAGGATGCCCGTATCAGATAGATGAGTATTTATAGAATGCCATCTAGTGGGAGATAATGCTGAGCTGCCGAAGCTTAGGCCTATCTATAGATGAATTGTTGGGACAGCAGAAAATGGCGACTAAATATTAGTATTTATTGTATTTTCGTCTTTTCATTGAATGTTTTCCTTGCACAAAATCATTGAAAAATTGATTGTATGGTAAAAGGGTTTTAATGACAATTGATGAAGACAAATCCTTTGCAAGGTAGATTTTTTTTATGCAATCCATGTCTCGGATGAAAGACATTTTAATTTGTATTTGGTTGAAACTTGGTGTTTTAATTAACCATTTACTACACATTGACGACTTTTGACGACCCTGAGATAGAAGTCTTTTGAAAACATTGTGGGAAAAGGAGAAAATGCTGGTCACCAGCATTTTCTCCTTTTTCCCCACAATATTTTCTACCCTTCCCAAATCAAATATCAATTTTTCAGTCACATTTATATTATCGTCTGCAAATGCTTCCAATTTGGACCTCTCTTTAAAGTTGTCGTGTGGTAAAAAGTTAACTCTTTCACTAATAAATAAATAAATAAATAAATAAATTTTTCTGTAAGGCTATAAATACACTTCCACAGCAAAATACACAGACAGTTTGGCCATAATTTAAAATGAGGCGGTGGACAGTGCAGATTAGAGAGTAGATGGCACGCTCTGTGCAGTCTGATCTTGATCTACACTATCTGCTAAAGGTCAGTGAGTCGCGCTTAACAGCCTGAGGGTCAAGTTTAGGTTTACAATACTCCCAAGTTTTCACAACTCATAAAAGTATCTCTGCTTTAATGGTACGAATGATTAAATGTCTGCAATCTGACCATCGAATTGTTTACTTTTGGCCGGTAGTATGCCTTTATTTGTAGATAAAACGTGTTAGGAAAGGGGCTGTCACATATTCATTTTGAAGTTTAGTTTTATAATACTTCAAGTTTTCACAACTCATAGAAAGTATCCCCGAATGATTAAAATGCTTGCAATCTGAACCCCCCCCCCCCCCTTCCACCCACCCCTGAGCAGGAATTGTTGACTTTTGGCTGATAGTTGGCCTTTGTTTATAGACAAAACCTATGGGTAAAGGGAGCTGTCACGTATTTATTTTGAATGTGCTTCTTTTTCCCTTTTTATACGCTGCTGAAAAACATCACGAATAATATCATAGAGACTTTCAGGTCACGTAGATATCGGACATATATGCAAACACCGTGACAAATAACGACAATTGATAATAACACGTCATCTATCCCCTTAACACAATGTTTTGTAAAGCCCAGTATGACAGCGACATGAATGTGTATCATGGGAACACACGAAGGTAACCCCTTAGAACCCAATACAAACAAAATACAATTTTGCAGTCTTGATAGGGAAGAAGACCCAGGCAAGTTGGGATTTCACGGCTACTTGGTGCCAAGATATTTCGGTACAGTGGACATTGTACATCCATGATCAGACTGCACGATTTGTGCTGTTTGAGCTTGATCTACGTTGCCCAAAAAGACAGCCTATGTTGTGATACGCATTCGAAAAAATTCGTTAGGGAAAAAGTGTTACGTTTGTTATGTACATGCCCAGTTATTATTAGCTTTGTTCATGTGTGTATCTATTTTTGAATGGTTTTCCCCTGTTGCTATTTTTAGAACTGGATTCTCTCTTGCAGAATATTGTGCTGGAAGTTTCCAGGCCTTTTTACAATCTGTTTACTAGAAGTTATGCAACTGATTTTAACATGAATTTTCTGGAAGTTTCTCTGTTATTATAAAAGGAAAAGCTTTTTACATCTCAGTGTTCACTAGTTAATACATGATTGCCAGACTACAGTGGGGATTATCTTGTGTTTGTGTCCTATAATTAGTGCTTGGATTATATTCAGTTTGGATTCGGATCAGACTAGACTAAAGTGAGGATTAGATCTACTTCGTGTGCTTGGATTACATTCAGTTTGGATCAGGATCAGACTGGAATTAAGACTGGAATAATTTGTCTTTTGGATTTAACATCTAAGGTATTGTTTTGTACTATTGTAATATTGTCACTGTTTATTTGATATTTTTGTTAATAAATTCTGTTAATTGTTATCGTTTGTTGCTGGCTTCTTCTTTCTAGTTACGCCTGACTCGTAACAGAAATTGGGGGCTCATCCGGGATTGGAAACTAGACTAACGCATTCGTTTTCCTTTTGGGATTAACCATCGATTGGAAAATAAGACTAACGCATTCGTTTACTAATCAGTAATTATAATAATTTTGCACTTGAATCCAGCAACAAACAAACATGTCTTTTGACTTAGATAAATTTACGGCTGAACCATCTGTGGAGTTATTGAATTTGGGTAAAAAGACTGATTTGCTTAATCTTGCTAAGCACTATAAATTGTCTGAAATAAAATCTTCAATGCGTAAACATGAAATTAAGAACATTTTGGTACAATATTTTGTTGATGAGGAAATTTTTAATGAAAATGCTCTTTCCCTGATAGTTGACGTTCAGTCAGTTTCAAGTTCGAAAGAACTTGAATTAAAACTTCAGATCAGACAATTAGAAATTCAGGAAAGAGAGAAAGAAAGAGAATGGAAAGAGAGAGAGAAGGAAAGAGAAAGGGAAAGAGAAAGGGAGAGAGAAGAAAGAGAAAGGGAAAGAGAAAGGGAGAGAGAAGAAAGAGAAAGGGAAGAGAGAGAGAAGGAAAGAGAAAGGGAAGAGAGAGAGAAGGAGAGAGAATTTCAATTAAGAATGAGGGAAATAGAAATGCAAGAAAGAGCAAATCAGCCGAAGCAAAAGATTGAATACAATTTTGATGTTACAAAACATATTAGGCTTGTTCCTCCATTTCAAGAAAAAGAAGTTGATAAATACTTCCTACACTTTGAAAAAGTTGCAGAAAACTTAAATTGGCCAAGAGAGCACTGGACTTTGCTTCTGCAAAGTGTTTTGATAGGCAAAGCTCGTGAAATTTATACACAACTAGGTGTTGAACAATGTCATCATTATGAGACTGTTAAAGAACTTATTCTCAAAGGTTATGAGCTGGTCCCAGAAGCATATAGACAAAAATTTAGAAATTGTAAAAAAGATTCTAACCAGACTCATGTTGAATTTGCTAGAAACAAAGAACAGTTATTTGATAGATGGTGCTGTTCTAAGAAAATAGACCAAAATTTTGATAAACTCAGACAACTTATGTTAGTTGAAGAATTCAAACGTTGTATTCAATTTGATGTTAAGACATTCTTAGACGAAAAACAAGTTGAAACTTTAGAAGAAGCAGCTCGTCTGGCTGATGATTACTACCTTACACATAAAGTTTCTTTTATTAATAAACCCAAACCTACTTCCTCACATCCCCAAAATAAATTTATGTCTGGTAATTCATCTGGCATGCCCAGTCAATCCAATACACCCAAACCCAATTCTACTAGTGAAACCAAAAGTCAATATCCCTTATCTCGACCCACTTGTAACTATTGTAAGAAACCTGGTCACCTTGTTTCTGAATGTTTGAAATTAAAAAGGAAGTTAGAAAGTGATGAAGCCAAACCAACAGGGCTCACCACTCTTAGACCAAGGCCACAGTCTTCTATTAAAACCAATACAATTGACATAGTCACAAAACCCAAGTCTGATTCTACTATGGAGATTTTTGAACCATTTATGTTGAATGGTTTTGTATCACTTTCAGGTGATAATTGCCCACCTAGCCCTATTAAAATTTTAAGAGACACAGGAGCTTCTCAATCTCTTATTTTAGCAGATATACTGCCTTTTTCTGAGAAGACTTCTTCCGGTACTAGTGTCCTTATTCAGGGTGTAGAGTGTGGAACTGTTAATATCCCTCTCCATCACGTTAATTTGTCATCAGATTTGGTTACTGGGCCTGTGGTTATTGGTATTAAACCTTCCTTACCATTTAAAGGTGTCCATTTATTGCTAGGCAATGACTTAGCTGGAGATAAGGTTGTGGTTAATCCACTTGTAACTGACACACCAAATATAGGTCAAACAGATGACCCTATCGAGCAGGAAATTCCTGACTTGTATCCTTCTTGTGCAGTTACCCGAGCTATGGCTAAAAAGGCCATTTTGGAAAACTCAAACTCTGATATTGACTTGACGGATACTTTTATCGGTCAATATTTTAATAATGAGATTAAAAAGTCTCTTGATCCCAGTTTGTCTGATACTCAGACAGACTCGTCAATGTCTTGCCATTCTCCACCAAGGTCTATTGACCAAGGTCACGACACGCTGTCAAAGTCACAGCTTATCCAGGAACAGCAAACTGATCCTGAGATTTCAAAATTAATTTTTAGGGCTTTACCTGAAGATGAAATTTCACAGGTCCCAATGTGTTACTATATAAAGAATGGGATTCTTATGAGAAAATGGCGACCATCTGATGTCCCAGCTGATGATGAATGGGCTGTTTACCACCAAATTGTGGTTCCAAAGTCATATCGTCATGAAATACTAAGTATAGGCCATGAAAGTCCTATGTCAGGTCATCTAGGTATAAACAAGACCTATCACAAAATTATTACTCATTTTTATTGGCCTGGTCTCAAATCAGATGTCTCTAAATATTGTAAAACTTGCCATACATGTCAAATGGTAGGTAAACCCAACCAAACCATTCCCAAAGCTCAATTACAACCTATTCCTGCTTTTAATGAACCTTTCAGTAGGATACTTATAGATTGTGTTGGTCCTTTACCTCGAACCAAGTCAGGAAATGAGTATCTCTTAACAATTATGTGTACTTCTACACGTTTTCCTGAAGCTATTCCTTTAAGGAACATCAAAACAAAGTCAATAGTCAAAGCTCTTATAAAGTTTTTCACATTTGTTGGTCTTCCAAAATCAGTTCAGTCTGATCAAGGGTCAAATTTTATGTCTGGTATATTCCAACAGGTTATGCATGAATTAGGAATCAAGCAATACAGGTCATCCGCCTATCACCCTGAAAGTCAAGGTGCTTTAGAAAGATTTCATCAGACATTAAAAAATATGATAAGGTCATATTGCTTTGACACTGAAAAGATTGGGATGAGGGCATCCATTTGTTACTATTTGCAGCCAGAGAATCTGTACAAGAATCTCTTGGTTTCAGTCCTTTTGAATTAGTTTTTGGCCATTCTGTTCGTGGACCTTTAAAACTTTTGAAAGAGAAATTTCTCTCAAATGATGAAACACCTTTAAATTTACTGCAGTATGTTTCTGACTTCAGAAATAGACTGTCTAGGGCATGTGAGGTTGCTAGGTCTAATCTTAAAACGTCTCAGGGCAAAATGAAAGCAAGATATGACAACCATGTTATTGACAGAAAATTTAAACCAGGTGACAAAGTTCTTGCTCTTTTACCAATACCTGGCAGACCTCTACAGGCAAGATATTTTGGACCCTACACTATTGACAAGAAAACAAGTGATTTAAACTATATAATTAATACTCCAGGAAGGCGTAAAAACAAACAAATGTGTCATATAAATATGTTAAAGGAATACTTTGACAGAGATAGCTCTATTTCAAAACCAATTACAGTTGTAAACACTGTCCCACAAGAATCAAATGTATCTGATCTTGAAGTAAATTCGGACTTCATTGATAAATCTGATCCTGGTCCATCTAAACTTGAGAATTCTGATATTTTGAGAAATCTTAACAACAAACTATCTCACTTGGAACCATCGCAGCAGGAAGAGCTGAAACAGTTGATACATGAATATGAACATTTATTCCCTGATATCCCCACAAGAACAGATAAAATCTATCATGATGTCATTGTGGAAGATTCTAAACCAATAAAGCAACATCCATATAGGATGAATCCTTTGAAACAGAAATACCTCCAAGATGAAGTAAAATACTTACTGGAAAATGACTTTATTGAACCTAGCCAGAGTAATTACAGTTCACCATGTATATTAGTACCCAAATCAAATGGAACTTATAGAATGTGTACTGACTATCGTAAGGTGAACTCTGTGACAAAAACAGACTCTTTTCCAATACCAAGAATTGATGACTGTATTGACAAAGTTGGAAATTCTAAATATGTCACCAAATTCGACCTGCTAAAAGGATTCTGGCAAGTTCCACTGACTGATAGAGCAAAAGAAGTATCAGCCTTTGCTACTCCAAACGGTCTGTACCAGTACAAAGTTATGCCGTTTGGGATGAAAAATTCTCCTGCAACGTTTCAGCGACTTATAAACAACGTTATATGTGGATTAGATGGTTGTGATGCATATATTGACGACGTCATCATCTACTCAGACAGTTGGAGTGACCACCTTCAAAGAATCAGGAAGTTCTTCGACAGACTCAGTAAAGCGAAACTGACTGTGAATCTTGCAAAAACTGAATTTTGTCATGCTACTGTAACATTTTTAGGACATCTTGTGGGACAGGGTCAAGTTAAACCTTTAGAAGCTAAGGTCAATGCTATCTCTGAGTTTCCTGTGCCTAAATGTAAAAGACAGCTGATGCGATTTCTTGGTATGGCTGGCCACTATAGGAAATTCTGTAAAAATTTCTCGGGTATTGCTGAACCTTTAACAAATTTACTTAAGAAAAGCACAAAGTTCAAATGGAATGACAAATGTCAAGATGCATTTGATCGTCTGAAAGCCATACTAAAGAGCGCACCAGTTCTCTTGGCACCTGATTTTGACAAATGTTTCAAATTAGCTGTTGATGCAAGTGATGTTGGTATTGGTGCTGTTCTTTTACAAGAAGATAATAATGGTATTGATCACCCAGTTTGTTACTTTTCTAAGAAATTTAACAAACATCAGAAAAATTACTCTACCATAGAAAAAGAGTGTCTTGCCTTAATTCTGGCAATCCAGCAGTTTGAAGTTTATTTAACCTCTTCAACTTCACCAATTGTTGTATTCAGTGATCATAACCCTTTAAGTTTTCTACACAAACTTAAGAATAAGAATCAAAGATTACTGAGGTGGAGTTTATTGCTTCAAGAGTTTAATCTTGACATAAGACACATAAAAGGGAAAGATAACATTATACCAGATGCTCTTTCAAGAGTTTGAAATTCAAATAGTCATTTTCCCTAAATCATGTTCAAACTCAATTTTTAAATTGTACTTTCATTACCTTGATTATTTTCATTAGTCTTAAATAATTAATATTTGTGTTTGTTATTTCCTTTGTATTACTTCAGTTAAAGTGTCATATACGTGTATATAAATTATATTGCAAAAAAGAAAGATTTATTTCATAAACCTTTCTTTTTCTTTTCAAGGGGGGAAGTGTTATGTACATGCCCAGTTATTATTAGCTTTGTTCATGTGTGTATCTATTTTTGAATGGTTTTCCCCTGTTGCTATTTTTAGAACTGGATTCTCTCTTGCAGAATATTGTGCTGGAAGTTTCCAGGCCTTTTTACAATCTGTTTACTAGAAGTTATGCAACTGATTTTAACATGAATTTTCTGGAAGTTTCTCTGTTATTATAAAAGGAAAAGCTTTTTACATCTCAGTGTTCACTAGTTAATACATGATTGCCAGACTACAGTGGGGATTATCTTGTGTTTGTGTCCTATAATTAGTGCTTGGATTATATTCAGTTTGGATTCGGATCAGACTAGACTAAAGTGAGGATTAGATCTACTTCGTGTGCTTGGATTACATTCAGTTTGGATCAGGATCAGACTGGAATTAAGACTGGAATAATTTGTCTTTTGGATTTAACATCTAAGGTATTGCTTTGTACTATTGTAATATTGTCACTGTTTATTTGATATTTTTGTTAATAAATTCTGTTAATTGTTATCGTTTGTTGCTGGCTTCTTCTTTCTAGTTACGCCTGACTCGTAACACGTTTGTCTGGGATATTTACATTTCTGCAGGTAAATCGACCTTGACCTTTCGGTCCGATAAACTCTTACCTATCTGCAAATATTTCGTGCGGACAACAAGAAACACAAACTTAAAAGATACTGAATCAGTACATCTGAAGTTTGCGTGGCATTTCATGACAGGTTATATCATTGTGGCAAACTGAAATCGGGTTTGAAATAAATAAGTTTCAACTTTCGACTTATAAATACGATGTTTTCAAAGACCTACTCCACGGTGAACGAAATAAGAGTCGTCTGGGGGCGGTCACGAGTTGACCCTTTATCACATTATCCCGACTTTTTATGCAGTCCAAAAGAAAAGGCTTTGAAAATATTGTGAGAAAAGGAGAAAATCTTGATAACCAGCTTTTTCTCCGATCTTGATAATCAGCAATTTCTCCGATTCCTACAATTTCTACCCTATCAAAAACAGAAACCTTTCTTTAACTCGAAATAAATTTTAGACTAGTCTAAATTGAAAGCACTTGCAGATGACAAAAATAAACGTAATTCAAAAACTTGTTTCCAGCAGGGTAGAAAACATTGTGGGAAAAAGAGAAAATGCTGGTTACCAGCATTTTCTCCTTTTCCCACAATGTTTTCAAAAGGCTTAGAACTATCTCAAGGTCGTAAAAACCAGGGATTGTTTCTTCATGTTAACTCTTTACCAGAAGACAACATTTTTGGAATGGCCAAGTATTTGCAGAGAAGAAATTTAAGTACAGCTACACTGATGATATTTGACTTTAATAAGGGAGATAAAGCAGACTAGAATGTGCTTTACTCTCAGCAACAAAAAATATAGTCCCGAGTTATTTCAATTACGCTGAATCAGAGCGTTTTGAGAGAGAGAGAGAGAGAGAGGCTTAGAAAAATGTTAGAATAGGACAAAATGCTGAGATCCATCACTTTCTCCTTTTCCCACAATGTTCTCTACCATCTTAAAGACAGCAATCATCTTTCTTGCTTGGTGTATCTTGTCTTCCTAAGATGCTTTCATTTTATACGTCCAAACTTTTGTTATAATTATGGCAAGGGGTTTAGCTAGATAACTAACTGTATATTGTCGTCGGTTTACTCTCAAAACCTCGTAACTACAGCTTGTAACAAGCTGCAGTTACGAGGTTTTTGAAGTAAACCGATGTTATGATGTAACAGGCCCTGTTAACCCCTTGCATAAATAGAAAAATCCCTTCAGTTCTTTCCCACACAATGACGATTTTTGACTACCCTTGGAAAAAAGCCTATTGAAAACATTGTGGCAAAAGAAATTGCTGCTAACCAGCATTTTCTCCTTTTCCCACTATGTTTTCCACCCTATCAATAAAAAATTCCACCATTTGAACTACACTGAAATTATCGTCTGCAGATGCTTTCAATTTGGACAGGGCTAGAATTGTGTCGTCTGGTAAAGAGTTAACTACCAGACGAACAGACTTCCCTAAGCTGAAGGCATTTTGATGACAATTTGAAAGTGACTGAAATGTTGTGATTTTCATTTGTAGAAAAACAAGAAAAGAATGTTAGTTAACAGCATTTTGTCCAGCAGTGAGTCCATATTCACTAACCATTTTTAGGAACATTCTTGGTTTTATTCTTTAAGATTTCCCGACCGTGAAAGCAACAGGACTTCTGATTGCCTAAGCCAAAAGGTTTAGCCAATCAGAAGTTCTGTTACTTTCACATTGGCAACTTTCTGAAGAATAAGACTGAGAATGTTCTTAAGAACGTTTGGTGAATACGGACCCTCAGGTCACCTGCCGTCTGCTACACATACCTTTTCTCTCAGTTGATACTGGCCGATTTTAATGCCGTGTGATGAATTTCCCTGGCTCTCGTAATGATTTCATAAAGATCTTTTTTTTTGTGCAAGCCTATATATTCCTACAAGGCGATAGAGTTATTGGTACATAGCTAGAACTGTGGCAAAGCCATTATATCCCGCTAGATGGCATTCTACAAATACTTATCTGGGCATCCTGGGCACAGAACCGGACTACTTTTCTACGCGACAGCCATTACTTTGAATTTCAAACTAAAATAAACGTTTTCTCAATAAAACGCTACCTGATGCGATTCATGATCAGCAGTTTAGAGGAATCTGGAGCCAAAACAGGCCTGATTTTGCCTCAAAAGTATTTATAAAAGCCATCTTCTCCATTGCTACTTTATGGTGCATATTACTACAATCTCCCCAATATCGGGAAGAGGGATGCGTCATATAAAGCAGGTCAAATCTTCGAAGAATGTGACATTACCAGCCGATAAAGATCAATAGGTAGAGCGTAGGACTCGTGAACACAATGTTTCGGGTCACTACAGGTTGTGGGTTTGAATCCCCGGCTGGCCAACCAAAATTACTAATAGTCTTTCATATGAGACATTAAACTGAGGTCTCGTGTGACGGTGCCATACGCCGAGCACGTTAAAGAACCAGGCGAAGCCCTCAATAGTTTCGACCTCCAGATATCCCTGCACTATCCCCCATAACAACTATCCGTCTTCTGGGGGCGTCGGACAGATGGGCTACCGTTAGCGACGATAAATAAACGGAAATAACCAAAAGAATGTGACATGCTGCAAACAAAGAAGCTAGCACATTTGGCTGCACCGAAAAGTGCCACCTGGCGAAAGATAATGTACATTGTACAAAGGAAAGAAATACTTCGTAGGTTTAGACATGTTCTTCGTTTTGCACGCAGTATGTTGTTATGTTATGATTTTACGCACAAATTTTGAGTCTTTTTCGAAAAAAAAAAAGTTCGAATTTAGAGCATTTCAAAATATCTTAATGACAGGTCAGATTTATAAACCGTGTCCGAGATTAATAGTTGATTGAGAACAGCATAGTATTTTAAGTGCTTCTTCAAAGCTTTTGACTTAGTCAGTTTTACCTGCAACATGCCTACACTAGACGGGTTAAATATTAATCCTTTCCTCCGCCAGCGAGTTTAACTTACTTCTCAACTCTTTGTATACCATCGACCCAGAAGCTTTTGTGGACAGTATAGATCAATATCAGACTGCACATAAAGTGCAGTCTGATCACTGATCTACACTGTCCACAGTTAAATTCGAGCTTATGATCGAACTGTCAACAGATCTTGCAGACGAAAATGTATTTTTTAACGATTGGGAAACGGTAATTTATTTGTGACCAGATCACGGAAAAGGGGACCTTCTGCAGGCTGACCGATGTTGGCACTTTTCGTTTTAATGACATTTATTTTTGTATGAAAATTGGTCATTGTACGTTACCTTATTATACAATCTTTTTTGAATTATCAGCTTAAACTGACCTGCACTATCGTTGATATATTTTCATCTAATTGATGTACAGAATTCCCAGATTGTCCCTTTTTGCTTGATGGGTCACATTTATTTAATAGTGCAATAGATGAAGACCTGCTTATAGTCCATGGATATATCTACAACTCTAAATCTGACAGTGTAAAACAAGATGACGCAGCACAGAACATGCTATTTGATCTTTAGTCCAGGGGAGAATGAGCCCCCTTGTAATACAGTAACATACTTTGTGGGGTCATATCTTTCGAATCCTTCACCTATATTGTCATCTTTAACATATAAAATGTGTTTTCATGGTTGTAAAAAAAAAGGCATAAGAGGGTCATAATGGTTTAATCACTCACCTGATAACACGGTCAGCTTTTTTAACCCATTACCACGCAATCCCTACTTTTTACGACCCTGAGAAAGAAACCTTTAGAAAAAAATGTGGGAAAAGGAGAAAATACTGGTAACCAGCATTTTCTCCTTTTCCCACAATGTTTTCTACCCTTCACGAAACAAATTTCAAATTTTCAGTCACTTTTATTTTGTCGTCTGCAAATGCTTTCGATTTGGACGAACCTAAAATTTTGTCGTTTGGTAATGAGTTAATCAAGATTTTTGAAGTTTCTGACTCATTCAGCCCAAGTAAAAATTGTGACAATAGGGTTCGTTCCAACTTTGTCTCCAGGACAATACTTTGTACATTTGTGGTTGAAGTCCCTGATATCATGCTATATAAGAAAATAAATAATAAAAACATATCAGTTCCAGGCTGGTGAATGGTTCAGGATTATAATATTTTCTAGTTTGGCTGTATTCTATAAAACTGTCATACAGCCATGCTGTCGTCTGTCTGTGTTGTTGGCATCTTTAGGATTCGGGATTAGAATATTTTCTAGTTTGGCTGTATTCTACGAAAATGTCATATAGCCATCCTGTGGTCTGTCTGTGCTGTTGGCATCTGCATCATCCTCTCAGTTGCTGCCGTCAGCTTCGTCATGGAGCAAAAACTTTCACATTTTATAACATTAATGTCATTACTGAAGATTATTTACAGAGCTCCAGATAAGAGGGAGTGATGGTATTCTCAAATCATTATACCTATTGAAAACCCTTTTTGTGGGTACTCGTTAGAATCGTCTTGGTACAGTTCTTCTATATGAAGCTGCATGCCAAACTTGATAGCCCTGAGCCTACTAGTTAAGAACAAAAAAAAAATCCTTAAAATTTTGGATTTTAATCATAAAACATGTGATCCTAAGGGCAGGGCCAGTTTTGAACCCAGGGTCAGTATCTGAATAGAACTGTTCCGCTAGATGAAGATGCATGCCAAATTTGATAGCCCTGTTTTTCTGAATATTCCAATTGTGATCTTTATAACGGCCAAGTTAGTACTCAATAATGCAGTAAAGATGCAGAGAGGGATATAAACTTAGTGTAGACTAATGTTAGACTAGAATTTGATCGATTGGAAATTGGGTTACATAACTAATTTGTTTACACTATCTGATACAGTATTGGACTTTGTAAATCGAAGGTCTAATACAGTATTAGACAATATAAATCAAAGATCTGATACAGTATTTGACAATTTGTAAATCAAAGATCTGATACAGTATTGGACAAAGTAAATCAAAGATCTGATACAGTATTGGACAATTTGTAAATCGAATGTCTGATACAGTATTTGACAATTTGTAAATCAAAGATCTGATGCAGTATTGGACAGTGTAAATCAAAGATCTGATGCAGTATTAAACAATGTAAATCAAAGATCCGATACAGTATTGGACAACGTAAATCAGAGATCTGATACAATATTGGACAATTTGTAAATCAAAGATCTGATAAAATATTGGACCGTGTAAATCAAAGATCTGATGCAGTATTGGACAGTGTAAATCAGAGATCTGAAGCAGTATTGGACAATGTAAATCAAAGATCTGATGCAGTTTTGGACAATGTAAATCAAAGATCTGATGCAGTATTGGACAGTGTAAATAAAAGATCTGATACAGTATTGGACAGTGTAAATAATAGATCAGACTGAATATTCTGTACAGTCTAGTCTTTATCCACAATGACCATAAAAGTTGTTAGTATTGCTCTTGTGACCCTTACCCTGCTATATAAGTGAAGTGAAATTTTGAAAACGGAAAGTAACGACCCAAATTCTGCTCTTTCTAAGGTATATTTGATGACAATTATCTCCTTATCAGACAGTGCAGATCTAAGATCAGACTGCATGTTCTGTGCAACCTCATCTTGATCTACACTGTTCCTTAACTCCTTACCACATAATCCAAACTTTTAATGACCCTGAGAAAGAAAGCCTTTGAAAACATTGTGGAAAAAGGAGAAAATGCTGGTTACCAGCATTTTCTCCTTTTTTCCACAATGTTTTCTACCCATCCCAAACCTAATTTCAATTTTTTTCAGTCACATTTATTTTGTTGTCTGCTAGTGATTTCAGTTTGGACAAGTCCAAAATTTTGTCAATTGGTAAAGAGTTAAAATATCCTTCAATCACACTTACAAGCCACAGCGCTAACATGCAAAGAGATGCATCTAAACATAGTCGAGGGTAAAAGGTAATAAGGAAAATTCTGCGTGTTGATGAAAACAAGTTATAACTCAGTGCAGCTGCCGTAAGATTCATCATTCTATCTGTCAAACGTAATTACCTCATTTGTGATCTTTCTCTTTATCTCTTTACTAAACAACAAAACTATAGACTGGTCCAAATTGAAAGCAATTGCAGACGACAAAATAAATGCGACTAAAAAATTGAAAATTGATTTGGGAAGGGTAGAAAACATTGTGGGAAAAGGAGAAAATGCTGGTTACCAGCATTTTCTCCTTTTCCCACAATGTTTTGAAAAGGCTTTTTTCTCAGGGTCGTTAAAAGTCGGGATTGAGTGGTAAAGACGTATTTTTGAAGGGGTCCAGCGCCGTTCAGTGGTAAGATGCAGACTTGTGACCTTGAGGTCCTGGGCTCAAGCTGCATTGGTTTCCCTGGACTTTTCTAGGGAGTATCCTTGGGCAAGACACTTAGCCTAGTACTGGTAAAACCCTGGAATATGAGAGCTGTCGCAGTGAAATAATGTTTGAAAGAGGAGTAAAACAACATCCAGTTACTTTCTTCTTGATACATTTCAGTTAATCAGTAGAAGAGGGCTTTTGAAAACATTGTGACAAAGAGAGAAATTGCTCAAAATGAGCAATTTCTCTCTTTGTAGCAATGTTTTCTACTATATCATTGTCTCCTATTCTGATATATTCACCTTGATTGTATTAGCTGTTGATTTATTTCATTTGAGACATGTCCAACTGTATGATGGGTAATACTGTATTTTATTTACCTTTTAGCAAAGACACCTCTTTAACCCATTACCACACAATCCCTACTTTTTATGACCCTGAGAAAGAAGCCTTTAGAAAACTTTGCGGGATCAGGCGAAAATGCTAGTAACCAGCATTTTATCCTTTTCCCACAATGTTTTCTACCCTTCACAAAACAAATTTCAATCACTTTTATTTTGTCCTCTGCAAAATGCTTTCGATTTGGACAAGCCTGAAATATTGTCATTTGGTAATGACTTAAATGACCTTTGATAAGGAGCTTCATAAAACATTTTGGAAATTGCTAAAATGCTGGAAACCAGCGCTTTCTCCTCTTTCAACAATGTGCTCTACCTTTCAAACTACTGGTAATTGTTTAGGACACATCCTATTTAACCCGTTACCACACAATCCCTACTTTTGATGCCCCTGGGAAAGAAGCCTTTTGAAAACACTTTGGGATAAGGAGAAAATGCTGGTAACCAGCATTACCAGCATTTTCTCCTTATCCCACAGTGTTTTCTACCCTTTCCAGAATAAATTTCTATTTTTTAGTCACCTTTATTCTTTCGTCTACAAATGCTTTCAATTTGGACTGGTCTAAAATTTACTCATGTGGTAAAGAGTTAAATCTGCAAATACATAATGTACTTAAATTTTGTTTAAGCTCAGAATTTTGTTGTTTGGTAAAAGTTGACTAACCCATAAAGTTTCTTTCACTTCTATATAGCTGAATTTGATGCCAGGGAAGATCAAGATCAGACTACACACACTGATCTTATCTTTGGTCTACAATATCCTCATAGCTGTTGCATTCTTGTTTAGAGAAACCTTGATAGTTGCTCTTAACCCTTTACCCCATAAGACATTTCTATGGTATCTCTAACTGACCCTAAGTAATGGCAAGGATAAAGCTGTTTCTTATGTGTATATGACACCTTTTGATGGTGCAGAAATTCAAATGATTCAAAGTGCTAGTAATTAATAGGTTGCAGGTTTAAATCCACGAGCAATTTCACCTTTTGCCACAATGTTTTCCAAAGGCTTCTACATGTAATGTGTAGAAATGAGTATCTATGGAGTAAAGGGTTAACCCATTACCACACAATCTCTACTTTTGACGACCCTGAGAGAGAAGCCTTTAGAAAACGTGGGAAAAGGAGAAAATGCTGGTAACCAGCATTTTCTCCTTTTCCCACAATGTTTTCTACCCTTCTCAAAACAAATTTCAAATTTTCAGGCACTTTTATTTTGTTGTCTGCAAATGCTTTCGATTTGGACAAACCTAAAATATTGTCGTTTTGTAGTGAGTTAATTGGGTCTTATATTTCCAGATTGAAAATGCTTAATTTCTTGATCACTCTATAAAACTCTTTCCCACACAGCCACAAGTTTTAACAATCCTGAAAAAGAAGGCTTCTGGTAACCAGCATTTTCTCTTTTTCCCACGATGTTTTTTACCCTGTTATTGAAGATAGAAATAATCACTTGAGCCACATTTACTATCTTTGGATGCTGTCAATTTGGATTAATCTAAAATTTGTCCTTTGGTTAACTCTTTACCAAATGACAAAATTGTAGACTGGTCCAAATTGAAAGCACTTGCAGACAACAAACTGAACTTAACTCAAAAATTTAAATTTATTTCCAACTGGGTAGAAAACATTGTGGGAAAAGGAGAAAATGCTGGTTATCAGCATTTTCTCCTTTTCCCACAATGTTTTGAAAAGGCTTCTATCTCAGGGTCCTAAAAACCAGGGATTGTTTCGTACACTGTTAACAACACACCATCACGCAAAGCATCTATAGTGCAAGGCTATCTGAAGCAGGAAAAATATGGTTTGCTTCCCTATCCTCTGATTTCACTTAACCTTGCCCCTTGTGACTTATTTTTGTTCCCAAAGCTAAGATAATACCTCTCAGGTAGAAAAATTATGCAGCCCAAACACCTCGATTCTGCCATATTCCAGTGTCTTCATAGTTTACCTAACAAAGACTATAAAAATGCCTTCAAAGATTGGATTAGGAAACCTAAACTTTGTGTATATGTTCAAAGATGTAGATGGAGGGATTGACTTTGATTTCGAAATATTTATTTTTCTCCATCAAACCCTATATTGTGGGTACTCATTAGAATCGTCTCATCGAGACAATTCTAATGAGTATCCACAACATAGGGTTTTGAAGAGAAACCATGGATTTAGAATACCACCATTCCTTCTAATTTGGAGCTCTGTATGTTGAAGGGACCAAAGTACAAAGTTATAAAGACTCAAATTTTAGGTGCTTAGATGCATTCATATTTCAAAACACCTTGTGCATTGTGTGCATAAGTGAAACTTCTGAAAATTCTTGAAAGCCATTAACATAATGGATGTCTGCAATAGCCATTTTAACTCAATTGGCGTCTGAAACAAATCTGCAGCAGACGACTCTGAAATATTTACGTAAATAAATAATCAACATGATAAATCTTGGATGAAACACGAGAATGCAGCAATGATTTATTCCCAAAGAGAAACTTCTTGCCTAGAGCATTTTCTCCTTTTACAACATTGTTTTCCAAAGTCTGCCCTCTCCAGACATAAATTTGTTAGCGATGAAGAGTTCACTGCATAATGCAGATGAGTCAGACATTTCAACCTTTTACCCATAATCCCTAGTTTTAATGACCCTGAGAAGGAAGCCTTTCGAAAACATTTCAGGAAAAGGAGAAAATGCTGGTAACCAGCATTTTCTCCCTTTCCCATAACATTTTCTACATTAGCAAAACAGTATTCACCGTTTCACTTACATTTTAAAAGTCTTTACCAAATGACAAAATTTTAGACCATTCCAAATTGGAAGCATCTGCAGATGACAAAATTTAATGTGGTTTAAAAATAGAAATTTGTTATTAGAAGGGTAGAAAATAAAGTGGTAATAGAGAAAATGCTGGTCACCAGCATCTTCTCTTTTTCCCCACAACCTTTACAAAAGGTTTCTTGCATAGGGTCATTAACAAATGGAATTGTGTGGAATAGGGTTAAGCCATAGAGCACTTGATAATCCGGTAGTTTTTTCCTTTTCCCACAAGGCTTTCTAAACTATCAAAAACAAATCCTTTTAATTGACCCACATTTAACCCTTAGAGCACTGAATAAAACCAAAAGAATATTTTACCCTAGAAATACAACCCATACCATGTGCAGATCCAAATTTACATAAATGCTGTGCAATATCAAACCAGTACCATTTCATGAATCTGATAACCACATTTTTGCCAAAATTCCAGGGGGGGGGTCCGGAACACCGGTTCCCCCCCACCCCCACCCCCAACCCCCTGGATCCGCCCATGCATACAATCACACTGTCAGCTACTCTTTAAACATTGTATAAGCAAAGCGGACTGTGACTAGATCATAGATCAGGCTGCATGTTTTGAACAGCCTGATCTTGATATACACTTCCCATAAAGGCAACTACTATAGTAACAGGTACTCCAGGGATTAAAATGCTTCCAATTTGAACAAGTCTGTATCTTTGTCATGTGGTAAAGAGTTTGCACTAAACACAGTGCCAGATAAATGCAATAAAATTTTTCAGTTTAGGAAATTACTGAGACCCACATAATCCCAGTTTTTCTTTCACTTCTATTTAGTCTATGGAAAATCTGAGTGTGTACATCAAAATATCAGGCTTCAC
Source organism: Tridacna crocea (assembly GCA_943736015.1). Lineage (NCBI taxonomy): Eukaryota > Metazoa > Mollusca > Bivalvia > Cardiida > Cardiidae > Tridacna > Tridacna crocea. The sequence continues at coordinate 51,017,059 of OX031061.1, forward strand.
ATTTCATGCAGTCTGATCTTAATCTACAGTCTTATCTTGATCTACACTAGTCACAAAAACAAAACTAGTTATGAAAGCTTAAAACCATTTAACTCTCTACCAAACAACAAAATTTTAGACCTGTCCAAATTGAAAGCATTTGCAGACAACAAAACAAAATGTAACTCAAAAATTAAAGCTTGACTGTACAAGAGTGGAAAACATTGTAGGGAAAAGGAGAAAATGCTGGTTACCAGCATTTTCTCCTTTTCCTACAATGTTTTCAGAAGGCTTCTTCCTCTGGGTCGTGAAAACCAGGGGTTGTTTGGGAAAGGGTTAGGTCTTTTCTATTGTACTGACTGCTGTAGATCAGTAATGATTCACAGAGCTAGTAATTAATAGGTTGCAAGTTTAAATCCAATTTCCATCTTTTGTTTTATGAACTCAAAAATAGTGAAATCTTGCCCATGCCATAGGAATACATGTCATTCCTCTCTCACCCTTTGTACATTTTCAACAAGCAACAGGTAGCTTGGAAATTATATAACTGCTTTGTACAGTACAATGCCCTTGCAAGAGAATTTCCAGGAACATATAATTAGGTACAAAGTTACTGTTGATAATTACGATTGAAATAATACTGAAAATACAGTATTAGATAGATGAAATCATTTTATTGTACTCGGATATACTTAGCTATTTAGCTGTGCAAAACAACCGACATTGTAATTCACAGACAATAAATCAAGAGCTCATGCACAGAACATTCTTATTAGCATGATCAATTCTCTTTGCAATAAATGTCATCCGATTAGATTTTGAAAAGATTAATCAAGTAGACCCTGAAAAATGATGATTCAATTACATGTACAAGTCCAACTTCGTCCTGATATTTGTTCCTTTTAACTCTTTACCAAACAACAAAATTTTTGACTGAAATTTAGATTGAAAGCATTTGCAGACGACAAAATAAATGTGAATCAGAAATTGAATTTTGAATTGGAAATGGTAGAAAACGTTGTGGGAAAAGGCGAAAATGCTGGTTACCAGCATTTTCTACCTTTCCTACAATGTTTTCAAAAGCTTTCTTTTGCAGGGTCGTTAAAATTCAGCATTGCATGTTCAAGACTTGAAGGGACAAGATTGTTGAGTAAAAGCTCAAAAGAAAGCCTTGAAAAGTAGCGAAATGTACTGAAAAAACTCTTTACAAAACAAAAATAAAATCCGGCTTGTCCAAATCCAAAGCTTTTGCAGACAACAAATCAAACTAGAGCTATCACTAAATGTGATCATACCCCCCAATAGCTCCTTGTCACAAAAACAGATTAATGTAACAGGAATGCAGAGTCAATTATACCAGAGCTATCACTGAAGGTGATGAATATCCTGCAATGGCTTCTTGCCAAAGAGTTACTCTTTGTTACAGACTGAAGACTTGGAGAGAATAAAAACTTACTCATCAAAGGGCCATAACTCCATGAAACCTAAATAAACCATAACCAAAATAGGATATGCACATCTCTGCTTGATACTGAGTCTATTTGTGTAGTTTGAACCAAATCTGTCCTATAGTTGATGAGAAAAAGAGCGGACAAGAAATTTCATGAAAGGGCCATAACTCAATGAAAAATCAATGAACCACAACCAACATTTCATATGCACATCTCTGCTTGATACTAAGTCTACCTGTGAAGTTTGAATAAAATTCGTCCAGTAGTTTATGAGAAATAGAGCAGACAAAAAGCTACAGACCGACCGACGGACTGCTGTGTTAAAAGTATTCTTTCAAAAGTATAATTTATTTTCATCAAATCAGCAAGGGCAACGTCATAAAGAGAACAACAAAAAAGGGCTTACCGCTTGGAAATTTTATTCAATTAACTAAGAACAATTAATGATATGCACATCTTTGCTGAGTGCAAAGTCTATCCATGAAGTTTGAAAGAAATTTGTCCAGAATCATCAAAGGGCCATAACTCCATGAAACCTACATAAACCATAATCAAAATATGATATGCACATCTCTGCTTGATACTAAGTCTATTTGTGTAGTTTGAACCAAATCTGTCCAATAGTTGATGAGAAAAAGAGCGGACAAGAAATTTCATGAAAGGGCCATAACTCAGTGAAAAATCAATGAACCATAACCAACATTTCATATGCACATCTCTGCTTGATACTGAGTTTACCTGTGAAGTTTAAATAAAATTCGTCGAGTAGTTTATGAGAATTAGAGCGGACAAAAAGCTACAGACTGACCGACGGACGGAAGGACGGACAGACCGACAAGCTGAGTTTTGGGGGGTATAATGAGACTGAAATGATGAAATTTGTTTGTGACAGGGTAAAAAACATCTTAGGAAAAGGAGGAAATGCTGGTTACCAGCATTTTATCCTTTTCCCATAATGTTTTCAAAAGTTTTCTGCTCCAGGGTGGTGGTAAAAGTCATATTGTGTGGTAAAGAGTTAAAAACATCGAGGGAAAATGAGAAAATGCTGATAACAAATATTATCTCCTTTTGCTACAATATTGCCTATAACAGTTCTGCTCAATCAAAGATGATACTGATGCTCCCGAGTCGTTAAAGGATAGTGTAGTAAAGAGTTAAAAACATTGTGGGAAAAGGAGAAAATGCTGATAACCAATATTATCTCCTTTTTCCCGCAATTTCCTACAATATTTCTACCCCATCATAGATGATACAGTACCATGTACTATATTCTGATACATTCATGTTTACTAAGCAAGAAAATCTCAGATTCTTCCCACTAGAATGCATCGTAATTACCGTATGCAGACGACAAATTAAATGTGATTCAAATGGCATGATATTTATCATCACCATAAAAGGAAAGACAAACTGAAATCAAGGACACTTGAATTAACCCCTTCCACACTATTCCAACTTTTAACTTCCCCGACAGAAAAGGCTTTTGGAAACATTGTGGTAAAAGGAGAAAATGCTGGTAACCAGCATTTTCTCCTTTTCCCACAATGTTTTCTACACTTCTGGTGAGCAGCATTTTCTCCTTTGCTATCTTTTCAATGTTTTCTACCTTATCAGAGAGAAATCATCAATTTAGCAAGATATATTTTGTCGTCTGCAAATGCGTTCAATTTTGGTCCCGTCCAAAATTTGATTCTTTTGTAAAGGGTTCCTAAACTTAACCCCACACTTACAGCAGTTGACCCTTTATAGTGGTGAATTATCATTGGTACATAGGAAATCCTTTTTTTGAAGAAAAATGAGCCATTGCCTGTTGGTTTTAACAAGTATGTGCTCGATTTCCTGCAATGTTTCAAACAGACTGCTTCATATGCAGGAGTAACATTTCATAGAAATTGATTGCTTCACCTGCCACAGTGTTTTCAGAAACAATATTTGCCTTTTAAAGGAGCATGAAAGGGAAAGGGCCTTTGAAAATATTGTAGGGAAAGGAGAGAAATTTGATAACCATAACTTTGTCCTTTTCACATAACTTTTTAAGGACAAGCTGTTTTGTCATTGGAGCCACATTTATTTTTGTTGTTAGCAATTTTTTTGGGGGATACATAAAAGTTTTCAATCTTGTTGGATGGTGTTAACATTATTGTAATAAAAAAGTCTGCAATCTTGTTGGTTTAGTTTTAACATCTTATGAGAAAGTCTGCAATTTTCTTGGTTGGTGTTAACATGTTATGAAATTGCAGAATCTAATTCGAAAATGCAACTAGAAGGCCCTTGATGCTTTCCCAAACAATCCCTGGTTTTTACGAGTCAGGAATAGAAGCCTTTTGAAAACATTGTGGGAAAAGGAGAAAATGCTGGTAACCAGCATTTTCTCCTTTTCCCACAATGTTTTCTACCCTGTCATATAGAAAAATCATCTTTTTAGCAACTGTTAATTTGTCACCTGCAAAATGCTTTCAGTTTGGTGTGGTCCAAAATCTGCCGTTTGGGAAAGGGTTATAGGCTTGAAATCGCTCTATTGGCAGAGATTTTGCTTTTATGCTACATGTAGCTTACAATATGAATTAAGGCAATCAAATATGAAATCAGTGTGAAAGAAAGCACTTATAAACAAGAAATAGAAATATTTTCAACTTTGAATCACTACTTTTCCAATACTGATAATCTGATTTTTTTCAAAATCAATAGGGTTCAAGCTGTTGATGAGACAAAGCAACTGTGCCAGTTTTATAAAAATCTGACCACAAAAGCTGACTTCATCATGTAAATTAAAACTCAAAATTTTCATCTCAAACTGGCTACTTTCCATTACTGTTTGTTGGAGTTTTTCAAACTCAACCAGGATGATGCTATTGGTGAGATAAACTGAAAAATTCACAAAAATCTATCACAAATAAACACTTTATCATGTAAACAAGCAATGAAAATGCTCAACTTAAAATGGCTACTTTTCCCATACTGTTTTGTAGGATTTTTTTCAAAATCAATAGGGTTTAAACCATTCATTACCACACAATCCCTACTTTTGACAACCCTGAGAAAGAAACCTTTTGAAAACATTGTTGGAAAATGAGAAAATGCTGGTAACCAGCATTTTCTCATTTTCCAACAAAGTTTTCTACCCAATCAAAGAAAAAATTGCGTCACTTGAGCCACTATGAAATTGTCATCTGCAAATGCTTTCAATTTGGACAGCTTCTAAAATTTTACCGTGTTGTGAAGAGTTAACATTTTCAGAGTTACTAATCATATCCTTATTGTATGATCTCCCAGCTTGATAGCTCTTTACCAAACAACAAAATTTAAGACTGGTCCAAATTGAAAGCAGTTGCAGATGACAAAATAAATGTGTCTGAAAAATTGAAATTTTGTTTGGGAAGGGTAGAAAGAATTGTGGGAAAAGGAGAAAATGCTGGTCACCAGCATTTTCTTCTTTTCCCACAATGTTTTCAAAAGGCTTCTTTCTAAGGGTCGTTAAAAGTCGGGATTGTGTGGTAAAGAGATAAGGCAGTAACTCGCCCAAGTTGATGAAATACCATCAATTACAAGAGACATATCAGAAAATGTCAAAGTTTACAAATTAAGTCAGCAATAAACTGTACAGCATTCCTTGATGTTTTCTTCAAAATCAGACGAGGTAAAAAAAGATGTCTGCCCGAAGTTAACCCTTTACCATACTGCAAACTTTTTTACCATTCGATTTCAAAGAAATTTACAGATAAAAATTGAATTTTTTTTTTTGGTCAAATGATAGTATTTGTTCTTGAGTAAAAAATATTGTGGAAAAAGGAGAAAGTGGTGATTATCAGCATCTTCTCCTTTACCTACAATGTTTTCAAAAGCCTTGTATGTTGGGTCACTAACACATACTAAGGATTGTTTGGGAAAGGTTAACAGTTTTTATGAAACATCAGCAACTGCATTTACCTGCAGAGCTGGTAACCAGCATTTTCTCCTTTTCCCACAATGTATTCAAAAGACTTCTTTCTCTGGGTTCTTGACACTCACTCAGGACTGTGCACTAGAGAGTAAACAGTTTTTATTAACCCATTACCAAACAGCCCTACTTTTGACGCCCCTGAGAAAGAAGCCTTCAGAAAACATTGTGGGAAAAGGAAAAAATGCTGGTAACCAGCATTTTCTCCTTTTTCCCGCAATGTTTTTTACCCTTTACTAAACAAATTATATATTTTGTTGTCACTTTTGTTGTGGCATCTGCAAATGCTTTTGATTTGAAGAAGCTTGAAATATTGTGGGTTGGTAATGAGTTAACTCTTTACACACAAGAAAATTTTAGACTGGTCCAAATTGAAAGCATTTGCAGATGACAAAATAAAGGTGACTGAAAAATTGAAATTTGTTCTGGGAAGGGTAGAAAACACTGTGGGAAAAGGAGAAAATGCTGATTACCAGCATTTTCTCCTTTTCCCACAGTGTTTTCAAATGGCTCTTTTCTCAGGGGCGTCAAATGTAGGGATTGTGTGGTAATGGGTTAAACATTGGAATCTGCATTTGTCTGCTCTGAAACAAGACTTTTAATAGTGCTAATCTTTGTCCTTAAATAGGAGAACATTGTGGGAAAGGAGAAAAATGCTGGTCACCAGCGTTTTCTCTTTTTCCCCCAGTTTTCAAAAGCCCTCTTTTTCTTCGTTGTGTGGTAAAGGGTTAAAAGTTTTTATGATAATATCAGTATCTGTATTAGACAAAAGTTTGTATTTATCCAAAAGGCTAATTTTCATTCTTGAATAGGAAAAACATTGTGGGCAATGGAAAAAAATGTTGGTCACTAGCATTTTCTCCCCTTCCCACATTGTCTTCAAAAGCCCTCTTTCTTAGGATTGTTCAGACTTAGGTTTGCAGGTAAAGGTTCAAATAAGACAACAATGTTGAAATGCTGGACAATTCAAATATTCTTCAAATGATAGCATGATCTTAAATAAAAAAACATTGTTGGAAAAGGAAAAAATGCTGGTTACCAGCATTTTCTCCTTTTTCAACAATGTTTTTAAAAACCCTCTTTTTTTGGGGTCGTTTAAAACTCAATATTGTGTGGTAAAGGTGTTTTTAAACAGGTTTTATGATAAGTCAGCATCTCCTGCACCAAGGCAAATATCGATCATGCAACAGTGAGTGGGTGTAAAAATCAGACATGTGACATATTACCCTCATGGAAAACAGGTATGCTCTGGAAAATCTTAGTATCAACTCTACCATACAATGGTGACTTTTAACCTGAGTAAGAAGCCTTTTGAAAACATTGTGGGAAAAGAAGAAAATGCTGGTAACCAGCATTTTCTCCTTTGCCCACAATGTTTTCTACCCCTCCCAAATGGCATTTCAATTGTTTAGTCACATTCATTTTGTTGTCTGCCAATGCTTTTTATTTAGACTAGTCATTTATTTTGGTGTTTGGTAAAGAGTTAGCTAGAAGACAAAAAGTTCTTGTATAAATCAAATGCATTTGCAAATGACAAATTAAATTTGATTCCAAATGGTGGAGTTTGTCTTTACAAAGATAGAAAACACTTTGGAAAATAGTGAAAATGCTAGATTCCTAAATTTCAGCAATTATTCCTTTTTTAACCCTTTACCACATGACAAGATTTTAGACCCGTCCGAATCGAAAGCATTTACTGATGACAGTTTCAATGTGGCTCATATGAAATGATCTTTCTTTGAAAGGGTAAAAAACATTGTGGAAAGGGAGAAAATGCTGCTAACCAGCATTTTCTCCTTTTCCCACATTGGTTCTAAAAACCTACTCTTTCAGAGGTGTTCATGTTAAAAGTCCTCATTGTGTGGGAAAGGGTTAACTTGGTTTCCTAACAGAGATAAAAGATTCTGGATTATGCTATAAAGAGTTGACTCTTGACCAAAACAATTTTTTAGAATTTTCCTTATTGAAAAGATTTGCAGACAAAATATTAAATGTGACTCAAATATTGCTATTTATCTTGAATACATAGTAAAACATTGCTCTAAAAGGAGAGAATGCTTGTTACCAGCCTTTTCATTTTTTTCAAACAATGTTTTTACAGGGTTATTTCCTAACCCTTCACAACACAATGCCGGCTTTTAACACCCTAGGAAAGAAGCCTTTTGAAAACATTGTGAGAAAAGGTGAAAATGCTGGTTACCAGCATTTTCACCTTTTCCCGTAATGTTTTCTAACCTATCAAAGAAAATTGGCACTATTTCAGCCACATTGAAATTTCTGTCTGCAAATGCTTTCAATTTGGACAAGTCAAAATTTTTGTCATGTGGTAAAGAGTTAACTCTTTACCACACAACAAAATTTTAGACTGGTTCAAATTGAAAGCATTTGCAGATGATAAAATAAAGGTGACTGAAAAATTGAAATTTGTTCTGGGAAGGGTAGAAAACACCGTGGGAAAAGGAGAAAATGCTGGTTACCAGCATTTTCTCCTTTTCCCCCAGTGTTTTCAAAAGGCTTCTTTCTCAGGGGCGTCAAAAGTAGGGATTGTGTGGTAAAGGGTTAAAACACAGGATAGTGAGATAAAGAATAAATCTTTTACCAACAATCTCATATTTTAGCAACCCTGGAGGAGAACGCATAGGGAAACATTGAGGGAAGAGGATAAAATGCTGCTATTGGCATTTTGACTACTTTCCCCCGAATTTTTGTTACCTCTCGGTGTTTATCTGAAAGTGCACTCAATTTGGAAAGATTTAACTCTTGTCTGGTGGAGATATCTCACGACCTCCTTGAGACAAGTATTGCACACAATTGTGTATGGCTTTGTTATGGGCAATTTCTCCCTTTGCAACAATGTTTTTGCTTCACTTAATATACCGTTCTTAAATACATGTATTAACAATAAAATTTTAGGCCTGTCCGAATTAAATGCAGATTGAATGCATTTCTATAAAACAAAATAAGTGACCCAAAAATTGAAATTTAATTTGGGAACAATAGAAAATATTGTGGGAAAAGGAGAAAATGCTGGTTACAAGAAAATGCTGGTTACTAGCATTTTCTCTTTTCCCCCAATGTTTTCTAAAGGGATGAGAAAAAACAGGACGGTGTATTTAAAAAGGTGTAATACCAGAGATTGTTCAGTAAGGGGTGAAGGGTTAAGCTTTTAAGCCTCGATGTTGATTATTCCCATTATTTACACAAATTTTTGTCAAGATGTCTGCTACAAGTTAGTAAAGTCAGCAGTAATGAATAACATGCAGAACATTAGATGGACAAAAAATGAATGAATGACATTTTATGGCTCATCGACAAACAACAGGTATTTCGCACACAGGTAATCATAATGCTGTGGTAAACTGAAAACTATGTAAGTCTTTACCACACAATCCCGACTTTTAACGACCCTGAGAAAGAAGCCTTTTAAAAACATCGTAGGAAAAGGAGAAAATGCTGGTAACCAGCATTTTCTCCTTTTTTCACAATGTTTTCTAACCTTCCAATGACAAATTTCAATTTTTGAACCATGAATATTTTGTCGTCTGCAAATGTTTTCAATTCGGACCAGTCCAAAATTTTGTAGTTTAGTAGACCGTTAACCCATTACCACAAAATCTCTACTTTTGACGACCCTGAGAAAGAAGTCTTTAGAAAATATTGTGGGAGAAGGAGAAAATATTGGTAACCAGCATTTTCTACTTTTCCCACAATGTTTTTAAATTTCAAATTTTCAGTCACTTTTATTTTGTCGTCTGCAAAGGCTTTTGATTTGGACAAGCCTAAAATATTATCATATGGTAATGAGTAACAAAGGACGTAGCAAAAATTTGCACAAGCTGCACTCGTTATCACAATACAAAGCTTTAGACATGTAAATTGAAAAGGTTATTTAACCCATTACCAAACGACAAAATTTTAGACTGGTCCGAATTGAAAGCATTTGCAGACGACAAAATAAAACTGGACCGAAATTTGAAATTTCTAGTGGAAAGGGAAGAAAACATTGTGGGAAAAGGAGAAAATGCTGGTTACCAGCATTTTCTCCTTTTCCCACAATGTTTTCTAAAGGCTTCTTTCTCAAGGGCATCAAAAGTAGGAATTGTGTGGCAATTGGTTAATTGATAAATTACATGTGGGTCCAATGATGAGTTTTTTTCAATGGAAGGACTGAAAACAGAGAGAACATGCTGGTTGCTAGCATTGTATTCTTTTCCACAAATGTTTTCAAAGGTCTTCCTTTTTCAGGATTATTGAGCACAGGGTTGCCCGGGGTTGGGAAGGGGTAGTCATCGTTTAACTTACTACCAAACGACAATATTTTAGGCTTGTCCAAATCAAAAGCATTTGCAGACAAAATAACAGTGACTGAAAATTTGAAATTTGTTTGTGATGAGTAGAAAACATTTTGGAAAAGGAGAAAATGCTGGTTACCAGCATTTTCTCCTTTTCCTACAATGTTTTCTAAAGGCTTCTTTCTCAGAGTCGTCAAAGTTAGGGGTTTTGTAGTAATGGGTTAACCTTTCACCAAACAATCAAAAGTTCCAACAACCCTACAAAAGAGGCCTAAAACAATATAGAAAAAGGAGAAAATACTGGCAGTCAGCATTCACTTCTCCCACAATGTTTTCTATCCTATCAAAAATATTTTATCATTTGAGCCTCATTTTAATTGTTGTTTGCATATGCTTTGAATTTTGACAAGTCTACATTTTTGTCTTGTGGTGGTAGATCTAAAGACCTATACTGTTAATTTCACATAGCGTGGCTTAGTTGCTTTTGAAGCCATATAGACCAATGCTGTATTAGCCTGCATAAAAAGGGAAGCCCAATTTTTGATGTCCAGTATCGACTTTGCCGCGAGTCCGAGACACACTAGGTAAAATCAACTTTGACTTTATTCGATTCTTGTATCAAGATTCATAACGTCAGTTGGGGTTTATTTGGTGCTCTCAGAGCTCTTTATGAAACAACAATTTTATACCAGTCCAATTTCACAGATGACTAATCTAGCTTAATAAATTATGATGGTGAATGCCCACAACATGCAGAAGACAAGGGAAAAGAAGAAAAGGCTGGTTACCGACTTACCAGCACTTTCTTCTTTCTCAAAAAGTTTTCAATAGGCTATTTTCTCAGGGCTATTAAAACTTAGGATAGCAAGGTGGGGCGGTCGAAACCTGGGGTGGTTTTAACCGGTTAAAACCGTCCCGGTCCATACTCCCAAAGTGGTCAATACTGGTCAATTGGATATCTGTAGTGGTCATTTTGAAATTTTACTGGTCAGATGCATTTCAAGTGGATAGTGATGCTATTTACTGTGTTTGTTTTTCCTATTTTGGTTTCAAGGTTGGTTAAATTCGACAATATGAGAGTTGACTTTAGTGGAAAGAATGTTTTGTTCCTGCCAAGGCTACTTATCAGCTGGCTTTTGCCAGTTTTCCAAAACTCTATATAACTTCCTAATAAGGTCTTTAGGTTTCATTTTTGATACCTTAAGTAACTGCGTGATGATAAGATATTAACTTGCTTGCATGTAAGTCAGTATTTCACACTTTAGGAATAAGGCCTGGTGTCAAGTATTCTACCCCAAATAGGGATACATGATTGGTCCTTTTTGTAATTTAAGCCACACCCATTGGGATAGAAAGGGGTAACTTTTACACCTTTTAATGTATTTTGAAACAATGTAAAGATGTAGGTAGACACTTGAATATACTTCAGACATTGATGTATCCCTAACTATTGTTTAGTTAATCAGTCACAGCCTCTTTATGGGTACTCAATATGCCTATAGATTAGTGACAGGTAAATTTCACAATGGTTTACACATGGGTGACACTTTTTCCTTCAATTTTACATGAAAGTTTCAAATTAGCTGCTTTTTTATGCTATCTTTGAACTTTTAAATAATCTAAAACCTAAGTATATTTGTGGTGGTAGTGCGGAGGAGAAAAAGAGAAATGATGCAGTGCTATAAATAGATATCTAATCTATAAGGAATGATGATAAATAAAACATCTAAAGTTCTTTGGTTGAAAAGAACTGACCTGCATATAAGTTCAAAGAGGAAGGTCAATCCAAACAACCTCTTCAGTTGACCAGCAAAAATGTCTTTTGAATTATGATCACATAAAAAAGGGACCTTACTGATAAAAACTATGATACTGATGATAATATGTAATATGTCTTCAGTACAGGATTTAGGAGAGCTTTTAAGACTAGCTTAGAAACAAGGCAGGTATCTAAGTCAGTGATTCAATCGACCCAATCAACCCAATCAACCACTTCAATTGACCACCAATCGACCAGTATTGACCATCATTGACCTGTTTTAACCGGTTAAAACCGCCGGCCCGGTCAATACTCATATTGACCAGCTTTTTGCCAACCTTGTAGGATAGAGTGGTAGAGAATTAACCCATTACCAAACGATAAAAGTTTAGGTTTGTCAAAATTGAAAGGAATTGCAGACGACAAAATAAATGTGACTAAAAAATTTGAAATTGGTTTTGTAAAGGGTAGAAAACATTGTGGGAAAAGGAGAAAATGCTGGTTACCAGCATTTTCTCCTTTTCCCCTGATGTTTTCTAAAGGCTTCTTTCTCAGGGGCGTCAAAAGTAGGGATTGAGTGGTAATGGGTTAAATCATTACAAGTTACAAAGTTTTAGACTTCCAAAAGAAACTGCAGACTACAAAATAAAAGTGCCTCTAAGGTTGGAAAGAGTGGAAAACAATATCGGAGAAGCAGAAAATGCTGATTACCAGTATTTTCTATTTTTCCCATGATGTTATAAAAATACTTTTTTTCTCCAGGTGAATGAAAAGTCAGTATTGCATGTCAACGGGTTGAAGGATTCAGGCTGTTTCAAGTTGCATAACTTTCAAGGTAAAATAACTATTCAATTTGACCATGACTATTGCAACCTGCTTTTTCCTTGCAATATGATCTTAACCCATTGCCACACAATCCCTACTTTTGACGACCCTAAGAAAAAAGCTTTTAGAAAACATTGCGGGAAAAGGAGTAAATGCTGGTAACCAGGATTTTCTCCTTTTCCCACAATGTTTTCTACCCTTCACAAAACAAATTTTCAGTCACTTTTATTTTATCATCTGCAAATGCTTTCAATGTGGACAAGTCTGTAATTGTTGTTTGGTAACGAGTTAACTGAGCACCAACAACATACCACATACCATTCACAAAGAAAACAGGTTATACAACTCCCTGGACCTTTCACCCATTACCACAAAATCCCTACTTTTGACACCCCTGAGAAAGAAGCCTTTAGAAACCATTGCCGGAAAAGGAGAAAATGCTGATAACAAGCATTTTCTTTTTTTCCTACAATGTTTTCTACTCTTTTGTAATCTAATTTCTGATCAATTTTTAATTCACAATTATTTTTTCATCTGCAAATGCTTTGAATTTGGACAGGTCCAAAATTTCGCTGTTTGATTAAGATTTTAAAATTGAATTTCCTCTGTATATATCCCTGTTAATATTATGAACATGTAATAAAAGAAAAAATCAGTTGATTTGGAAATTTCTATTTTAATTTTCAGTAAAACTTTAGAAATACATACTTGGTCATTTTCAATTTCATTAAAAATGCTGAATTATAACAAACAAGAGCACATGCATACAGTCACAAACAACAAACTTTACATGAGAAAAGAACAAGATGGGGAAGAAACTACATGTATCAGCGTTATCAATCTGTAATCTGGGTTAACAACTCTTTCCCAAAAACAACAAATTTTAGACTCTTCCAAACTGAAAGAGTTTGCAGACAACAATTTTAAATTTGATGAAAACGTTACAGTAGAATGTTTTCCTAAAGAACAGAAAACACTGTGGGAAAAGGAGAAATTGCTTGTTACGAGCAATTTCTCCTTTTCTTACAGTGTTTTCAGAAGACTTGTACTGCAGGCACGTAAAAACCAGGGCTTGTTTGGGAAAGGGTTAAATTTTAGCTTTGCACCAAAAGAGACAGCTTTTGTAGAAATTTGAAATTTCAATAAATAAATGGATGCATTTACCAGTTTCGTGTGGGGTTATGATTGAATACGACCAGTCTTGTCATTGCAATGCATTTCTATAAGAACACCATAAACTTTTGCCACATAATCTAGAGTTTAAATAACTCAAAGGAAGAGTGCTTTCAAAAATAGTTTGAGAAAAGGAGAAAATACTGGCTGCTACCAGCAATTTCTTCTATCCACAATGTTTTTATGTTTCCAAAGACAATTTCAATCATGGCCAAGGATCCACATTGTTGTTTTGTTTTATCATCTGCCAGCAGCCACTGCTCTTGATTTGGAATGGTCAAAAAAGTTTGCTGCTTGGAAAAGACTTAACTCTTTACAACACAATTACGACTTTTAACGACCCCAAGAGACAGTTATTGAAAACATTATGGGAAAAGAAGAAAATGCTGGTAACCAGCATTTTATCCTATTCCATAATGTTTTCTACCCTTCCCATAATGAATTTCAAATTTTGATTCACAATTGATTTGTGGTCTGCAATTGCTTTCAAATCAGACCAGTCTAAAGTTTACTCATTCTGTAAAGATTTAGAATACATTGCTAACAGTATAATTCATGCTCTTAATCTTCATGGCCTGCAAAATGTCTGTTACATCTGGAAGGGGGGTCATACTGCAACAGAATTTTAGACTACTTCAAAGTGAATGCAATTTAAAACAATTAACACTGGCCAAATTCATGAAATGTGCCTCACAAAGGGGTAGAAAACATCAGAAAGGGAGAAAATGTTGGCAATTTATCCTTTTCCCACAATGATTACAAAAACCTTCTTCAACCAGGTCGTAGAAGTAACGAACTGCAGCCTAGGAGTGAATTCAAATAAACAGATAGATTGATTTCATTGTTGGACTATTGAAAACGTCATCTTCTATTTAGAATCTGATTGCACTGTATTCAACCTATTCCGTAATTCCAAATTTTGTCCTTTCAATGCCTCGTTTTCTGCCTTTAATTTCAGATATTCTGTAATGTCAAAATCTTTCTCACCTCCACTGCTGAGAGAATTACTATCTGAGCTATGTCTAGATTGCTTATCCAAATCTTTTCCACTTTTTCTAGCCTGTTCCACAAGTTCTAATTTCAATTCTAATTCCACATAATCACGCACTAATTCCTCTTTTGATCTGTTCATAAGCTCTTGTTTTCTAATATCATTAAATGTATCTAAGAAGTTTTTGTGTTGAAATCCATCATTCTCGTCCTCTTCATAGAAATCTGATGAAGAATCTGTTGAAACATTGGAATCTTTTGAATTGTGACGATGTAGATCTGGTGATATTGCTTCGTGATCTTCCATTAAAAACTGAGTTGTGTTATATGGGGCTACCGGGTGACCAGACAAAAAAGCTTCTTCCCTTTTCTGATTGGCTCTCTTTGTTTCCTTCTCCTCTAATTCCTGTTTTTCACTCCAACTCATTTTGTCATACGGTTTCCATTTTCGATGGTTTTTGCCTCCCCTCCGCCTTCTATGTTTACGTTTTTGTTTCTTTGTGTCTTGGTTGCTTTCAGAATCACTCTCTCTAGACTTGTCGTTGCTTTTCCCTGAGAAAAAAAAAGAAATTATAACCATTTACAAACAGAAGCACCCACATAAGACAACTTTGGTATGACCGTATCTCACCATCCAAATTATTCCACAAATAACAAAAACAAGGTCTGTAACTCTAGTCCAAATTCAGAGTAGATTCTAATTAGATCTATTTATGACAAAATATGACTCAAAAATTGCAGTTTAATTTGGAAGGGAAGAAGACATTGTGGGAAAAGGATTCTCCTTTTCTCACAATGTTTTCTACCCCAATGGAAACGAATTTTGTTTTTTGAGTTACGTTAATTTTGTCTGCAAGTGCTTTCAATTTGGACCAGTCTAAAATTTTGTTGTTTCGTAAAGAGTTAACTATCCTTACCCATAACCCTGTTTGAACCACCCTGAGAATGAGACTTTACAAAACAGTGTCGGAAAAAGGCGAAAACGATAGATCATATAATCAGCGTTTTCTCTCCCCCCCCCCCCCCCCTTTCTGCCCTTGTAAAGCTAAAACCATCACACTCGTCGGCAAACATTTTGAATTAATAAAAATTTACAGTCTAATTTACGTTTGGCATTGCACTCCGTAAACATCCGATAACACTTCCATCTTTTAACGAATGAACTGAGTGGATGTGTCGTCTGCATTCTTCAGACTTCAACTTCATTTTAAAAATAAAACCTTGTGCTTTATACATGTCGTCTGCTAAAACACCGATTTATAATCTATCACAAAATCTTGGAAATCTTTACACTCTTAGTCTTACAAAGATAACCTGAACTCACCATTATCGGACAATGGTATCGTGGTCTCATCATCTTGTTTGCAATCCGTCGACATTCTAATATTGGACTCGTCCGAAAGAGGTGTATCGGTATGAACCTTCTTATTTTCCTTGTCCGATGTTTTGTGGTCACCCGGTGAATAATCCGCTACCATCATCACTTCCTCGCTGTTTTGTTCCGACATTGGTAATATTAAACAGAATCAGATGATTTCCAAGTGGGCAACTTTGCATGATAAAGACTCTTTCGGCGCAGCTGCCACTTGACAACTAACCACCTCTCGTGCGATATCGATATTTATAGTAAGATGTGGTAAGATTTCCTGCGCAATAAAAATAGTTCTAAACTTCGGCCAATATTGGCGTTGCTGTTTATCAAACAAATTATACTATTTCAGTTCATGGTTAAGTAGCATATTAGTATCCCATAATTGCAATATTTGGTATGGCCAATCAAGAATAGATGCAGTTACATACATGTGTATTGTCGGAGTAATTTATTGTAATTCGAAAATAGGCCCGTATTATTTTTTTTTGTAACCACGGTAGTACAGTATGGACGCGTAATATTATTTTATGTGGGGTTACAATGTTTAATATCATAGATCAAAATATGATAATTTTTCTTTCAACGTGAAAGATTCTGCTTGGTTGACAGGTAATGTGTAGGACTCGCAGCTGACACGTCCCGGACTTACTGAAAGTGCAAGGACTTCAAAACGGTGTCCTTGGGCAAGACAATTCAGGGCCTTTACCCCAGTGGTAGTGATTGAAACCCTGACCCTGACATGCGTGAATATGAGAGCCATTTTATCCTAATATGACTGAAATAATATTAAAGGCAGCACAAAACACTGTTCAATCAATCGATGGCTTGAAGTTTTGAATAAAAGTAGTTCATGCATTTTAAGTTTTTCGCAGTTCAACATTGTGCTCTTATTAAATAAAACGTGTAGCATATATATGGTAGTGAATCAAGAGCCAGCTGGGATTTTTTCGATGTTTATGATCGTCTCCACATATTCTGTCAAGATTTTTTGTAAGAGGTCGTTTCCAATTTATTCACGGCCTAACGCTAAAGTGAATAGTGTTTTGAGCATGGTTTTGATTCGTCGTAACGACGGTTTGTTTGGGGTGGTGGTAGTGGGGAGGGGTGGGGGGCGTGTAATCAAAGAAGAGGAATAACTCTTAGAAACTCTTTCAGAGTCCGTTTCCCCTCGAATAGAGTTGCTTCCCTTACATAAAAAAAAGGGAGATTTCTTTCTGAAAGATTTTCCTACCTCCAGCATCTCTCAAATCTGATCAAAGGACAAAACACTTTATCAGAGGAAAAAAAATATATATTTTAAAGTTGATTTGGGGACACAAAGACATTCATTTGAAAACTGGGGAAAAAAAAAAACATAACATAAGTCAGTCCAAATCATTTCTGGAACAAACGAAGGCCTAAAGCTTTAAACCCTTTACCCCATACAGCATTTCTATGGTATCTCTAATTGACCCTAAATTACAGCAAGGATGATGCCATTTCTTATGTGTATATGACATCTTTTGATAGTGTAGAAAACATTGTGGCAAAAGGTGAAATTGCTCGTCTTATATGCTACCATTCATTCCCTACTTTTGATGACCTTGCGAAAGAAGCCTTTAAAAAACATTGTGGGAAAAATGCTGATAACCAGCATTTTCTCCTTTTCCCACAATGTTTTCTATCCTTCACAAAGCAAATTTCAAATTTTCTGTCTCTTTTATTTTGTCATCTGCAAATGCTTTCGACTTGAACAACCAAAAAAATTCTGTCGTTTAGTAATGAATTAAATGATGGGATTAGCTCTTAACTCTCTACCAGATGAGATAATTTTGGTCTGCTGAAATTGAAAGAATTTGCAGACGACAAATTTAGAGTTGCCAAAAAGGTGGTATTTTTATCAATAAGGGAAGAAAAAACTGTGGAAAATGGAGAAAATGCTTGTTATGAGCATTTTCTCCTTTTTCCACATTGTTTTCAAAAGCCTCCAACCTCATTGGAAAAGGATTAATAGGGTGTAAAGCATTGTTGGAAAAGGAGAAAATGTTGGTTACTCTTTGCCAGGTTGTTTAACCCTTTACCTAGCCTGGCATTCAGGCCCTGCATTCAAGTCATTCTAATAAACAAGGTACACAACTACAGCAAAGTCACAGAAATATGTATTGTTATTTGCCCTTCTTCTGAAATACAGAGTTAAATCAGACATTCAGATTGAGAACAATGAGGACACAGAGTTTTCGGTTTGCAGTTTTACTTGATGATTTCGTTTTAATGAAAAGGCTCTATGAACCCTTTAACAAACAATCCCTGGTTTTTACGGCCCTGAGAGAGAAGCCTTTTGAAAACATTGTGGGAAAAGGAGAAAATGCTGGTAACCAGCATTTTCTCCTTTTCCCACAATGTTTTCTATCCTATCGGAAACAAATTTAAATTTTTAAGCTTCGTTTAGTTTGTCGTGGGCAAGTGTTTTCACTTTGGACCAGTCTAAAATTTTGTCGTTTGGGAAAGGGTTAAATGGACTGACACCAGTCTACCCTTTACCACACAACAAAGGTTTTTGACAGCGTGTTCAAAGGCATTCAATCTCAGAGCCGTAAAACCCCGGGCTTATCTGGGAAAGGGTTAATAACCAGTCGATATAGCTCAGTAGGTAGAGCATAGGACTGATGAACACAATGTTTCGAGTCATTACAGGTTGTTGGTTGGAATCCCCAGCTGGCCAACTAAAATTTTTAATAATCTTTCAGATGAGACATTAAACCAAGGTCCTGTGTGACGGTGCTATACGCCAAGCATGTTAAAGTACCGGGCGAAGCTCTCAATAGTTTTGACCTGTATCCTTGCACTATCCCCCTTAACAACTAACCATCTTTTGGAGGCGTTGCTCGGATGGGCAACCCGTAGGGTCGACAAATAAACGGAAATAACCAACCAGAGGGTTAATAGTGTATAAATTATGGTGGAAGAAAGAGAAAATGTTGGTTACCATTTTCCAGGTTGTTTAACTCATTACCACAAAAGAAAATTTTAGACTGGTCCAAATTGAAAGCATTTGCAGACGACAAAATAAAAGTAACTGAAAATTTGAAATTTGTTTTGTGAAGGGTAGAAAACATTGTGGGAAAAGGAGAAAATGCTGGTTACCAGCATTTTCTCCTTTTCCCACAATGTTTTCAAAAGTCTTCTTTCTCAGGGGCGTCAAAAGTAGGGATTGTGTGGTAATGGGTTAACCCTTTACCACACAACAAGTTTGAGATCCATTTACAGTGAAAGCATTTGTAGATGAGAAACTGAACGTAACTGAAAGAATGGGATTTGCTGCTGAAAAAAGTATGAAACATTATGGGTAAAGGAGAAAATCACGGTTAGCAACATTTTCTTGTATCCCCAAAATGATGTATACCCTTCAATCAAAAGACAAATACTACAGTTTTGGGTACATTTAACCGTTTACCAAACAACAAAATTTTGGACTAGTGGAAGCACTTAAAGATGACAATATAAAAGTACCGGTAGCTCAAAAATTGAAATTTCTCACTAGCAGGGTATAAAACATTGTGGGAAAAGGAGAAAATGCTGGTTACCAGCATTTTCTCCTTTTCCCACAATGTTTTCAAAAGGCTTAATATCTCAGGTTTGTAAAAACCAGGGACTGTTTGGTAAAGGGTTAAATCTTTATTACATTGAAAGTATTTGCAGACAACAATTTCAATGTGGCACAAATGATGCAACTTATTCTTCTTTGATTGGGTAGAAAGGGTAAAAGATGAGAATGCATGTTATCAGCTTCTTCTCCTTTTACCACAATGTTTTCTAACTTTCAAAGACCAGTCCCATCATTTGCTACACTTCTACTTTTTACTCTGCAAATGCCTAAGCTCTTCACCACACAATTCAGACTGTTAACAACCCGGAGATAGAAGCCTATAGAAAACATTGAGGGAAAAAGAAAAGAGAACCAGCATTTTCTCCTTTTCCCACAATATTTTCTACCTAATCAAAGTCGGGAATCAACATTTTACCAAGATTTAAATTGTCGTATGCATATGCTTTGCCTTTTGTTCAGTCCCAAAATTTGTCGTTTGGTAAAGAGTTGCAGTTGAACAGATGAAAAATGTTTTAATTTGGCACTGTTGAAAGGCTGACATTTGATAGACAATATTAAAAATTACAAAATCTTTGTTCTTTTTCTGTATTTTTATTGCTTGATAATTATGATCTTACCAAACATGGTGCACAATCTTACATAGTTATCATGTATCATTCTCTATTTAATTTTCAACCAAAAATGTTTCAATTAATATTTTAATGAACAACAGTATTTTAGGCTCGTCCAAATCGAAAGCATTTGCAGACGAAAAAATAAAAGTGACTGAAAATTTAAAATTTGGTTTTGGAAGGGTAAAAAACATTGTGGGAAAAGGAGAAAATGCTGGTTACCAGCATTTTCTCCTTTTCCCATAATGTTTTCTAAAGGCTTCTTTCTCAGGGTCGTCAAAAGTAGGGATTGGGTGGTAATGGATTAATTCTTTACCACACTATTCCAAGTTTTAAGGACCCTAAAAATTATGTTTAAAAACATTGTGGGAAAAAGAGAAAAACTTCTGACATATTGATACTGAAGGGACTTGCAGATGACCAAACAAATGTTCTCCGAAATTCGATTTATCGTTTCAAAGGGTATAAAACGTTGCAGGGGGAGAAAACACTAGTTACCAGCATTTTTTTCTTTTCTCACAATGTTTTTTTTTTTCATTTCAGTGTGGCTAAAAGGAAATGACAAAATGGCTTCTTATTACCAAACTATCCCGAGTTTTACAACCCTGCGATAGAAGCCTTTTGAAAACATAGTTGGAAAAGGGGAAAATGCCAGTGACCAGCATTTTCTCCTTTTCCACAATGTTTTTTACACTGCTGGAAACAAAATTTCATTTTCAAGTTAGGTTTATTTTGATGCATCTTTTCTTTCAAAGGGTAGAAATCACTGTGAGAAAAGGAGGAAATGCTGGTTACCAGCATTTTCACCTTTTCGCAGTGTTTTCAAAAGGCTTCTTCCTCAGGGGAGATAAAAGTGGGCATTGTATGGTAAAGGGTTAAAAATGTAATTGCTTGGTATGAAAGTGAACATAATTATCTCTTTACCACATAATCCCCGACTTATAATGACCATGAGAAAGAAGCCCTCAGAAAACATTGTGGGAAAAGGAGAAAATGCTTGTAACCAGCATTTTCTCCTTTCCCCACAATGTTTTCTTCCCTTCCAAAAACAAATTTCAAATTTTTAGTCACATTTATTTTGTCATCTGCAAATGCTTCCAATCTGAACTAGTCTAAAATTATGTTGTTTGGTAAAGAGTTAAAAATGTAATTGCTTGGTATGAAGGTTAACATATTTATACAAAGGACAAGGTTGCGTAGAAATCTTGTAACAAGCTTGTCTAATTTTGCATTTTTTCCCTTCCCTCAAAAGTATCCAACAGCAGGCCACAAAAAACATCTAAGAATAAAATGTTAAGTGTTTCAGAAATAGCTTGAGGTTTCATTGTTAATCCTTTACCAAACTATCCTGAGTTTTTATGACACTGCGATAGAAGCCTTTTGAAAACATTATTGAAAAAGGAGAAAATGCTGGTGACCAGCATTTTCTCCTTTTCCCACAATGTTTTTTACCCTGCTGGCAACAAATTTTCGTTTTTTGATTTAGGTTTATTTCGTTGTCTTCAAGCAAACACTATATTTCTTTTATTGCACAAACGCGTAAATATAAAATTCTTAGAAAAGTATGGGTCAATCAACTGTTGTAAACATTATAGCTTTCAATTTGGACGTCTAAAATTTTGTCGTTTGATAAAGGGTGGGTTAAACTTTTGGCGGGTTATTCAACAAGCAAATCCTATTTTGCCACATTTCCCCCCTCAAAAAAAGCCAAATGTAATGCGTAAGAAACAACTAAGGATGGAATATAATGTGTTTCGGAAATAGCTTGATGTCTCCATGTAAACTATTGGCAGCTTATTTCATGAGGAAGTGTGCGAAGATGAAGTCACTGGCTGTTCACTTAAAGAAGAGAGAGCTAGGTCTGTCCATTTTTGTTCTTGCTCTGTTAGAGTTTCTGTTGATGGTCCATTTTCCTGCTCTATTTCTGGCAGTTCCATCTGAGGTACCGCTATGTCTTCATCAGGAAGTTCATCCTTACGCCACTCATCATCCACAATGTCTATTAAACGTCCATCTCGGGTCACCTGACTGTCCATATTAGTACTGGAAAATAAAGTTTTGAATAGATGAAGATCTTTATTGATCCCTTAACAGACAATCCAAAATTTAATAACTTTTGAAAACACCATGTAAAAAGGAGAAAATGCTGGATATCCGCATTTTCTCCTTTTTACATGGTGTTTTCAAAAGCCTTTTCCCATGACATTTTCTATCGTTTCAAGTACAGTAGAATCATTTGAGCTACATTTTTTTAATTTTGTCTGCATATGTTTTGAATTTAGTCTATTCCAATATTATAGAACTAATTCTAGACTTTTGACCAAATGCTCAATCTTACTTTTATACAATGTAGAATATTTCATACCCCTAATAAAACATTGTAACAAAGAACAGGTCATTGCAAAAATGATTTATCACGTTCCCTTTGAATGATGTTATCTACAATATTCAAAGGCAATATTTTCCATCCCTTCACAGAGCTCCAGGTAAGAGGGAGTGATGGTCTTCTAAATCTGTTATTTCTCTTCCAAAACCTATGTTGCGGATAATGATTAGAATCGTCTCAATGAGACGATTCTAATGAGTACCCATAACATAGGGTTTAGTGGAGAATTATTAATCTACTATTTTTCAGTTTGAAATCAAAATCAGCTCTGACTTCAATTACTTTCCTTTAGTGTACTTTTCACGAATTGAAATATTGTAAGTCTGAAAATTCCTATAGAATGGTCATAGATCTAGGGTGCCCAAATTTATTGCATTGTGTCCTTAACCATAAATAAGATCAGGTCAAATACTGGGGCAGTTTTCATGTTGAACTTGAAAATGAATGTACATGTATATCAGTAAGTTTTATTTCTGTGACAGTCAGTTTCATGGATCAAGTCCCTACAGGTACCCTATCTGAAAGAAATATAGAGAAATATTCATTACGTATGTATATTTCGTCAGGATTTAGAACTCACAGGACGTGATCCTACACAGGTTTTCGCACATCGAACTTGGACTTTTTATTGAAATTAGTTTCCAGCTTTTGTACGCAAATCATATAAAGAAATAGATAAAATCGGGAACCGGCAATCTGAAGCAATCATAACCTTCACTGACATGCGCACTTCTCTATATGGGTCACATTTGTTTACGTTTTTATCGGCCTTATGTCAATTAATCTTCAACCGTGTTAAGTGAAAGGCAAGAGTTGAGTGTAGCAGAAAAATAAAAGTATACAATAACAATGAGTTTGCGGCCTTTTTTAACAAAGCAGTGTTTTCTTAACGGCGAATTGACATGTCGATCGATATTTACGGCGGCACAGCTTCGAACGTCTTCGATATTGAACGTACGTCACAAGAATTACAGAAGCCGGATAAAATCTCGTGCATTTCTTGACAGATTTATGTATAATCAGTACCAAGAAACATGCAGGAAAATGTCAACCCAGCTTTTTGCTGGCAAGGAGAAAGATTTAATATTCAGACAAGTAAGTTTTTATTTAGATCTATCTTTTTTGCTTTTAAACTTTGTATAAAGATTGCAGACGAAGTTTTCGTCCAGAAGACTGCCAGAACTGAAAGTCCTGAATTATGTTGCTCGTAGCATAGACATCGTACTGGCCAATTTCTTCACCGGAAAGACAAAAAAAATAGTCATACAGTAGTTCTATAATAAAGATTTACAAATGTACACAATTCTGTTTACTGATGAAGTGATGATTAGATCTAGTATCAAGAAAAGTCGCTGATTGGTCATTTTTGGCCTTGCTTAAATTAATTTGTCGTCTGCAGCTACTTCAAATTTTGGAAAGTGTAAACTTTTGAGTGTAATCTGGAGTCTTGTGCCAAAGTTGTTTTACATCTACTCAGATCTATAGATCTGCAACAATTCCATTTGTGTGTTTCTTTATTAAAGTTGGCTATTTAGAATTTTCACATCACACCAAATTAAAAAAAATATATATCATTGAAATTTATATGAAAAAACAATACAAATCATCAATAATCAAGAATTATAAAATTACAAAAAAAAATTTTCTTGATGGTATTCCCTTAAAAGGCTACGTAGCCTCTTAAGCTATTTTCAGATTTCGCGCCAAAAATCAATAAAGCATTGTGGGGATGTCAAGTGACTGGCATGTGAATAATAACGCTTAAATTCCATTACATAATAAACATGTAATAATTATTTTCCATAATGTCTTCTTTATTTAAAATTTGTCTGTGTTTTCCTGTATTTAAATGAGAGAACTGATATAAATCTAAAAATAGAACATGTCTCCCATTGGTGTCAACCTGGTCCGTAATAAATCTCTAATTTCTCGTGTTATCGGATGGTTTTCTACTACTGGGGTTTATGAACGCAAATTAAAAAGGCTATGGGAGTATAAGGATGATTTTTTTTGCATTTTTGTAAAATTTTCGATCCAAAATCTGAGGGGCCACCTTTAAGACACAAAATAAGCCAAAACATTAATATTTTTTATCATATATTCTCAAAATAATGATGAGCACTGCCTGTTTTTTGTGTCCATGCAGAGATCATGTATTAACATAATGTTATATAGAATCCCTGGTCCATGGTCAAGACACTTCAGAGTTCCATAATTCTAGAACTGATGAAACCGGGGTTATCCGTGAATAATTGAGTTTTTTACCATGATAAGAGTACCTAGGATACTCTTTAACCATTTACCACACAATGACACCTTTTGACGCTCCTGGAAAAGAAGCCTTTATAAAACATTGTGGCAAAAGGAGAAAATGCTGGTAATCAGCATTTTCTCCTTTTATCACAAAGTTTTCTAGTCTATCAAAGAAAAAAATTGCCGCATTTGACCTACTATGAAATTGTCGTCTGCAAATGCTTTTAATTTGGATGGGTCTTAAATTTTGCCATGTGATAAAGGGTTAAACCAGTGAAAAAAACATGTCTATACAGTACAATTAATACAGTTTGAAATTGGAAAAATAAAGTCACGTGCAGCAACCAACATTTTCTCTTTTCCCCTCAAGGTTTTCTTAATTTCAACCCTTTCAAATACAGGTAATTTTCGTATGAGGCAATCCGCATATCCTGAATTTTAAGGTCTGCAAATGTTTTTTAGTTAAGCCCCTTTTTCACAGAGCATGTCTTATATATAAGAATACAGAAAATCAGAATAGGTAGATTTTAGAGAAACAATATAGATTTAGCATGGTTGAATGACCTCACAAACCTGTTTATCAGTCAGACAAAATTTTGTAAATCGACCTATGGCGAAAAAGTTCTGTGTGACTGACCCAGACTTGTCTCGGTTGGTTGAAAGGCCAAAACTGTGGAAGTTTATGTCTGTTTTTGGTGAAATATGTTTTGAATGGTGTTTTACGCCGCTTTCAACAGTATTTCAGTCATATCACGGTGACAGTTCACATATTCATGTTTCCTGGGTTTGACTAGTAAGGACACTCCTGTGAAAAAAATCCAGTGGAGCCAGCAAGGCTAGAACCTGGGACCTCCAGGTCAAAAGTCCTACACTTTACCACTGAGCCACACAGGACCCCGATGAAATATGTGAATGCCTGTACCAAACAATCTGTTGTCTGCGTATGTCATATTCTTCTAAGATTTGTAGAATGCCATCTAGCTGGAGATAAAGGAGATAAAGTGAATGAAAATTTGAAATTTGTTTTGTGAAGGGTAGAAAACATTGTGGGAAAAGGAGAAAATGCTGGTTACCAGCATTTTCTCCTTTTCCCCACAATGTTTTCTAAAGGCTTCTTTCTCAGGGGCGTCAAAAGTAGGGATTGTGTGGTAATGGGTTAATTAGACATCTGCAAATGCTTTAGTTTAAACATATTTATTATGCCCCCCTTTCGAAGAAATGGGGGTATATTGCTTTGCACTTGACGGTCCGTCGGTCCGTCGGTCCGTAGACCAAGTTTGTCCAGAGCATAACTCAAAAACTATTTCAGGTATCATCTTGAAACTTCATAGGTGGATAGATCTCATTAAGGAGAAGTGCAGTGCACAAGAACCATAACTCTGCCCATCATATTTTTGGAGTTATTGCCCTTTGTTGATTTTCATACTTAATTTTTGTCCGGAGCATAACTCAAAATCTATTTCAGGTATCATCTTGAAACTACATAGGTGCATAGATCTCATTAAGGAGAAGCGCAGTGCAAAAGAACAACAACTCTGCCCATCATATTTTTGGAGTTATTGCCATTTGTTGATTTTCATACTTAATTTTTGTCCGGAGCATAACTCAAAAAACTATTTCAGGTATCATCTTGAAACTACATAGGTGGATAGATCTCATTAAGGAGAAGTGCAGTGTACAAGAACCATAACTCTGCCCATCATATTTTTGGAGTTATTGCCGTTTGTTGATTTTCATAGTTAATTTTTGTCCAGAGCATAACTCAAAAAGTATTTTAGGTATCACCTTGAAACTTCATAGGTGGATAGATCTCATTAAGGAGAAGTGAAGTGCACAAGTACCATAACTCTGCCCATCATATTTTTGGAGTTATTGCCCTTTGTTGATTTTCATATTAAATTTTTGTCCGGAGCATAACTCTAAAAGTATTTCAGGTATCACCTTGAAACCTTAAATGTGAAAAGATCTTATTAAGGAGAAGTGCAGTGCACAAGTACCATAACTCTGCCTATCATATTTTTGGAGTTATTGCTCTTTGTTGATGTTCAGACTTAATTTTGTCCGGAGCATAACTCAAAAAGTATTTCAGGTATCATCTTGAAACTACATAGGTGGATAGATCTCATTAAGGAGAAGTGCAGTGCACAAGAACAACAACTCTGCCCATCATATTTATGGAGTTATTGCCCTTTGTTGATTTTCATACTTAATTTTTGTACGGAGCATAACTCTAAAAGTATTTCAGGTATTATCTTAAAACCTCATAGGTGGATAGATCTTACTAAGGAGAAGTGCAGTGCACAAGTACCATAACTCTGCGCATCATATTTTTGGAGTTATTGCCCTTTGTTGATTTTCATAGTTAATTTTTGTCTGGAGCATAACTCAAAAAGTATTTCAGGTATCACCTTGAAACCTCATAGGTGGATTAAGCTTATTAAGGAGAAGTGCAGTGTATAAGAACCATAACTCTGCCCATTATATTTTTGGAGCTTTTGCCCTTTGTTGATTTACATACTTAATTTTTGTCCAGAGCATAACTCAAAAGGTTTTTCAGGTATCATCTTGAAACTTTATATGTGGATAGATCTTATTCAGGAGAAGTGCATTGCACAAGAACCATAACTCTGCCCATTATATTTTTGCAATTACTGCCCTTTGTTGATTTTCGTACTTATTTTTTTTCCGGAGCATAACTCAAAAAAGTATGTGAGGTAAAATCATGAAACTTTAAAAGTTGATAGTTCACATTTATAAATGGGAAGTACAGTGCCCAAGAATTGTTAATTTATCATTAATAATTTTTGAGTAATTACCCTTTCTTCGTTTTTACACTTTGAACGTAAGAGTTTTTAATCACATTGGATGCCATTAGGGGGGCATACATGTTTTACAAACATCTCTTGTTTTACATTGATTGAGAAACAAGTTCTTACAACTTATACTAATCTCTCTCGATTCTGCTTCCTGGGAACTACACCAGTACTCGCGCCGAATGTGTGGGCCAATGAAAAATCCCAAAGTTGACACCCGCTCCCGGGTACCGAACTCAGGACCTTTAGGTTATGAGGCCGACGCTCTACCTCACGACCACGGACCCCACTAATGCAAATGCTTTCAATTTAGGCCAGTCTAAAATATTGTCGTTTGGTAAAGGGTTAAATGGCTGTGTATATAGTACCACTGCAGGATGGAGACTCGCTTCATTTATGATCTAGTATATAAGAGTGGACAGGATAGATCAAAGATTAGACTGCACACTGTGTGCAGTCTGATCTTAATCTACACTGTCCACAAAGGCTTCTGGTGTGCTGAACAGTAAGAAAATTGTTAAAACTTTGGATTATTCAACTTATTCTGACATTTCAGCTGTTAGAGTACAAGTCGTTCACCTATACGTATCTACTTGCCGACCCCGACACCAAGGAGGCTGTTCTTATTGATCCAGTCATTGAGACGGTAGAGCGAGATGTCAAACTTGTCAAGGACATGGGCTTGAATCTTATTTATGGAGGTTATCATTAATTTCTTCATTTTCTTCTTTCTTCAACTTTCATAATGCAGCAAAATTTTAGGATGGACCCATTTTCTCCTTTTCTCACATTTTTAGCTCTACTGGCTGAAAGCCAGCAGAGCTTATGTCATGGTGTGGTTTCCATCTGTCTGTCCATCCGTTAGTCTTTTTCTTGTTTACGCGATAAAGTCTTCATTTTTGGTCAGATTTCGGTGAAACTTACACAGTTTGTTTATCTCATCAATAGCTTTAACCCTCTTGATTGTGGAAAAAATTCGACAAACAGTATGGGAAAAGTAGCCATTTTGAATTGAACAATTTCATTGCTTGTTTACATGATAAAGTATTTATCTGTGATCAGATTTTTATGAATTTTTCAGCTTGCTTATCCCACCAATATCTTTTTAACCCTGTTGAGTTTGAAAAAAATTCAACAAACAGTAATGGAAAAGTAGCCATTTTGAGTTGAAAATGTCAATTTTTTGTCTTTTTGCGTGATGAATTCCTATGTATGCTTTATTTAAAAAAGCAAACTCTCTGCCAGTAGAGCATATTCAAGGCCCTTCAGGGCCTTCTAGTTTTCTAATCCTATCACGGAGTCGGACAGGAATTATCATTGGCATTACATTTAACCCTTTACCACACAGCAGAATTTTAGACCTATCGAAATCAAAAGTTTTCAAAAGGCCTTTCCCTACGGGTCGTTGAAGGTCATCTCGATGAGATGATTCTAATGAGTATCCACAACATATAGAGTTTAGCGGAGAATAATTTATATTTTCAATTTTGAAATCAAAATAATTCCCACCTATCTGGAGCTCTGTCATAGGTGTTTAACCCATTACCACACAATCCCTACTTTTGACTACCCTAAGAAAGAAGCCTTTTGAAAACCTTGTGGGAAAACAGAGAAAATGCTGGTAACCAGCATTTTCTCCTTTTCCCACAAGGTTTTCTACCCTTCACAAAACATATTTCAAATTTTCAGTCACTTTTATTTTGTAGTCTGCAAATGCTTTCGACTAGGACAAACCTAAAATTTTGTCATGTGGTAAAGGGTTAAATAAATGAAATGATAATTCTTTTTTTAGTGAATACACATGTACATGCAGACCACATCACTGGTACTGGTATGATCAAAGATAAAATTCCAACCTGTAAAAGTGTGATAAGTGAAGTTTCCAGAGCACATGCAGATATTAAACTGAAACATGGGGATAAAATCAAATTTGGGAAGTATGAACTAGAGGCCAGAAGTACGCCAGGTCATACAGGGGGTAAGTAGTGTCCAACCTCCGGTGTTTGAGCCATGCTCTGTGAGAAGGGGCTTAATGCATTTGCAAAAAGTATCAACCCAGGTGAGCTTGTGCAATTTGCACAGGCAAACCTGTGCCGAAACCTTTCGCTTTTTAGCACACCTTAGCACAACATGCTCAAGGGCAGCTTTTAGGATCACCTGGTGTCCGTCATGCGTTGTCAACAAAATCTTTAAACATCAACTCCTCCTAAATCGCCAGGCCAATTTGGACCGAATGTGGCTGGAGTCTCCCTTTTGGAGATCCTCTTTAAAAACTGTTCACAGAATTTGATTCCATTTTGCCATGGCAAGCAAATGGAATTTTCTAAGAAATTCTTTAAAAATCTTCTAGTCTGAAACGGCGGGTCAGATTTTGAAATAATTTCACAGAGATGTACCTTCCGTGACCGTTTTCAAAAATTGTTTGCAAAATTTTGATCCTTCAAGAAACGTGGCTCTGGTGAATGGAGGCTACTTGCACTATACTGAAATGAAAAAATTCTTAAAAATTCTTCTCCTCTGAAAGGGCCGGTCAGATTTTGAAATAATTTCACAGATATGTTACTAGGGTAACCCTTTCCAAAACTTATTTGCGGAATTTTGATCCATCAAGAAACATGGCTCTGGCTAATGGGGGCTACTTGCACTAGAAATGAAGAAATTCTTAAAAAATCTTCTTCTCTGAAAGGGTTGGTCAGATTTTGAAATAACTTCACAGAAATGTTTCTTGGGAAACCTCTTTCGCAAATTGTTCGAGAAGTTTTTATCCATCAAAAAACATGGCTCTGATGGTTCTGGGTTATTTACACTATACGGACATGAAGAAATTCTTAAAAATTCTTTTTCTCTGAAACCACTTGTCAGATTTAGAAATGATTACACAGCAATGTTTCTTGGGTGACTCTGTTCAAAAGGTGTTCACAAAATTCTGATCTGTCAAGAAACATGGCTCTGATGGTAGGGACTACAGTGTATTTGCACTACAGGGACATGAAGAGGAACTTCTTAATTCTTCTTCTCTGGAACGGCTGGTCAGGTTTTGAAATAATTTTACCGAAATGTTCCTAATGTGACCCTTTTGAAAACTTGTTAGGGAAATTTTTACCCGTCAAAAATCAACAGCCAATTCTTGACACCTGCATGTGAGGCTCTTGTTTATGTTTTCAGTCACTAGCAAGCATGTGCCCTTTTCAAGAAATTGTCTTTGGGTGATCTACCGTATCCAAAAATTTATTTGCAGAATTTTGATTCATCAAAATCATTGCTTTGGTGATAATTGTAGGAGTGGTGACATATTTTGAATGACTTTTACAGGTGACCTTTTCCAAATTGCTTGGCATAATAATGATTTTGTTTCCAAAGTTCCAATACCTCATAAATTCAGGTGAGCAATCAAGGGCCATCTTGGCCCTTTTGTTTGGTAATTTTTCTGTATGTCAAAGGACCAGTATAGCTCAGGGTTCAGTCAGTTATCAGAAAATGTGGATTTTAACCCATAACCACACAATCCCTTTTAAAAAAACACTGTGGGAAAAGGAGAAAATGCTGGTAACCAGCATTTTCTCCTTTTTCCACATTGTTTTTTACCCTTCCCAGAACAAATTTCAATTTTTCAGTCTCCTTTATTTTGTTGTCTGCAAATGCTTTCAATTTGGACCAGTCTAAAATTTCTTGGGGGGGGGGGGGCATCATTAAGCCCCTTTTTCACAGAGCACAGCTCAGTCATTTTTTCCATAATCTCTCTGACCATAAAAATTAACCTTTGCAGGGCTAAAAAAATAAAATGAATACTCCCTTTCAGTACTTAACCATTTACAGCACATTATGTTTAGTGTTTAAATTGAAAAGATTTGTATTTCAAATGAATGATTATTAAATATACAGGCAACAGGTATGTTTAAATCCTAGTTTTGTGCTCTATTTGCGAAAGTATTTGAGTTCAAACTTGCTAACAAAATCTGTGTGGAACTTCAACTGCTTTTGTCTCTATCGCCTCTGTACCCAGAGGCGACAAGTCAAAAAGTAACATCACCTCTGGGGACAGTTATTTGTACTAGATATCACACATGCTCTGATATGTATATTTCAACAATAAAATCTATGGGTCAGCTAAGTTCAAGGCCAACACCATTTCCACATGCCAATTATTGACAGGATTAACTCTTTCCGAAACGACAAACTTTTGGACTAGACCAAATTGAAAGCATTTGCAGACAACAATTCAATTCTTGCTGAAAAGATGATTTCTGTCTATGATAGGGTAGAAAACATTGTGGGAAAAGGAGAAAATGCTGGTTACCAGCATTTTTTTCCTTTTCCCACAATGTTTTCAAAAGGCTACTATTCCAGACCCGTAAAAACCAGGGATTGTTTCGGAAAGGGTTAAATCTTAAATCTTATTGTCAACAATCATAATTAGCAATTTTTAACTTCACTGAATGCAAATAAAATATAGCCTCACTGACCAGATGAGTAGCTATGTTGTATTTCAGTAGCTTTTATGCCGATTTAACTCTCCAACATAATCAAGAGTTTCATAAAACTTGGGAAATAAGACTTATGAAAACATTGTGGGAAAGGAGAAAATGCAGGTAATCAGCATTTTCTCCTTTTCCCACCATGTTCTTGACCCCATCAAGTACAAATTTTGTCATTTGCGCCGAAGTATTTCATTAACCAGTTATATCATGGGGCTGATGGCTTTTGCAATTTATGAACCAACCAATGTTCTTTGTCAGGCAATCAGACTAAAATAAGCCAGCACTTTAAATGCACTCTGATCTTGGTCTGTATTTTGTAACATCAAGTTGTATGTGAGACTTCTCACAGCTTGTGTAGGTGCGCTGACAGCAGTGACATAACCTTAGCTATTAAAACAGCCTCAAAAGTTGAATATAGGCAAAGAAATGGTTTGTTTCTATGCCTTTTATTTTGACAGAAGCAGATTCTCAAATACAATATCTGCATCTTAAGCCTTTACCAAACGACAAAATTTTAGCCATATCCAAACTGAAAGCATTTGCAGACAAAAATTATAATGTGGTTCAGACACTGCAATCTTTCTCTCACAGGATAGAGAATGGTGTAGGAAAAGGAGAATATGCTGGTTACAACATTTTCTCCTTTTCCCCCATTGTTTTCAAAAGGCCTCTTTCCCAGGGTCGTTCAAAGTGGGGGGGGGTCATTAAGCCCCTTTTTCACAGAGCACAGCTCAGTCATTTTTTCCATAATCTTTCTGACCTAAAAATTAACCTTTGCAGGGCTAAAAAAATAAAATGAATACTCTCTTTCAGTACTTAACTATTTACAGCACAATGTCAACTTTGATTGTATTGAGTTAAATGCTGTCTGAATAGTTTATTTCCTATAACTTTGGTCAGTGCACCTAGGCATATGTTTCCTGGCTTTGTCACATGAGCACTTAACCCTTTCCCAAACAATCGCTGGTTTTAACGGGTCTGGAATAGTAGCCTTTTGCATCAGAGATGAGAAGTAAAAAATCAACAGATAGAAAGTTTGGCTCAACCAGATATCGCACTCACAACCACCGAGTCAAGATAAGTTTACCACTTAGATACCAGGCAGGCCAACTTATGAGGAAAAAACTTTTGCAAATAAGTCATTTTACTACAAAATCTTTTCTTTTGATGACTGTGATGACCAAACAAAAACCTGTTGAAAACCTGCTGAAATTCCATCATATGACTCCTTACCAAACAACCAAATTTTAGACTTGTTTTAATGCAAAGCAATAGTTTTAGAAGACATATTTTATATTTTTACTGAATCTGCCTTTGGAAGGATAGAAAACTTTATAGGAAAAGGAGAAAATGCTGGTTACCAGCATTTTCACCTTTTCCCATAATGTTTTCAAAAGAGTTCTTTCTCATGGTTGTTAAAAGTCAAGATTCTGTTTGTTAAAGGGCCAAGAAAATTTTGATTTGTTGGTTATAAATGCTTTCATTTTCAATAATTTTTTTTCTTTGGTAAATATTTAACTAAAACACAATATTGTTTTCATTTTGCAGTAGAACTTATCATAAGATATTCTGACAGTAGAAATTTCAACCGGTACTTACTAGCAAGTTCTCCTTTTCCCACAATGTTTTCAAAAGGCTTCTATCTCAGAGCCTTAAAAACCAGGGATTGTTTGGTAAAGGGTTAATGTATACCTTAACCTTTATTTATGGCAATTTTCTGCAACACTTTTAGCTCACTGGAGCACTTAGTGCTTTGGTGAGCTTTTGTTATTGTGATGCGTCTGTCATCCATTTTCATTTGTGTGTTGTCATTTGTAAGGGTATCGACAGATACTTTTTGTGCACTCTTAAGGCAACACTTTCAGTCCAATACTTATAAAATTTGGTGAGAATATTTGCCTTGATAAAGTCTTGAAGGAATCCGAAATTGGGTTGCATCAAGTCAGAGAGGAAGTCACTGGAGCAGATCTAGAGGCCACATTTTCAGCCACATGCATATGAAAATTGGTCAGAAATGTTTATCATGATGATATCTTGAACATATCCAAAAGAAGGTCAGTAAAGCTTATGTGTGTCCATTGTCTGCGCATGTCATATTCTTCGGAGATTCGACTCTCTTATATGACACATCACTATCCCCAAAAGCGGGTAGATTGCAATACATGTATTACGCTCTATAATGTTGCAATGTTGAAAATAGCTTTTATCAATACGTTTGAGGAGAAATGAGACCTGATTTAGCTCCAGATTTCTCTAAACTGCTGATCATAGCTTAGTGAATTACACGAGGTAGCGTTTTATTGAGTAAATCTTTGTTTTAGTTTTAAATTCAAAGTAACGGTTGTCGCGTAGGAAAGTGGATTGGCTCTGTACCCAGGATGCCCATATTAGATAGATGAGTATTTATAGAATGCCATCTAGTGGGAGATAATGATGTGCTTCACATCATCAGATCAAAAGGATCTCCTCAGTTTTATCAATTCCAGATGACTTCACTCAGGTTAGCACTCTAGGACCTAAGAACCTTTTGTTTTATACTGTCTTTTTAGCTCGCATTAACATGAAGTACCCAAGGTGAGCTTTTGTGATCATGCTCTGTCTGTCATCTATTGTGTGTCATTCATTGTCAAAAAGTCAACATATACCTTTTGTGGACTCTAGATGCCACATTTTCAGTCAGTCACTCATGAAACATGGTCAGAATGTTTGTCTTGATGATATCCTGGACAAGTTGGAATTTGCATTACATAGGGTCAAAAAGTGAGTCACTGGGCTAAATATTAAGAAAAAACCTGGTTTGTACCTCTAGAGTTCATAACAGTTAAATCTTTCCTTACCAAACAAGAACCATTTGGCATAAAGATACAAATGATTCAAGTTTCATAAAATAAGCCTGAAATGGGTCAAAAACTGGCTGGAAACTTCCTGAAAACATATTTAAATCTACTTTATCTTCTAGAATGAATGATTGCCATCCCCAACAATCGACTTTTCTGCCAATTTTGATTGACAGGTGTTCCACCGTCTTATCGGCCACTGCAAACACAGCATTTGGCGTCATGTAAACAAAAAAGTCTGACACAATTTGTTAGTGATATGTGATAATTTGATTGTGTCTATTTAAGTATAAAAACAGCCAACACTATTCGAATTGATAAGAAAGTTCGGGGAAAAAACTGTTGTAATTAACCTAGAGCGAAATATCAGCTAGAATAAAACTGAAATAAAATCTCACTCTCTTTGTATCTGATTCCATTTTCTGGTTAGCTTGTCAGGCTTGACAACTGATATACGGCATTACTAAGGGGGGCGGGCCAAACTCGCATTTACGGAAAGGTCATTTATCTTTTTAAGGCCAGCTGTGCTCTCAGGTATCGGCTTTTGTACTTTGGGTGCTCTCATCTTCTACCATTCATCCAATGAAATGCACACACATCAATAAATTCATTATTTTAAGTCATTCATTATTTTAGGTTGTATGACTTTTGTGTTACATGAGAAAGGGATGGCATTTACAGGAGATGCGTTATTGATCCGAGGTTGTGGAAGAACAGATTTTCAGGAAGGTAAAGTACTACTGCTGTTGAGTCAGACAGTATGGATCAGTGACCATGCTTCATTATTTATCTCTTTACCAAACAATCCCTCGTTTTTACGGCCCTGAAAAAGAAGCCTTTTGTAAACACTGTGGGTAAAGGAGAAAATTCTGGTAACCAGCATTTTCTGCTTTACCTGCAGTGTTTGCTACCCAACTGGAAACAGATTTTAAATTGTGACTTGCGTTTTTTTCTGTCATCTGCAACTGCTTTTACTTTTGACCAGCCTAAAATTTTGTTGTTTGGGAAAAGGTTATATGAGTCGTGCTCTTTTCATCGAAAAGGGGGGCTTCGTCCATCTGCCAAAAGCATTGACCCAGGCCAGCCTGTGCAGTCTGCACATGCTGGCGTTGGCAGAAACTTTTGGCTCTAGATAATTTTTCTGTTTGTCAAAGGACTAGTGTACCTCATGATTCCGTTGGTTGTTACAGAAGATATACTTAACCCATTACCACACAATGCCTACTTTTGACGACCCTGAGAAAGAAGCCTTCAGAAAACATTGTGGGAAAAGGAGAAAATGCTGGTAACCAGCATTTTCTCCTTTTCCCACAATATTTTCTGCCCTTTACAAAACAAATTTCAAATTTTCAGTCACTGTTATTCTGTCATGCTTTTGACTTGGACAAGCCTAAAATATTGTAATGAGTTAATAGATCTGTGATCATGTGATGACTTGCACGGTATCCTGCATCACAAAGATGCATTTAGCTCACTGTTCACAGGGCATGGCTCATATATATAATTATATAATTATATCTATAATGTTTAAGTTAATAGCATTTGCTGCAGACATATCAAATGATAGAACTAAAGTGTCTGAAAAATTGGTACCTGAAGGCTTAACCTGTGAGGAGACAACAAAATTTTTTGTTGTGTCTGAATTGAAAGCAGTTTATGATGACATTGTGGTAAAAGAAAATACTGATGATATTTTTCTTCTTTTCCAAAGTGTGTAAGAAATCCCTCTTCTGCAGTGGCATTACATCATAGGATTGTTTTGCAAAGAGACAGTATTTGATACTGAACTCATCACACCTCATCACATCTCTACATATTTTCAGGGGATTCATCCAAGTTGTATGAATCAGTTCATCAACAAATTTTCTCCTTGGACCCAGATTACAGGCTGTACCCAGCCCATGATTACACAGGTATGAACATATTGTTAGACAGGTAACTGAACACCACATTCAGTTCATCTAAAGATTTTTTTTACTTTTCATCTGCACAAACAAAAACATTGTGGGAAAAGGAGCAGTTGCTTGGTACAAGCAATCTCTCCATTTTAAACAACGTTTACCAGAGCTGTCAGTTGATTACCATGACATGAAAGATATTAATTTTGTAAACGTAATCTCTTTTCTAGCCGAGGAAAGTTTTTACGCGTGACAAATGAAATGTGACTCAAAAACTGAAATATGTCTTTGGAAGGGAGAAAACATTGTGGTAAAAGGAGAAAATGCTTATTTCTAGCATTTTCTCCTTTCCCTATTATTTTTTCCAAAAACCTTTGTCCTAAAGGTTGTTAAAACTCGGGATTGTTTGGTAAAGGGTTAAAGGTCAATTGTACAGTAACAGGGTCTAATTTGTCAATAAAGGGGTCACTGACCTTAAATTGAGAGAATGTTATTTACAAAAAGTTGTTTCGCTCACCGAGTTTTAACTTCATAATAATAACTTAACCCATTACCACTCATTGACACCTTCGAACGCCCCTTGGGAAGAAGCCTTTTGAAAACATTGTGGGAAAAGGAGAAAATGCTGGTAACCAGCATTTTTTTCTTTTCCCACAAAGTTTTCTACCCTATCAAAGCAAAATTGCACCATTTTAACAACTTAGAAATTGTTGTCTGCAAATGCTTTCAATTTAGATAGGTCTAAAATTTTGCTGTGTGGTACATGTAATAGGTTTGCATAGTTCAACTTAGTTAACCTCTTTATTGCACTTATATATTGAACTTTTATGTTTGCTGAAGTAATACAGCGGACAGAATATTAATCTTTTGTGACTCAATCCAACTTGTAACAGCTGAGCCAAGGTAGCTCAGCCTGTTGCATACAGAACTTGAGAACAGGATGTTGCTGGTTCGATCCTAGCGCAGCCAATTTCTTTTCATTGATTGATGATAGACTTTGCAACAAGATTCAGTGCTTTCCCACGGCTGATCATTGTTTTGATAATGTTTATGTGGGGGAAAGCAGCCAGTAGCTTGGAAAAAATATTGTGTGAAGTACTGGTTACAGATATTCCAGATAATCATGGATAGTTGCAATGGCTGCTCCAATAAAACTGAAATATTGTTGAAAACGGGTAAACACTAAGCAATTAACCCTTTCCCAAACGACAAATTTTAGACTCTTCCGAACTGAAAGAGTTTGCAGATGACAATTTTAACTTTCATTACAATGGTAGAAAATTATCCAAATGGGCAGAAAACACTGTGGGAAAAGGAGAAATTGCTCGTTTCGAGCAATTTCTCCTTTTCCCACAGTGTTTTCAAAAGACTTGTACTGCAGACACATAAAACAAGGGCTTGTTTGGGAACAATCCCTACTTTTGATGCCCCTGAGAAAGAAGCCTTTAGAAAACATGGTGGGAAAAGGAGAAAATGCTGGTAACCAGCATTTTCTCCTTTTCCCACCATGCTTTCTACCCTTCACAAAACAAATTTCAAATTTTCAGTCACTTTTATTTTGTCATCTGTAAACGCTTTCAATTTGGACCAGTCTAAAATATTGTCGTTTGGTAAAGGGTTAATGAAAAATTAAACATATTATGTAGTTATTTTGATGATTTCTGTTCTTGATATGGTAGAAAGCATTGTGGAAAAAGAGGAAAATGCTGGTTACCAGCACTTTCTCCTTTTGCCACAATGTTTTCAAAAAGCCTACACTTTCAGAGTTGTTAAAACTGGATTGCATGGTATAGAGTTAAGTTTGGGCTTCTTTGATAAAGGGTCAGTAGGTTGGTAATTAGGTCAACAGCATTTTCTCCTTTTCCCACAGTGTTTTCTACCCTTCCAAAATCAAAATTCAGCTTTTGATTCACATTTATTTTGTCGTCTGCAAATGCTTTCAATTTGGATTATTAGTTCAAAATTTTGTTGTTTGGTAAAGAGTTAAACAGCCCCGAGGAATAAAGCTTTTGGCAATATCATTGAGAAAGGATGTGCAATAGCATTTTCTAACCAGCATTTTCTCCTTTCTGCTGCAACTTTTTCTTGCTATTAGGGACAAATTGTCAGCTGGGCCACCTCTGTTATCTTTGAATGGGCCTCCCACAGAAAACTGCCGGCCCAGGTGGCTCAGTGGTGAGCGTGTTGGACTCATGACCTGGTGGTTGTGAGTTCGATACCTGGTTGAGGCGAACTTGCTTTTCGGAGGATTTTCGCCTCTCACATCTGCTGAAGCAAGTGAGAAAAGTAGTCGGTGGCTTTGGGAAGAAAGTTTTGTTAGTACTGGTATGAGAAAGCCAGGGAACACATGTGCGTCACCGACTGCCATGATATGACCTTAGCTTTTAAAGTGGCGTTAAAACCCAATGCAACCAACCAACCCACAGAAAACCAAAATTTTCATGGCATGATAATAGGACACAGTTACTTAACCCTTTCCCAAACTTTTGGACTAGACCAAATTGAATGCATTTGAAGACGACACTTCAACTCTTGCTTTTACCAACAATCTCTTTCTTTCACATAATGTATTCAAAGGCTTTTGTCTGGAGGGTCATTAACCTTTTACCAGACAACAGAATTTAAGCTTTGTCCATATTGAAAGCATTTGCAGACAAAAATTTCAATGTGGTTCAAACTGTACAATCATCTTGTGATGGAGAAAACATTTTGGGAAAAGGAGAAAATGCTGGTTACCAGCATTTTCTCCTTTTCCCGAAATGTTTTCAAAAGGCTTCTTTTCCAGGGTCATTAAAAAGCATCATTGTGTGGTAAAGGGTTAACACAGATGCTCATTGGAATGACTTTAATCAATGAACCAGTTGTTATTATCCCTAAAAAAATTGTGATTGAAAACATAATGGCGAAAGGAAATAATGTTGGTAATCGGCATTTTTTTGTATTCGATGTTTTCCTCCCTTTTAATCCTTTATTATACCCCCGCAAAACGAATGTTTTGCGGGGGTTATACTTGAATCAGCCCATCTGTCGATGTGTCCATCTGTCTGTGTCCGTCTGTGTAGGAAAAACTGTCAAAGCGCTGGCAGGGCTATTTAGTCCCATTTTAGTGACAGCTCTAGTTTCATAATCCTTTTGTCGGGTACCTCAGTCAATAGCATCTAGTACTTGAGAACACGGGGTCCAGGGTTCGATCCCTGGCTATGACCCCTGGCTCGGCCAATGTCTTTCCAAGGATTGATGATAGTCACTGTGACAGGATTCATTCTCTCCCAACACTGGGCATTGTTCGATGATGATCATGTGGGAAAGCAGCCAGTGGCTTGGAAAGAAAATTTTGTGAAGTGTAGTAAGTTAAGCTACAGGTATACATGGATAAGTGCACTGGCCACGGTGATAGAACTGAAATAATGTTGAAAACAGCATTTAACACCAACAATTATTCAGTCACAATCCTTTTCTTATGACGAACCTGAAGAAGAAAAGCTTTTGAGAAAATTGTTTGGAAAAGGAGAAAATGCAGGTCACCAGCATTTTCTCCTTTTCTTACCAGTACATTGGTTTTTACCCTTCACAAAACCAGTTCCATTTATGAGCCATATTTGTTTTGTTGTCTTCAAATGCTTTCAATTTGTAAGAGTCTAAATTTTGTTTTATGTTTACTGACAAATTTCTTTTTAAGTTATAATCAATTCGTCTTCTGCCACAATTTTCCGTGTTGGAGAGACTGAAAATTCATCGTTTGCAAAAAGAGAGTTATATCTGGTGCAATTAATTTCAGGTCAAACCCACACAACAGTGGAAGAAGAGAGAAATTATAATCCCAGACTTTCCAAGGAAAAAGAAGAGTTTATCAAAATTATGGCAAACCTGAATTTGCCTTATCCGAAGCAGATAGGTTTGTTTTTTATTTTAACCCTTTTACTACACAATGCTGACTTTTGACAACCCTGAGAAAGTAGCCTTTTGAAAAAATTGTTAGAAAGGAGAAAATGCTGGTAATGAGCATGTTCTCCTTTTCCCACAATGTTTTCTCTTTGATACAAATAAACTTCTACAACAAGGAAAGATAACCTAGATAGTGTATATGACACAGTTGCACCTACTTTTTGACTTAAAATTTTCACTGAAATTTAAGCCATTGTAACTGAGATTTGGTACCCTTATATTAGGTGGTTAAGGGAGTCTAAAAGTTTGTTTTCTGGTTAGTTAAATTAACCCTTTCCCAAACGACAAACTTTTGGACTAGACGAAATTGAAAGCATTAGCAGAAAACAATTCTTGCTGAAAAGAGGATTTCTGTCTATGATAGGGTAGAAAACATTGTGGGAAAAGGAGAAAATGCTGGTTACCAGCATTTTCTCCTTTTCTCACAATGTTTTCAAAAGGCTACTACTCAAGACCCTTAAAAACCAGGGATTGTTTGGGAAAGGGTTAATAATTTTGCTGTTTGGAAAGACTTAAACTTCATTCATTAATAACTTTGACAAGTTAACTATTAACCCTTTACTACACAATCCAGACTTTTAATGACCCTGAGAATGAGGCGTTTTAAAAACATTGTGGGAAAAGGAGAAAATGCTGGTAACCAGCATTTTCTGCTTTTCCCACAATGTTTTCTACCCTTCACAAAACAAATTTCAAATTTTCAGTCACTTTTATTTTGTCGCCTACAAATGCTTTGATTTGGAACCAGTCTAAAATTGTGTTGTTTGAGAAAGAGTCAAAATTTTGTGGCTTGGTAAAGAGTTAACTCATTAACAAATGACAATATTTTAGGCTAATCCAATTACCAAACGACAATATTTTAGACTAGTCCAGATCAAAAGCATTTGCAGATGACAAAATGAAAGTGACTGAAAACTTGAAATTTGTTTTGTGAAGAGTAGAAAACACTGTGGGAAAAGGAGAAAATGCTGGTTACCAGCATTTTCTCCTTTTCCCGCAATGTTTTCTACAGGCTTCTTTCTCAGGGTCGTCAAAAGTAGGGATAGTGCAGTAATGGGTTAAGGCAGCACTAACCTGGATTATCAACAAATGATATAGAGTGTTGGAGATGTTAAATTGAGCCTTGCTTGGGCTATAGGGGGTTTGATGCAATTTTTTATACATTATACAATGCTAGTTATCACAAAACTATAAATCCACAAATGTAATTTGTCTGACAAACAACTAAATCATGAGACAGACTGGTCCTTTGACTCTCAAAAAAGTAGCAAACAGTGTAACCTCTTTTGTGCAGGCTGACATGGGGCAATACTTTTTTTTTTTGTAGCCCCTTTTCCACAGAATTTTTAGCTCAAATATTACGATGTTACTTTTGGCATAGGGGATTTAGAAACAGGGTAAGGCTTCAAATTAAAAGTCATAAGGTGTAACTAATTATCCTGCTTTCTTTATGTCAGATCTACAATTGTGTAATATTCTAGGGACACTTAGTATGGCAAATACAGTAAAGAATGTGTGTTCATCCCAGGATTGGTGCATGTCCTGCAGAGAATATTTCGGTTTCCCAATAATGCTTTACAAGTAATTTCCATGAAATTGATATCTCCTGCCAAAAAAGACCTGCCAATCAGCCATTTTGCATTGAAAAAAAAAAAGTTTCTTGGCAGAATGGGTTATTGTACACATGTATGAACTTTCATGAAATTCCATTCAATGGTATTTGAGATATTCACCCAGATGGATGGGCGGAAGGACGGACGGAAGGATAGATGGACAGGCAATGCTGAAGCTATATCTGGAATAATAACAAGACATTAAAATTTTGGGATGCAGCCACATTGAAAGCCTTTGCAAACAACAAAATAAAGCTGACTCAAAATTACACAGTCTTATTTGAAAAGATAGAAAACATTGTGGGAAAAGGAGAAAATGCTGGTTACCAGCATTTTCTCCTTTTCCCACATTGTTTTCAAAACTCTTCTTATTCAGGGTTGTGAAAAGTGAGGATTGTATGGTAAAGGGTTCAGTCTTTTATAGGGTACTGTGTGGGTCAGTGGGAAAGTATAGGCCTCGGAGGTCCTGAGTTTGAGCCACACTGGCTCCATATTTCAGAGCATAGCCTAGTACTAGTGAAACCAAGGAAACATGAATATGTGTGCTGTCACTGTCCAGTGACTGAAATCCAGTGACTGAAATCCAGTGACTGAAATAATGTTGAAAGTGGCGTTTTAACCCTTTTCCAAACAAGCCCTGGTTTTTACGTCTGCAATATAAGTCCTTTGAAAACACTGTTTGAAAAGGAGAAATTGCTCGTAATGAGCAATTTCTCTTTTTCCCACAGTGTTTTCTACCCTTTCAGTCATTTTCATTAAGTTTAAATTGTCATCGGCATTCTCTTTGAGTTTGGAAGAGTCTAAAATTTATTGTTTGGGAAAGGGTTAAATCACTATTGAAACAAATCATCTTTTATATTTTGATATTTCAGACAGAGCCCTTCCAGCCAACTTGGTGTGTGGAATACAGTCTTTAATGGACTCTACCAAAAGCTGAAGGACTTTTCCATTCACTCCATTTTCTAACTTTTTTTTACCCA
The DNA here is from genome assembly GCA_943736015.1 of Tridacna crocea. NCBI lineage: Eukaryota > Metazoa > Mollusca > Bivalvia > Cardiida > Cardiidae > Tridacna > Tridacna crocea. Next base: position 51,060,237 of record OX031061.1, read on the forward strand.
AGGCTTGAATTGGTTGCTTATACATGTATATTTTTGCTTTATTTTTTTCCTTTTTAATATTTGTATAACATTTAGTTTACAATTAATACATGGAGAAGGTTTGTAATTTTTACAAGAAAATGCCGCGTTTTGTGTTCTCTTACCAGGCTGTTTATTATACCCCTGCAAAAAGAATGTTTTCAGGGGTGTACTGGAATCAGCCTGTCTGTCTGTGTGTCCGTCTGTGTGTCTGTCCGTGTGGCTGTCTGTGAATAAAATTCTAGCAATAGCCTGTTTCTGTCACAGAACTGGTTGGGGTATTAAGTCGCATTCAGAGACAGCTCCAGTTTTAATGCTTCTAGCATCAGATAAAAAAAATATGATAAACCTGTCCTTTTTAGAAAACTCTTACTGCAACCACCAAATACATGTACATGAATTTTTTAATCTTAATCCTTTTCCACACAATCCTGACTTTAACCGACTCTGGGAAAGAAACCCTTGAAAACATTGTGGGAAAATGGAAAAATGCTATCTTAAATAGGTTGCACCATTTGAGCTGCAATGAAAAGGCTTTCAATTTGGACGAGGCTAGAATTTTGTCTTCTGGTAAAGGGTTAACCAGCATTTTGTCCTTTTCCAACAATTTTTTTGTGGACTTTTTGCTCCTAGGTTCATCACAAGACAGGGTTGTGTGGTAAAGAGTTAAGGGCCAAAGAATAAAGGCTAAATGTAAATAAAATGTGGATGTTTAACCCTTTACCTCATATACCAATTTGAGACTCTTCCATTTCAGCAGCAAATTAAGATATGATGTCAAAAATATGGACAAATGAGGACACAAATATCTGATTGACTGGAAAACATTGTGGGAAAAGGAGAAATTGCTCGTTACGAGCAATTTCTCCTTTTCCCACAATGTTTTCAAAAGCTTTCTGTTGTTGATGCATCAAAATGAGTATCTATGGAGTAAAGGGTTAAAGCATTTGAATTCTAATCGTACCATTTAAAAGTATGGTAATTATTATTGTCACAATGATTTCCGTATTTTAAATAGTATGATATAAATTCAAATGTATTTTAACTCTTAACCAAACAAATTTTTGGATTGGACCAAATTCAAAGCATCTTCAGACAACAGATTAAATCTTGGTAATATGATGATTTCCGACTTCGATAGGGTAGAAAATTTTGTGGGAAAAGGAGGAAATTCTGGGTACCAGGATTTTCTCCTTTTCCCACAATGCTTTCAGAAGGCTTCTTTATCAGGGTCGTTAAAAGTCAGGATTGTGTGTAAATGAGTTAAAACACCCATTTTGTTTACATTTGGCCTTTATTGTTACTTTAACTCCTTCCCAAACGACAGAATTTTAGAGGGGTCCAAATTAAAATCATTTGAAGACGTCAAAATAAAAGTGACTTAAAATTTGAAATTTGTATCAAAGTGGACAGAAAACATTGTGGGAAAAGGAAAAAATTCTGAAACCAGCATTTTCTCCTTTTCCCACAATGTTTTCTAAAGGCTTCTTTCTCAGTGTCGTCAAAAGCAGGGATTGTGTGGTAATGGGTTAAGACTAAGTTTGTAAGACATTGTGGTTTGTTGAAAAATTGCTGGTTTTGTCTGTTGGCCATAACATGTTAACCCTTCACCGCATAATTTGGAGTTTTAAAGACATTGATGAGGAAATCTTTTGAAAACATTCTGGGAAAAGAAGAAAATGTCATTTTAAACAGCATTTTAACCTTTTCTGACAAATATTCCTCCATTTTCAAGGAGAAATAATTTTCTTTAAGCCAGAGTTTTTTTGTTGCCTGCAAGCTCTATTAATTTGGAGAAGTCTTAAATTATGTCGGCTGGTAAAGATTTAACTTTATGATTTGGGACTTTTACATATTTGGGATTTACTCCAGAACTAGAACAAAATGGAGATGAAAATATCATCTCTACATTACCTGCCTGTACTGTTTATGTGCTGAAAGATTATTAAAGAAAATATGAAATTTGTAGTTCAGTAGTTTTTTTCTTAAGAACCAAGTAGTGCTGTCAGTATCATCAAGGACTTGACACCTAGGGCTTGTATTCACCAACTATTTTTAACTCTTTACCACACAGTCCTGACTTTTAATGACCCCTGAGTAAGATAGCTTTTGAAAACATTATGGGAAAAGGAGAAAATGCTGGTAACCAGCAATTTTTCCCTTTCCCACAATCTTTTCTATTCTTCTAAAGTCAATTTTCAATTTTTGAGTGACTTTCATTTCGTCATCTGCAAATGCTTCCAATTTGGACAAGTCTAAAATTTTGTTGTTTGATAATGAGTTAAGAAAATTCTTAATAGACCTATTTTTCTCCGGAATTTCATCAATGTGAAGCAACAGAACCTCTGATTGGCTAAACCATTTGTTACACCCAATCAGAGTCAGAAAATCTTGAAGATTAAGACAAAGAACGTTCTTAACTCTTTACCACACAATTCCGACTTTTAACGACCCTGAGAAAAAAGCCTTTTCAAAACATTGTGGGAAAAGGGGAAAATGCTGGTAATGTGCTATAACAAGGGTAATGAAACAAACTAGCAGCAGGTAGCCTTTCACTCATCCTTGAAAGATATGAAAGAATGACCATCATAAATCAACTCTTCACCAAACAATTCTTTGTTTTCAAATCACCAAAGAAAAAGATCATTTTGAAAACATTGTAGGAAAAGGAAAAAATGCTGGTAACCATCATTTTCTCCTTTTCCCACAATGTTTTCTACCCTGTCACAGATCCTCAGCTAATTAATTAGTCAAAAATGAAAAATTGATCACTTGGAAACTGAAATAATGAAAATAATAATAATGAAAAATTGCTCATTTGGCAGCTGAAATAATAATAACAATAATAATAATAATGGAGTAGGCTTCTGCTTGCTGTTCAGACATTATGAGTATAAGAAGATCTGCTTTTCACATTTCTTTAGTGATGACTTTCAAAACTTATTGCTATTTTAGACAAAAATAAACAAATTCGCAATGTCTGGAACTTTAACTGTCTAGAAATGTCTATTTCATTTCCTTGGCGCTACAATGGTTTATTTTATTCTCATTTCACGCCATCAAATTTCCCTCTTATGCCCATCTGTTCAACTCTTTACCACACACTCCCGACTGTTAACAACCTTGAGAAAGAAAGCCTTTGAAAACATTGTGGGAATAAGGAGAAAATGCTGGTAACTGGCATTTTCTCCTTTTTCTCAATATTTTCTTCCCCTTCCAATTCAAAATTCAAGTTTTGATTCACAATTATTTTGTTGTCTGCAAATGCTTTCAATTTGGACCAGTCTAAAATTTCTCGTGGCAAAGAATTAAAGGGAGGGTGTGAAACAAAATCTCATTTATTGTCATCGGCTGGGTGGTAAAGTATGGAATTCGTAGTGTGGAGGCCTTAGGTTGAACTGCATTGGACCAGGGTCTTTCTGCGCAGGGTCTTTTGTGGGAGTTTCCTTGGCCAGTTCACCTTGAGAAGAGCCCAGCCTAGAACTAGTAAAACCCAGGAAAAAATGGATATTTGAACTGTTGCCTCGATTTGACTAAAACCATGTTTAAAGCTGCATAAAACACCATTCAATCCATTAGTCCTTTTCCAAACAATCCCTGGTTTTTACGACCCTGAGATAGAGGCCTTTTGAAAACATTGTGGGAAAAGGAGAAAATGCTGGTAACCAGCATTTTCTGGTAACCAGCATTTTCTCTTTTTCCCACAATGTTTTCTACCCTGCCGGAAACAAATTTCAATTATTATGTTAATTTTGTCGTCTGGAAGTTCTTGGACCAGTCTAAAATTTTGTCGTTTGGTAAATGATGAATTAATCAACTAGATAACCAACACGTTGACGAATATAAAGGGAACGAACTGGATACCGAAGTTCAAAAATATTTTGCAGCATTTATCTCCCTTCCTTTATAATATTTCCTTTCCAGCGATAGTTTCCTTTGGAGTCGTTCCTTGCTCTTATTTAGGCTAATCCGGAAGAGCTCTTTGGAAAATTGTCGTCTGCATATCTGTCGTCTGGAAAGGCATATCGGAGACATCGGATGCAGTTTGTGATACTGTTTACTGTTGATAGGTATAATATTGAGTGCTTTGACATTTATATTACCTTTACTAGTACTGGTAAAACCTAGGAAATAATTGATATGTGAGCTGTCGCCGTGATTTGAGCAAAAATAATGTTGAAAGTAGCATAAAACACCATTTAACAAATACTAATCAGATATCCATCACGATGTCGAACGTGAAGGGAGCAAACTGCATACCGAAGTTAAAAATTGTTTCGCAGCATTTATCTCCCTTCCTTTATAATATTTCCTTTCCAGTAATAGTTTCCTTTGGGGTCGTTACTTGCTCTTATATAGGCCAACCCGGAAGCGCTCTTTGGCAAACTGTCGTCTGCAGCAGCAAGGAAAGGCATATTGGAGACATCAGATGCAGTTTGTGATTCTGTTCAATTTTGAAAGGTATATTGAGTGCTTTGACTTTAATATCGCATTTATGAAGGGTTTTCAAGTCGGAGACTCCACTTTTAAAGAGGATTTTAATTTAAAACAGCATCTGCAACCACAAACTTGACAGAGAAGAAAATTGATTGTGTGCAAATGCAGATGACATTGTTTAAAATAGAGCTGCTTATAGATCTATCAGTGAAAGGCATCATTCAACAAGTGATGGTCAGCAAGAGCCACTACTGAATAGTAGCAACTGGATCTACACAAGTAAGTTCGCCAAAGTTGACATTCGTTAACCCTTTACCAAACAATCCCTGGATTTTACGACCCTGAGACACAAGCCTTTGAAAGCATTATGGCAAAAGGAGAAAATGCTGGTAACTAGCATTTTCTCCATTTCCCACAATGTTTTCTACCCTGCTAGAAACAAATTTCAGTTTTTGAGTTAAGATTATTTTGTTGTCTCCAAGTGCTTTTAATTTGGATCAGTATAAAATTTTGTTGTTTGGGTAAAGGACTGTTTACTGTTTAGGTTTTTTTTAACTGTTTTGGTGCCATAGACGAAAAAAAAAAGAGTTCTGCGGATGGCATAGATCAAGAATGTGCAGTCTGATCTTTGATCTATACTGTCTGCTTGTGAGCAACGTCGGGTATTGTCGACCTTCGGCAGTTATCGTCAATTCTTTATTGTGTCCTTTAATTCCATGAAAGATGAACAAATTTCATTTTTATGATGTAAAATATAACATCAATATTTTATCTAATCACAGTGCCGGAAGTAAACAGTACTCTGTAAGTCCCAAAGAATCAGTAAAATTTTACAGTAATAAAATTTCCCAACATTAACGTCTACGATAAGGAGGGTGGTGGTTTTTGTCAGCGTGAAGGGTGTACTGAAACGTGCTTGATTGCTTGAATACAAACTTAAATACGAGTTTCAGATATAAAATATTGTTTCCATCACAAAATTGATTGGCGATGCAAATTTGTGTGATCGGCAATTATCGACAGATTAAGACATGAATAAAAGATATAAGACTTAATATGTTTTATGTAACCACAATTCATTTTTATCTTTCGGCTTACAGCTATGTCCAGACAAATTTTGGCTTGAAAACTCCTAAACTAGGTCAGTACTCGTCAAATAACACGTCATATGCCATAGAAATGGTGCACAGTGGTGCAATGTCCAGACATCTTAGTCCATGAATTGATATTACCAATGTGTACCTGTTCGGCCTTCTTTTGCGGTTATACCTATGTTACACGTCAAGTTTTGCTTTAATTGCTTTATATTAGATCTACTTCGGCGACGAGTACTGAATAAAACCCATGATGATGAGTTAAAAGATGATTTTGATGTTAAATTCTTGAAAATTAAATACAATGTAAAATGTTGAAAATTAAATACAATGTCGATAATAGACGAAGCCTGTCGATATCACCCGACATACCCGTATGTAATGTTGGCGCTGTTTGCTACAATACGCAACTTTACATGATTATGTTATACAAGTAGATCAGTAGAGTATCCGCAAAATAAACCACTGATAACTTCATTTTGTATTTAAAGCGGCTGTTATCGACACCACACTTTCCGATCTCTTAAAGTGTCGATAATACCCGCCGTTGCTCTAGTCGAGCCTAAACAATCTTTGAAAGTTTCAATTTTATTTAGAGCCGTCAAAAGAGGTCAAGTTTATTTAACTATACCAAACAACAAATTTTTGACTTGTCCAAACTGAAAGCACTTGCAGATAACAACATGAACAAAACTCAAAAATTGAAATTTGCTTCCAGTATGGAAAAAAATCATTCTGGGAAAAGGAGAAAATGCTGGTAACCAACATTTTGTCCTTTTACTACAATATTTTCAAAAGGCTTACCTAGCTCAGGGTTGTAAAATCAGGGATTGTTTGGTAAAGGGTTAATTAGCACTGAAAGAGTTAAGTTGTGGTTCAAAAGGTTCTGTCTTAGCTATCTGATAGAATTATTTTGTAGACTACAAGAACAAGAAATTGATTAACCATTTACAACACAATACCAATTTTTAAAATTCACTCTGAAAATGAAAGCTTTTAAGAACATTGTGGGAAAGGGAGAAAATGATGGTTACAAAAAGGTATATGGTGGTAACCAGTATTTCTCCTTTATCTGTAATGTTATCAACTGAATAATAGGTAAGCTCTGTCATTGCTTAAGCTTTGATTTGTTTACTTAACCCTCTCCTAAACAACAAATTTTGGACCCTTCCAAACCCAAAGAGTTTGCAGATGACAATTTTTGATTTGGAGAAAAAGGCAGAAAGTTCTCAAAAAGGGTAGAAAACACTGTGGGAAAAGGAGAAATTGCTTATTACGAGCAATTTCTCCTTTTCCCGCAGTGTTTTCAAAAGACTTTTACTGCAGACACGTAAAAACCAGGGCTTGTTTGGGAAAGGGTTAAAATGCATGGAGTTAGGACAAATCTAAAATTTAACAATTTGGTAAAGAGTTAATGGAAAAATTAATGGAGAGTAGAGTTGCAAAGATGTGCATGCAACAATTCTGAAGCACGACAACAACCCCTTCAACTCATTACCTATGGATAAAAATTTTTGACTTGCCCAAATTGAAAGTAAATATGCAAATGACATTTCATATGTAGCTCAACATATTTACTTTCAATGACCATTGTCTGTGAAAGGGTAGAAAACATTGTGGGATAAAAAGAGTATGCTGGTAACCAGTATTTTCTCCTTTTTCCCACAATGCTTTCAAAAGCCATCTTCCTGTGATGAAAGCAAGCTTTAATTTGGACTACTTCTCCCACTAGACATAAATGTTACATAAGTAATGCAACAACACATAACTATGTATAATATATGAGCTAACGATGTCGGACCTTTTGGTTTGAAAAACTTAATAATTTAGAGTCAAAACCTTTTGATATACTCAGAGTATTTGCTTCACCAATGTTAATAATTCTGAATTTAACAATTATTGAATGTCACAACGTACAGCAAAGAGATCAATTGACATCATAGGCTGTAGTGTTTATTACGTCCAGTACTCACGACATGCTTCAGAAAGATTTCCGTGACCGACGTTGTAGATTATAATATCAATAACTGTACTTGTGTGATTTTCCCCTGATTGGTGCCTTTTCAAACTAAGTGAACAGGTTAAATTGATGCACTAATACTTAAGGTATTTCAGTATGCTTTATAACAAATGACAACCTCCTGCTGCGTCCTGCACCATCTTTCTGTCTGCACTTGCTGCATCACTCTACGTATACACATTTTAATCCTGGATATGCTTATGCATCATTTTAGTAGATATTATTCACACCTTTGCAACATGATGATTAAAAATTTCTGCAATACAAGCCTATTCAAAGAGAAATCTGCACCTGCTCCACCATCAACAAAAAATATTAAAGACAGAAACTACATGAGCAAAGAACATAATGTGAATATATGCGACCCATACCCTGTGAAAACTGTGATACATCTACAATTAGTATCAACCAAAGTCAGCCTGCACAGTCCGTGCTGGCAGACCTGGATTGGAACTTTTTTAACTCTAATTCCTGATTCATTTGTAAGACAAAGTGGATTTTATGGATCCATAATTACATGATGTCTTGTCTACATAAACTTTCATTGTGGTTGTGTCTAAAATTTAATCATCTGATTAGGAGTCAGAAATTAGAATGAACACTTTAACCTTCTATTTTCTTTTTTCATTTCATTTATTTGTTTTTATTACATCTGACAAATTCCTTTTTATTACCTCTGACAAACAGATTTTGGCACTTTGCAGTGCACCATTTATGGAAACATTGCAGAATACAGAAATCACTTAGATTAGACAAACAATTTCTGCTTACACTATAATGTTTACACAGTTTCAATTACTAATAAATCTGTGTTTTATAAGAATGTCTTTTCCTTCAGCAAATAATCCTGTGTCTTGACAACCCAAAAATATGAGAGATTTTTAGAATATATTGTTGTAAATGGAGAAAATTGTAAAAACCAGCATTATTTTTTTCCTTATATCGATAACTTCTGTCATTTCATTCACATTCCAAATGTCATCTGCCAATACTTTTACTTTAAACAGAAATGTCTTAAATTTTAACACATTGTGATGAAGTAAAAGACATATCTACATCTTTTAGGTATATTTCAGAGTGATATTTGAACAATCCAACCCTGATAACCCCATACCAAACAATCACTTATTAAAGAAGAAACCTTTAAAATGAAAGAAACAGTGAAAATGACTTTCTTGATTTTGTAAAATGTTTTCTATCCTATTAGAGAACTTCATCCTAATTTGGATTAATTTTGAAGTTCGGAGTCTGGAGATATTTTCAATTAAAAGAGTCCAAAGTTTGTCAGTCAGTTGTAAAAGGGATGGATTAAACTAACATCTTGGTGCAACAAGTTGTATTGGGATATCTTTGAAATCAGGTTAGCACAAGATTGACACAACATTATTTTTCTCTTCATGGAATTTCAAAGAGTTGATATTATGATATCATCACATGTTCATGTAGATGTTATGACAGTATGTTGTATGTGTAAGTTTTATTCTTCTCCTCTTGGAATTATGAAGGACATATAATCTGCTGTTGCTCCCCACTCTGCACGTTTTAACTGAAAAATTGTCACCCATGTCACAATTATAGCAATCCATATAATTGAACCAATAATAGACCGAATCACATCTGAAACAGAGAAAAAAAATCAATATACAGTAATTGTAATTTTCTCCAACATGATATTCATGTTGAGGAAGAAAATACAGAATTAGTTCAGAATTTAACCCTTTACCAGATAATCCCTGGTTTTACTGTCTATCACAAAGAAGCATTTCGAAACCATTGTGGAAAAAAGGAGATCATGCTGGTAACAAGCATTCTTTTCTTTTTCACAATGTTTTCTACCTTGTCAGAGAATTTCCGTTACAGTTTACCAATTTTGAATTTGCTGTTTGCAGTTATTTTCATTCTACAGTCTAGAATTTGTCATGTGGGAAAGAATACTGTACTAAACTTTCACATATGTATGACTTTGGACTTTCTTGAATACTTTTTATTGCCAGTCCAGGTAAAGCCATTCCTCTTTGATCATTCCTGCAGTTTTGGTAGGAAAGTGAATAACTATTGCAAGACAGCATAATATCATGTAGCTAAATTGTCAACCAAAAAGTAACTGGGAAAAAAAGAGGGAAATAAAAACCTTTAAAGACTTATTTGACACTGCATGGCAATGAAATGTGCATCTGTTAGAACATGTACAAGGCAACATATGACTGTATTTCTCTGACTATATGATGCCACTGATTTTCGTTTGCCCCTGGTCCTGATAATAGGCCTAAACATGCTTTTTACTTAACTCTTTACTAAACGAAAAAAAAATCAGACTGGACCTAATTCATGTCATTTGCAGACAACAAAATAAAAGTGACTGAAAATTTGAAATTTCTTTTCGGACGGGCAGAAAATATAGTGGGGAATGGAGAAAATGCTGGTTACCAGCATTTTCTCCTTTTCCCACAATATTTTCAAAAGGCTTCTTTCTCAGGGTCATGAAAAGTCGGGATTGTGTGGTAAAAGGTTAAAGAGTATTGATAGTGGAAGTAATGTTTTAAAAGGCTTTGTTCTTGGAGTCACCAAAAACACTGATGGTTAGTAAAGTTATCTTGGTCTCTACATATTTTGTGCAAGTTTAACTCTTTACCACACAATCCTGAATTTTGACAACCCTGAGAAAGAAGCTTATAGAAAACATTTTGGGAAAAGGAGAAAATGCTGGTAACCAGCATTTTATCCTTTTCCCACAATGTTTTCTATCCTATCAAAGTTAGAAATAGTCATATTAAAGAGATTTCATTTGTTGTCTGCAGATGCTTTAAATTTGGTCCAGTCCAAAAATGTTTTGTATGGTAAATAGTTTATGAATTTCAACATAATTATCACTGCTGTATTGAGGGTAGCTGACATTAGTTGACATTCTGTTGTTTGAAAATCAATGAAGAATGAAGAGCTTTACCCTTTGCTACACATAAAAATTTTAGATTTATCCATATTAAAAGTACGGCGGTGTTTGTGGTTGTGAGGTAGAGTGTCGGCCTCTTAACCCATTACCACACAATCCCTACTTTTGACACCCTTAAGAAAGAAGCCTTTTGAAAACACTGTGGGAAAAGGAGAAAATGCTGGTAACCAGCATTTTCTCCTTTTCCCACAGTGTTTTTCTACCCTTCCCAGAACAAATTTCAATTTTTCAGTCATCTTTATTTTGTTGTCTGCAACTGCTTTCAATTTGGGCCAGTCTAAAATTTTGCCGTGTGGTAAAGAGTTAACCAAAAGGTCCTGAGTTCGATACCTGTGAGCGGGTGTCAACTTTGGGATTTTTCATCGGCCTACACATTCAATGCCAGTACTAGTGTAGCTTCAAGGAAGCAGAATCGAGCGAGATTGGTATAAGCTGTCCGAGCTCGTTTTGCAATCAATGTAAAATTAATAGTTTAAACTAATAGTATCTGAAGACAACAAATTGTATGTATTTAACTTTTTCTTTAAACGAAAAATCTTTGAGCAGGACCAAATTCAAAGCATCTGCAGACAACAAATTAAATCTTAATGATATGATGATTTCTGACTTTGAAGGGTAGAATATCTTGTGGGAAAAGGAGAAAATGCTGGTTTCCAGTATTTTCTCCTTTTTCCACAATGTTTCTATAGACATCTTTCTCAGGGTCACAAAAAGTCGAAATTGTGTGCTCAAGAGTTAATGCTGGGATGGTTGCAGTCTTTTAGACAACATGTGGAAAAAGAAGAAAATGCTGGTTACCAACATTTTCTCCTTTTCCCACTGTGTTTTCTAAACCCCCTTTCTAAAGCCTGGTAAAAGGTTAATATTAAATACACTTACAGGTTTTTATCTGTTTTTGTTGTTCATAATGAGGTTTCATAAAAGCTTCCTGGAAGAACCACATGGAATTTATTATCCACAGGAATGGTAGAAAGGCAAATCCTCCTGTGTTAAGAAAAAAAAGTGGTATTAATATTAGAATTTCAAAAGAATAAGTTGTAAAACAACATTCTTGAAAAGGTATAGCTCAAGAAAAAGGCTTGTTCAAAGCATTTTTATCTGTCCTGTTATGGCCCTGGTTGTCTATCTGCCAATCCATTTGCGATTTCTTGTACACATGCACAACTCTTCCTACAGTTTTCAATGGAATAATTCAAACTTACTGCAATGAATTTCTATGTAGTTGTGCATGTGACTTTTACAATTTGGATATCTGCAGGCTTTCTAGATTGTAATCTTTGACACTGTCAAGCCCTTTTGAACATATATGCACCACTTTGCGAAGCTCTTATTTACCAGATGTTTATACCATCATTTCAGCCAAATTTGAGTTGTGATCTGCAATCACTTTCAATTTGGATAAGTTAAAAAATTTGCTGTTTACTAAAGAGTTAATAAAAGTTACTTCTCACCAAGGTAATACTTTCTACACAGGTCAAGTTTGTCTTCATTTTTCACTCGTTTTAGATCCATTGTGAGTTATGGATTAATTTGTACAGCTACATAGACCTATAAACAAACAACAAAATACAGCAATGTAGTAAATCGTAGTCATATACATGTACATGCTCGAAATTAAACTTATATCATTTTTCCTCTGGTTCAGTGGTTATGTTTATGTAAACAAATGTTTAACTCTTCATAAAATGGCAAAATTTTGGACTCTAACAAATAGAAAACATTTTCATATGACAAAATAAAGGTAGTTCCAGTGACGGTTTCTGTCTCTGATAGGGTAGAAAACAATGTGGGTAAAGGAGAAAATGCTGGTTATCATCATTTTCTCCTTTTTCCACAACGTTTTCAAAAGCCTTCTTCAGCAGGGTCTTTAAAATTCAGGATTGTTTGATAAAGGGTTAAGGTTTGTAACATGTTCATGTGAATAGAAAATATGATAGATAATAAAATGAAAATAAATTCACCCAGCTCCATTTACATCTGGCAATACTGGTAGTCACAACTCTTCACCCCACAATGCTAATTTTAACATCCCTGAAGGAAAAGGCTGTTGGAAAGATTGTGAGTAAAGGAAAAAATGCTGATACCAGCATTTTAATCTTTAACTCGGTGCTTTTTTTACCCTTTCATAGACAAATTTTTATCATTTTTGCCACAATCAATTTGTTGTCTATAAATAAATGAAATCAATTTGTTGTCTATAAATAAATGAATCTGGATGAGTTGTTGATGGATAGAGAATTAACTTCACTTTGATGACCCCAAAATTGAAGCCTGTAACCTAGATATTGATAACTTAAATTATGCCATTTATACTGGATTAAATCAATGATGTCATAAAGCACTTTCAACATAAGCACTCTTACATTATTTCAATGGCTTAGGTATGTTTTTTTTTTTTTTTTTATTTATAGATGTTTCGGTAACAGACAAGTTCAGTATTAAACATAGACTTATGGAGTAAATCAATTGGATCTTTCGGTAACAAAGCAATTATATAGTGTTTATGTAGCGTGATGTTTTTTACACCCAACGCATGACTTTATTTTATTCAAACCTTTGTTTTTAAAATCTTAATTTGTAATTTCCAGTATGTTTTATAAATAATTTTTTGTTATGAACCTCATTCCATGCTGTATGTATTGCCCATGTAGATTGCCTTTCTATCAAGCGAAAAGGGTGGAAAGTGAAAAAAAAATAAAGGATTTGAACATTATCTATCAAGGGATAAATGGGTGAAAAGTGCAAAAGTAAACGGTTTGAACAAAACAAAGCCATACATTAGGTGTAAAGAACGCCAGAGTACAAAAACACAATATAATTGCTTTGTTACCGAAACATCCAATCGATTTACTCTATAAGTCTATGTTACCGAACTCGTCTGTTACAGAAACATCTGTCACCCTTTTTTCCCCCCCTCTTTCACCCATAACTGCTGGAATGATGTGCGTTGTTCATGTTATCTTCGTGATTTAGTCTCCGGAGAGTAAAATAACACTGGAGAAATTCTTCAGGCTAAAGGTGTGTCCGTGGCATCTCCTACCTTCAGTCTGAAGGTGTCTGCTCCGATGCTATTTTTGTGACTGGTCTTCGCAGACGAAGACCAGTCACAAAAATAGCATCGGAGCAGACACCTTTAGACTGAAGGTATGGCATCTCGGATGTCAGAAGATTCGGACCCAAGAAGATTCGGCCCAGGGCCTTCCAGCGATTTTCGAGAAGATTCGGCCCAGCAGGTGAGAAGATTCGGCCCCGAGGGTGAGAAGATTCGGCCCATGTTGTATTATATTGTTTTTATCACTGAAAATACCTGATTGGACTAGTTATTATTAAACGTTTTAGTAATCTTAATCGCCCATATTGTTTTGCAGAATGTTATGATTATTACCGTGTTCTGCTAAGGCCATTATTTGCTGATTTTAGTGGTGTACTTCTCATCCCTTTTTTGGAGAAGATTTGGCCCAATCCTTGAGAAATAGAGAGAACTCAGTTCATTTCTTTTCATTATTATTTTCTTTTTGTATTATTTGCTGTATGTTTTGTTTGATTTAATAACTTAGGAGCGTAATTTTCTCTTTGTTCTGGGACGTTTTTACTGATACATTGAAAAAAATGGTTTTAAATTGTATTTGCACTTTATTTGGCGAAAGCACTCTTGTCATGAAATTCCTGTAATAGAGTAATAAATGCATTGATTTTACCTATTACTTCTTCAAATGAAAAATGTAGACAGAAGAAAGGTGTGAACTTGTCAATTTCAAAACATTTTGAGTCGACAATTTAATATGGTTCAAGAGTTGACTGTGAAAAAAAAAATGAATTGTAAGATAATTTTAGAAACATGCTGGCCACCAGCAAATTCTCTCCATTCATGATTTTATGCACATTAAGATATCGGACATTAACTAATTTTTTTTAACAACTTGGAAAATGTAGACTTGTCAAAAAAAAAAAAAAAAAAAATCATTTGCAATGGAGAAATTGAATCTGGCTCATTTGTTGGGATTCTTTTGAAGAGATATAAAACATTTTGGAAAATGGAGAAAACATTGACTGCCAGCAATCTCTCCATGATTGGCATAGCCATACAAACGTTAAAAAGCCGAAAGATAAATTTTTCTCAGGAAAATCAAAACTATGAAAAATTCGATAACATAATTATACACCTTCTCCAAGTCAATCAACAATATCACTTCACAAACTGATAACGCTTGTTTGACTGTAATAGGATTAAACCCTGCACCCCGTTTTACTCGCCTTTGCGAAGAGTGTACTTCAACATCATAATACACAGAATTACAATCTGGTCTTTAAGATCGGATCGTAATTTACTGCAGTCTGATCTTGCACCACACTCTCTATAATATCCAATTAACAAAAACCAGGAACTAGATTAGGAGATTTTCTAACATACCAAGCAGTAATATTAGACATAGCAAAGCGGTGTGGTTTCAAGACCGAATAGCAATTTACTGCAGTCTGATCTAGCGTCACTATCCCGACAAGATGTAATTGACTAAAAACAATTCCTAAATTAAGATTTTTCTGACGAACCAAATAGTAATTTGGCGATCTTATAAAGGTGAATGCAGACAAGATCAGAATGCACCCTTTCTTATCCGTCCCAGACTATGATCATGAAAGTGACATTTGCAGACGATTTTTAGAACATTGTACCATGCTGAAAGACCTGCAAGATGCAGCAAGAACATACGAAAACGATGTAGATAAAGGAGAAAAAAAGCAAACAATTTCTTTTCAAAACCCTTCTTTCACGGTGTCCTTTATAGTCGGAGTTGTCAGATTATAGGCCTTACAGTCTGCATATTGATACATTCGTGATACTGGACGGTATTTGTCCTAACTAGATAAAAACCGTTTTTTGCTAATGTTTTCATGTACATAATAAGATCACACATATAGCAATAAAAAAATGTAATATAGCGGTGCATCCAGTTAATCAAATTTTTCTTTCTGTGTTATCTGATCACGATCTCCAGGTCATATATTAATAATGAATCTGATGCACATTCATTATACAATACTAACCATCAAATTTATCTACCCTGTCATATGAGAACTTTTTTTTAAAAAGGACAATATCAACAATTAGTAAACCAAGACATACCATTCATAATACATCAATACAATTACAAATCGCTTATCTATGACAAGTACTGCAAAAACATCTCCAAAGTGTGAAAATTGCAGTCCCCTATTTCATTCACCATCAAACTGTGAAAAAAATTATTGTAGTCCATGTACGTTCAACTATCTTCACATACCGTATAATCATTTACAAATAGTGTAATTTTTTCTTTTCATCTTGCTATGGATGCAAACATACATTACCTAACAATAAAGTGGGACAAAACCTGTATCAAAGTAACTCTAAACTTGGACATTCTCCTTTATGTAATTAAAGTAAACCGTATAATTACAAGATAATAATGGAAATTGCCTTGACTATATACTGTTATTAGAATTAGGGCCGAATCTTCTTCTACCTTGGGCCGAAAATTCTCGTAGGTGGTCCGAATCTTCTTGGGTCCGAATCTTCTCAAGATTTCGTGTTGGGCCGAATCTTCTTGGGTCCGAATCTTCCTCCACCCAGCCACCCTGGCATCTCCATGTAACGCCCATTTTATTAAATTTGTGAATAAAAATTTCATTTTCATGTTACGATTACATTGAAATAGAGATGGTATAGTCGAAGTACAGTTCCTATTTGAACAAAATACGGATGAAAAGATTTTAAAAAAATTAAAGTTTGTCACCTACAAGATCTGCTTCAAACCATTTTCTTAACTTCCGTGTGTATTTTGTTGATGACGTCATCAATATTAGTGTAGGTTATGATAATTTTCGGATGCCCCTTTGCGAAATCTCATGTTGAAATAGAAATTCTTTGGACTTCAGAATCACTTATGAAAATTATAGATGTGAGATTTCGGTTTATTTTATGCATGTATAGCTATACCAAGATATGTATACAGATAAACGAAGGCAAAAACTATGACAAGAAGGGAAATAACCTTACCAGACGACGGGGTGTGTATTTATAGGAGTTATTTCCCTTACACTTCATGAAGGTTACATCTCTGTGGCTATACATAGTGGAAAAAATATTCCGAAGGTAGATAATTTGTGCAGGAAACGTTTGCATTGGTCCAAGATCATAAATGAGAGGGAGTGGGTTTATTCTAAATTCAAAATTTCTCCTGCAGACCTTATGATGTGGGTACTCATTTAAATCGTCTCAATGAGATAACTCTAAAGAGTACCCATAACAAAGGCGGTTTAGTGGAGAATAATTTATATTTTCAAGTTTGAAATCAGAAATCACTCTCTCTATCTGGAGCCCTTTTCTGGGAATTCCCGATATGTAGTGATATACGTTTCGGCCTGTGACATTCAATCATTGTTCAAAGTGTTTATCTTTTTGGTGACTAACACTTTACCAATTCACAATATTTTGAATTCGACCAAATTGAAAGCATTTGCAGTCAACAATTTAAGTGTAGCTCAGTTTATAATTTTGTCTTTGATAAATAAGAAAAAAAAAAAAAAATGTGGGCAAAGGAGAATATGCTTGTTGTGAGCATTGTTGCAAAAGGAGCAACTGGCTATGCAATTTATCTTTTTGCTACATTGTTTAACTTTTGATTAAACGACAAAACTTTAGACTGGTCGACACTTAAAGCATATACATGTAGAAGACAACTTGAATGTAAATATGACCAAAAAAAAATCAAATTTCCCTTAGAGGGGTGGAAAACATTGTGGGTAAAAGAGAATGCTGGTTACCAGCATTTTCTCCTTTCCCAACAACCTTTTCGAAGTCTTTTTTTTTTTTATTAAGGTCGCTAAAACGGGGGATTGGGCGGGAAGGGTTCGGAAGGACCAAGAACAAGAAAGATTGGAACCTGTTATGCAGGGGATAAAACTGATATACCGGTATACCTTTGTATTGTACAAATTACTTGGTTGAAAATTTGTTTCTTACGAAAACGACCCAATGTTTTGACGACCCTTAGAAAGAAGGCCCATGCAAACATTGTGAGAAAAGGAGGAAAATGGATTTTCTTCCATGTTTTTACACCATCTTCTTGAAAACAAACTATTCATCTGGTATATCAAGATATAAACTAAAGTCTGCGTCACACGAAACTAGTTCTCAGAACGTTGTTATCCGATCTGACATCAGAAAACGGGTTGCAGTCTGGGTAGAACGTGTTACTTTGGCCTTATAATGCCTGAAACCCTTGTCTCACCAAACCTGTTCTTAAGAAGTCTTATCCCGGTCAACAAAATTGTAAAACGGGCTTGAGTCGGTACAGGACGCACAATAACGTTCGGTAAAATGCAAACGCAATGCCGGATAGTACCGCCTCTTTATTATAGGATCGAAGTACGACAGTTCCGTTTCTAGAACGCCCATCTCGTTTTGAGTACATTGTCACTCCACGGTATGCTCAATACGCCTCTGATGCCTATGTTTGCACGAATTAAAACATTTTTTGAAGTCTGATGATGGAATGTTCCTTGTACATTCCCTGACCACGACGGGAAGGTCATCGACGTCGTCGAAACAGTGACTGCGTCACTTGATAGTGGGGAATAACCAAAAATTACACGTTGCGTGTCAGGGGAGTATGGTGGGTGCGCAATAGTGTTACTCTTTCTATCAGCAGGTACTTTCTTGGTAGTTGATGAAGTATGAGGTGTGGCGTTGTTATGATATAAGTAGAATGTGCCTGGTTCTTTTGGTCGTTTCTCCCAGACAGCCCTGATCAACTAATGTCAGTGCACCTGAAACGAACTAATGGTTGAACCTATGCATCTATATACTCGTACAAGCACAACCCGAAATTATGTTTATGAATCACTGGTTTCACCAACCAATTCTGGTATCATATAAAATAAGAATATCCCTTTATGTACAATGTAGTTCAAAAATCAAAAGACCGTACGGTCGAGTAATACTGTGCTGCACAATCACAGGACTGTCTTCCGAGTCGGCAGTGTGTGGCAGAGAATAACTCCGTTCATTTCAATAAAATAAAACGTTACACCATTGCTTTTGTAGACGAGGGTGAATAAGGGGTTATTCCACACAGAACTGTCTGGCTTGGACTCTGGATCATACAAACCAATCCAACTTGCATTGGCCGTAAGAATGAATACCAAGAACCTGTCGCCACGTTCTCAGTACTGTTTCAGGAAAGCCTTACTGTCGGAAATTCACTGTAGCTTTTGATGGCAAGTAGTAGACGTGGCACCCTGTGGTCGAATACTTTTGTCATATACAATTCAAAAACATAATGGAGTGCTTATTGTGATTGATACTTGCCATTAAAAAGTTTTTATTGTGAAGTGACGTCAAGGTGCCCCGCCCACGTCGACTTGACATTGCTACAGTGACCATTCGTCACGTGTGGCGTATATCTTCGTTTATTAAAAATTTTTAACAAATAAAAGAATGACGCCGATCGTCCCGAAACTTTTCGAACACCCCTCGTACGTCCACTTCGTCCGAACATAGTTTAAGTCCGTTCGACACATCTTTTCGGAACGAAGCGAGAACGAATTAGGTGTGGCGGAGGTATAAAAGTGCGTTTATTCTTAAATGTAGCGCAATCGATATCGCACAGGATTTGAGAACAGGGCCTGTATTCACCAACCATTCTTGAGCATATTCTTGGTCTTATCCTTCAGATTTTTGTCAATGTGAATGGAACAGAGCTTCTGATTGGCTAAACCATTTGGTTTAGCCATCTAAAGTTCTGTTACATTCACCTTTAGAAAGTCTTGAAGAACAAGACAAAGAATATTCTTAAGAATGGTTTGTAAATACGGACCCAGGTCACTGACATGAATCCCCGACTTTCTTTCCAAGGATTTATGATAGTTATAGTGACTGAGTTCATTCCTCTACCACCCCTGATCACTGTTTCAACGATGGTTTATGATGGGAATCAGTTGACTTCAGTGACTTGGAAGGATTTTGCGCAAGTGCTGGTAAAAGAAACCCCAGGAAAGAGTAGAAAGGTGCGCTGGCCACCGTTGGATAACCGAAATAATGTTGAAAAACGGTGTTAAACACAATTCAATATAATACAATCAGTCTTAACCCTTTACCCCATAAGGCATTTCTATGGTATCTATAATTGACCAGAAATGACAGCAAGGATGAAGCCGTTTCTTATGTGTAAATGACACCTTTTGATAGCATAGAAAACATTGTGACAAAAAGGTGAAATTGCTCGTCACGAGTAATTTCACCTTTTCCCACAATGTTTTCCAAAGGCTCCTACAAGCAATGTGTAGAAATCAGTATCTATGAAGTAAAGGGTTAAAGCATGACGGGAAGGTTGGTTGTAGCTTAAAGCGGGCAACTGTACCAACAAAGTTCCATGCCATACTTTAAATGCTTTCTACTGCACTCAGGGCGTTAAAGTAAATGAGATCTACTGCATGCACTTTGCTACAAAACAAAACTATTAAGTGTGAAAAATGGAGAACACCGCATGTTTATGACAGCAATAAATTGTTTAGTTTAGACAATACAACTTAAAAATAAACAAAAATTAAATGTCGTTACGTAGTATTCCGACAACCCATCTCGCCCACGTACAGACCACCGAGGTCACGTTATTTTCATACAACTGACATCCTGATCGTACCATGCACGCTGTGATTCAAACTTCACGAGGCAGGTCTGGCACAGGTGTTGTGTGTGCCATACCATTTCCCGTGATGCAACATCATTGATCCAACATGGTGGGGGACATCACGATACCAGTGAAGTAGAGTGTATTGACGGGTTGTCAGGGGGAGGGGATACTCCAAGACGAATTCAAATCCCTTTAACTGCTAAATGGATTAAATTGGTATTTCAAGCAAATGTTAAAATCCAAACCTTAGTTCGAACGATATACAATGTGCAATTAATGGATGGAAACGCAGAAAACCTACAGAGTTAACAGTGACTTTCACGCACCATAATGAATCATGACTTCAAATGTCTTAATCTTTTCAGACAGTTCTCCATAACATGTTAATTACTCGACTGTGTAGTTCAAAGAAGGCGCAGTGTTGTAAAGACGTTCAAAATGAAATGTCTGTCAGTATTTCATTTAGTACAGGGGAAAATAACCGGTAAATTTGGATCATGGTCCAACTTCATTTGGCGTTTTACAAATTTTGTTAAACCGAGACTGGAATCGTTTTTGGTTAGTCCTTCTTTTTTTGGGATTATATTATTCTGAATGGGGAAAAATACAGTCAGAGATCTATCCCCTAGGTCCTGCTACTGGCGACCTACACAGATACTGTATCCTAAATCAACCGGAACCTGCATGACGTTAGGTCAATGAATTTAGATCAAACTTGCGTTGCGTCACAATAATATCACACCACCGAATAAAAGTCATCGTAACATAGACCGGAGCTCTAGATAAGAGGGAGTGATCGTACTCTAAAGCCATTATTTCTCTTCCAAACCCTATGTTGTGGGTACTCATTGGAATCGTCTCGATGAGTAATGAGTACCCATAACACATGGTTTAGTGAAGAAAAAATAGTATTTTCAATTTTGAAATCAAAGTCACTCCCTATATCTGGAGCTCTGATAGTCAAATTAGTTCATAGGTCAAGTTCATGTTTGGTTTACTTGTTACATACAACAGCTTGAATGTGGATAAGTCTTGTCTTGGTAGATTGGTAGAGAGTTAATAAGCGCTTCACTTTGATGACCTGAAAGTTGAAGAAGTTTCATCTTGCAGTTGATCATTTTGGAAAACATGGTGACATCACGAGATACTGCCCACAAAGGTCAAGTTATTCTTGAAATCAGCAAGAAATGTCTTCCTATGCATTCTGTCTTCGTATGAATGCAAACCCAAATCGCATGGATTACATGTATTTATATCTTATGGAGATATTTCCAAAGGTGCCTGCTCTAAATTTGTTTCATGATGTAACGAAAAAATGGAGGTCCAGAAAAGTAGGGATGACCGAATTTTGACGTCAGCCTTCGTAAATCTTCGCAACACCCAATTTTGTTATCCAAGCTGCCGCCTAGAGTTCTCTCAGAAATGTATCTAATGGTGAACGAGACGACAGGATTGGAGTTTAGAGAATAAACGGAGCCTACTTTTAGTATAAAGTTGAGAAAAATGTGCAACAAAGTTGAGAGAGAAAAAAAAATGCAACAAGACCTTAACGCCTGCCAGGGGGCGAAAATGGACAGTAAATTTACTTTTGGTTACAAGGAATAGAACTGCACAATTGCATTTCAAGCAGATCAAACCAATGAACATGGACAGAATTTACACCTTTTTAGATAATTTCTAAGGAATTCTCCTAGGATTGGTTCGTGTTCTTTTCATGCAATTCTTACGAACGAAGTCCGTAACAAAGAAACAAATGAATAAATGCATGGCAGAAATAAGGATCGGAGCGGGATTCGAACTCCGAACTCCCGGACGCAAAGCCAATACCCTAACCACTGAGCCAAAGAGATATCTCCCTGACGCAGTAGCCAGGTATTGTATTTAAATCGGGAGTATACCATGCAGGAAGGAGTGGTCTGTCGTAACACAATATACTTGTGTGGAGGTAGTGCCAATTGATATCAATTAACGTCTTTCCTTTATATTGCAGAGCAGTTCGTGATTGAAAATCAGTAAACAGGCAGTGAACTGACACAAATGTTTGCTTTTTGTTTAATGCTATGGCTTGGGGCCAAGCTGATTTGATGCAAGGAAATCCTAAAGCACTTGTTAAAATTTTAGGTCTACACGTCTAAGTTACTCTCGTCCATGTAGCACTTGGGTGTCGTACCTTTCGACTGAAGATGTACAACAAACAGACAAGAGCATTTCCAGTCAATGAATTGTACCATAACACCTTTGATTTAACTTTTTTTGATTGTTCATCTATTGACCCATGTGACACAATAATGGATATTGTGTGTCAGAGATCAGCATGATCTTGATTTAAGCTACCCGCAAATGCAAAATTAAATCTTCCTTGACGGCGTTAGAAAAATGCGTTCCTAGAGTGTTTTGATTAACTCTTTACCAAACAACAAAATTATAGACGTACCTAAAGTAGAATCTTTTGCAGAAGGAAAATCATCCTCGGATACCCCGGGGTCTCCCTATTTGCTACGCTACATCGACGTAGCGTAGCAAATAGGGAGACCCTGGGGTATCCGAGGATGAAGGAAAATAGCTTGGCTTAAAATCTTTACCAAACAACATTTTAGACTGGTCCAAATTGAAAGCACTTGCAGACGACAAAATAAACATAACTCAAAAATTGAAATTTGTTTCCAGTGGGATAGAAAACATTGTGGGAAAAGGAGAAAATGCTGGTTACCAGCATTTTCTCCTTTTCCTACAATGTTTTCAAAAGCGTTCTTTCTCAGGGTCGTTTAAAGTCGGGATTGTATGGTAAAGAGTTGAACTCTAGAGCTGCCTGTGTTTATCTGGCTCTGGGTGGCTTATTGAGCTGGGTGTATGTGTGTGCGTCCACATCTCCACTGAAACGAACCTCCAAATTCCCATAGACCATATCTCGGGTCCGCTGCCTATAAAAGGGACTACTTTTTTAGTCTGATATTTTTTTGTAGAATAATTGACCGTCCGAAAACATACCTGAGCCAAATTCTGGGGAAAATTCATTCAGTTTTGATCGCGGAAGAAACTATTTGTCTTTCATTCACTTAACAATGTAAATTGAAAAATCAAGTTTTTCAAAACTTCATGCTTATTTCTTGGATTAAGTTTTTTGCATAGAAAAGATTTGTCAGGTTTTTCTCTTATAACTTGCAAAAGTTCAGTATCTTATACATCTCTTTTTTATGCTGTTTTGGCTGGTAGACACCAGGCATGCGCAAACAACTACATGTACTTTTCCTTATTTTGAACAAAAGGCTCCTTCTGTTGACAAAACCGAGAATTTTTCCATCACAATACCATGGTTAACGTTCAGATATATGTCACATTTGGCTTTTAGTAACACTTCTTTTACTCAGCTCCAATTTATAGGAGAAACAAAAGTGGCCGTTTAGAAGTTCGTTTCAGTGTATTTCTTTCTGGTTTCATTGATAAGGCTTTGAACATCACGAGGTCCAAGGCTATATTTATAAAACTTACATAAGGAGCACTCTAAACACCGGTTGCGCTAGTGTCGCATATTTGTGTCCAGGTGGTTCACTGTTGTTGTTTGTTGAAGCCATTGTTTGCTCCCAGGGGTACGACAAGTACAAGCCAGTAAAGAATGTGAACTTGACAATGAGAGATAACTCAAGTATTCCTTGAAAACAGACATCTAGTGTGTGTTGTTTTTTTTTTAGATCAATCAAATTTCTTGCGTAACTTCACTGCTGATTGTATTCTTTTTCACTGGATGCTGAACTGTTTATCAGACGACAAAATTTTAGCCTTGTCCAAATTGAAAGCGTTTGCAAATGATAGTTTCAACGTGGCTCAAATGGTGCAATTTTTCTTTGATAGGGATGAAAATATTGTGGAAAAAGGAGAAACTGCTGGTAACCGGCATCTTCTCCTTTTCCCACACTTCCTGTAAGGCTTCTTTGCAGGGTTGTAAAAGTTGGGATTGTGTGATAAAGAGTTAAATAACAATTTATTGTTGTATTTGCGAACAATATGGACTGAAGTGGTCTTATCCGGCGTTCGTACTCACTATTTATTCATAAGAATATTCTCAGTCATATTCTGTAGAATTTTCCAAAATTGAAAGCAACGCAACATCTGAATGGCTGATTTATTAGGTTTAGCCCTTTAAAACTTGGTTTCGTTTAAATCTAGAAAAAAAGTTAGACTCTGAATTAAACAGAGACTATTCTTAAGAATGTTTGGTTAATACGCACCCAGAATTAGACTGCAAAGAAAGCGCAGATGTTAACTGTGTGATACTAGATCAACACTGTTCAATACAACGTGTGGTATTTTGGCAAAAAACGTTCATATTGCTGAAGTGAGGTACTAGTAAACGTTTTTGAATGAAAATATTTGTGAAATATACTGTTTTGGACAAAATCTTGCTAAGGTCTCAAGTCGTATTTGCAAACTTACCAAGTATTGTTGTGATTATAAATTTCAACATTGGGTGATTCAGGAAGTTTTACCCAACCTAGGTGGATACCGACATTGTTGGAATTTAGTATTAGAAATGAATTTAGGATACTTAAGGAGTACAGCCCAATGGCCGTTTTTGTGGATGCTGTGTGCCTAGAAACATTAAAGGATTTGTCTTGAAAACCCAAGACATTAATTAATAAGTCGTTGCACTAATTAGTTGATAAAAATACCATTCAATCAATCCATAAATCGATCAATCAAGCGATCAATCAACGGGTTGATTTTTTAAACACCGTATCACCGTATAGGTTTGTCACATTTCTGTCTGTGACAACGTATTGAATGCTTGCATCTAATTTATTGGGTTGCAGTTGTAAGTGTAGTATTTTGTAGTTGCATCATGCCAAACTGTGATTTTTAAATACATCAAGTATTTAGATAAGACTATTTATTTGTCTTCGCATGCCATCATCTTCACTGGATGCGACAGCTGCCCTGTGATAAGGTGCAAGCATGCAGAGCAAAAACGGTCCAGGATTTCAGTCGCGTGCTGTGCAGTGTCAACTTCTTTGCATACCCACCCATGTTATAAGATAAGGCGTTTCTAGGAAGCAACCTTTTATCATGTATGTTCCCGTATTCACCAAAAATTCCAAGAAACAATTTTGGTAATGTTCTCAGGCTGACCTGAATCAAAACTTTTTGCAGCCGATCAATTTTCTGTATGTCAAAGGAATTGGTCTACTTCACGATTCATACGTCTGTTAGACAAAATGAGTCCCTTATTATATTATCAATAAAAAGTGCTTAGTATAAAGTACCACGGACATGCATTAACCCATTACCACACAATCCCTACTTTTGACGCCCCTGGGAAGGTAGCCTTTAGAAAACATTGTGGGAAAAGGAGAAAATGCTGGTAACCAGCATTTTCTCCTTTTCCCACAATGTTTTCTACCCTTCACAAAACAGAATTAAAATTTTCAGTCTCTTTTATTTTGTCATCTGCAAATGCTTTCAATTTGGACTAGTCTAAAATATTGTCGTTTGGTAATGGGTTAAACCGTCTTGCCAACAAAAAAGTCGCGTAAAAGTAGTATTGAACTATAAAGAATGGTACAGCTAGGTAACTCTTAAACAAAAGATTGCATCATTGTCGAGGAGCATGTTAGGATGTATATTTTTTTTGCATATCTTACATGGCTTAGATGTTTCATTAACCTCAACCTTAAAAGTGCATATTCATTTTAAATATTTCTCGAGGTAAAATATAAAAAATGCTTTGTTTATATGACCACAAAAAAGATTTTTTTAGGGGGCATATAATTTTCGTTTGATCAGTCCGACCGTCTGTCCGTCCGTCTGTCTGTCCGTCGAATCGTTTTCGGTTCCAGGTCACTACTCTTTCTCTATTTCTAAATTTCAAAATAGTCATGCATAAATGTTTAACACACGGAAAATATGTTTCATGAGCAAGATTCATGCCAAGAGATTTAAGATCAAGGTCAACAAAGTCACAGCAAGTTCAACACATTTCTTTCTTTAAATTGCAAACCACATACAGACAATAATTCGCGGACCATGTCAATCACCGGTCAAAGGTCAAGGTCACGGCAAGGTCGATTATGATTGAATTCTTTGATAACAATGAGTAAAATATCAAACACATAAATTGACGATGTATGGCGCACAAGAACAATGGTCAAGGTCAAAGCATGGTCAAATGTGTAGAAATTTGATTTTTTTTCCGGGGGGTATATTTGTGTTCTGCCTGTATATTTCAGCAAAAGTCTGTACGGAGATGTGTTAACCAAGTAAAAGGAATATGTTTGGTGTTTGAATCATGTCCGTAGGTCCAAGAGCAAGGACCAGGCAACGCCAAATGTGTTGAAAAGATCATGGAAGTTTTGTGTATGTATTGGGAGAGAGTGGGGTGGGGGTATGTTTGTGTCCAGCTGGTTCTTTTTTTTTTAAATCATAGCATAAGTCTGCATATTTAAATGTCAACAACTTACACACATTTGTCATGTGTAAGAATTAATATCCATGTGTCAAATGTCAAAGGCACGGCAAGGTCAGACGTGTTTGTAAAACTTGTGTCCACAGTGAACGTTCATGTGTACAACTTACAGGAAAGGGTTGTATTAGCTGCAGGGCACTAGTCCTTTGTAGAAATACATCTTGTTTTTTACTGAAAATACCCAGGCAAAGGTTTTTCAATCCACAATAATTATCGTACACAATCCATAATGCTTCACTTGCTTATGTGGAACTCCTGCTTGTCATAGAGAGGAGAAAGCCTGCAAAAAAGGGGATCCTACTTTATTGGATCCAAAGTAAAACTTTTCTTGTTTCTTTTGGCAAGAAAGACAACAGATCAACGGTAAAAGGAGAAGTTGATTCATCAATTTATTGTCAATTATTAATTTATCTTGATGCACTCGTTTATCGGACTTTATACATGTAATCTCAAAAGTGAAATATGGCTAAATTTATTGAATTTGCCTTAAACCTTGTTGGAAGTGGAGAATGCTAGTTGCCGATTTTACTTTTTTCAAATAAATGTCTCAAAATCATTCTTTTTGCACAGTATCTTATAAAAAGCTGATAAGTTCGTGACTTTGCGGTAGTTATCGGAATATTCCCGAAGTATGTCAGTGTGTCAAGTATGTTTATTTTCACGGCGTGTTGCATTATCACGCCACCGTTTTATCGTCTGATTTGATAGCAAAAGTATGAAACATAGAATACCCAGACGAGATGACGAAAAGTAAATGAATGACCTGGTAGGAAAGAATGTGATATTAACCCTTTACCACACAATCTCGAGTAGCTTTTTGAAAACCTTGTGGGGAAAAAGGAGAAAATGCTGGTAACCAGCATTTTCTCCTTTTCCCAAAATGTTTTCATCCTTCAAGAATCAAATTTCAATGTTTGGGACGGATGTTTTTTTACGTCCTCAAATGCTATAAATCTGGACAATTCTAAATTTTATCGTTTGGAAAAGAGTTTACACTGATATTGTCGGGCGTGTTTTGTAATGACCTTTTCAAACAATCCCTCATTAAACCTTTAGACTGCTAAGCGGGATTCAAACACCTCTTGCGGACAGTGTATATCAAGATCAGACTGCAAAGAAAGTGCAGTCTGATCTTGGATCTACGCTGTCCAATAAGGTCCGATTAGGAGGTACCCCTCCTCCCCTCCACTAAACAAAAAAAAAATTTAAATAGCAAAATTCAGGATTTTAGTTTTTAGTTTCATATTTATTTTACATCGATTGAGAAACAAGTTCTGACAACTTATACTAATCTCTCTCGATTTTGCTTCCTGGGAACTACACCAGTACTCGCGCCGAAAGAGTGGGCCGATGAAAAATCCCAAGGTTGACACCCGTTCCCGTGAATCGAACTCGGGACCTTTTAGTTATAAGGCCAACTCTCTGCCTCACGACCCACGGACATCACCACCACAGCATTTTAGTTGACTTGAAAGTTTCACGTCACTTATATAGCAGGATAAGCAGGGTCCAAAAGAACACCAAAAATCAGAATTCTTACTTGTCCTCCTGCCATTTTGCATTCATCCTACAGTTAGACAAGAAGGATAATCTACTTGCTCTTACCAAATTTTGACTAGTAAGGACGAGCGGACGATTTATTCTACCGACCCTGATAAGGGCGGTAACTTGCTAAATGATTTAAATAAAATTGTCGAGTTGGTTGAGAAAACCCGAATGTTGTTATTTCAATTTTTTTTTTGAGAAAATTATCTGCTTACCAGATAGTGTAGACCCAAGAGCAGACTTATACGATCTGTACAGTGTGATATTGATCTACAGTGCCTGCAAAAGGTCAGACCAGCAGCCCAAGGGTTAACTTTTTAAAATGGAATTTAAGTCTTGTCTTAATCAAAGAGCACTTCTTCGGTTTACTTTAAAAGCCTCGTAACTACAGCTTGACACAAGCTACAGCTTGAAACAAGCTGTAGTTACGAGGTTTTTTAAGTAAACCGACGACTTGCAGACGACATAATAACGAGACTCAAATGATGGGTATTCACTCGCCACAACTCGGCTTCTATCACCCGAGATATACCGAATAGATGGGTATTGTCTGTGAAAGTGCAAAAAAAGTAGTCGGAAAAGGAGAAAATGCTGGTGTCCAGGCTAATGTGGTACAAGCAAGAAAGAATGGTCTTTTTAACAGGTTATTTAGGCTCAACCCCCTTGCTCCCTACCATTGTTAGTTAAAGTCCACTGTTTTTTGGCATAACTGAATAAGCTGGCTTTTGACCTACTTTTTGATACTGATTACGAATAAATGAATTGAAATTTGTGATTGGTAAAAAAGATGGACATATGTGTATGCCAAGGGCTTCTGTGGTCATAGCAACGGCTTTGATATATAGTTAACTCTTTACCAAACGAGAAAATTTTAGACTGGTCCAAATTGAAAGCATTTGCGGACGACAAAATAAAAGTGACTGAAAAATTGAAATTTGTTCTGGGAAGGGTAGAAAACACTGCGGGAATAGGAGAAAATGCTGGTTACCAGCATTTTCTCCTTTTCCCAAAGTGTTTTCAAAAGGCTTCTTTCTTTGGGGTGTCAAAAGTAGGGATTGTGTGGTAATGGGTTAAAGATTGATAAACAGTTCAAGATGAAAGAGAAGTCGAAACTGGTATTAAAGCAGACCTGTGCGTATCTGCCGGTTCGCAAGTATGAGGTCGAATCAGCGTGGTTCTAACACACAACAAGAGGGTCAAGATGAACCTGGATCGCTCACCCGAATTTTTGAGAGGACTGTAGCCTTTTTGTTTTTGGGGTATTGAAACATTGGAAACAAAATCATTATTTTGTCATAGCAATTTTCAAAAGGTCACCTGTAGAAGTCATTATAGAATCTGACCATCAATTTCAGAAAAGAAGAATTTTTAAGAATTTCTTGATTTCCATATAGTTCAAGTAGCTCCCATTCACCAGAGCCATGTTTCTTGACGAATCAAAATTTTTGGAACACTGTTTTGAAAGGGTCACCCAAGGAACATCTTTGAGAAATTATTATAAAATATGACCAGGGTTTTCAGAGAAGCATTTTCAAAAATTTCTCCATTTTCATATAGTGCAAGTAGCTCCCATTCACCAGAGCCATGTTTCCTGACGGATCAAAATTTGGCTAACAACTTTTTATATGGGTTACCCAAAGAACATCTCTGTGAAATTATTTCAAAATCTGACAAGCTGTTTCAGAGAAACAGAATTTTCAAGAATTTCTTCATGTTCGTATAGTGCAAGTAGCCCCCATCCACCAGAGCCATATTTCTTAACGGATCAAAATTTCGCGAACAATTTTTGAAAAGGTTCATCCTAGGAACACTAGGAACATCTCTCTATCTCTGTGAAATCCCCCCCCCCCCCCAGCCAAGTTTGGTGATCCTAAAAGCCCCCCCCTTGAGCACGTTGTGCCAGGTGAGCGAAAAATAGTCCAAGTATTTGTCTTTAGATTTATACTTCTTAAATCATCGATCTCAATAGTACGCATCTCAGATCGTCCTCAGATTTTCACTATGTTTTAGAAAACTACCTTCGTGAGGGTCGTTTACACTCGTAGTTGTGCTGTATAGAGTTTATAAAGCTAATTAAACTGTGTGTTGTGAGTATAGCGCAGAGCTCTAGATAGACGGAGTGATTTTGATTTCAAAATTGAAAAAAAAAATCTCCACTAAACCCTATGTTATGGGTACTCATTAGAATCGTCTCATCGAGACGATTCTAATGAATACCCACAACATAGGGTTTGGAAGAGAAATGATGGATTTAGAATACCATCACTTCCTCTTCTATGGAGCTCTGATTGAGTATATCAGTGATAACACAAGTCCAGTTGTATTTATGGAAAGTATAGATCAGTGTCAGACCACGACACTTTATGCAAATGTCCGAATGCCACGTACCGCGTGTAGCCATTATCTTCCGCTAGATGGGATTCTATAAATACTCATCTATCTAATTTGGGCATCATGGGTACAGAGCCGGACCACTTTCCTACGCAACAACCGTTACTTTGAATTTCAAACTAAAATAAAAGTTTACTCAATAAAACGCAACCTCGTGGAATTCACTCAGCTATGATAAGCAGTTTAGAGAAATCTGGAGCTGAAGCAGGTCTTATTTCTCCTCAAACGTATTGATAAAAGCTATTTTCTACATTACTACTTAATAGGGCGTAATATTACAGTGAGCCCGCTTTTGGGGCTAGTGATGCGTCATATAAGACAGTCGAATCTTCGAAGAATATGACATGCGCAGACAACGGCGTGTAGCAGGCCATATTATGAGGGGAGCGGTGTTCGGGTGACACAATACTGTAACCAATACACTCGTACTTTTAGAGGTCTTTTCTTATCTCAAATTATTATCTTTAAGTATTAATTTTGCGGTTTGGCCCTTCTAAAAATAACTAAGGTTTAGGTTTTTTGACGTATTAATATTGCCTTTTTGCACGGTAGGCTATTCAATTCATACCTCTTTTTGTAAATGCACGCAAATACACGTGTTGATCCCGTTGATCGCCAAATAAATATAAAGAAACGACACTTTCAATATGTTGAAAACCTTTTACCACACAATCCCGAATCTTAACAAGAAGAAAAACTTTTTTTTCCCACTTTCATACACAAATCTCATCACTATAAGGGCAAATCCTAAGATATTTTGTAAGTTAATTTATCGTATGCAAATACATGTACTTTGCATTTGTACCAGTCTTCTATGTTCTCGTCAAGTAAAGGTCAAAAAGACCCAGAGAGCATAATATTATTTCAGGGTGTTTCTGTAATGCAAGATCAGACGAGTCTTAACCCATTACCACACAATCCCTACTTTTGACGCCTCTGAGAAGGAAGCCTTTTGAAAACACTGTGGGAAAAGGAGAAAATGCTGGTAACCAGCATTTTCTCCTCTTTCCCACAGTGTTTTCTACCCTTCCGAGAACAAATTTCAATTTTTCATTTACCTTTATTTTGTCGTCTGCAAATGCTTTCAATTTGGACCAGTCTAAAATTTTCTCGCGTGGTAAAGAGTTAACTGTAAACTTTTAAAATCTCGCCAATATTATTCTAGACCGCTGGCCCTTATATATACTACTCAACTTTTGCTTGGGATCAAAACCAAAATATTGTTCATTTTTTTGAATGTGCAAATCCGTTTTTTTCGCCTTCCACAATGTTTGAAAGAACTTTATGAACTTTATTCTGTCTGTTTGATATGGATTTCCTTTACTATGACCATAGATGAAATGAACTTGTTTTTGTTTGAATAAATTTGATTTGGAAAAAAAATATTCAGTTTTTGTTTTGATCCCTAGCAAAAGTTGACTAGTATACATCGGACTGGATCAAATCCTGGAAAATAAGGATTATTTGGTAAAAGGATTAATCAAGACCGAAAGTTTAACTCTTTACCAAAGGACAAAATTATAGGTCCAAATTGTAAGCATTTGCAGACGATAAAACAGTTTTGACTACAAAAAAGAAATTTGTTTTTGAAATGGCAGAAAACATTGTCGGAAAAGGAGAAAATGCTGGTTTCCAGCATTTTCTCCTTTTCCTACAATGTTTTCAAAAAAACTTCTTTCTCAGGGTCGTTAAAAGTCGAGATTGTGTGGTAAAGAGTTAAACGCTTAATGCTACTACCATGAAACTTGGACGTGTCTGGAAAATTCCCATTTCTTTTTCATTTTACATGCCCACATTATTGATGTATTTGTTTTCAAATCAGTGACAAAGAGGTAACATTTGCAACGTTGTATTTTGTATTTCGGCCGGAGGCCTTTATGTACGTGTATAATCAAGTCCAAAATGAAAATTGTCTGAAATTTCATTTACCATGTGAAGATAGAGATCAGGCTGCAGTCGATGGGACGATTCTAATGGGTACCCACAACATAGTGTTTAGTGGGCAATAATTAATATTTTTGAAATCAAAATCAATCCCTCTGTCTGGAGTTCTGACTCAGTTCGGAAAATTGAAATATCGGTCATGTTTAACGTGTAAAAAAAGAAGCTCGGGCTTACTTCCGTGACACCCGAGGTTATTGGGGTTTAAGTTACGGGACCAATATTATATAGATAGATTACAAGTAGATGGACTAAATATCTCTTAAAACTCAGCACAGCGAGCATAGCTTTGGTTGCTTTAGGTGATAGTATAGAAGAAGATCACACTGCACTTTGTTACATATTTTGACGATATTAAAGCTTTGAACATTGAAAGGTAAATTGACCAGGTTTTTCGTCTCTATATAGAAGATGCTGATACTTTATTTGGTCCTGAAAAGTTAAGGATGTTAAGGATAAGATGAGAAATATGAGCCCAGTTTGGTGCTCAAAAGTAAAGGGTCGGACGAGAAATGTGAGCTCATTGTTCAGCCCCGCCCTGACGGACCACGCCTTGTCCTATACCGGATTATAACTGGCCCAGTATTCTCTCGATATTAAGTCCATATTTATTTATCATCTCGTCGATAATAATTCAATGTCGTAGAAAAATGGACCACTTGAATCTGAACTTAAACGATAAAATTTGAGACTGGTCCAAATTGTGAACATTTGTAGACTTCATTGGTGTCCATATCCTTGGATTATTCCTTAATATCGTAGAAAATATTGTGGAAAAAGGAGAAAATGCTGGTAACCAGCATTTTCTCCTTTTCCCACAATGTTTTCAACCCTCTCCAAATCAAAATTTCGATTTACATTTAATTTACATTTATTTTGTCGTCTGTAAATGCTTTTAATTTGGACTAGTCCAAAATTTTTTTGTCGTTTGGGAAAGAGTTAATTGAAACTTTCAGGCTTTCTCCTTTTTCCACCGTGTTTTTGTCGTCTTACCTAGAGTTATTCAAAGTCCAGATTCTTTGGTAAAGGGGTAAATTGTAATAGCAGTAGATTTGAAATCCTTTATATTTTGGTACTACCTGTCGAAGAAGAGTTGGTTTAACTCATTACCAAACGACAACGTTTTAGACTTGTCCAAATTGAAGGCATTTGCAGACAACAAAATAAAAGTGACTGTAAATTTGATTTTTGTGTGTGTGTGTGAAGAGTAGATGATGGTTACCAGCATTTTCTCCTTTTCCCACAATGTTTTCTCAAGGCCTCTTTCTCAGGGTCGTCAAAAGTAGGGATTGTGTGGTAATGGATTAAGCCTTTGCACATGACGGTCGGACGGTCGATGGAAGGATGCGCCAAACCTTAAATAGGGCATGTAAGAAATAGTGGATTGAACTGTCTGGTCTTCACGCACACTGATGGAAGATTTAAAGGTGGCTCTTCAGATTTTGGAACGAAAATTTTACAAGAATCCAAAAAAAGTCATCCTTACATCCCAAAAGCCTGATAATTTTTATTCATAAAACCCCAGTAGTCGAAAACCATCCGACAACATGAGAAATTAGAGATTTACTACAGCCTAGGTCGACACCGACGGGAAAAGACGATATATTTTTACATGAGCAACTCGCTCATTTACACACCGGAAATATACCGACGCAGCTTCAAACATAACATCCGAAGAAGACATTATATAAAATAATTACGTGTTTGTTATATTATGGAATTTTAGGGTCATTTGTCACGTGCCAGTCACTTAACATTCCCACAATGCGTTTTTTTATTTTTGGGAGGAAATCTAAAAATAGATTAAGAGGCTATGTAGCCTTTAAAGGGAATACCATCAAAAACATTTTTTTTTGTAACTTTATGATTCTTAATTATTGATGATTTGTATTGTTTTTTTCATATAAATTTAAGTGATATATATATATCTTTTAATTTGATGGGATGTGAAAATTCTAGATACCCACCTTTAACGCAAATAATCAAGAGTTTCCAAACTATTTTCATGGACGTCACATGTGATCATTTTATACACGACGCAGCCGTTATCGTGAAATTTGCGTCAGCAGATTGTCTGTGATATCTAAAGAGGGGGAATACCCAGGCATGATGATACCTGCTCTTGAATATGCAAATCTGGGTTTTTCCCAGGATACCTGGGCTGAGATAAACCCCTGTACTGCTATATGAATTAACTCTTTACTATACAATACCGACTTTTGATGACTGAGAAAGAAAGCCTTTGAAAACATTGTGGGAAAAGGAGAAAATGCTGGTAACCAGCATTTTCTCCTCTTCCCACATTGTTTTCAACCCTCTCCAAATCAAATTTTCAATTTTTGATTCACATTTATTTTGTCTTCTGTAAATGCTTTGAATTTGGACTAGTCGAAAACTTTGTCGTTTGGGAAAGAGTTAAAGGTGGCCCTTCAGAATTTGGGACGAAAATTTCATCCTTTTACACCCAAAGCCTTATAATCGTCATTCATAAAACTCCGGTAGTCGAAAACCATCCGACAACAAGAGAAATTAGACATTTACTACGGCCAAGGTCGACATCGACGGGAAACACGTTCTATTTTGACATGAACAACTCGCTCATTTACACACCGGAAATACACAAATGAAGCTTCAAACATAGCGTCCGAAGAAGATATAATGAAAAATAATTACATGTTTGTTATGTAATGGAATTTAAGCGTCATTAGTCACGTGCCAGTCACTTAACATTCCCACAATGCATTTTTTTCATTTCTGGCGCGAAATCTAAAAATAGCTTAAGAGGCTACGTAGCCTTTTAACGGAATACCATCAAAAAAATTTTTTTTTTGGTAATTTTATGATTCTTAATTATTGATGATTTGTATTGTTTTTTCATATAAATTTCAGTGATATATATATTTTTTGGTTTGGTGTGATGTGATGTGAAAATTCTAACTACCCACCTTTAAATGAAACTTTCAGGCTGATAGTTGAAACTGGAATGATGTTATTTCAATTTTAATGTAGTGGACCCGTAATAATCCTAGTGCAGCATGGCATAAAATTTCTTGACAGTTGATAAAGACATTAATACTTTAATACAGATACAATACTTTCGGACATTTATAACCGACCAGAAATGCCTTTGATGTCTATTTTGAAATTATTTGTTGGTACTTTTGTTAGTTTCCAGAAAAAGGAGTTAATTATCATATCCGTTTGTAATGAAAAATAGTGGTTTTAGATTTATAAATGATAATTCTAGGAAGGACAAAAAGGAAAAAGTGGCTCGGCGAAAGTAGTACAATACTACCTATCGTTAATCTGAGCAAATTATTAAGAATAATGTTATAGAGAAAATAGCTGTTTTTTAAGCCAAATACTACTGACGTTTGCGCATCCAAGATAGATCCGGCTGTGAAATTTGAGATTTATAATGAACAAAAATACCACCCGACTTCTACGTTTTTCGACATATCACATTAAACTGCATGTTAACCTACTAATAAAGACCTATACATTGCGATTCCAGTTGTCTTTTCCTCTGAAAAAAATCTCACTGTATTAGACAGTGTAGATATAAGATCACACTGGATATTTTTTGCGACCTGTGCTTCCTCCATAGTTTCTGCAAAAGAGCATTGAGTTTCACCTAGAAGTCTTAGTGATAAGAAAGAATAAACTGATTTTATACATTGCAAGTCATCGCCGTATTATGGTCCCATAAAATCCACTTTGTATAACAAAAAACTGAATTCCGAGGTAAACTGATCCTTTGAGCTGCAGAAAATTGACTTGACCAATAGCAAAACGTTTCGTCCGAGGTACTTTTTGTAGATGCATTAAGCTCCCTTTTTCACGAAGTATGGCTCATTTATTAATAAAACCTTCATTTTGTATTAATTATTGATAGTGTTAAAGTTTTTTTTTTCAAAATCATCCGTGGTAACTTCGTTTCCGGTGTCAAGAAGGTACGATAGAAAATTTCGTAAATTTAGAACTCGGAAGTAATTGTATTTTGTAAAGATTTTATCCGTATCATCCTTTGACTAGTCTTGAAAATAGAGATCCTAGTATTATAGAGAATAAAAAGTGTCCCTTTTCTAATGACATGTATGCAACTGTATAGAGGGAATTACCTGGATCATTTCGTTATTAACCCATGTGGTACCGAAATAATAATATGATAACGAATGATAATGACGTGCAAACAGTGTCGTTTATGGTTGGTTTACTGGTATGAAATGGGAGATAGTTTGATTAAATGCCTGTACAGAGAGACGGTGAAAGTAGCTGATCAGACTGTAGATTTATGCAGACCGATCTTGAGCAACTCTCTCCATAAAATGCACTCTACATGGCTCGTGGCTCGTTCAGAGTTAATCAAATATGACCTGCATCACGCCATCTTTGCAAGCCAAGGCTGACGATTCACTACGCTACTCTACCCTTGGCGGATCGAGCTTGATTTTTACACTCCCCCGATAAGCTGTTTCATTGGATGCAGCTAGCTCTGACTGCAACGAATGAAATCGCTCGTAGCATTTCATCTTTGATAGAAATAGAATAAGGTCGCGACCTTTCGAATAGAAGGTAAACATGGAAACCAACGTGGATGTCTGCTTATCGCTTCAAATTGAATAATTGTATTCGTAAGCGGTTTGTAAAACTATATTTCATTGGCTTTCAGAAATACATGTATGATATAAAGGGGGGTAATAACCAGCATCCAATAGAAGCGCATCGCAGGAATCTCGAACCGGGTTCAATCAGCCAAGGTAAGACCCTCGTAGTGATCGTAAACTTGGCTTGCGAAGATGGCAGCACGCGAAAACGAGTATTCGGACAATTGTGTAAAGTGTCTGCGCCGAATGATCCGAGACGACACTTTACGATTACATTCGAGTTTGTGCAACAGGAGACATGCTCGAAAGAGGAGAAAATTGCATATAAACGGAAAGTGTAGTCTTCGATAAGTGGACAGCGCATGCTGATCCCAGAAGACACTTAACGCAAATGTCTGAATATCCCTTTTATCCCTGTTACAGGCCATATATGAACTCGAAATCTTACCACGGCTGAAAATAGAATCAACTGAGACTTGCGTTACACTTGTCCTTCCAATAGGAAAAAAAAAACGTGTAGAGACCACAAATTGATACAATTAAATGATTGGTTGGATTCAAGGTCGGTAGATCAATGGAATCGTCGGATCGTTCGTAAGTTGATTAAATGGGGAGGAGGGGGAGGTTAATGATTTTATCACATAAACTCCCTTATTTTCAGCGTAACATACCCATTTCGAGGGTCCTGTGTGGCTCAGTGGTAAAGTGTAGGACTCGTAACCTGGAGGTCCCAGGTTCGAGCCTCGCTGGCTCTACTGGGTTTTTTTCTCAGGAGTGTCCTTGGGTAAGACACTTCAGAGCCTAGCCTAGTACTAGGAAACATGAATATGTCAACTGTCGCCGTGATATGACTGAAATACTGTTGAAAGCGGCGTAAAACTCCATTCAAGCAAACAAACAAACAAACAAACCCATTACGAATTTTCGTATACACTTTCGGCATACCTCGGGTGATGGAAGTCATCAAGTCCCTCGGAGAGAAAATAGACTGTTTATACTCTTAGCTAGCAGGATAAGACAAAATAATAAGATGATGGATAATAATTGATTGCTGTTAGGATAGAGGGGGATGGTCACGACCTCCTCTATCCAATTTACGTGGCTAATAAATTTATTAAAAAAAAGTCCCTCGGCTGTATGGTAGCTTGATATATACATGTACATTTCATCGCCGGAAATACGCCGGTTTATCATTCTGAAAATTGTAAGGATCCGCATAAAAAAAAAACAACAAAAGTTGTGTCTCAATTTTCTATTGAAATCTCTCTGACTAAATATCAGTTGACAAGCGATTCGTACATTCATTTTTTTTTTTAATGCAGTTGATCAATTCCGACAGAGATTGATTTGAATGATATCATAGAGGTTGTTTATTTCGTTGCTAAACGACTTACAGTGGCGCCGCCATGTATAAGATCACGTGATTGGCAGTTCAAATGGAAGAGACCGTTATACAGACGTTATCCGGAATCGGCCGAGTCATGACGAGTGCACGTTTGTTATGCCAATTGTGTGACGTCATTTTTGAAGTCATTTTGTTCGTGTTTCATAGAAATGAATGGCTCCTTAGAGATACATCTTCGCAACCCAAGGCTGGCGATTCACTACGCTACTCTACCCTTGGCGGATCGAGCTTGATTTTTACATTTCATTGGATGCAGCCAGCTCTAACTGCAACGAATGAAATCGCTTGTAGCATTTCATCTTTGATAGAAATAGAATAAGGTCGCTACCTTTCGAAAAGAAGGTAAACATGGAAACCCACGTGGATGTCTGCTTATCGCTCCATGTGTATTCGTAAGCGGTTTGTAAAACGACATTTCATTGGCTTTTAGAAATATGATGTAAAGGTGGGTAATAACCAGCATCCAATTTAGGGCTCATCGCAGGAATCTCGAAATCGGGCTTAATCAGCCAAGGTAAGATCCACGTGGTGATCGTAACCTTGGCTTGCGAAGATGTAGAGATATTACCGCGGGTGCATCTATAATTAGTATAGCATCATCTGATGTATAATTTGTGAAACTTCGATATATGTGAAAAAAAGAATTTTGCCATTCGAATTTTATCTCAAACGCTAACTCATTTCAGCCCCCAAATATGAAGCCATGTCAGGATGGGTAGACATTTATATGTATATAGATGGAGGGAGTGATGAAAGAATAGAGGTTGAATGGGCAGACAGATAGATGGATGAAGTAGTGAAAAATAGGTGAGTGAAGTGTGTAAATATAATAGAACGATCCCTTCATTGTCAGCTACATGTGTTGTCCTTTTTGTTTAAGTCCGTTCGGCATGTCGGATTTTCATATAAGTATAAAATAGAATTATAAGAAAGACAGTGTTTGACAGAACTGCGTCTCATTTTCGTGAACTGAATACCAAACGACAATACTTAACACTCAAGGAAATCGACAGCATTTCCAGGCAACAAATTTAATGTCGCCCATAAGATAACCGCTTCTTTCGAATAATAGAAACCATTGTAGGCAAACGAGAGAATGCTGATTATCCTACATTGATTTTCCTACACTGTTTTCAAAAAAAAAACTTCACCTTGCGGGACTATTTAGTACAGGGTTAAGTACGATGGAGGTGAGGAGCTTGGTTTGGGGTTTTATTGTGTTGAAAGATGGTTTTAACTCATTACCACACGACAAAATTTTAGACTGGTTCAAATTGAAAGCTTTTGCAGACGACAAAATAAAGGTGACAGAAAAATTGAAATTTGTTCTGGGAAGGATAGAAAACACTGTGGGAAAAGGAGAAAATGCTGGTTACCAGCATTTTCTCCTTTTCCTACAGTGTTTTCAAAAGGCTTCTTTCTCAGGGGTGTCAAAAGTAGGGATTGTGTGGTAATGGGTTAATCGATAAGATGATTGATTAAAACTTGTCATTGACACTAATAGACCAGCTATAATAAACAGATATCTGATTTCTATTTAAATTATCATTAGATACCCTCATCCTGTCGATTTTCATATGCTCGAAGGGTATTATTATGTTATGGCCTCGGTCGTCCGTCCGTCCGTCTGTCCGTCCGTCGGCCCGTCCGTCCGTCCGTTTGTTCGTCCGTCCGTTATCAGTTTCTTGTGTGCGGAACTCCTCCAACACTTTCTATCGAAATAACTTTAAACTTTCTACAATGAGTCTCTGTGATGTGCAGTTGTACATTTGACCTTTTACACCTGGATCTCTTTTGGCGTTCTAGAGTTATCTGCCTTTGATTTCTTAACTAACCAATTCTTTGTGCGGATACTCACTGACATGCCTTTTTCGGGCGTATACGTACCGCTCTGCGAACCCCTTGTTTTATCACCTGCCACCAAAGACAGATGCGCGCAATCCCCTTGCCACATGGCATGACCAATATTATTTTTTGCCATTTCAACCGTTAAAGCGCCAAAGAAACAAGTTTGGATAAAAAAAGATCAAAGGATCAAAATACTCGCGCGCACTTGGACAGTGTAGATTCGGGATCAGACTGTACGTTCTGTGCAGTCTGATTTTGATCTAACTTGGGTGCTAAAGTTGTGAAAGTTGTGTTACCAGCATTTTCTCCTCTTCCCGCAATGTTTTCAAAGGCATTTTTTCCTTTTCCCATAATATTTTCTATTCTTTTATAGAGTTACCGCCCCCCCCCATTATTTTAGCCAAATTTAAATTGAAGAGGGCGAATATTTTCATTTGGGTTAGTCATAAGTTTTACCCTGTGGTACAAGGCTAAGGATTAAACTCGATCATGACCCAATGTATATTAGTACAGAAAATATAGCTTTAACCGCAAAAATAACCTGATTTTTCTTTTCGATGAGTTC
This sequence comes from Tridacna crocea, assembly GCA_943736015.1. Taxonomy (NCBI): domain Eukaryota; kingdom Metazoa; phylum Mollusca; class Bivalvia; order Cardiida; family Cardiidae; genus Tridacna; species Tridacna crocea. Next base: position 51,101,189 of record OX031061.1, read on the forward strand.
GTAGATTTAATAAACAGATAAGGCCGTACACTTAATGTTACATTTATAAAGGCTTCCTAATGGGGCTCATGAATTAGTGCAATTATATTGAAAACCGCAAACTTATATGGTAATGTCATAGAGTGTGTACTTGGTTCCCGAGGGGTCGGGATTGAAGGGGAAACCCCATTTCGATTATCACGTTTTATTTGTTTTTATAGATGTACTAGATCTACCTATAGTCAGCTCTGTTTGTTTCAAAGGAAAAAGAAACGTCAGTTTATTGCCAAAGCCTACATCGCCGACGCCATCGTTGTCGTCATGCCAAAACGAATGTTTTCAGGGGTACACTGGAATCTGCCTGTGTGTCTGTGTGTCTGTCCGTCAGTGAGTCCGTCCGTCCTTGTGTCCGTCTATGTATCAGTCTGTGTACAAAATAATGTCAAAGCGCCGGTGGGTGTATAAAGTCAAATTAAGTGACAGCTCTAGTTTTTTTCTGTCACTACTGCAGATCGTTAGTGCTTTCTTAAGACTCGGACTGCATATTAGTAATTTAAAGGGGAAACCATAAAAGTCGGACGGGTAACTTAAAAGAATATTAACTTTTATATCCCTGTTTTGACTCAGAATTTCTCCTTTTTCTCGTATTTTGTTTGGTTTTATGTTGTTTGAAGAATACAGTCTACTTTTTACTAATGTTTCACGCTGGAAAGCAGATCTAATCATTACAATGTACGGTCTTAACCATGTGCTACAATTTGGATACAAGTTTTTTTTTTCGCATTTGCAGGACAACTTAAAGAGTTTTAATGGAACTGAAGTTCTTGAAAATATTGCAGGAAAATGAAAACAAATACTGGTTTACAGTATTTTTTATTCCTAAAATATTTTCTACACTTTCATGGACAAAACCCAATATTTTAGCAATGTTTAATTTCTCGTCTGAAAATTCTCTGTTTCGACAGATCCTAAATTTTAGCTTTTTATAGACTAACAATATATATGGAGGGAGCAGGGAAGAAATCGCTCCCTTAAATATTTTATTGTATATTCAACTTTAATTCACACCATCAGTATTCTACAAAGAATTTTAAAAGACGTTTTAGACGCTGAAAATATGCTTTAAGAGGTAATGAATGAAAAAATAATTGTCACTTATTGGTCGGACGAAGGGTCGAAGGGGGCGAGTTAGGGAGCAAATGGGGTTGGCAGGATTGCTCTTAGTTGAAAGATCAACACAGCAGTCAGCTGCGTCAGGGAGAAATGGCTTCATAATGTAGTGAGAGAATATAAAGTAGTTTTCATAAAATAGGTTGTCTCCTGGCCCATCTACATGTATATTGTGCTGTTTAATAAAACATTGTGTGTGTCTGTCTATCTGTCTGGCCTGCCAGGTGCCAGCTTCCTTGTCAACCTGCCTGTCTGTCTGTCTTTCTGTCTGTCTGTCTGTCTGTCCGTCCGTCTGCTTGTTTGTTTCTGTGTGTCTGTGTGTCCGTCTGTCTGTCTGTCTCTCTTTGTGTCTCTGTTTCTCTTTGTATGCCCCTGCCACAGTATCTTTTTTTTTATAGGCCTACATTCAGTTTTAGGAAAGACTGAATATAAAAGTACATGCTCGCGGCTAAATGTTAACGCGATTTGAGGTTAACGCACGCGTGGTAATTATGTGAAATTTGTAAAGAGCAATTCAAATATAAAACGAATAAAGAAATAAAATCACATTCAAATACTGTATGATTAAAATTATGCCGTATTTACTAAATAGCATCTGAATCAAATCAAATGGGGAAATTTACTAAGCTGCGGTTAACCAGGTGTAAACATCTACGTAGAAGTACATTTCGTCGGTTTACATCCAAAACCTCGTAACTACAGCTTGTTACAAGCTGTAGTTACGAGGTTTTGGAAGTAAACCGACGATTTATCTCTTACTGCCAATGCCGACTTACTTAGTTTTTGCTAGTTGTAGAACCAAGATCAGGCTGCACAGAAGGTGCAGTTTGATCTTAGACTACATTGTGCGCTACCTGATACTTAACTTTTGCAATAGTTTGACCAAATTTAATTTCGAATGCATTGAAACTCGACTTGAAAGGCCTCGAATAAAGGTAACGTATTTTTTGGGGGAGGGAAAGAATAAAAGAAAGGAAGAAAAAGAAGGTGGTTGCGGCATAAAATTAGGACAGATGAAAAGGATATGAAAAATGTATTTTCAAGCAGTATATGGATAAGTTTGTGGTAAAAGTAACACTTGCATTTCAAATACAATAGCTCCTTTTCCGACAGTATTTCTGAAACTTGTTTGCGTGACAACGATTTTATTATAAATTTTCCTCAATGTTTTCAAAAGAGAACTACGTTGAATATTGTGTTCTGAGCATATCATAAATTAACTGTGAGGCTTCTAGGTACGACACATTTCATTGTCTTTGGATAGTACACACTGTCTGTTATTTGATCTACATTTCTTCGACACGGTTGGACTGTATCAGGCGCAAAGAAACTTTGAAAATACGATCGATACTTTTCGCTATTGTTCTGAAATTTGGAATTCATTTATTAACCATCGTAACCCTTATAGCTCTAAATGCAGAAAACAATGAGCTTAGTGGACGGCATAGACCAAGATCAGACTGCACAGAACGTGCAGTCTGATCTTGCATCTACACCGTCTACTTGTTAAGTCAAAGAAATAAGTTCAAACAGTCTATGTGTAGGTGGATTGCTTTTCCTGCTGTTGAATAACTCTGCGCTGAAAAAAGCTCAGGTTTGATGGATTATTGCCGTTTAAGGAGAAATGACTGAATTCTTAGAATAGCACACTATAAATACATTTTTTATGACTTAATTTTATCGTTATATAACACATAACAATTATGTATAAATTATGTTATTCGTATAATTATTAATGAGTGGCACGTGCATTTTGAAACACTGTAACGTTCCAGTCTTGATCCGCAACAGGATGTTCCGTGAAAAGGGGGCTCAAGGCATCTGCGCAAACAATTGACTAATCTCAGCGTAGTACATGTACACATTGAACCATTCTACGACAGGAATCGGGGCCCGCATTCACCAACCATTCTTGAGAATATTCTTAGTCTTATTCTCCAAGGATTTCTATATTTGTAAGTAACACAACTTCGGATTGGCTAAACCGAATGGTTTAGCCAATCAGAAGCTGTGTTACTTGCAAATGTAGAAAATTCTGAAGAATAAGACAAAGAACGTTCTTAAGAATGGTTGGTGAATACGGGCCCTGGTTGTTGTTGCACAAAAAGGATTTTATTAATCTATAAGTACTAGACGGGTTGCTTGTTACACTGTTATAGAATGCATTACAGAAATGTATTAACACGCTCCCGTCACCCCCTTTTCGCTGAACTCTATACTAAAAGACAAAAATTTAGACTGGTCCAAATTCAAATCATTTGCAGACGAGAAAATTCATACATGAGGCACTGATTTTTGTTTGCCCTTGGTCCTAGTAATAGGTCTAAATGCGCTTTTTACTTAACTTTTTACCTCTTTAAATGCTGGATACCAGTATTTTCTCATTTTACTAAAATGTTTTCAAAAGGCTTCACTTTCAGACCTGTGCAAACCAGGGTTTCTTTTGTATAGAACTAATAACCAAATGTTACCTGTAGCCCTGTACGCGACTGCTTTCAAACAAACCTTTGCAAACTTTTCGCGCGAAGTCTTGGAGTATCGTTAGAGGCTATGTATCCCATTGAGTAAATAGCACCAGAAAGACATCTTCTTATACTTTTTCATTGTTGATGGCTAGCTATTGCGATACTTCATTCACTGATTAAACATTTTTTTAAACTTAATTTGATTAAAAAGAAAAGAAAAGCCCTGTTTTCATATTGGGTCAAGCTTTCTCACCAGACTATCGTGCTAAAGGAAGAACCCCAAGCTTCCTAATATCAATTGTTTATTCACCAATTTGAAGTGAAAAAATCTTTTGTCGGTAGCTGTGATCAATATGGGAAATGTTCTTCCCAGTCTTACCTTGATTTTCATCATACTGAATGAACGAAAGAAATGAATGAATGAATGAATACTGGATCGAACGAACGAACGAGTAAACGTACGAACGTACGCACGAACGAACGAAGGAATGGACGACGAAAAATAAACGACAGAAAGGAAACACGGGAAAAAGGAGACAGAAGGGTGGGAGTAAAGGATGGAACAGAGGAATAATTAATAATATTGGTTAATTGATCGACAAAACGGTTTTAATTCCGTTTTCAACATTGTTTCAGTCACACAAGGGCAAAAGCTCACACATTCACGTATTTCCAGGGCTTCACCAGTACTAGGATAGGGCTCTAAAGTATTTTGCCGGTGGACACTTTCACGAGAAGCCCAGTTGATCCAACCAACTTCAACCAGAGACCCCCAGGTTACGAGTCCCACACTTTATAACTGAGCCACACAGGACCCTTATTTAAAAATAAATGAATAAAGAAATTAACATATAGCAGACGCAGGGAGACAGAAGTAGGGGAGAGAAAAGAACGAATGAACGAAGAAAGAAAGAAAGAAAGAAAAGACGGACGAAGGAAAGGCTACCATAAAAAAAAGGTTACAAAAACATCTAGCGACTACAGTCTCAGTTATATAAATTTACGACCATAAAGAATTGGTAAGTAAAAAATGAGAGAGAGAAGTTTTGTGGTTTTTCCTATCTCTGGTGACACACACATAAATAATCTGCACTTTTACATGTTATGATTTGTTGAACCCGGCATGTCACCTCATCTCCTGGTATCTGCAACAACAGCTATTTACCACATGTACGGCTTTATCGGACTATAATCGTCTATTTCTTCGTGTTCAATATTGCCCAATTCACTATCACAAAGGCCATATTGAAATAACCTCGACTGTGACGTCAGAAATCAAGGGACGCAACATTTAACTCATTACCAAACGACAAAATTTTATGTTTGTCCAAATCGAAAGCATTTGCAGACGAAAATATAAAAGCGACCGAAGATTTTAAATTTCTTTCGGGAAGGGTAGAAAACATTGTAGGAAAAGGAGAAAATGTTGGTTACCAGCATTTTCTTCTTTTCCAACAAAGTTTTCTAAAGGCTTCTTTCTTAGGGTAGTTAAAAGTAGGGATTGTGTGCATGGTAATGGGTTAAGTAAGGATGGTAAACGATGTTGCAAAAACTAATAAGCATAAAATCATATTGGAATAAACTACTTTTAAATTTTTTTATGAGAATAATACCAGGTTACCAACTGATGAATGTAGTTTTGAAAATTAATAGTTTCTGAAACTTATTGATTTGCCCTTTGAAGATGAAGCGGACCTTTTCTGTGAGTCAGAACAGCCCAAATATAGATATTTCAAGATTGTTTGGGTCAAAGTATGTTACAAAGTAGTGGACAAAGCAGATCCAAGATCAGACTGCATGTTTTATGCAGTCTGATCTTGATCTACACTGTTCACATACGCATGTCAAAAATTTGGCAAGTAACGGACATTTTCCGTACGGAAATGTCTGCAAATTCAAAGCATCCGTTATTTGTTACTTGTAGTTAGAAATGCACGCAGAAAAGTTTGCGAATTTTTCACATTCGCGAATATCGCAAAAATTCCCATGTCGCAAAAATGCACACTTATACAGTAATGTGTCTTGCAATGGTTTTTTCAAAGTATCTCTTGTCTGTAAATCAGTAGGTAGCGTACAGGACTTGGGAAGAGGGACCGCTGGTTGGATCCCGGCTCGGCTAATTTCTTTCCGTGGATTGATGATAGTCATTGCAACAGGATTCATTCTTCTCTCACCATTGACCATTGTTTCGAGGACGGTTCTGTGAGAAAGCAGCCAGCTGCTTGGAAAGAATATTGTTCAGAGTACTGGTAAAAGAGATCCCAGGAAAGCGTGGATAGGTGTACTGGCCGTCGCGATATAACTGAAATAATGCTGAAAACAGCTTCAGTCAATTAAACAATCAATCAGTCAATCAATCAATCAATAAAGGTCTCTCAAGCGCTATCTCTTTCTCTCTCCCTCCCTCCCTCCTTCCCTCATATATTTTCGTGTCTTTCTCTTACTCTTTTACACCTCTCCGTCCCTTTCTCTGTCTCGTTTCTGCCAAAAATGTAAAAAAAACAATGAGTCATTTATCTAAGGCTAATAAATACTAAAAGTAGTAATGATTGAAATATTAGTTATTTTAGTGATTATTTCAGTTATTATTTATACTGAAACAAGCTGTAGTTACGAGGTTTTGGAAGTAAACCGACGATATATACAAAGAATGAAAATGCACAGATAAAGCAGATTTGAAATAAAGTGCTACCTTTGATATTGTTTTTTTTCCTGTTTGCCGAAAAGGTGGACCAGTTTAATCCTTATCCTGCAAAGAAACTAAAATTAAATTTTCAAATCGACATTAATAACCAAAATATTGCTGTTTCAAAGTTTTGTGGAAGGATATCTCCTTATCGGACTGTGTAGATCGAAGATCAGACTGCACGTTCTGTGCAGTCTGATCTCTGATCTACACTGCCCGCAAATGGTCAGCGAGTCACTCATAGATGCCAAAGGGTTACACAATCTTGAGTTTCGAAAGTAGAAATTATCAATGTATTGCCTACTGAGAATACCATAAACTTTTTGGCAGGTCAACATAAAGTGGAATCAGTACTATATTTAGCCCAATTGTTTTTTTTTTGGCCTGTTTTTAACTCATTTCCATTTCAATCTTTACTTTATCAAGCTATAATACTTCTTGTATCTCTCATTCAAAAGTTTTCCACTGGCGGTTGTGCAAGGGTACATAGATTACGATACACGTATATAGAAAGTGCATTTCATTTTCTGATTGTAATCAAAGAAATAGCTTTGTGACGTTTCCTGTCTGGAAATTGAAGATTTCCGATGCATCTATTCATCCCTTTCACCATATATATCGGTGATTTATTTTTATTTTTTTCCATAGCTGACATAATTCTTAACCATTCTACAGTCTTATCAATTTTTCATAGCGTTTTTCTCCCTGGTGGTAAGGATGTCTCTTTAAGAAGAACAAGAGTTGCTAAGAAAAAGTACAGGGACTATCTCCGAAAATAAACTCTTTACCGCACATTCCTAAGTTTTAGCCACTATCAGGAGGAAGCCCTTTTAAAAACATTTTGGGAAAAGGAGAAAATGCTGGTAACCAGCATTTTCTCCTTTTCCCAGAATGTTTTCCACCATTTCAGTGGGAGATTCCATCGGTTGAGTCTCATTTAAATTGCCATCTGCAAATTCTCTCAATTTTGACTAGTTAGAATTTTTGTTTTTTATGGCAAAGGGTTAATGGAAAATATTGTTCCATATTGTAACACTGACCCTATTTCTTACTTTATATAATGTCACTTAACCTTGAAATTGATAATCGGCATGTTACTGTCTCTTACATTGTAGATTAAAGTCTATGGCCCTTAACTCTGGTATTGAACGACGGAAAAGACCGAGATTGTCCGAGATTGTCCGAATAGCCTATACGAAAAAGTAGATGTTACACGATTTTACCGATAAGTTAAAGAGTCTAATTCTTCTGTCTCTCATATCGAAAGACGGAGGCTGCCGAGATTAGCCGAATAGCTTTTACGAAAACGTCGATGTTTACCGATGAGTTAGAGTTCGTAATCCGTAAGGTCAGGCTGCAGGAAACATCAGATCTGATCTTAGGTGTACACTGTATGAGACATTTTGGAAACTGGAAAACTGTGAACTGGTTTATTTGATTAAACGCCTATTTTTACGTAGTTACATATTCAATGGCGTTGTACAGTCATGAACTCTTGACAAAAAAAAGCCTGTTTATTGTCTTGTCCTAGTCAGTTTTATTTACTTTTCAGGGCTACATGTGAAAACAGGGGTTTTGCGGACAGCTTAGATTAAGACCATACTGCATAAAAACTCCCATTGTTTGAGTCAACTTGAATATGTGGTCTGCAGATGCTTTGAATTTGATAAGCAATTTTGCCGTTTGGTTCAGAGCTAAGGAGGTGATCGGTTGAAAGAGATAGCATACTGCGCTAATTGTTCTATTAATGTTTTCTTACGCACCACCCCCTAGTTAGGTCACTGTATAGGGGCAGCCGTCTATACAAGTTTACATTCGGAAACCTCTTCGGTTAAGCATTAACTCTATCCATACCATAGACGACAACGGTAACTTTTGTGGACATTGTAGATCAAGATCAGACTGCACAGAACGTGCAAGTCTGATCTCTGATCCACACTGTTCACTGCTTTATTCTTAAGTTTGACCAAACTCTCTCTTGATCTTAATGTTATTTGCAGCCTTTGAGTAATTGAGATTTATTTATTCAATAATGAAAGAGTAAACCTCTTGAATATATCAAGTAAAACTTTCCAGTCGATAACAATAATTTTAGAATTATTTCCAACTTATGTTGGGGGGGTGTGTGTGTGGAATATCAGCTAATTGGACAGCGTAGATCCAAGATCAGACTGCACATTCTGTGCAATCTGATCTTGAACTACTCTGTCTGCGAAATACCCTTGAGTTCCGTTTGGTAGTAAGTAGTGTAATAGTTAAAAACATTAAACAAAGGTCGGCGATCAACCTCCTCAAAGTTTTGACTTGTATGCTGATGCAATGTTGTTACGAAAACGTGATTATTTTAACTGAAATATGACCAACGGGGACCATTCAAGGCCAGAGGATCACCATGGAAAGCTTGTTCAACACCGATAACTCTGGCGGGAAGCTTGTTCAAGATAGATAAGTCCTCCCGACGTAACATTCTTCAGGCCTCCTACACGTTTTGTGTGTGTGTTTGTGTGTGTGTTCATCCCCTTTGTTTGGAGTATAACTTCAAAACAGATGTTTAACAGGCTCCGAAATATATATGTGACCCATCACTCAAAAAGGGACCTTCTTGGAACTGCGAAAAAGTGTCAACCCTGGTCAGACTGCGCGAACTGCGCAGGCTGACCAGAGTTGACACTTTTCGCTTTCATGACATTTTCTGTATGAAAAGTGGTCATTGTACCTTGTTATACTATTATTTTTGAATTATCAACTTAAATTGATAATTCACCGACCATTCTTCAGAACGTTCTTTGTCTTCTTCTCCAGAATTTTCTATATTTGTAAGTAACAGAACTTCTGATTGGCTAAACCAAATGGTTTAGCCAATCAGAAGTTTTGTTACTTACAAATTTAGAAAATCAAGGAGAATAAGACGACACAGTTTTCATGTAATTGATGTACAGAATTCCCAGATGGTTCCTTTTTGCGTGATGGGTCACATATTTATAAAGCAATGCTCTGGCAAAAAAGGGGGCATAATGACTCTCCGTGATGTATTATACCGAGCAGACCATCGACCATTGTCTGCGCATGTCATATTCTTCGAAGATTCGACCTATCTTATATGACGCATCACTAACCCCGAAAGCGGGCAGACTGTAATATTACGCTCTATAAAGTAGCAATGTATAGAAAATAGGTTTTACGTTTGAGGAGAAATGAGACCTGCTTTAGCTCCAGATTTCTTTAAACTGCTGATCATAGCTGTGTGAATAGCACGAGGTAGCGATTTATTGAGTAAACGTTTATTTTAGTTTGAAATTCAAAATAACGGTTGTCGCGTAGGAAAGTGGTTCGGTTCTGTAACCAGGATGCCCAAATGAGATAGATGAGTATTTATAGAATGCCATCTAACGGATAATGGCCCATCGGCTCATAATGGATCCATAATCCATTCTATATAACAACCGATTAAATCATAATGTGGAGTGGTCCTTTGACAGGCAGAAAATTGACAACTAGCGAAGGTTTCCAGCCAGGTCGGTCTATGCGGACTGCGCAAGCTGACCTCGGTCGATATTTTTCGCAGATGATTTAAACACCCTTTTCACAGAGTATGAATCATACCTTATGGCTTACGCAACAATTGTTCATCATCCAAACAGTCAACGAGGAATACAGGTGGCAGCTGCGAAATCTAGATCAACGCCATAGTTGGAATGTTAAAAATTGTTTGCCAATGCGTCGAAATCTAAATCCGGTACAACCTGATTATTAATACATCTGAGTCATGCTTCGTGAAAAGGGAGTTTAATGCAGCTACAAAAGGTTTCAAAGCCTTTTGTAATTGGTCAAATTTTCTGCGTGGGAAAGGACGAGTTTACCTCATGATTCAGTAGATTGTTATACAAAATGGATTTTATTGATTCGTAATTAAGTGATGACTGAATCTCTGCATCACAGAGATGCTGTTAAACTCTTTTTCTCAAGAGCGTGGCTCTTATTGATAATTAGTGATCGACCTAGTTTTTTGTCCAATCAGAGAGCAGTATTTGGCATTTTTTTTCATCTAAAACCCCTTAGGTTTCAAGATCAGATTGCAAGTCCACAATTTTTATTACTTACACTGCCCACCGATATATGCTTGTTATTTTATGATTAAATTGCTACTCTTAGCACAGATTTCTGGGGTCTCTGCGCATGTCATATTCTTCGAAGATTCGACCTGTCTGATAAGACGCATCACACCCCCCCCCCCATGTTGGGGGAGATTGTAGTAATACGTGCTTTAAAGTAGCAATGGAAAATCAAAGCGTTGAGAACGCTGAAGTGGTATTTCTCAAGGAAACCCATTGTGTGGAATTAATAGTTTGAAAGAAACAGAGACATATTGTTCAAATATTGGCTTAAAAGTCAACCCACTAAGCAAATGAATACTTTTACGGTTGAAGGGAGAGTACTCATGACAAAGTTTGGTTTATTTTTGTAGAAGTGGTCTCCCTTAGAAGGAAGCAGGAGTAACGCCCCTTGACAATGGGATGCATGACGAATTGTGAGAAAAATCCTTTTGATATATCGAACAAAATTAAGTTTGTTCCTGAAAACTATAATTTTGAAATATCTCTAGCCTTTTACATTTAATGTCTAACATTTCAATCAATCACCTCGATCTTTAATATTTATGAGTAATCAAATGGAGTAGCGCGCAATCATAGGACGAACAAGCCATGGAACGAATTGGTTTTGGAACGAAAAACCCCAGGGTTAGTTGGCAAATTTGTATCATTGCGCAAATAAAAGGCTATGAGCGAGAGAAGCTATTTTCAATAAAAAAATAACTATCTCAACGATCGATGGCCTCCTCCAATGTATTTTAATATGCCATTTAAAATTACATGTCTGAATGCCACCGTAACACTAATTTGCCTGAGTAAAAATGAGTTTAACTGGGTTTATTTCCTTCGGCTTTGCACAAAATAAGATACATGGTTATCAAAATTCAATCTTGAGCTCATAGTGGTATTGTCTTCGACAAATACCACAAAAATGGCTTTTTTTTTCAATACGTTTAAGGAGAAATCCGGCCTATTTTACCTGCAGACTGCTGATCATAGCTGAATGAATCGCACCAGGTAGCGTTTTAGTAAACGTTTATTTTAGTTCGAAATTCAGAGTAACGGTTGTTGCGTAGAAAAGTAGTCCGGCTCTGTACCCAGAATGCCCAAATTAAATAGATGCGTATTTGTAGAATGCAATCTAGCAGAACATAATTTAAATTTCTGATGAAGCAATGGGGATTATTTGATCGACTTGAGTCGATCAAAGAAAGCCTATTTTAATATGGATGGGGATGATGCGGGGAAAAAAATCCATGTGAAATGTCATAGGCGAAATGCTATCAAAATCTCTTATTTAGCCAGTGTTTGCAAATACAGTTTGTATTATGTAGTGAATGAAACGTGTAAGGATTGATAATCCTTATCCTGCTAAATTTCTAAAATTTAATTTTAAACTTGATATTGTGGACCCAAATGTTACTATTTCGAAGTTATTAGTTTGGGAATAATATATCTCTTTATAATATCTCTTTATCGGACAGTGTAGATCAAAGATCAGACTGCACGGAACGTGCAGTCTGATCTTGATCTATACTGTCCGCAAAAGGACAGTGATTTGCGCTTAGTAGTCAAAGGGTTAAGAATCTACAGATAAAAGATACGTCATTATCGTCAGGCGATAACGGAAAAATGTGAAACATCTTCAGTTTCGTCCATGTTTGCTTTTGCAGTGAATGACGTCATAGATTCGTAAATGTTATGATAAAATAGCACTTCACTTTCAGTCATAAATTAGTCAGTATCTCTGGTGTACTTTTAAACTATTTGAAAACATTGATGCTGACCTCTCCTGGCTTCTTTTGTAAAGAAGTCAACTTGTCGTTGTTAAGGCAGTGGACTCATAATAGAAAAAATCAGCTATTTCCAGTATAATATTATCCTAAAAAGTTTGCTTTGATTAAAAATTCGTACTATTGTACTACCTTCACCGAGCCACTTTTTCCTTTTTCGTCCTTCTTAAAATCATCATTTATAAATTTAAAACTAGTATATTCTCATTACAAAGGGAGATAATAATTACCTTCCTTTTCTGAAAACTAACAAAACTCTCAACAAATAATTTCAAGATAGACGTCAAAAGAATTTCTGGTCGGTTAAAAATGTGCAAAAGTATTATATCTGTATAAATTCGTATTTATCAACTATCAAGAAATTTTATGCCATACTGCACTAAAAGTATTACGGGTCTGCTGTCTTAACCCATTACCACACGAGAAAATTTAGACTGGTCCAAATTGAAAGCATTTGCAGACAACAAAATAAAGGTGACTGAAAAATTGAAATATGTTCTGGGAAGGGTAGAAAACACTATGGGAAAAGGAGAAAATGCTGGTTACCAGCATTTTCTCCTTTTCCCCCCAGTGTTTTCAAAAGGCTTCTTTCTCAGGGGCGTCAAAAGTAGGGATTGAGTGGTAATGGGTTAAATTCTGTTTAAGTCGTTAGCTTCAAGAAATTGCCTGAACGCCTATTGTCAGTGAGCTCGACGGCGACGTCAGCCAAAATACTCATTGGAGAAAAACGTGAAATGGGACAGTCATCAAATCCGGGTTGTGTTATGTAAATAAGAGCCGTGCTCTGGCAAAAGGGGGCTAAATGAATCTCCGTAATCCACCACAATGAAAAAACCATTACATACGTATGGATCCATGACAACCACCTCTTTCATAAATCAACTAAATCGTGAGGGAGACTGATTTTCAGACATACAGAAAAAATGACCAATAGCGAAAAGTATCGGCCAAGGTCAGCCTGCGCGGACTGCGCAGGCTGACCTTGGCCGACACTTTTCGCAAATGCATTCAGTCCCCTTTTCATAGAATACAGCTCAAATATGACCCGTTCTCTGACAAAAGGAGGTCTAATGCATCTACGTGATGCATTCGACCTAGCAAGGCATCAGCTGATTATGGATCCATAAAAAAATCCATTTAAAAAAAAAAAATAAAGGTGACTGAATCATTGAGTAGAATCATCCTTTGACATGCAGAACATTTCAACATAGCGTAAAGTCTCAGCCCACGTCAGCCTGCGCGGACTTCGCAGACTGACGTGGATCGTTACTATTCGCAAATGCATTTAGCCAACTTTACACAGACCATTGTTCATTATGATTTCTTAAGAAAGGTGTTTTTTTCCTCATTAGAAGAATTACTCACTTTGTTTCCAACGTGTTTTAAATCGCGTAAAATCACATAAATTATGAGCTGACTCAAGCGTTTCACGGCCTAGTTATAAACACGATGACGATCACAAAGAGAATGTTGCCAATGGTTAAACTGTATATACCAGACAAAAAAAAAAGAGAAAAAAAAAAAGACTGAACCAAATTGAAAGCGTTTGCAGACAACTAAGATATTGCTAAAACTACTGTTTTTGTCTTTGATAAGGATGAAATCATTGTGGGAAAAGGGGAAAATGCTGGTAACCAGCCTTTTTGTCCCTTTTTCTACAATGTTTCAAAAGCTGTCTCTGTCAGGGTTGTTGAAAGTCGACATTTTGGAAATTTGGACTGTACAAAACTGAGGCCATTTTGTAGACGATAAACAGAATGATGCTAAAATGTCGGCGTCTGTCTTTGAAGGTAGAAACCGTTGTTGGTAAACGAGAAAATGATGGTTACCAGTAATTTCTCGTTTTCCGAAAATATTTTAAAAGCCCATTCTTTTAAACGGGATAGTTGCAAGTCGTGATAGTGTGGTAAAGAGTAAGTTTCCGTGAACTCTCATCGCTTCTTGTCTGACTATGAAAACGTATTTTGATGACCCTGCAAATCATGTTATCGTCGGTTTACTTCAAAAACCTCGTAACTACAGCTTGTAACAAGCTGTAGTTACGAGGTATTTGAAGTAAATCGACGAAAGGCTCTGAAAAGCAATGTGACAAGTAGAAAAATTTCCTCAAAGGAATAATTTCAACGTTACTCTGGACTTATTGTACGTATTCTCCTTTTTCTCCATTTTCAAGTTTAAATGTTAAATTTTCACAAACTTTCTTGTATTTGATTTTAAAACATAGTGTAATGCAATTTTCAGGAGGGTGTTTTAACGATTTCAACGGAATATGTAATATATTCAGTTGAATAAATATAGGAATATGCTCTGCAGCATCTTCGCGAGCCAAGGTTACGAACACTACGTTGATCTTACCTTGGCTGATTAAGCCCGATTTCGAGATTCCTGCGATGCTCCCTCTATCGGATGCTGGTTATTACCCCTCTTTACATCATATTTCTAAAAACCAATGGAATATCGTTTTACAAACCGCTTACGAATACACAAGAAGCGATAAGCAGACATCCAGTGGGTTTCCATGTTTACCTTCTATTCGAAAGGTAGCGCCCTTATTTTATTTTCATCAAAGATGAAATGCTACGAGCGATTTCATTCGTTGCAGTTAGAGCTGGCTGCATCCAATGAAAAAGCGTATCGGGGGAATGTAAAAATCATGCTCGATCCGCCAAGGGTAGAGTAGCGTAGTGAATCGTCAGCCTTGGCTTGCGAAGATGGCTCTGCAGTGCTGTGGCCATGGACTTTAGAGCGTGACCAACTGTACTTATGGAAATCAAAACAGTAGGCCTACTTCCTTGTTACAAATCCAAAGCCACAATCACTGAGTCATGGAAGATCCCGTCACAAGTTTGTCTACAACCTTTTGTTTTGTGATCAGGTAATGTTGTAAAGTTACTTTCATAGTTTGCAGTGCATAAATGTTGATGACATCACTTGCTACATTATGCTTACAGAGTGGTTAATCAGGGCCCGTATTCACCAACCATTCTTGAGAATATTCTTATCCTTATTCTCCAATGTTTTCTACATTTGTAAGTAACACAACTTCTGATTGGCTAAACCAAACGGTTTAGCCAATCGCAAGTTGTGCTACTTACCAATGTAGAAAATTCTAAAAAAAAAAATAAGACAAAGAACTTAGGAATGGATGGTGAATACGGTTCCAGATAGCGTTCATTGAGTCCGTTAGTAGACTTGAGAAAACAAGAGACTTAAGCTTTTTCGTGAAACAGGGCCCATGACGTTTATGAATACCTATGCCCCAGTCACAAATAACCAACTGCCGCCGGACGGCGAGTTTTTCAGATTTTGACGCAATCGTCCGGGGATCGCACGGCGACCGTCCGGTAGCAGTTAAATTTGAACGTCAACAGTTCAATTTTGATACGCCGTCGGAGAGCCCATGATTGTCCGGGCTCTGTATGAGCGCTGTCTGGTGGCCGAACGATGCCTTCAGAAATCGGACGGCGTCTAGCCGATTTTTATGAAAACGGTTTTCTCCAAATCGTGCGGCGATCGAACTGCATCTGTCCGGCGACCGTACTGCTGTCGCCCAGGCACCGAACAGAGCCCAAACGGGCAACGCCTGATTATAAATGTTCGTCTGGGCACCGTCCAGTGATCGTCAGATCGCCGTGCGGTATTGATTTTGTTAATTCTTTCCGGACGGCGACCGGACGGCAAACATATAATTTGACGACATGATCAGTATATTATAAAAGTGTATATTGATATCTTACCTCATGATAATCAATCAGATCTGCAGTGAAAATGGCACTTATACCACCACAAAATCTCTTGAATATCCTCCTTTATAAAGAGAAATTGCAAGCTGCTCGCCGAAGGCAGAGAAATGTAATAGCAGCTGTTGCTGTTTTCGATTAGAAGCGTGCCGGGCGAGGCCGCAGAGTGAGGACTGTGTAGGTCAAAACATGGCTACAGAGGCGAGTCATCCTCGGACAGTATGACACGCCTCTATAGCTAGCCGGACGGCGGCACAAATTCCGAAAGATGTCCGTCCGGTCGCCGTCCGATCGCCACACGATAACCGTCCGGTGCCCTGATGATGTCTCAAATCTTTGAATCGGCGAAGTTGGAAGAAATCGTCCGGTGCCCGTTTCATTTGTGGCCTAGGCTGTCGCCCTTTTGAGAGGGTCATTTCGCGCTATGTTCATTATAATACATGTAGATATGACGTCATAATACTAATTTGAATACGAGTACTTGTAATCGACTTGTGTTACTAATTATACGTTACATTCATAGAAGCCTTTGCCAAACTTTTAAACGAAATCTAAAAATACTTAAGTATGCTATGTAGCCCTATGTTGAAAATACGATTAAAAAAACGTTTCTTCTCACATTTGTCTGTCTTTATACGAATGATTTGCCAGCTATAGCCTTATATCACCTTTGAAGTTTTGTGAGATTGCAAAAAAAAAAGTACTAAGAGCCACCATTAATGTCGGACATTTCTTTTTTGATTGACAAAAAAAAAAGATATTCAGCATTCTATAGATAAATTTATGTACTTTCTAACTGCAGTGCATTTCTTTCATTCAGACACATTTTGGGCCGTTAATATTGCACATTAACTAGACAAAAGCACTCATTACACTAAATGGTTCATTTGATAATAAACATTAGTATGGAAAATATTGCATATAATATTAATGGGAAATAATATGACTTTTTCGTTTAATAGACTTCAGTGTATAGTTGCAGGGTAATGTGTATGAGCCTTGCTTCGTGAAAAGGGGTTTTGATGTATCTGCAAAAAGTATCGACTCATGTCAGCCTGTGCATTCCCCGCACCATGCAAAAATGGACATTCGGACATCTGCGTAAAGTGTCGTCTTGGATCAGCCTGCGCAGTCCGCGCAGGCTGATCCGAGACGGCACTTTACGACTGCATTAGATTTTGTGCTACAGGAGATTTTCACAAAACAAAAAATTACATTAAAAACGGAACTTGTCGTTTTTGATTAGCCTGCGCGGACTGCACGGGCTGATCTGAGACAACACTTTACGCAAGTGTCCGAATGGCCATTTTCGCGTGTTACAGGCCATTTTACATGATTCAGTTATCAGACAGACTGGGTGTTCGGTGTATTTATGTGTTACGCAGATGGATTAAACTCCTTTTTTACAGAGTGCTATTAAAATAATTATCGACTGAGGTTCAATGAACTAAGTACACCTGCTGCAGATAACTGACTTCTTACTTTCTACAATATTCATGTTTTGAAAACATTGGCAGCAAATGTAAAAATTTTCAGTACAGAGCACCATCCTATGTTCCCATAGCTTTCCAACAGGGTAGTCTGCTGCGAGCTTTTGAAAAAGTCTGTCGATTGAAACTAAAAGGGTATACAAGACTTCGTCTCGAAGATAGAGTATTATTCCCTGTGAATTCTACAAGGTGTGACAGGTCCATTGAGGTCGTCAGTTTCCTCAGATAGTAGCTATAGCTACGTATTTCATTTTAATAAGAGAAAAAACTTCCAGTGATAGAAATTTCTGTACTGTAGTACCAAAACTTTGGAATGATCTTCCCCTCACTGTGAGAATGTCATCTTCGCAAGCCAAGACTGACGATTCACTACCCTTGGCGGATCGAGCTTGATTTTTACATTCACCCGATACGCTTTTTCATTGGATGCAGCCAGCTCTATCTGCAACGAATGAAATCGCTGGTAGCATTTCATCTTTGATAAAAATAGAACAACGTCGCTACCTTTCGAATAGAAGGTGAACATGGAAACCCACGTGAATGTCTGCTTATCGCTTCATGTGTATTCGTAAGCGGTTTGTAAAACGATATTACATTGGCTTTTAGAAATATGATGTAAAGCGGGGTAATAACCAGCATCCAATAGAGGGCGCATCGCAGGAATCTCGATATCGGGCTCAATCCGCCAAGGTTAGATCCATGTAGTTATCGTAACCTTGGCTCGCGAAGATGTGAGAATTTGTGAATCCATTGAAACGTCTGAATAGAAGTTAAAAACCAATTTCTTCAAAGTTTATTCGGATTGCTTTAATCATGATATTGTAGACCAGTTCTTTAACTATGTATATAATTTGCATTGTCTATAGCTATTTAAATGTATTTTACCAAATGTTTCGATATTCATGACTGTACTACTCCATTGAATATGTAACTTCGTAAAAATAGGCGTTTAATCAAATAAACCAGTTTCCAGTTTCCCTTGAAGCAGCAGTACGCGGGATGGAAAATGACAAGTGGTACTTGCTCATTTTTGAATTCGTTTTTAGCTCAACTGAGCACAATGTGCTCAAGGGGAGCTTTTAGGATCTCCCGGTGTCCGTCGTCCGTCGTGCGTCGTCCGTCGTCCGTCGTCCGTCTTAGGTCGTGCGCCGTGCGCTGTGCGTCGTGCGTCGCCAACAATTCTTTAAACATCAACTCCTCCAAAAACCGTGGGCCAATTTGGACCAAACTTGGCTGGAATGTTACTTGGGGGGGGGGGGGGTCCTCTTTAAAACTTGTTCACAGAATTTGATTCCGTCAAAAACTCTGGTTGCCATGGCAACCAAATGGAATTTTTTTATCTTTTAAAATCTTCTTCTCTGAAACCGCTTGCCAGATTTTGAAATAATTTCACAGAGATGTTCCTTGGGTAACCCTTTTCAAAAACTGTTCGCTAAATTTTGATTCGTCAAGAAACATGGCTCTGGTGAAAGGGGACTACTTGCACAATACAGAAATGAAGAAATTCTTAAAAATTCTTCTTCTCTGAAACCACTGGTCAGATTTTGAAATAATTTCACAGAGATGTTCCTTGGGTGACCCTTTTCAAATACTGTTCGCAAAATTTTGACAGGTCGAGAAACGTGGCTCTGGTGAATGGGGGCTACTTGCACTATACGGATATGGAAGAAATTCTTGAAAATTCTTCTTCTCTGAAACGGTTGGTCAGATTTAAAAACACTTTCACAGAGAAATGTTCCTTGAATGACTCTTTTCAAAAATTGTTCGCCAAATTTTGATAGGTCAAGAAACATGGCTCTGGGAAATTGGGGCTACTTGCAATGTACGGAAATTAAGAAACATGTGACCTTTTGAAAATTCCTTGGCAAAATAATGACTTTGTTTCCAGTGTTTCACTACCTCGAAAACAAATGGCTATGGTCCTAAAAAATTCAGGTGAGCGATCCACGGCCATCTTGCCATCTTGGTCCTCTTTTTTTTTTTCTAAAATTGTTCTATTGGTTTCCCCCAAGCTTTATTGTGTGCACTAATTAATAAAACGGCGCTTTAGAAACTCAAATTCTGTGGCTGCTCCATTAGAGAGGTCATCAGGTCTCTTCATTAGCGGTGAGTTTAAAGGGCAGACTGCCACAGAATTTGCTGGCTAAATTCAGTTTTTTTTTTCCCCCAAAATTGTTTTGTTACACAGTCTATTTCGTTATTTTTTCTTTTGGTTAATAAAGCGAAATAAAAAAAAAAAGAAACCGAAATAGGAAATAGATATCGTTTATATTTGTTCAGAATTTCAGAAACGATTTGTTATATTAATTTGCCATGGCTGCAAATGACCACTCACATAATTGTGATTTTTCATTTAGTAAATAAATCTAAGCAGAAGAAAAATAAAAAGAAATCGTTAAAAAAGAGAAAAAAGATCGCTGAACAAGATCATGCGACTTGAAAACGCTAGAAGAAGGTCAAATGATCGTCAAGTAAAGCATAACATGTTTTCTTCGGGCGGATTTTTACTAATTTGTTTATATGTACCAAAACATATTGAAATTAAAGCCAGTAAACTGTTTGAAAACATTGATGCTGACCTCTCCCGGCTTCTTTTGTAAAGAAGCCAACTTGTTTATCATCAGTGGTAAAATTAGATGTCTGTGATATCTAACCGTCTGTGGCCAGGGCCCGTATTCACCAACCATTCTTAAGAACGTTGTTTGTCTTATTTTTATTTCTGACAGTGAAAATATTTTGTTTAGTCAATCAGAAGTTCTGTTACTTTCACACGGACGAAATTCTGAAGAATAAGACTAAGAATGTTCTTAAGAATGGTTAATGAATACTGACCCAGAATGAACGAATAAATTGGAGAGTGTCAATTCAGAACCAGACATATATTTTTGGGTCTACAGCTTATCCACACTGCTGTTGATGTCACAGTTGTTTTGACATGAAAGTCATACAGTGCAAAAATGATTACACCCAAACTATCGACAACTGAAGGTATAAACTAAAACACATACTTGTATATTAAAGGCTTAAGTAAAGCAGCGAACGGAATAGATCTAAGATCAGACTGCACGTTCTGTGCAGTCTGATCTTGATCTATGCCGTTCGTCAAAGTCTTTTTGTTCTCGCTTATAGTGCTGCAAACCGGGGTTAATGGGTTCACAGTAGGCATTTAGATATGAATTTATTGAACATTGCATTGATATAATTTTTCTTTATATTCATGCTAATGACGTCTTTTCGGTGCATTTCTGCTGTTTCTGATTTTTATACAAACTAGTAAATGAGAATTTTTATCGTTGATCAAATTTTCTAAATAGTTTCAGACAAAGTTCATACCTTTTAACACTTAACCCTCTAAATAAGAGAAATGAAACAAATAAATGAAAAAAAAACAACAACAACAACAACAACAACAAATTTTGCTATTTCGAGAGTAGTTGGGGAGGGGGAGGGGGAGGTATCCCATGATCGGACAGTGTAGATCAAAGATCAGAATGCACGTACTGTGCAGTCTAATCTTGATCTACACTGTCCGTAGAAGGTCTTTGAGTCGCTCTTAGCAGTCTAAGGGTTACCCGTTAACTCTATTTCAAACACATAAATAATTTACCTCGTCCAGTTTCGAGTGCTGAAGTCTTTAAGAATAACACGACAATCGGCTGGACATGTTGCCAATAATTTAGAGTCGAGCGGTGGTTGGCGTTTGTACAAGAGCAGACTGCACATGTTATCAAGCCTGATCTGAATCTACATAGTCCAAGAAAAAGTTCTGATGTCGCCTTAGGCGGAGAAAGGATTAATGATGCACCCACCTGCATTCCGTCCGTAATGCCCTCTCCTCCCATATTTTTTTCGTGGTACCTTGATTCACTTTGTCATGGTTATGATGACATCCGTAACAATGTTAGGAATAGAGTGCATCAAAATCGTTAATTTGGCCATGTTTTGTGAATAGGGAGCTTAATGCATCTGCCAAAAGTATCGACCCAAGTCAGCCTGCGCAGTCCGCGCAGGCTGACTTGGGTCGATACTTCTTGCCATTTGTAAACTCTCGTCATGGCAAACAACCATCCCATCTCCAACTTCAATGAGGGCCATTCTTCAGTTATTTCCCCTGATTCTTCTCCAATATCATATTAGTCCTGATAAGAGGATTACTTGGATTTTATCCTTGATTATCTTGCACTGAACAGCTATGTTCTTGAGATGATATTGCAAGTAAATGTAGTTAGATTGTTTTACAAATCAAAGTATGTGTAGTTCCTGATGATTAAGAACAAAATTTGAATTGAATTACATGCCGGCCTACACAAACATTATAAATCATTGTCATATTTATCGCAACATCCCCAAGGGAAGCTAGGATAAAAACAAAGGACCACTGTGTTATTTGGTTACCTTTAGGGTTTATCTGGTAAGGGAGATAATTAAATTTCCAAGAATGGCTCCCATTAATTATTATTCTAAACGGATTTGAAAGTTTCATAATTACGTCATAAATTTGCCTGGTATATGGCATCACGGAAAGATGCATTAAACCCTCTTTCCCCAAAGTATGGGTCATATTTAATAACAGCATTTTGAAAGTGGACTACCGTAGATTTGTTGCAGGGGGTTTAATGAGTCGAAGAGAAATTTTCGTTCAAAGAGGTCAACGTACTTTGCGTTGTGAAATTTGACTCGTCATGGTGTCGGGGCTACTCGGTTCGTCTGATCGAAGTGGTTCGCACAGAGAGACGATTGTTTCGCGTGCCATTACCCCATATATCAAGTTATCGAAATATTTTTTCTTAAGTTTTACTCTCATATTGAACTCACTTTTATTCGACTCTTTACATCAAAATGTTTTACTTCAATTGTACTCAATTTTATTCGACTCCTGACATCGAATTTTCAGACTTAAACTGTTCAAAAGCATTTGCAAAGAGTGGTTTGGAGGAACAAATATTTGGGGCGAGACAGTGGTTTTCAGATTCCAGTCTTTGTCATAGTATCACCAGTACTTAGCGCGGATGTTTTACGCTGTATTCTTGTTGATGTCAAAGTTTACTATGTCGGTAGAATAATTAAAGTAATCCATCATTATCAACAAACTGTCTTATAGTGCATTTATATGCCCAAAACAGTCCGTCCTATACCAAATGACACACTCGGCCAATATCAGCAAAATAGGCCAAGAAAAAAATCTGCCAATATCAAACAAAACCAGGCTAATACATGACTCGGCCAGTGTCAGATCCAAAGTGGCAGACAAATAGCGGCCATAAATTGTTGAAATTGTCATAATTGAAGTAAATCAGTTTTGGCTTAGATGCAGATCCTCGGTCTGAGGTAGTAAAATTGGGCCTTCGGCTTCGGACTAATACCGGAGATTTCGAACTTGTAACTCATCTAATTAGATTTTTCGTGATTACATTTTAGAGTACAATTTTGGTAGAAAATGAATTCTTTTGCCTTGATGCCTTTTAGGCCTATGGTGGCGATGAAACCTCTGTATTCCTTAGTATCATATTTCAGTTTTACACAAGTCACAATGGAAAGAATACTAGTGTTACTACTGAACAACTAAGGCTACTCGTGTCATCCCAGTTTCACCTTGACACACTGACACCGTGAAATTCTTGCCCACTCTACAAAAAGGACATTAGAGGTCGGGTAACTCGACAAAGGGCGTGACGACACGCTATGATCTGGACCTGAGCTCGTCGTAACTCATTTTACCGACACTTGATACTATCAAACCAGATAATGTAAGGACCTAATTAACCATTCTCTATCTGTACTGATACAAATATTGCATAGAGTAAGATTTGCCCACACACTAAAAGATTCAAGTTGGGAACCTGTGTACAGAGAGGATAGTGGCTTATACCTCTGTCACTATTTTGAATTACTATTTCATTGTAAATATTATGAAATGATTCACAACTCAAGCTTCCACCTTTATCTACTATATACAAAACATTACAACAATTTGCGACCTCTCTAGTTATCATCTCCTATATGGGTCTGTATGCGACGTACAAACAATCCTCGCGAGGATTATTTTGGACCTTGCACTGGCTAATAGGAAGGCCACATCGCAATGATTATGGCAGTGCCATATACCGTTGAGGTAAAGATTTTATGTGGTGGGGGAAAAACACCCGTCAATAGAATGTATTTAGATTCACCACAATTCTTGGGTCAGTTTTCACACAGGTGTAAAAAGAAGTCACTGAAAGCCAACCCAAACTCTACAAGATATATAGGAATGTTCACCGATGAGTCAACATGGAACAGAATACCGCGTGACGATTTGTAATATGCTTCGGTCGAAACACCTGGCTTTGTGACACCCGCTGCCAGATTGGACATTGTAATTGTTTTGTGAACTAGTATTCTTATCTTTATGGTCAACTAGGGAGAATTTTAGTTTGTTTTATTTCAATGAAGTTTTATATCGCTTTTAACCCTTAGGCGGTTAAGTACGACTCGCTTACCTTTACAAGACAGTGTAGATGAGATCAGACAGCACAGAAAGTGCATTCTGATCTTGGATCTACACTATCCGCTAAGGAGATATTGTTCCCCAAAACCTACTTTCGAAACGGCAATACATGTATTTATGACTTTTTTTTTCAAATCGAATTTTAAATTTCATTTTAATAATTTAGCAGGATAAGGATTAACAACATTTCTTCCTTAAACTAATCGCAACACATTCGTATGTTTTTATCTGGGCAGACTGCTCTTGCCGACTGACCTTCATACATATAGGTGCGTAGTTGTAGAATTCGCCGATTGAGTTAACCCTTTACCAAACGACACAATTTTAGACTGGTCCAAATTGAAAGCAATTGAAGACGACAAAATAAACGTACTTCAAAAAATTGAAATTTTGTATCCAGCAGGGTATAGAAAACATTGTGGGAAAAGGAGAAAATGCTGGTTACCAGCATTTTCTCCTTTTCCCACAATGTTTTCAAAAGGCGTCTATGTCAGGGTCGTAAAGGCCAGGGATTGTTTGGTAAAGGGTTATGCCATAATTAACATTTCTGTCTTCGAAACAGAATGTAACTCAAAGCGTGAAAAAAAAAAACACGTTATGCATGGTCTCTTGGTCGTGTCAATGATGAGACGCTATGGTACATGTAAATTTCTCTTTTTTTTTTCGATATTTAGACAATTATTGTGCATCAAAACGTCTCAAGTCTCAATTCCATACGTAGACAATTATTGTGTCGATATTAAGACAATTATTGTGCATCAAAACGTCTCAAGTCCATAATTAGACAATTATTGTGCATCAAAACGTCTCAAGTCTCAAGTCCATAATAAAATTTCCAGTAGGCGCTTCACTGACACTGTTTCGTCGGTTAAATCTGTACTGCAGGGAAAGGCAATAAGTTTTAGTGAAAGAAACTTGACCAAAGACAAATAACTTCAAACCTTTCATAACCTAAATAGCTTTTAAAATTCATTTATAACATGCAAATCTCGAAAAGAAAACCTTGACGAAATATATCGTATGCATCATTTTTTGTGTTTTTGAGAACAAGAACAACTCGAATAACAGATTAAATGGACTGTTTTTTCTTATCTTCAGCGTTTGGAATGAAAGTATTGTGTATTTCAAACGAAGGGTTAATTGATATACAAGGGAGACACATGTTCAAATCCTGGTTTTGTGCCCTATTTATTAAGAGGGTTCGATTTTGCACACAAAATCTGTTCGGAGTTTTCAACTGTAGTTTACAAGATCGTCTCTGTACCCAGTGTGAACTGGCCACCGTTGTATACCGTGTATTACCTATACACGTAGTAGTATCAGGGGCGGTAACCAGTCTATACCCAGTGGCAACCAGTCAAAAAAAATCTTTTGGTACATTTATGTGTACTGGGTATCTTGGCATATTCAAATCGGCGCAACGTCGCGGTATATTCAAATCGGCGCAACCTGACGTTCTACGTCTCCTACAATTGATATGTTCCGTAAGTCATCGGAAGTACTACCGAACATGTACGGAATATGACGAGATAAATCGTAGGGTTAAGTTGTCCCTTATGATGTTACAAATTTGATTAAACCCAACGATTAAGTCTGCGTGAAATTTTGTCTTATAACCGTGACTTGCAGATATTTAGGTACCCATAATTTATTTTAATTCCTCATTCAAAACCGTTCCGTGTTAGTCATTTTATAGCTTAGGGGTTTTTTAAGTGTTTTTCTTTGATTCACTTATTCATTCGAAATATGTGTAATCTTAGTACAAGTATACAGTTTACTAGGTATAGAAGACTTAGATTAGAGTATTGGCTTATTATGGTCTCATTTTCTTCGCTAACGACATTCGATGTCAACCGGACTTTTAACGATCTTTCGTAAGGCGGCCTTTGAAAACATTGTTGGAAAAGGAGAAAATGCTGGTTACCAGCATTTTCTCCTTTTCCCTCAATGTTTTCTACGCTGGCTTCCAAAGAGGAATTTCTGCGTTCAGTCACATTTAGTCACAGTTCATATTCGTCCAGACTTTGGTCGTTTGTTGGAGAGGTCAGATACCTGTATTACTAGGCTGCTACCAGAAAGGTGACTCAAGAACAGAGGGTCGTTTGCTTGATCCCTGGCTCGGCCAATTTCTTTCCGAGGATTTATAATAGTCACTGCGACATGATTCGATCCTCTCTCACCACTGGGCATTGTTTCCACGATGTTTTTGTAGGAAAGCAGCGATTGGCTTGGAGGAAATATTGTTCGAAGTACCGGTTAAAGAAAAAACTACACGAAAGCTTGGATCAGTACACTGGCTACTGCGATTTGATTGAATTAACGTTGAAAACAGCGTTAAACACCACACGATCCAGTCCTGCCAAAAACGTACAAGGCTAAATAGCACAATCCACTAGAATGATTGAGTGACTTTGGACAGGAAACCCAATAAAAAACTATTTTCTCAAGCCAAAAGTAGAAGAGAGATTTATAACAATAATCAAACCTCAAATGAACTAATTAGCCCCTTATACTAATAATTATATCGGTAAACCTGGTTAGAAAATAACCAATAATATTGTACGCGTGTGGGCGGTGGGTGTTTTGGGGTATTTTACCTGTTTAACTCTTTACCACACAGTCCCTAAGTTTAGCGATCCTATACAGAACGAACTTTTTGAAACTATTGTTGCAAAAGACGAAAATGCTGGTGACCAGCTTTTTCTCCTTTTCCCAAAATGATTTCATAACTTCACAAGACAAAATAGGATTTATATTATAGTTGTCATCTGCAAAGTCTACATTCTTCTGTATGATAAAGTTAACACTTTACCAGACATTGTTTAGGTCTCCTCAAAATTTAAAGGTGGGTATCTAGAATTTCACATCCCACAAATTAAAAAAATATATATGTAACTGAAATTTATATGAGAAAACAATACAAATCATCAATAATCAAGAATCACAAAATTACAAAAAAAAAGTTTTTTTTATGGTATTCCCATAAGAGGCTACGTACCCTCTTAAGCTATTTTCAGATTTCCCGCCAAAAATAAGAAACGCATTGTGGGAATGTTAAGTGACTGGCACGTGACTAATGACTCTGAAATTCCATAATATAACAAACATTTAATCATTTTTCATGATGTCTCCTTCGGATGTTATGTTTGAAGCTGCGTCTGTGTATTCCGGTGTTTAAATGAGCGAGTTGCTCATGTAAAAATAGACCGTGTTTCCCGCCGGTGTCGACCAGGGCTGTAGTAAATCTCTAATTTCTCATGTTGTCGGATGTCTTTCGACTACTGGTGTTTTGTGAATGAAAATTATAAGGTTTTTGGAGTGTAAGGATGATTTTTTTTGTATTGTTGAAAAATTTTCGTCCCAAGATCTGAAGGGCCACCTTTAAAGCACTTGGAGACTAAAAATAAAACATGGGTCAAACGATGAAATTTGTCTCTGAAAGGGTAAGAAAAATTGTTGGAAGTGGAGCAAATGCTGATCACCAGCATTTATTGCTTTTCCAACAGTGTTTGCAATTGCTTCTTCCTCGGGGCCATTAAAACACAGTATGGTTTGGTAAAGGGACAGAGTGATTTATTGTGCACTTACAGTGTGCACATGAACCTGACCTGATTTTGTGTAGATCTATCCATATTTTGGCATTGTTCGTATCAAATGGCCTCAAAGATACATCCTAACAGCGAGAGAGAGAGAGAGAGAGAGAGAGAGAGAGAGAGCAAGAGAGAGAGAGAGAGAGAGAGAGAGAGAGAGAGAGAGACTGTTAAATTTAGAAAGTGTGTAGAAGGGCTGAGTAAATACAGATAAATTACCAATAGATATCATTACAGAGGACCACAAATAAGGTGTGGGGGTAATGGTATTCTAAATCTATTATTTCTGTTTCAAACCCTATGTTGTGGGTACGCATTAGAATCGTCTCATCGAGACGATTCTAATGAGTACCCATAACATAGGGTTTGGTGGAAGATAATTAATATTTTCAGTTTTAAAAATGGAAATCACTCCCTCTATCTGGAGCTCTGGATATATATGGTGTGAGGGATGGATAAACTCAAGGAATACATCCTCATTTGAAAGAGGAAACGACAACAGCACGTGCCTTGAAGACCTTTAACCATGAAATGCCTTTTCTGTCCGCCGTAATCTATGTAGCCTTGCACCTGTCGCGGCAACGTCTGGCATGAAGATGCAAGAACGGTGGTAGTTTCATAAAATAAGGGTTAAAGACTTAAAAACTGGCTGAAAACGAGTTAAGATGTATCGTTAACGAAATGTAAAAATAACGTCAGTTTACTTCAAAAACCTCGTAACTATAGCTTGTTTCAAGCTGTAGTTACGAGGTTTTTGAAGTAAACCGACGATAACCTGATCTAAGGATTGATTTCTTCACAAACAAGTTACACCGAAGTTCTGGTATGGACGAGAGTTAAAAAGACAACATTCAAGCATACAAAAATTAGAAAATTAAGGATGTCGATATCAAGTCGCGCGTTTTATACCGTTGCTGGACAATTTTCTTTGTTTTCAAGGGGATTTTTCTGGAAAAAAAGAATTTTTGATAAATTATGCAGATGCTAGTCACAATTCATCACACGCTGTAACTAGTTGTGTAATTGGTAGATATTTTGTCCAATAAATGCAATCCACTGGTTGGTTTTAAAGTTTAAACGGTTTCCATCGGACGGTTAGAGGAAATACCACTTCACTAGAGAGCATCATCAGTGTTGCCTTTGAACAGAGAGAACGGTATGATCTAACAAAGAAAAGTTCATTATGTACGTACGCTAACGTTAAAAGTCTGCTTTTGTGGACAGTAAGAATCAATGTTTAATAGCGAGTGGTTCAGGGTCCGCATTCACCAACCATTCTCAAGAATATTCTTAGTCTCTTTCTCCAAGATTTTCTAATTTTGAAATTAACATAACTCATGGTTGGCTAAACCAAATGGTTTAGACAACCAGGAGTTATGTTAGTTTCAAATTAAGAAAATCTTTTAGAATGAATGAGACTAAGAATGTTCTTGAATGTTCTTGAGAATGGTTGGTGAGCGGCAAACTAGAAACTAAAAACTTACATAAGAGCCTGATACAGCACGTTATTCGAAACTTCTCTTTGTGGATTTTAAGAAGTTAATACATGTAATTAGAATTACGCACTAATTATAACTGTCTGACTAAGCTTGACTTGTGTAACATTTTGTAGACTAGGAGCTGCAGTGAAGAAGGAGACTAGATCAGCATTTCCGCCAGCATACGGCGTTATACTCAAGCATTTTAAGTAGCCTCATACTATTGACACACAACAGAACTTACTATACGGTTGTGAAATGTGGGGTTTTGGCGGTTTAAAAGTAATTGAAAAGGTGCGTTCAAATTTGAGACATGGAAAAAATTTATCACAGGCAAAGTCTCAAACCACGTAAGCCTGCGAGGACTGTGCAGTCTAATCTGAATTAATATTTTTCGCAGATGCATTTAGCCCCCTTTTGAAAGAGTCTTGCTTATGTAGCTTTCTTTTCTTCGACAATCGTAATTGGGATAGGTAAGAGTAAACCATACGAAAATTATATACTGTAAGTTATGCGGATGTACGGATCTGTACTGTGCGATATGTTTGGGTTGGCATGGCGAAAAAAGGTCGACACCATCTGGTACGAGTTGTTTTCGCTGCTTGTGAATGCACAAACGAAACTTGTCACTTGACGAACTAAATAAGTTGTATGGCCTGCAACACGCGAAAAGGGGCATTCGGAAATATGCGTGAAGTGTCGTCTCGGACCAGCCAACGCAGTTCGCACAAGCTAATCCGAAACGACACTTTTCGTTTTATGTAATTTTCTGTTTTGCACAAGTCTACTGCAGCTCAAAATCTAATGTAGTCGTAAAGTGCCGTCTCGGAATAGCCTACGCGAACTGCAGTCCGCACAGGCTGATCCGAGACGACACTTTACATATATGTCCGAATGCCCATTTTTGCGTGTTGCGGGCCAATAATGAAATCTTCAGCCCGACAGTTAAACTCAAAATGGTGCTTATTATTTTATTCTCCTTTTTTTTCTTGTAGGCGGGGGTTGGGAGAAGATCTCCATGTCGGGCAGTCTAGACCCAAGATCAGGCTATCAGGCTGCACTTTATGACTGTAAAAAGTCGCGCTTTGCTTCCTGGGGTTTAATGAAGTCCCATTCTGAAAGTTCGGAAGCCGTTGCTAAATGAGGAAAGGCTTACGTGCATACGTGACAAAATGCATCCATGTAAATTTAAAAGTAGTTTGACCTCAGCGTTTGACCTCGACCATCTCTAATAATCTATCTATCGATAGGTAAACAGCATGCAGTCCCTTAAAGTCACAACTATTTATCTTTGAAATTTTAAGTACAACTGAATCATAGGAAGACGTGTTAGGCTGTTACGATGTACTTGTATTTGAATGTATTAGCTGATCTGGTCAAGACATAGTATTATAAATAGTACCGGGCTTATATAATAAAGGGTTTTGTTAACCTTGTTATGCAAAAGTAAAATGTCGCCGGTTTACTTAAAAAACCTCGTAATTACAGCTTGTTTTATGCTATAGTGACGAGGTTTTTTAAGTAAACCGACGATATGGGGCAAGTCCAGGGGTACCTTTCTCTAAACTGCGTACACACGAAATTTGCGAAGAATTACCCAGTTTTGGTAAAGCCCCCGTCTCACCAGACTAGTTCTTAAATGTCTTACCCCGTCCTGACAAACTCGGTAAACGTGTTGCGATCGAAGTAGAACGTGTAGGTTTGGCCTTGTAATGCCTGAAGCCCTTGTCTCACCAAATCTGTACCTAGAAAGCCTTAAACCCCGTCACACCAAACTCGTTCTCACTCCGTTCCGAAAATTTTAAACTGCATCCGGACGGAGTGGAAGTATAAGAAACCTTTTGCGATCTGTTAACGAACTTAATGGACGGGTTGGGACGGGAAGGGTCCTCCAGAACTTTGAGTCTGCTCAAAATTGTTTGCCGTCCATCCCGTCCGGTAGCTAGACGGATTAACAATATACTTAAAACGAGATGGACGTTCTACATACGGAACAGCCTTACTTCCATCCTAATACACCCGCCACACCAAACTAGATCTTAGAACGTCTTACCCCGTCCTGACATAGTCGAAAAACGGGTTGTGGTCGGGACAGAACGAGACATGTAGTTTAGGCTTGATAATGCCTGAAGTCCCTGCCTCACTAAACATGTTCTTAGAAAGTCTTACCCCGGTCAACAAAATCGTAAAACCTTTGAGAGCCAAATTTCAAATATTATCTCTTCTATAACTGATGGAGTACTTGCAGGTGTTACATCAAAGATTCATGCACTTCATTTGGAAAATGAGTGACAAAGAGAAAAGGTAAACAACCTCGAGAAGCGATTGGAAGTAGCTGAAGAATCACAGGATAGAGCTAACCAGTATAGCAGACGAAACTGCTTAAGATTGTCAGGGTCTGCTGAAACCAAACATGAAAATACAGACGACATTGTCCTGGAAGCTTCCAGAGAAATTGGTGCCGACATTCAGTTGGCTGAGATTGATCGTAGTCACCGTGTAGGACCACCGCGAGGATCAGCAGATAGCGATACAAAGCCTCGAGATATCATCGTGGAGTAATCTTTATCACTCTGATGTTGTCTAGTGCATTAGTCTTTTGTGTTCAGATGTTTCAATATCTGTTTCTCTTTATTATCCCTAACTACTGAAAAGTTTGAAATTTTTTCAGCTGCTGTTGTATCTTAAACATTCAATTGGAGGAGGGGAATGGCCGAATCTAAGTTGTGAGAACTTGTGGTCAGACCCCTTTGCCAATGAACATTTCTCATTCCATGTACTAGGAATTGTGTTTATGTATTGCTTTTGTTGACATGCACATATGTATGGCAATAAAATATGTTTAAACTAAACAAACGGAACTGCCGAGCTCGCTCCTAATAAAGACGTGGTGCAGTCAGGCATCAAGTGACACTGCGTTTTCAGATTACCCGACCGAAACTTCACGTCCTATCCCGACCGCAGCCCGTTTTACGATTTTGTTGACCGGGGTAAGACTTTCTAAGCGCAGGTTAGACAGGAGCTTTAGGCATTATCAGGCCAAAATTACATGTTCTGTGCCGACCGAAACCCGTTTTTCGATTATGTCAAGACAGTGTAAGGCGTTCTAAGATCTAGTTTGGTGTGACGGGGGCTTTAAAGCGAGCTCATACTTTCGGGTATAGTGTGTATGTATTCAATTCCCTCAGAAAATTCCGTAAATTTACGTAGTATAGTGAAAGATACCACAGGGAACCCCAAAAATCCAGTAAATGGCTATTATCCGTGGAGTTACATCGCCAATGTAGAAGATCAGACTGCACGTTCCCTACAACCCGCTCTTGATACTAACAGCAATACTACTAATGATGATAAATTAATAGTGTAAAAACGCGAGGTGTCACTATTATATCGAATGCAAGCTGATCTTTACTTTCACTGAGCCCTTAAATAGGTGTAGTTTTTCATCCTTCGGGCTAATGGTTAATAAAAGGATTCGTGGACGATCCTATTCCACTCGAGCTTGTGCAACATCGCTGTACTCTTCCAATTTTCTTTTCCATAGACCTATTTCGTGGCGGAGGAAACAGGTGCTTGCAAAGGAAGATCGCCAAGTGATTGTTGTATTTATAGTAACAGATATACAGGAAGTGTGTGGAATAATCGGGTGTCTTGTTAGATGGCAGTTGCGATACCACTTTCATCGTGGGCTTGTTTAATCGTCTCCTTCCTGTTATTCCTTCCGGTTATATGATTGTCAGTTGCACGAGATGTATCTAGCACGTATTGGTGCAAAACGGGAGCGGTTCGAAAAGGTCCACTTCCAAAATGGCACAATTTACCAAAAACAGCCTACTTTTATGGGTACTAAAAAGACCCATTTTTGAAATGGTGCTTCCTGTTCACGTTGTTTCAGTCATTATACGCCCGAAGGGTCGTATTAAGTTATAGCCCCGGTCGTCCGTCCGTCCGTCCGTTAGCAATTTCTTGTGAGCGCAACTCCTCCCACAGTTTCCATCGGAATTATTTGAAATTTGCCACAATGAATCTCCATGATGTCTAGTTATGCACCTGACTCTTAGAATTTGGATCGCTGTTTGCGTTCTAAAATTATCTCCCCTTGATTTCTGAAATAACCAACTTTTCACTTTGAATTTTTGTTCAGGCCATAACTTCCATACTATAAAAGGTATCAACTAGAAACTACATACACAGATAGAACACATTAAGGAGACGTGCAGTACACATGAACCATAACTCTGCCACCTTTATTTTTTGAGTCACTGCCCTTTGTTAATTTTCAGTTTGAATTTTTGTCCAGGCCATAACTTCCAAACAATAAAGCTATTAACTTGGAACTTCATACACTGATAGAACCCATTATAGAGAAGTGCATTGCACATGAATCATAACTCTGCCACCCTTATCTTTTGAGTTATTGCCCTTTGTTAATTTTCAGTTTGAAATTTTTTTAAGACCATTACTTTCGAACTTCAAATTCCATCATCTTGAAACGTCAAAGACTAATAGAACACAATATGAAGAAGTGCATTGCACAAGAACTATAACTCTGTCATCCTTCTTTTTGAGTTATTGCCCTTTGTTAGGTTTCACTTTGAATTTTCGTCTAAGCCATGATTTCTAAAATATAAAAGCTGTGATCTTGAATCTTCAAAGACTGATAGAACACATTGTGGATAAGAGCATTTCACAAAATTTGTAACTGTGCCAGCCTTACTTTTCTAGTTATTGTCCTTTAATATTTATTCATATCATGGAAAATAACTACCCTTTATTCATGGCCGTTCCGTCATTTCAACTCATTTCACTTGCAGACTAAAGATAAGACTTCACGTTCTTTGCCGTGTGATCTAGATCTACACCATTCGCAAAGGCCAATAAAGTCGCGCTTGGTAGCTTAACCCTTTACCAAACAATCCCTGGTTTTAACGACTCTGAGATAGAAGCCTTTTGAAAACATTGTGGGAAAAGGAGAAAATGCTGGTTACCAGCATTTTCTCCTTTTTCCCCACAATGTTTTCAACCCTGTAAGAAACACGTTTCAATTTTTGAGTTGCATTTATCTTGTTGTCTGCAAGTGCTTTCAATTTAGACCAATCTAAAAATTTTTCGTTTGGTAAAGAGTTAAGTGTTAAATGTGACCCAACACGCAAAAAGGGACTTTCTGGGAACTGCGAAAAGAGCTAAAACTGTGTTGTTTAGTATTGTGTTAATTAATAACACTATACTAAACAATACAGTTTTAGCTTTGTCCAAACAGTAAACATCCCCGTTACCACATTCTCTAATTTTGACTACCCTGAGAAAGAAGCCTTAAGAAAACATTGTAGGAAAAGGAGAAATTGCTGATAACCAGCATTTCTTTTTCCATTTCCCTCTATGTTTTCTACCCTTCACAAAACAAATTTCAAATTTTCAGTCACTTTGATTTTGTCGTCTGCAAATGCTTCCGATTTTGACAAGCCTAAAATATTGTCGCTTGGTAATGAGCTAATATATGTTTCATCAGATGTACAGGAGGAAGTCAAGCCAGTATCACAGTTTATTTGTCGTAATGTGATATATGGTGCATTGTTTATCCTTAGGCTGCTAAGCCCGTCTCAACGACCTTTTGCGGACAGTGTAGATCAAGATCAGACTGCACAAAACGTGCAGTCTGATCTTGATCTACACTGTCCGATACGGTGTTTTCTTTCTGGTGAAATAAATTCAATTTTGAAAATGCAATATCCGGGGTTTTACTGTTGAGAGGAAATTTTCGTTTCATTTATTAACCCTTTACCAAACAATCCCTGGTTTTTGACGACTCACGGAAGGATGTTTTAGGAAATATTGTGGAAAAAGAGAAAACGCTGGCTAACCAACATTTTCTCCTTTTACCATAATGTTTTTTTTTGGCGTATCGGTGGTGGAAATCATCATTTGTACTACATTTAAATTGCTGACTTGCTGACATCAAATGCTTTTAAGTTGGTTTAGTCTAAAATTTTGTTGTGTGGTGAAGGGTTAAGCAGTTATATTGTTTCAAGTTTTCTCGTGGTAAAGTTAGACCTAGTGTTGTAACGACTGTTCTTCTGTTCTTAGGTATGAGAATTGACAGTCACTCTATATTTGTAGGGTACAACAGCACCCGCATTCAACAACCATTCTTAGTTTCATGCTTTGTCCTATTCTAGTTTTCGACAGTGAAACAACTACCGATTGGCTAAACCATTTGGTATAGCCAATCAGATGTTTTGTTACTTTCAGGTTTAGAAAATTCTTGAGAAATAAGACAAAGAAAGTGTTCTTAAGAATAGTTGGTCGATACAGGCTGGTGTTCTTTGTGTGAACTCTAAGAAAAGAAGTTTAATAATTAGACTGTCTAAACTGGACATAACTGGCTTGCAACAAGCAAAAAGGGACATTCGGACATGTGCTTAAAGTGTCGTCTCGGATCAGTCTGCGCAGGCAAATCCCGGAGACGGCATTTTATGACATTAGATTTTGTGCTTCAGTGGACTTGCGCGAAGTAGAAAATTCTATAAAAACGGAAAGAGTTGTTTCGACCCATTTCAGGACAATACTTTTATCGTTGTCTGCGCATGTCATATTCTTCCAAGATTCGACCTGTCTGCTATGACGAATCACTCTCCCCGATATTGGGTTGATTGGGGTGATTGTAGTAATACGCGCTATAAAGTAGCAATGGAGAAAATGTGTTTTTTTTATAGATAAGTTTGAGGAAAAATCAGGCTTGTTTTAGCTTCAGATTTCTCTTAAATGCTAATCATAGTTGAATGAATCGCACCAGGTAGCGTTTTATTGATTAAACGTTTATTTTAGTTTGAAATTCAAAGTAACGTTGAAACGTAGTCCGGTTCTGTACCCAGGATGCCCAAATGAGATAGACGAATATTTGTAGAATGCCACCTAGCGGGAGATCATGTACTTTTATAGATGCTTTAAACGCCCGTTTCACAGAGTACGGCTCAGATAATTATACATCGTCGTTTTACTTCAAAACCATCGTAACTACAGCTTGAAACAAGCTGTAGTTACGAGGTTTTTGAAGTAAAGCGACGACATGCTTTTCTGTATCAGGGAAGGTTGACAATCTACGGGTTGCGAGCACGAATCCATGCACTTTTATGGACACTGCAGATATAAGATCGGAACTTGCAGCGTGATCTCAGGTCTAGCTTTGTCTGAATTTTACTGAAATTTAAGCTATAAGCTAAGCTCCATTAATAGGTATGGAGGTTAAAAATAGGCAATCAAGGTTTTTTTTTCTCTTTGAGGAAATCCAAGGAAGAAGGAAGCCAATATAAGCTTCAGAATTACTTTGAAAACGTGTCAATCAAAAATTGATAGCTTGTGACGTCACGTATAAAGACAAGCAGGCATTCTGAAATATTTAATTATAATCTCTAGATCGCAGTATTGTGTAAATGTGATCAGAGAAAAAATTAGACGAGCCATGGTTTGGCAGAAGGGGGCATAGGTCATATCTGTGATGTATGATACTAAACAGGTCATAATACAATTTTAGATCCATAAAATGTAAGAGGTATTTTTCCCTAAAAGTCGGCTGAATTTCCATAATGACTGGTCCTTTGACATGTAAAATATTGCTCTAAAGCAAAAGGTTTTGGCCAAGATGCATTAACCCCCATGCATTTCCCTGAGCATGGCTCAAGAAGATATAATGAAAAAACATAATATAAGTAGAAAAGAAGTTCCATGAACTGTATTGATCCTTTGCCAAACAATCACTGGTTTAACCCTTTGCCAAACAACAAAATTTTAGACTTGCCCAAATTGAAGGCATTTGCAGACGACAAAATTAACGTAACTCAAAATAGAAATTTGTTTCCAACAGAGTAGAAAACATTGTGGGAAAAGGAGAAAATGCTGGTTACCAGCATTTTTTTCTTTTCCCACAATGTTTTCTGTAGGCTTCTTTTTCAGTGTCGTTAAAAGTCGGGATTGTGTGGTAAAGAGTTAAACGTCACAAAGAAAAACATTGATGGGTAAAGGAGAAAATGCTGGTTACCAGCATTTTCTCCTTTTCCCATCATGTTTTCCACCGTGCCGTACAATAACCAAGTTCCTTCTTTTGAGCCATAATTGATTTATCGTCTGCCACCAGCGTTTAACACTTGGACCGTCCATACGAAAACAAGCTGTCAACTTTACAATAATTTATATAATATTTATATTTTGAAGATACCTTTTGAATCTAAATGTATTTTAACTTAATTAAATTATGGCCGATACTTGGCCTTTAGCTGTCTACATGTATGCCCTTGCCTTTTATCTTACGATCCCCATGTTTTAACCTCTTTAGTGAAAAAAAAAAAATGCTGTTTTTTGCTGGTTACCAGCATTTTCCTCTACCTGTAGTGTACGTGGTTGTGAGGTAGAGCGTCGGCATCGTAAGTTAAAGGTCCTGAGTTCGATACCTGGGAGCGGGTGTCAACTTTGGGATTTTTCACTGGCCCACATATTCGGCGCGAGTACTAGTGTAGTTCCCAGGTAGCAGAATCGAAAAAGATTAACATAAAGCTGTAAGAACTTGTTTCTCAATCGATGTAAAATGAATATGTTTAAACTATTTTCTTCTACCCCACAAATTTTTTGTAACATTTCAACGGCTTTTCAGCCAGGGTCAACTCTTATCTTGCTGAATAATGTAAATAAAACTTTCAAGCAACTTACAATCAAAGCGTTGAAATGCTGGAGTGGTATTTGTCACGGAACCATTTTTTGGAATTAATAATTTGAAGGAAAAATAGAAATATCATTCAAATGATTGGGAGGAGTCAGGAGTAACGTCCCTTACGAGTAGAAGCCTGATGGATAGAGAGAGAAACCATGTGAATATATCGAATAGAATTAAATTTGGAACTGAAAAATATGATTTTGAGAAATCTTAGACCGTAAAATTTAATTCCAAACATTACTATCAATTATTTCGATTTGTAAATAATCAAATAGAGTAGCTTGCAATCAACGGACGAACAAGCCAAGATACGATCTGGTTTTGGAACGAAAAAGACCAGGACCAAGCCCCCATTATCTCCCGCTAGATGGCATTCTACAATTTATACGCATCTAATTTGGGCATTCTGGGTGCAGAACCGAACTACTTTTCTATGCGACAACCGTTGCTTTGAATTTCAAACTAAAATAAACGTTTACTCAATAAATCTCTACCTGGTGCGATTCATTCAGCTATGATCAGCAGTTAAGAGAAATCTGGAGCTAAAACAGGCCTTACAAGCCATTATCTCCATTGTTACTTTATAGCGCGTATTGGCACAATCCTCCCGACTGTGGGGAGAGTGATGCATCATATCAGACATGTCTAATCTTCGAAGAATATGACATGCGTAGACAATGATCAGTAGACAAATTTTGAGTATATCATTGCGCCAATAGAAGGCTATAAGCGAGGGAAGCTATTTTCAATCAAAAAGTAGTATTCCCACGACCGATGGCCTCACCCAGTGTATTTTAGCATGCCATTTATAATTACATATCGAAGTGGTACCGAAAAACTCATATGTCTCAGAAAATATCACTTTAATTGGGTTTATTTCCTTTGGCTTTGCACAAAATACGTTACATGATCTTCAAAATGCAGTATTGAACTCATAGTGGCATTGTCTTCGACAAATACCACAATGTTGTTTTCAGACTATTTTTCTCGGAGAAAAACAGTTTTATCGGACAGTGAAGATCAAAGATCAGACTGCAAATTCTTTGTAGTCAGATCTTGATCTAGTCTGTCTACAACAGGTCAGTGGGTCGCGTTTAGCAGCCTGTGAGTAAAGATTAGAAAATGTTTTAAACTCTGTCGAATAGTATGGGCTTAATAGGAAAGGGTAAACGATTGCACCCAGTTTTACATAACGAATCTATCTCTAAATTGAAAATTGGTACGTAACTGTTTAACTTCCATGCTAATAATAGTACCGGTATGGACGTTGGCAAACAGTTTAGACCCAAGAGCACACTTCACTTGTGCTGCCGCAGATTTCGAACCTAGACTCTTCACGATACTTTGAAACAATCATCTTATTCAATTAGCACACAACCTCGACTTTTAACGACCAATGGATGAGGAAGCAGGCTTTCGAAAACATTGTAGGAAAGGGAGAACATGCTGGGAACCTTTTTCTACAACGTTTTCGACCTCATAAAACACAAATGTGGTCAATAGGACACCTTTAACTGCAAGTGTTTTCAATTTTAAGCAATCTATAGCTCTGTCGTTTGGTAGTACATATTGACTTTTCCAAAGTATGGTCTTTTTAAAAATCATACTGACTGAAAATAGGCATACACATACCAAGTTGACTAAGGACTAACATTGATAGTACATGTACATGTACCCAAATACCTTTTTTTTGTATGTACATGTAATGGAAAAACCAAAAGAAAGTCGAGGTCAGGGATTAATTTTGTGAAGTTTTACAGTATTCCTGTACTTTCGTATCCGTGAGTCATTGGTAGTTGATCTGGGACAGCAGCTTGCTTGCTAAAGAGAATGCATTACCTCATCATGCACCTTTTTGGCATATAGAATTTTAAAATATGCTATAAATAGAATAAAAAATGATGTTTTAAACCAGGAAACAACAAAAATTACCTATGCTTAATTTTACGACAAATATACCATCATAGCACTATTGGCGAAAACAGGGGATTTTACAGGTGGCGTAGATCAAGATCAGACTGCACATAACGTGTAGTCTGATCTCGGATCTATGCCATTCACCTGTTTAATGAAGCCTATCAGATAAATATTTTGCTAATCTATAGAGCATTATGTTTTAAACCATGAACTAAAATTTAACTTTTTAGCCGGTAGTAAAAAAACCCAAAATCTTAATGTACGAGTTTCGTTACAAAGGCTTTTTTTAAATTAAAAAAATATGTCCTTATCGGACAATGTAGATCAAAGATTAGACTGCACGTTCTGTGCAGTCTTATCTTTATCTACGTTGTCCGCGAAAGGTCATTCAGTCGTGCTTAGCAGCTTCAGGACTAATGTCCAAGGTAGTCGCACTCATAGCCGATATTTAACCTATTCTCGTGCTTGAATACATGTACATGACAATGCACTTATTTACTTCTAGATGTAAATTAAAACTAAACAGCAATACCTGAAGTTTTTTAAGATTGACAAAGAGCTAATATTGTGGATTCGGATGAAACGCTCCAGTTTTCGTGCATCTGCTCCATGTTCTAAGCCTTCGCAAATGTAGAAATTGTTTGCTTTCACTAATTTCTCCGTATGGCACAATATTTTTCCAAGCCATAATTATACGGAAGAATGTAAGAACAACAACTACAAAAACAGGAGCAATACATATTTAAGTAAGGGAAACTAAAAAGATGGACGTTTCACAATCGTTCGTCTTTTGAATTTTTGATTTATAACGCCATAAATTTTGTTGTTGCCGCGGCTGTTGTTGTTGTCTTTCTAAAGAAACTGTGAACGTTGAGTAGTAATTTCTTTAGAATTTTTAGAATATTTATTTTTATGAAAATAAAACACTGAACTTCATGGTCCTTTATGCCCACCCGGGTGGCTCAGTGGTGAGCGTGTGAGACCTGGTGGTTGTAAGTTCGATACCCGGTTACGGCGAACTTTCTTTCCGGCGCATTTTCGCTCTCACCTCTGCTTAAGCATGTGAGAAAAGTAGTCAGTGGCTTTGGAAAGAAAGTTGTGTGAAAGGAAGTTGTTTTAGTACTGATGCGACAAAGCCAGGTAACACATGTGCGTCACTGACCGCTATGATATGACCTTAGCTGTTAAAGTGGCATTAAATCTCAATACAACCAACCATGGTTCTTTATGTTAGTGTCTTCTGCACTCAATTATA
The DNA here is from genome assembly GCA_943736015.1 of Tridacna crocea. NCBI lineage: Eukaryota > Metazoa > Mollusca > Bivalvia > Cardiida > Cardiidae > Tridacna > Tridacna crocea. Next base: position 51,142,034 of record OX031061.1, read on the forward strand.
CTTTCAATATTGCATTTTGGTTCACTTCCAAAAGTATTGTATTACGACCAAATATTTTGTATATGTTTATGAGGTGTGAATCATTTGGGTATTTTTAAACAGCTCATAGTTTTTAATTTAACAAACCTTTATTAATTCTTTAACAATAGATAGCTTGTTTCAAGAACCCTTTACATGAAGGCTTCTGGGGAATGATATCTCCTTATCGGACAGTGTAGATTCAAGATCAGACTACACGTTCTGTGCATTGTGATCTTGATCTACATTGTCCGCAAAAGGTCAGTGAGTTGCGCATAGGCAGTCTTAAGGTTAACAAAAATTACTCTCTTTACAAGAAATATACTACTTTTGCCTTCTATATTTATTTCGTTATGATATACACTTTGCTCAATTCATTTTTTGTATTGCTAAATTTGCAAATCTAATCACGTAATTGGATAAGATAGAGCGTAACAGCTAATCAGATGACGAGAAAAAAAATTAATTCAGAATTTTCTGTACTTGATTATTTAACTTAGTTTCCTAACGTTCAGCATTTGAATTTTGGGGAGGCAAGAACTCCTTGGAGCATGCGCCGCAGCTACATAAAATCTATACGTAATGCTTTGTGAAAAAGTGGTGTAATATAAATCACACTGGAGAGACCTTACGAACTTGCTCCTGGTCAACGTTACTGTCCCTGTCAATTTTACGTACCCGTTCGAGTAAAAAACATCGCTGCGCCCACAAGATTACACAAGGTAAGCAGAAAAACGTACTTCTATAACAACCAGATGAGTAGATGTGCTGTAGATGGTTGTCGCACGGAATGTCTGGGATGTTAGTGCATATTTCTGTATTGTTCCTTTGATGGTTTGTTATTTGTTAAAGACGTTTAATCCAACAAACTTCCGTCAGCGACTGCGATTTCTGAATAATCAACACCCGGAAGTCAGCAAAAAGCTTTTTTAAACATAAAAACAAAATAATCTGAAGTTTGTGTTGTGTCAAGTGAATCACATATGCTTTATTCACCACAGTTGAAAACAAAAAACTATACGACATCCTTTAAAAAACACTTTTCTCTCAATTTTTGTAGGCAACGCTCCACGCTCCAGAGCACAATAAAACGATCCAGTTCCTGAACTGAAACAGAGAACGCTATCATAATGTGATTGTGTACGAGTTTAATGATTTTTTTCCCTTTTTTTTAATCAATATGTATAACTGTCTACTTGTCCATCTTTCAGGTTTTCTGTCCGTCAAGTTTATTGTCCTTTTGATGCTTTTGAAATGAAATGCCATGATACAGACAAGGGAATTTGACATTCTATAACCAAAATAAATGATAAAATATGGAAAAAAATCTCCCCTATATAATATAAACACAAGGAATGCAACGTCTCGATTGCAAGCGACAGCACAAGACAGCCTTTCCCACCCCAAATCACCCACGAAACAAACATTGATCATAATTTCCTTTAGCCTAGCGATAGACAACACAAAAATGTACCTGTGACATTCGTCGATTCCTCAGTAGACACCTTTTAACCGGAGACAATTTCTATACATCCAGGAGGCCATTCGCTGACGTCACGGGAAGAGCCAGGAAACGTATTTTGGGATTACGTATTACTATTATTTTTTTCGTTTTTAAGATATATTTATGGACATCACTTGATACTTAATAGAAGTAACTAACAAAAGTATTTGACCGTATTATCTTTTAAAGAAAAGATATTTGACTCTAATACATAATCCGAAAATACACTTCCTGGCCCTTCCTAGGAATCCCGTGACGTCAGCGAATGGCCCCCTCGATGGATAGAAATTGTCAAAAAAAAAAATGTAATACATGACGGATATTTCCGGTTAAAAGGTGTCTACTGAGGAATCGCCGTATGTTGCAGGTACATTTTTGTGTTTTCTATCGCTAGGCTAACAGTGATCGGTAAAGAATTTATTTCAATGAGACAATGGCTCCTGTCTTTGAAAACCAATGGGACATTTTCAAAAGTAATGGGACATTTAAATCTTCAGATGAGACGTTATAAAGATTTCAAGTAAAGCACTTTATTCTGTTTTATTGTTTTAGCACATGAATAATCAATACTGTTCATTTTTCCATATACAAAAAAAAAATCAGACATATTTAAAGGATTTGCAGACGACGACTTCAACCCCCCCCCCCCAACCTGTCTGCTTTAGTTCTATATTTTTATTTCATAAAACAACATTTTTTCACTCATGAACCCGGAAATTTAGCTTCCAATTATTGTTTTATTCAGAGATTTGTGTAAATTCACTGTGTTTAAATTCATTATTAAAGATGAGAAGATAGTTTGAAGTCCCCCTGATCGGACGATGCCATGCTGCTCATTGTAGTGTCATGGGTTTTCACGGTTTTTTGGCGATTTACTTTTTCGAGACAATTAATTTTTGGAGAAGTATTGCTACATGATTTGACATCATCCAGTCAGTTTAAATAGCAAGTAACTTAAAAATCTGTCACTTTACACTAGATAAGAGGAAAAACACCTTTGTTACTCTGTCATAAATGACTCACCAGCTTCATTATCACCCTTCTGCTATAGATCTATATTTTCATTTCATAAAACAACATTTTTTTTTCAATCATGAACGGAATTTAGCTTTCACTTATTGCTTTATTCAGAGATTTGTATAAATTCACTGCATAATTTCATTATTATTGATGAGAAGATAGTTTGAAGTCTCCCTGACCGGACGAGGTCAAGCTGCTCATTGTATTGTCATGGGTTTTCAAGATTTTTTGGCGATCTATTTTTTCGTGACAATTAATTTTTGGAGAAGTATTGCTACATGATTTGACATCATCCAGTCAGTTTAAATAGCAAATAAATTAAAAAAATCTGTCACTTTACACAAGATAAGAGGAATAACACCCTTGTTACTCTGTCATAAATGGCTCGACAGCCTCATTATCATCTGCGTGTCCTTCGCATTTTATACTGATCGTGTTTAGCCCAATTTTCTGCCGGATGTACGCAAGCTAGATTTTCTGAAGCTCTGGATGATAATTTCATGCGTCAGATATTTTCCACTGTCAAAAACAGATCATTTCAAATTTCCAAGTCTCAAAACCCGGACTCAGGGATCAAATGAGAAGCGTGCCGAGTTGTCAAGTTTTGTCAAATAATCCATGGACAAAAATTTCTTTCTCATTTTTCCGGTCAATTTTGATGTTTGTTATCTACTGTTGAATCGAAGATTGTGATTAATGATAGTCACAAAACCAAGAATTCAAGTTTAGGCACCAAGCGAGTTCAAGAATCGACTACAATCGATTCCGGGTTTTCTCAATCGATTATCGGAATCGGAAGCCAAAACCTATAGACTTTCGACTATAGTCGATCATCTGCCCACCACTAAGTGATAGATACAAGGACTTCCTGCATTGAGCAGTTTAATTTATGGATCTGTCCCGATGATTCAATCACAATATCTCGGATATAAAGTCGCATTTTATCAATATATTATCGAGTAACATTCCCGAATACCGATGTTAAAATTAGATTCTAACGCATACAATCAATAATAATATTCACAAAATACGAGAATACGTAACTTCACTTATCTTTTGTTTCAGTTTTAGAAAGATTTGCAAAAAAATATAGGCGCAACTTCCGTATTCCTATGAGACAGTTGGGCGTATTTCTAGGATTTTGAATGAGACAATCGAGACGTTGCAGTCCATGTGTTTACATTATATAGGGGAAATATTTTTTTCATATTTGATCATTTATTTTGGTTATAGAATGTCAAATTCCTGTGATATAGATGAAGAGCTCGATGACAGACAGTATCATGCAAAGGATATCTTGCAGAAGATCCATAACTATTATAAATACCATCTTCGATATCGTCATCAAGAGACTCGTTTTTGTGAATATGATTTAATAATAATGATCATCAACGACCAACCATTCGTATGCCTTGTAAGCGGCACACCTAAAAGTAACTAATAATATCTAATATTATGCTTTAAATATTGATCAGCGATACTCTGTGGAAAGGGGGCTTAATGCATCTGCGGAAAGAATCGGCCCAGGTCAGCTTGTGCATTCCGTGCAGGCGGAAGTGGACCAAGACTTTTCGCTTCAGGTCAATTTTCTGTATGTTCAAGGACCAGTCTACCTAATGATACCTCTCTCTCTCTCTCTCTCTTTTCACGATGGGTGTCTGATTCTGCCAGCTTAATAAAATTGGGGATTGAAAAAGAGAACCCGAGATCGCCTGAACATGCCCAGTAACATTAGGCCTATTGATAGAAAGAAGAGTTCAATGTGTTGTAGAATTGTACTTCCATTCAAGTATTTATTTAACTACACTACGACTGTGACTACGATAATTAGTATAGAATCTTGACCAACTTAATAACAAAATTGTTCACTGTAACACAAACCCATACGCTTACCGTATTTTCAGCTCAGAAGCTGAATCGTTGTATTGACTGTAGGAGCATCTTACGTTGTAATGTAAAAATGGCAAAATATCCCCGAATAACTTCAATTTGATTTTTTATCGGTTTAGATTGCGGAGGATAATCACTGTATTGGTCATCTGACACGGCACACACTTCAGAATATTGAGTGTATATGTTTTACAAGAGTTTTTGGAGGCTCCAAGTTTTGTTTTTTCAGAAATCGTAGTCCCCGGCGAAACTTTGTTGGATTAAACGTCTTCAACAAACGATTAACCACCAAAAGAACTAGAGATTTACGTGCACTGACATCCCAGACATTCCGTGCGACAACCTGCAACTGCATATCTATTCAATAACATGTTAAAAAAATTATGTTTTTGTGCTTACCTTGTGTAATCTTGTGGGCGCAGCCATGTTTTTTACTCGAACGGGTACGTAAAATTGACAGGGACAGTAACGTTGACCAGGAGCAAGTTCGTAAGATCTCTCCAGTGTGTAAATTATGTGCAAATAATATCGACCCACGTCAGCTTGCACAGTCTACATATCAACAGTAAGCACATGCCGATCTGAATAAATTCTAGAAATATTTTTGAGAAAGATAGACTGTCTAAATTTTCTCTCGAACTGTGGCGGAAGCGGCCCGCAGTATAAACATGTCTGTAATTTTGACCAATCACAAATTACTATTTATTCATTTGAATATAATACCGAAAACTAGGTCAAAACTTTCAAAAGCCAGCATATACAGCTGTACCTAAATAATTTTCCAGCAATTTTCTTCATGTTATAATATCAGTTTGTCTCGTGATTCAGTCAGTTTGATGACACTAAAAAATGGATCCATAATCATACAAAGACTATTTTGGTATGATGCAATCAGGGCTCCAGATTAGAGGGTGTGATGACGTTCTAAATCCATTATTTTTCTTCCAAACCCTATGTTGTTGGTACTCATTAGAACCGTCTCGATGAGACGATTCTAATGGGTACACACAACAATGGGTTTAGTGGAGAATTTACTATATTTTTCTATTTTGCAATCAAAACCACTCCCTCTATCTGGAGCTCTGCTTTGTGAAAAAAGTGGTTTAATATAAATTATGTACAAAGAATATTGATCACTGTCAGCCTGCACAGTCTATATATCAATAGTAAGCACATGCCGATCTGAATGGATACAAGAAATATTTTTGAAAAAGATAGAGGGTGTAAATTTTCTCACGAACTGTGGCGGTAGAGGCCCGCAGTATAAACATGTTTGTATTTTTGACCAATCACAAATTACTATTTATTCATTTGAATACAGTGCGAAAAAAGTAGGTCAAAACTCAAAACCCAGCGCATACAGCTGTACCTAAATAATTTTTCCAGCAATTTTCTTCATGTAATAACATCAGTTTATCTCGTGATTCAGTCAATTTGATGACACTAAAAATTGGATCCATAATCATACGAAGACTATTCTAATGGGTACACACAACATAGGGTTTAGTGGAGAATTTACTATATTTTTCAATTTTGCAATCAAAACCACTCCCTCTATCTGGAGATCTGCTTTGTGAAAAAAAGTGGTTTAATATAAATTATGTACAAGGAATATTGACCACTGTCAGCCTGCACAGTCTATATATCAATAGTAAGCACATGCCGATCTGAATGGATACAAGAAATATTTTTGAAAAAGATAGAGGGTGTAAATTTTCTTACGAACTGTGGCGGTAGAGGCCCGCAGTATAAACATGTTTGTATTTTTGACCAATCACGAATTTCTTCTTATTCCTGCGAATATTATACCAAGAAGTAGGTCAAGAGGTGGCGCATTCAGTTACCCCGAGATATTTTTCTTGTATTTTATTTTCATGTTGCAGTACCATTCTACCACATAGTTCAGTCGATTTAATGACAAAAAAATTGATTCATAATTATGCGACGACTTTTCTGGTATGATGCAATGCAACAAAGACACATTAAACTCTATTTTCTTTGAGCGCCGATTCGTTTTCTTACATTTATTAAATCGTTTTTAGCAAAAACGGCTTTTGTTATTTAACACGATCTTTTTTTATTATTCATGCACGTCTGAAATCCCCAATAAAAGTCGTGATCACGAAAAGTCTTTTTGTAACTGCAACCTTCCTTATTCACCGACTTTCCTATTATTCTTGTAAGTCATGCAAGCTGTTATTTGATACCCTCAACTGCAATATCGCCGGTTTACTTCAAAAACATCATAACTACAGCTTGAAACAAGCTGTAGTTACGGGGTTTTTTTAAGTAAACCGACGATATCTAATCCTTTTTTCGCTTTTTTTTTGGGGGGGGGGGGGGGTTTAATTGATGTGTCGTGTTGATTTAATTGTTAAACCTCGACCACACGATCTCGAGTTTAATGACACGAATGAAAAGAACCTTTGAAGACACGGTGGGAAAAAGAGAAAATGCTGGTAACCAGCATTTTCTCCTTTTCCCACCGTGTTTTCTGCTCAATTTAAGACGAATTCCCTCGTTTAAACTGCATTTTTGTAGTCGTCTGTGAATGCTTTCTTTCAATATGGAAGGGTCTAAAATTTTGCCACCTGGAAAAGAATTTAGGTCTGTGCCCCCTAACTCGCATATAAAAAGATGGGGCTGCCGAGATAGGCCGAACACCCTTTGCGAAAACGTTGATATTGAATGATATTTACCGGTGAGTTTATGAATCTCCAGTCCCTAATTCTCATATAAAAAGACGGAAGCTGCCGAGATTGACCGAGTAGCCTGTAGAAAAACCTCGATGTTACACGATATTTACCGATGAGTTAAGAGTCGTTATCCTTAAGAAAGCCTATTCATGAGTATATTTAGGTACCTACCAATCCCATATAGCCGTCGATTGGGGAAGGAAGTTTTCTCCTTTCAGTTACTAAAGAGATATATCATTTGCATAATGGGGGTGGGGTGAATCAACCGTTCTGTACCAGCAATCGTGCCTGTTCCAGAAATATTCTATTGCCATCCTGAACTGTTCCTGTTCTATCAGTTGATTGCCGGTATGCCTTTCAGTCTTGTTGAGTTCATGTCAATTTCATTGGAAAATAGGACTTTTATAAAATAAAGTAAACCGAACAACCCTAAACGTTATCATTTCCTAGCGGTATTTCATTGGTAGAGAGAGAGAGAGAGAGAGAGAGAGAGACAGACAGACAGAGAGAGAGACAGAGAGAGAGAGAGACAGAGAGAGAGAGAGAGAGATACAGAGAGAGAGACAGAGAGAGAGAGAGAGAATATTTGGATTTTTTTTTTCATCGAGTGATTTTTTTCAGTCTGACCAGGGTTGACACTTTTCGCAGTTCCCAGAGGGGCCCTTTTTTTGCGCGACGGGTCACATATGTGAGCCATGCTCTGGCAAAAATGAGCTTCAGTGTATTGTCATGGTGTATTGACTATACCAAATAAGTCATCATCATAGCTCCATAAACTCTACTTTGTCTAACAGCAGACTGAATCATTAGATAGACAGGTCCTTTGACATACATTTGACCATTAGCAAAAGATATCGACCCAGGTCAGCCTGCGCGGAATGCGCAGGCTGACCTAGGTCGATACCTTTTGCTGATTTATTAAACACCCTTTTCACAAAAGATGGCTCATATATTTTTTGTCAAGTGTAAAGTTTTTTCACCTTTTGAACTGTAACTCACGAGCAATACTTCTTGTTCGGCACTACCGAAATTTCTAAAGGTGATTGTGAATTAAGGCAACAAGCAACGTAAAAGAACAAAGTTACACATATGAATATGAACACTTTACTTCAGGAACTGCAATAACAAATTAATGAACTTGTAAGTGCTTTTTTTTCCTGGGGTGTTTGTAATTTTATTTGGCCACAAAGTTAGATTAGTCGTTCGGAGGGACAGAAGCTTACGATAAACAGCAAAATTATTTTAGCGTACTTGTGAAATTCCTTGGCTGTTTATATATCTACCTATCGAGATCTCCCAAACTGCCTCCTACCCACATAAAAACCACGCAACTACAACAAAAGCAAAACGTATCCTTTGGTGCATGAAAAAGGCAAACACAACAAATAAGCATGACAAAGGCCAGAAAAGACCAACAAAGCATATTGGAAACAATGTCTGTATTCATAATATAGTTGACTTACACCTGTGAGAAATCTAACTGTACTCGAGTCAGTGGGATATTGGGTTACCAATAGACCTTTTCACGCTAATTCTCGCACATGCGCGCAAGGACTTCCGGACGGCAACCGATTATTTCCGCATTGTTTGTTTACATTGGTTACTCTCGAAAATGTCAATGCGGGAAAGTTTAAAAAAAGATTGAATAAACAATCCGTGGTAATTTTAGCTAGAGAACACGGAATAGAAGTCAGGCAGAAAAAGAAAGATGACTTTACAAGTCAGATTTTAACGTCGTAGACTCCAGAATCTGTTCTCACCCCTGTTGTATACCATGAGTCCGTGCTGCAGGTAATCATACCTCGGAGTGACCAAAACCTACCACCGTTCAACAAAGTAACCTATTCTGAGACTTGTCATGTACTGAAAATCACTTTTAATGACATTTGTAATTTCATGATATTGCGTCCTACGGTGTCTGATGGTCACGTCAACAACTTAAAAGGGCTAGATAGAGCCGTTAAGTACTTCAAAGCGCTCCGGCGATGTTAAGGATATTAGCTGTGCAAAGGTATGACTTGGACATTTTGTTATTTTCGTTTGTCTGAAATTTAAAGATAAAAGAGAGAGAAAACTTTGCAGTAGCTGAGTAGACTGCATGCAAATCAAATTCTAGTTATCCAGTTATGATTAAAAATGAAATAAAACGTCAGGGTAACCAGATCTACCCTTCAAATGAGTATAATAGTTTCTCATAGATCTCAATAATTTGTGTGCATGTATGTCAGTGGCGTAGCTGAAGCCTAAATCACCGTATGCACATTTGAAGGGGTTAGGGAGTGTTCCCCAGACACGGGTTAAGGGGGGTGGGGGTGGTGTGAGGTGGGCAGTCCCTCTGAGGGAGACCTGGGGGAACGAAAATAAGGCAATATAGAGTTGATAAAAAAGGCTGTCCATGACAATTTTTACACTCACACACACAAAGAAAAAATTGAGCAAGCAGATATCTGAGTATGTGTCAGTAATACAACTGATAAACTTGTACTCTCACAGAATGTCTATACACAGAACAACATGGATCCTTTATGATGTCCTCCCCCGGGACACCGACCTAGGCATCCTTGCAGGTATGAATGTGGGGCCCTGTTTCGGGTTTCTTGGAGGGGGAGCGTTGGATTTACCCAAAGCCTTGGTCCACAACCACTTGCTGTGCAGCCGTTTTTGTGAATCCCTTGTTTACAAAGATCCAGAATATGTTATTCAGCAAAGAAAATGGTAAAATAACAATACTGATACATTTTGCAATCAAAGCAAATCAGTTTAACCATCATTCTGGTATGGAGTGACCGTATGATTTGAGAAGTAAAAACAAATATAATTATGTATGTTGATGTTAATTCTTCACCACCTGCAACATATCAGCCAGAGAATATTTTTCAAATAGGCTAAGCAGTCTGAACAGTCTTTAGATTCTTATTAGATAAATTTGGAAGCATTGTGACTAATGATATCTCTTATATCAAACAATACCTCCTTTTATTCTTCTACAAAAAACAGTACAATGTCATTGACAGGAAATGAATAATTCAAATAAATTTAGTACAAAAATGATGAAAATTTTTATTATCTGAACTTACAAATAAGTTTCTTTGTAAGCACAGGGTGCATTTAAGTTTGTTTTTTTTTAAATTGTACTTATAGTGCCCCCACTGACTATTGACCCGGAACTGGTGCAATACATAGAAAACTGCACTAAAAGCCAGAGACTGTCAGAAATGTGGAAAAAGCTGCACATAGGTCATCTGACAAGTTCTATATTTGGTGCTGTACTAAGCTCAGGGGATAATCCAAGCATTCCAAGGTCTCTTGTGCAGCAAATTCAGAAAGATCCAGTCTAAATAAGTTTGATTTAATTATTATTCATGTAACAACTGTTGAATTTTGATAGGTCTGCAGCAGACACACACTTAAAGTATTTAGAAGAAAATCCTAAAACCTGCTTTATCACAGCAAACTTTTCTGAAAGTGTAAGAAACTTTGTGACAAAAGTGGAAATTGCTCATCACAAATAATTTCTGCTGTTGCAACAATGTTTTCAAAAGTTTCCAGCTACATAGTCATGACAAGGTATAACCCATTCTGTCATAAAATCAAGGTTTGATGGGTGTTAAATTTAAAAATTTTGAAAACATAGGGGGAAAAGGAGAAAATTCTCACAATGAGCAAAATCTCATTTTGTCATAATGGTTTCTTCTGTATCAGAGACTCAATGCATTATTTTCTGAAGCTGATATTTGTTTTTGTCTTCAAAATGGAAGACTTAACAGAATTGCATATCAGGGAAAGGGTTAAAAACCAAAGTACAAATATAAATATATTTAGATACCGTTGCCAATGATTAGTTTCTCAGTATTTGTAATTTGCAGACCTGATGTATTGGTATTTTCTTAAGACATCACAATCTTGAATAAATCTACAGCAGATTACATAGCAAACATGCAGACCTGTGCAAATACAAGAATTTTTCATTATTTATATATAACTTCTTGACAAGCAAACATTTTCTATAATGGAAATAGTGCTCATTTTGAGCCAAATATCGTTTGTTTGCAATAACATTTCAACAGCTGTCTTTCATAAATCATCATTAAAACATCATAAGGTATTGAAGAGTATTCCTTCCCAATCAACAAATCTAAAGCAATAGGCCTAAATGATCAAAACATATTTGGAAAATTGTTAAAAGTCCTCATAAATATCAATACAGTGGATTCCACTGAATTGCAATTATGATAATAGCAATCCACTGCTTAATTGCAACTGACTTAATGCACAAACATTAGATATATAAAACAAAATGTTCTCTCTAATTACAATTTTCTGTTATTATACCGTAATTAACAAAAACAAATGTTAGCAATATGGTGTTGTAATTGACAGAAATCCACTGTATCACTTCAAATAAAGTTGGAAAAGTTTGTGGCAAAGAAATATACATGTACTGGTCATAACCAGAATTGTCCACAATGCTTTTTAGCTCACTTGAGCACAAAGTGCTCAAGTTAAGCTATTGTGATTAGGCTGTGTCGGGCATCCGTCGTGTGTCAACGATTACTTGTTTGCACTCTAGAGGCTACATGATATCTTGGACAAGTTCAATATTGGGTCAAAAATTAGGTTATTAGGAAAAATTTTAGAAAAACCCTGTATGTAATCTAGAGGCTATACATTTTTGGCTCAAATGTCTTCCAACTTGATCAGAACATTTGTCTCCATGAATATCTTGGACAAATTCAATATTGGGTCACATGGGGTCAAAAACTAGGTCACTAGGTCAAACCCTACAAAAACCATGTGTGCACTCTAGAGGCTACATTTTGGCTCAGATGTCTTCAAAGTTGGTCAGAATGTTTGTCTTAATGATATCTCGTACAAGTTTGATATTGGGTCAACTAGAGTCATCAACTAGGTCTCAAGGTCAAATCTTAGAAAATCTTTTATGCACACTAGAGGCTACATTTGTGGCTAAAATGTATTGAAATTTGATCAAAATGTTTGTCACCATGATATCTTGGACAAGTTTGATATTGGGCCACAATGGGTAAAAAACTAGGTCACTAAGTCAAATCTTAGAAAACCCTTGTGTGCACTCTAGGGGATACATTTATACCGGGTCACATGGGGCCAAAACCTATGTCACTGGATCTTTTGAAAATTCAGGTGAGAGCTATAGGGCCAATGGCCCTCTTCTTTTAAAATCCATATGCTATAGACACATTATGACTTATGCTGTGCAGTGGGGTGTGGAAAATGAAAGTAAAGCAAGGTCAGAGTATATTGATTTGAAACAAATCTTCTGGGAAAATTTCAAAGTAGAAGAAACAGGTTTGACATTATATGAAACTCATTCTTTCATAGAAGCATTCAGTTATGGTAGAGTAGCTGAAGATGGCTCTGTTGGTATGCTTGAAATAAAGTGTCCATATCCTGTACAAGGGAAATTAATTAACAGGATGTAAGTTTTGGATATTGTTGCAATGAACAATACAGAATTCTGTCTTGCATCCAGCACAGAGGGTATAAGGCTGAAAAAGACCCATAAGTACTATGCTCAGGCACAGGGTGAGTGGCAGTCACGTGTTTACCATGGTGTGACTTTGTTATCTGGACAGCAGACCCTCAGAACAATATGTTTATTGACAGGGTTTACTTTGACACTGAATTTGTGAATTATATGTTACCAAAACTGGTAGAGTTCTACGTTAAACGTATTTTTCCTGCACTTGATTGTAATGTCAAACAATGAATATACCAATTTCATAACTACGAAAGTATGTAACATGATGTATATGTATGATGAGCCGTCAGTTAGATTTTGTCTTGAAACAACATCACTTCTGCTTTTGAAATGAACACACTTTTCTATCATACAATCAAATCTTGGTACTTTAAACTTGCTTACTTTGTAGCCGAGTTTACATTGTAGAAAAGTCAAATTCCCTCAACTCATTACCAAACGACACAATTTTAGAATGGTCCAAATCGAAGGAATTTGCAGACAACAAAATAAAAGTGACTGAAAAATTGAAATTTGTTCTGTGAAAGGTAGGAAACATTGTTGGAAAAGGGAAAAAATGATGGTTACAAGTATTTTCACCTTTTCCCACAATGTTTTCTAAACGCTTGTTTCTTAGGGGTGTCAAAAGTAGGAATTGTGTGGTAATGGGTTAACCCTTTTCCGCATAATTTCGAATTTTAGCGACCCTGAAAATAAAGCGTTTTGACATCATTTTTAGAAGAGAGAAAATGCTATTAACTAGCAATTTATCCTTTTCCCATAATGTTTCCTTCTCTTTCAAACACAAATACCCTTATTTTGAGCCACACATCGTATATATATGTTGTCTGCAACTACTTTCTACTTGGACGAGTCCAAAATTTTGCCGTGTAAAAAACGGTAAAAATGTAATTACAGTAGATACAGGTGTTTACAAATTTATAACAAAGGAAAAATAATGTAAAATAAGAAATTTCTCAAATAAGCAATTTCTACTTCTGCTACATGCTTTAAGCCTTTCCCTCATAGAAGCAGGTTTTGATGCGTCTTAAATTTAGGCCTCTTGAAAATATTGTGGGAAATGTAGAAAATGCTCATAATGAGCATTTTCTCCTTTTCCTACAATATTTCCTATTCTGTCAGAAACTTAAAGCATTCAAGAACAGCGGAAGACAACACACTGAATAACCATGTTTGACAATGACAGTACTGTTGTCAATATAAACATGTTTTGGTTGCCGTCCGGAAGCGTTTCTGCGCATGTGCGAGGTACCGGAAAAGAGAAAACGCGAAAAGGTCTATATAGTCATTGTGAGTTGACTCAAGGATGAAATCCAACAGACTGTGAAACAAAGCCTTTTTTTCTGGAGACAGTATTTTGGTTTCCAGTATTTTTAGTTGTTCTCAAGCGCTTACTCTGTCTTTGTAAAGCTTAATATTGAATGGTGAATACATGTAGTTTACTGCGCCGCTTTCAATTTAATTTTCAGCCATACTATGGTGAAAGCTTTCTTGTTCTAGTCACCAATGTATCCAGGTTGTAACAGATGCTTTGTAAGAGCTTTCCACTAAAAACACTACCAAGGAAAATAAAAAGAAACGCTTTGAATAAGCATCAAACCTGGAACCTCAAGGTTGCAAATAAATAGTATACGTCTAGTCAACATTGAGCCATGCAGGTACCACCCCCATCAACTGAAAGGCCTTGAAAACATGAGGTCACAGTGCCAGACACTTGACGTCAGTTAAGTTACGTTACGACCAAGACCAGTTGTAAGTGCTCGTGTTAGACTTTGGTTTGAGCTAGTCAGTTAGTGTGGTCATCATGTCATTTCAGGTAAGAAATTACTTGAGTCTTGGTATATGATCGGGCGTTAATACATCTGTAAAAAGTATCCACCAATGCCGGCCTGCGCAGGCTGACCTAGATCGATACTTTTTGCCATTTTCACAATTTTTTTTGCATGTTTAATGACCCATCTACCTAATGCTTCAGCCTTCTGATAGACAAAGCGGATTTTTATTGATTCTTAATTATAATGCAACTTGGTTTGTACGATGCAACACAGAGCTATCTTAAACTCCCTCCAACCGGAGCATATAGACCACTTTATTTTGGCACTCAGTGAAAAAAAGCTAATTACATTCACCCTCGAGCTGCTAAGGGCAACTCACAGAACCTTTTGCGGACAGTGTAGATCATGATCAGACTGCACAGAACGTTCAGTCTGATCATGAATCTACACTGCCCGATAAGCAGAAGTTATTTCCGAAAACGTAACTCTGAAATAGACATGTTTTTGGGTTTTTACTACCGATATGAAAAGTTCATTTTAGTCATTCAGCTGGCTAAGGTTTAACACCAAGGAAAAGTGTTCTAGATCCCTCCTTTGATAACCTTATATATGGATAATGACGTTTACCTGTTATTATCGGACACTTACCGCTTTTAGCGACATTGGTGATTACAGGGGCTTTGATGGGTGGCATTGACTGAGATCAGACCGCAAAAACATGTAGTCTGATCTGGGATCTACACTGACTATGTGTTTAGTATAGCCTAAAAATTCAAAATCTTGACGAGTTTGGATGGAATATATTTCAAACCGTTGAAAGGTGTTGAGTATATATATTTGGAGCTGATAAGATTAAACTTCTTGCAAGATGGCGCATTTTAAGCTTCTGTAATTGAAAGTAAAAGTATTTTAGCAGACGACATAATTTCTTGTAGTCTAATAACTGGATTTTATTTGAAAGGGTCGAAAACATTGTGGGACAAGAAATGGAATTTTCTCCTTATCCAACGAAGTTTCGAATAGTGGTTTTCCACAAGTGCATACCCCTCCCCCTTCCCATATGATCGTATGGTGAAGGGTTGACTCTGTGCCAAACGACACCATTTTAGACTGGTCTAAATTCAACGTATTTGTAGACCACAAAATAAAAACAACTGAAAATCTGAAAGTTGTCTTTTGAAGATTAGAAAACATCGTGAGAAAAGGAGAAAATGCTGGTTACCAGCATTTTCTCCTTTTCTCACGAGGTTTTTCAAAGGTTTTTACTTCAATAGCGTCAAGACTCCGTAACTACATGGCAAAGAGATAGACCTTCCGCCACTTTACCGTTCAATTTAATTTTACACCGTCTTGAACCCATTATACATTTCTTAACCTTTTTAGTCGCTGA
This sequence comes from Tridacna crocea, assembly GCA_943736015.1. Lineage (NCBI taxonomy): Eukaryota > Metazoa > Mollusca > Bivalvia > Cardiida > Cardiidae > Tridacna > Tridacna crocea. Next base: position 51,157,845 of record OX031061.1, read on the forward strand.
CCCTTTTTGTGTGTTCTTAAAAATATTCCAAAACAGAAAATAAACAGGGGCCGAATATAAACCAACCTTTCTAGTCTCTTAGTATCATTCTCCAGAATTTTCCAAATTTGAACGTAACACAAATTCTGATTGGCGAAACCATTTGGTTCAGCCAATCAGAAGTTGTGTAAGGTTCGAATTTAGAAAATATTAGAAAATAAGACTAAGAATGGTTTCTGAGTATCGACCCTCATCACTGGCTGTGCGTAGAAAAATATTGTACAGAACCTTTAGAATGAAATATTTGGAACTCGGCCGATTATTTTGACGATTCTTCTTTTTTTTGGAACAGTGTCCAACCTTGGGAAACCCCTAAAACTCCGTTATGAGGTAATGAGTGCGGTAAGCCTGTCAATGGTAGAAGATGTCCTCTATACGAAAAGCAACCCTTGTCCGTGAATATTCTAGCGTCTAATGTCATTATATTGTCATCAAAAATAAATACTCGTAAACCTTTATTGACAAATAATGGCTTGGCCTATCTCACTACGGGAGTTCACTTCACTTTTCATTCATAAAACCACTCATAAAGGAGGTGGTATCCAGAGCGGTGAACGGGATGAATATGAACAATACAGCAATGTTACATTGGAAACGGGAACCAGTTTAAAAATTCACACACCCACGTGACGTCGTTAAAGTATCGTCTGTTATCGGGTTTAAAATTAGTCATCTTTTGTGTTTACTCTAGCGGAAAACGATACGAACAAAATGTAAGCAAAGACATAAGATTACCTCAGACGACATTGCGACTACAACAGAACATCAACCTTACAAAAATATAAAAATAAAAAACTATTTACATATTAATTGACAAATAACTGTCATTAGATATAAAGATCTACATTTGTGGTTAAATAGAGGGTTTAAATATACAGTGCTTATCTATATAGCTAAATATATATAAAATATTTAACAGTGTTTATCGATAGTGTTACAGTACAAGTTTAGTGTCTTCAGGAAACTTTGAGGACTTTTGGTATCCAAGAAACGGAACGCGTTTGAATGGGAAACGTTTCACTACGGTTTATGCTGTTTTCGTATGGTCAGCACAGACAGTGCCACGGCAAATACGAAGATTTCAGTGAAGACGACAACTATTCCGTGGACATTTAAGTAATTTTTTCGTGGTCTCCTTACAACGTATAGCTGAAGACTAGAGAGTATAGACTACTGGTACAGAATACGAACAAAAGTTATACAGATCTTATCAGGTAAGTTAATGATTAAATTGTACATGTATTTGTTCTTTTCGTAAACTTCAGAGTCTGGAGTTACTTAAACTGTTAGTCTGACAAGAAAATGTTAAACTGTCCAACATCAAAAAGCAATTTCGGACTGCAAAGTAAAGAATGGGATTAGACTGTGCAATGGTCGAATACGTAATGGATAGATGCAACTGCCGCTATGATATACATGAAATAATGTTTAAAATGGCGTTAAAAATCGTGCAATCAATCAATCAACCAACCGATCAATTAATCAATCAATTTAAAATACAGATCGTATCATTATCATATACAGCTGCACCTTCGGATGCAAGACAAAAAAAAAGAAAGAAAAGACGTATGTAGCAGATAATTGGGAGATCAAAGATGCAGCTTGGGACTCTGATAGATTTTAATATTTTCATTATACTATCCATATTTATCAGGTTCTTCACGTCATTGTATTAGACCTGTATGTTCCGTCATTGTCATGATCTAGCCGTATTTTCCAAAGTGCGTTTAAATGGCCGAAGATACGATGAAAAGATGATTCTATTGAATATCAAACATTAGACTATTAATTGGAGAGGTCATCAGACCTCTCCAAAAGTGGTTAAAAGGCAGACTCTCACAGAATTTGTTGTCAAAATCCATATTTCCTTGAAATTGTTCTGATGCGCAGTCTATATCGACATACCTTTGTAAACAAGGCGAAATTAAAAAAGAAAAAAGAAAATACCGAAACAGGAAAAAGACGTGGTTTAATTTTGTATGACGAATTTTAGAAAAGTTGTGTTATACATATTTACCATGGCTGCAAATGACTTCTCAAGTACATGTAATTGTAAATTTTCATGAAGCAAATGAATCTTAGCAAAAGAAAAAAGTAAAAAGAATTTCGTAAAAAGAGAGAGAGAGAAAGAATACCGATGGACGAGATGATGCGACCTGAAAATGCGGCAAGAAGATATGAGGTTTCTACAAGCAGCTTTTTCACTTGTTTGTTTACATATACCAAAATACCTTGAGATTAAAAGCCATTAAACTATTTGAAAACATTGATGCCGACCTCTTTTGGCTTCTTTTGTAAAGAAACCAACTTGTTCAGTAATGTGGATAGAAAAGGTCCCGCAGTCACAATTACAAGAATACGCAGTGCAATATCTAGACAGTGTAGATCGAAGATCAGACGACACAGGAAATGCTGTCTGATCCTTATCTACATTTTTGTTATTTCACAATATATCAGTTACCATGCGTTAACCATTAAACTGGTAAATAAATAGAAAGCCGACTTCATTTACAGTATACAGCGAAATATTCCAATTAAAAAAGTAATTAATGATGGAAAAAAATCTCAGCGTATAGGACAATGTAGATCTAAGATCAGACTGCACGTTCTGTGCAGTCTGATCTTGTCTGCACTGTCCGCGAAAGGTCGATGAGTCGCTTATTACTCTGTCCCAATATTCCACCATGTTACCCCGGCTTTAGTTCTGTATATGGTTTTTATCAGTATATTCTTCACTCATTGAAAGTCAGAAATATTTTGTAGGGCATTTAAATCATATGTTTATTATTTCATAGAAGACAAAAACCAAAAGTTAAAAAAAGAAAGAACCAAACGTTGATAAGAATGACACCAAAAGCAGATTACAAGCAATTTCAAACAAACAGACAGAAAGACACAGTAGAAAACATGTATGTGCATTATTCCTGAATGAAATGTTTTGTAGATTTAAGTGAATTAAAAAAAAAACTTAAAAAATGAGGAGGAAAGGAACTGTAAGCCATCTTAACTCTTTACCACACGAGAAAATTTTAGACTAGTCCAAATTGAAAGCATTTGCAGACCACAGAATAAAGGTGACTGAAAAATCGAAATTTGTTCTGGGAAGGGTAGAAAACACTGTGGGAAAAGGAGAAAATGCTGGTTACCAGCATTTTCTCCTTTTCCCACAGTGTTTTCAAAAGGCTTCTTTCTCAGGGGCGTCAAAAGTAGGGATTGTGTGGTAATGGGTTAAAATACCTGAAATCTGTATATCTTTATGCTGTATGGATTTTATGGTAGACATTATGGTCTATAATACTTAACGTTTGCGCGATAGTATTTTCTATATCGTCCTAATATGGCCTGCAACACGCGAAAAGGGGCATCAGGACATTTGCGTAAAGTGTCGTTTCGGATCAGCCTGCGCGCTTCGCGCAGGCTGATCCGAAACGACACTTTCCGTTTTTATGTAATTTTCTGTTTTGTGCATGTCTACTGAATAACTAACTCAAATGTAGACCAGTTTATACCCCAGGATTCGTTAGTTCTCCGCCAAAATTTGAAATTTATTTTGTGTAGGGTAGAAAACATTGTGGGAAAAGGAGAAAATGCTGGTTACCAGCATTTTCTCCTTTTCCCACTATGTTTTCTAAAGGTTTCTTTTTCAGGGGCGTCAAAAGTAGGGATAGTGTGGTAATGGGTTGAATTTGCACAGGTCCTTTAAACCCCATTTTGCTATCGCTGGGGTTCTATGTATTTGCAGATTATGCAAAGTAGGATCAGATGGATGATCTGTTAGTAAAGATCACGATAAATGATTGTAGGTTTTTGAACAATAAAACAACATACCGGTAGATCTTGTTTTGTCATCTTTTTAATGAATGAGGATTTGCTCTTCATTTTGAGCAGAGTTGTCTGAACAGTCAAATTGGATCCTTTACAAAAGAAGCCAGAAGAGTTCAGTATTAACGTTTTCAATGGCTTTTTGGCTTTTAATTTCAATATATTTTGGTACATCTAAGCAAACAAGTAAAAAAAGCCGCCGCGCGTAGAAACCCCACAAGGCCCACATGCTTTATATGATGGTCTTTTGACCTTCTTGCCGCGTTTTCAAGTCGCATGATCTTGTCCAGTGGTCTTCTTTCTCTTTTTTAACGAAATTCTTATTTTTACTTCTGCTTAGATTAATTTGCTTAATGAAAAATTACAATTATTTGAGAGTTCATTTGCAACCATTGCAAATTGATATAACAAACCTGTTATTCATATAAAAATATAAAAATAAAACCTCGTGTATTTCCTGCTTCTTTTTAAATTTCTTTTTCTTTATTTACAAAACCATGACAAAGCAGACTGTGTATCAGAACAATTTCGCGAGCGAAATAGATTTAGACAGCAAATTCTGTGGCAGTCTGCCTTTTAAACTCGCCACTATTGGAGAGGTTTAGCCTAACCATCAAGTTCTATATAGAAGCCGGTATGGTAAACCAATGGCAGAAAGGTTCTTGTTTGTTTAATGGAGTTTGACACCGTTTTAAGCCTTAACCCGTTCCCAAACAATCCCTGGTTTTTACGGTTCTGAAATAGTAGCCTTTTGAAAACATTGTGGGAAAAGGAGAAAATGCTGGTAACCAGCATTTTCTCCTTTTCCCATAATGTTTTATACCCTATCATAGACAGAAATAATCTTTTCAGCAAGAGTTGAATTGTCGTCTGCAAATGCTTTCAATTTGGTCTAGTCCAAAATTTTGTCGTTTGGGAAAGGGTTAAGCTGTAAAGCGCGACTCAATGACCTTTAACGGACAGTTTAGATCCAAGATCAGACTGCACAAAACGTGCAGTCTGATCTTGGGTCTATCATGTGACTGTCCGATAAGGCGATATCTGTTCCCCCCCTCCCCCCCCCTTCGAAATAGTAATATTTAGTTTAATACATTCAGCTTAAAAGTTTCAGTTTAGTAACTGATCGGGTTAAGGACCAACCGCTAATTATCATTAAGTCATATCACGGCGGTCAGTGCACCTACACATGTGTTTCCTGGTTTTTCCCCACACCGTTACGGACACAACTTTCTTTCTAAGCTACTGAATACTTTTCTCATATGCATCAGAAGTGAGAGGCGAAAACTCGCCGGAAAGAAAGTTTGCCTAAGCAGGATATTGAACCTGCAACCACAACGGCATGAGTTATAGGTAGTCAGGTACGCGAACCACCGAGCCAACCAGCCGGGCAGAAAAGCTCTTACTTTTGCTAATGTAAAACAAGCATGGGAAATGAGAACATGGTTGAATAAGCAGTTTTGTTCATAAATCATACATGTAATTATAAAACTATAAATACCAAGGGGTCACCTCACGGAGGGTCGCCCCAGGAGGTAACTTTTTGGGACTTGTTACTTTACTGTAAACTTTTAGTTGACTTTTTTGTTTTAACTGTTTACCTCACAAACCTGACTTTTACCGTAAACAATGTTAGGAAGAAACCTTTTGAAAACATTGTTGGAAAAGGAGAAAATGCTGGTAACCAACATTTTCTCCTTTTCCCTCAATGTTTTCAAACCTTCTTAAATATATATTTCACTTTTTGACTGTTTTGCAGAAGCTTTTAATTTTGGTCGAGTCATTTTTTTTTTTCGTTGGGCAAAGAGTTAAACAATTTTCAACATTTTGAAAACGGTGTGACAAAATAAGAATTTTGTCAAAATGAGTCATTTAAATGCCATTTAGCCTATAAATCTAGAATTATATAACTGTCATAGGTTAAAAAAGAAAAGAAAATCTTGCTTAGGTACACGAGAAAAGAAATAAGTGAATTCAAAAAATGCGGCCGTCAGCTCGAGACTGACAAAAAAAAGAATGTGATTAAGACCCCCTTCAAAGTGAAACAACTTTGCTCGGACCCCCATTAAGGTATTTGAGATAACTTGTATATTTTACTCAGCAAAAGGCCATGACACCATACATAAGGTTAGAAATAACAAAGCTTACATGTCGTTGACTAAACAGTATGTGGCGGGAAGCTAGTCAAATAATAATGATAATAATAATAAAAGCAATAATAATAATAATAATAATAATAATAATAATAATAATGATAAAACCAATAATAATATCGTAATAATAATGATGATGATGAACGTACCATTGGAAATATTGATAAAGTTGATAGGGCTCGCAAAACGTGTAGTCTATTCGAATCTTTAACCCTTTACCACAAAATCACAACTTTTAACACCTCTTTGAAACAAACTTTTCGAAAACATTGTGGGAAAAGGAGAAAATGCTGGTAACCAGCATTTTCTCCTTTTCCAACAATGTTTTCTTTCCTTCCTAAAACAAATTTCAATTCTTTAGTCACATTTATTTTGCCGTCTGCAAATGCTTTCAATTTGGATCAGTCTAAGATATTTTGGTATTGCGATAAAGGACAGTGTCTGATACGAGTACAGTCAAACCTGTACTCAGCGGACACAAGAGGGAAACTCAAAACGTGCTTGTTTAAGGCAGGTGTTTGCTTAATACAGGTGAATATCAGCATATTTTCCTACAAGATGTTGGCTTAATAGAGATGCCCATCGAACTAGGTTTCACGTATTCTATAGAAAATTTGGAAGTTCTTACTCAACACAGCATTGAAAGGACAAGATCTGTTACATGTTGCCTTTTTGAAATATGTTTATTGTACTTACATTGGTTTTTAAGTTTTTTTCACTTTGGAATGTGTCGTGGCTAATTCATCAATCTTTATCGGTGCCCAATATAACAATTTAGTCGAATTAAACTGCCATGAAGTCATAACTGTGGTTTCACTTTATCGGGATGTAAAAAACCCCCAAAATTTTATACTTGAAAACTTAGCCCGTAGTGCGCTGAACTAATAAAATGGGCTTTTTTTTATTCTGAGAGAGAACCGAAATATTAATACTTCAAAGTTGTTTTTGCAAGATAAGGTTACAAAGTAGCCAACATTATAGATCCAAGATCAGACTGCAAGTTCTGTGCAGTCTGATCTTGATCTACATTGTCTGCAGAAACAGTTAAAGCCTGATCCAAGACCATAAGGGATAAAAGTACATCCGTGGGCTTGCTTATATAAACAAAACGCGAACCCTGACTAATACGCTAGTACCGATGAAAACTAAACCACAAAGGGTTGTACTTTAACACTTAGGATGCAGAGCGCTGCCTAGTTACCTGTTGCGGACAATGTAGATCAAGATCAGACTGCACAGAACGTGCAGTCTGATCATGGATCTACACTGTCCATTAGGAAGATCTTTTTTTTTCTAAAAGTAAGTTTGAAACAGTAAAGTTAGTATTTTGTTGCATTTACTATCGCATTGAAATTTTTATTTAAATTCTTTAGCAGGTTAAAGATTAAGTTTGAACCAGATTCTGGCTATCGTACACTCATACAGCAGTTGTTTGCCGAGTCTAAATAGTTCACTGGTAATGCGTAGGGTTACATGTTTGAGGCCAGGAAGTTCGAATATCAGCAAGGACATATCTTATCTTTACGGCATTAATTTGTGGATGTGATTGCAACTGTATTACATTTTAACCTGTTTAGGCTTTCAATGAAGCAAACAGCCCGACCTAACACAGGCAAATGTTTAAAATCTCAAGTATTAGATAAAAATACCTGTATTAAGCTTTCGCGTGCTTTTACCGAGCTCCTTTTTTTTTTTTTAAATATCTTCGCTGTATGCTTAATACTGGTTTGATTGTTATTCTTATTTCAAGACTTTACATTATTTCGATTATTTTTCTATGTGGAAAAGATACCATTGGCCATGAGGACATTGTGTGAAGAGTTGTTGGAGAAAATCCGGGACAAAAAAACCATGGTTCAAAACTAATGTATACTGTATGTGCCTCAAGAAACAAAAGTTGAAAAAGTGAGCAAATTGTTCAACTGTATTAAAATTATCATTTAAAAATATGGAACTTGGTGTGAGGATTACAGTCTGTTATTGCAAGGCTGGTCGTTGGCGGAGAAATGATTAATTTCAAAACTAAGCTAAAACATACGAAGTCAGTCATATCTTTTGTTTGCCTTTTTTCCTGATTTTTAAAATTCAATTTTGTGCACGGCTCAAATTTTTGATACCCGAAGATCCGAGTACTTTCAAAACTCATAGAAAATCAAATGAAATTGAGCGCAAAACAACAATTCAAACGCAATCACGTTAAACTCCGTATTGAATGCATATTTTTTCTTTCTTTGGCAGAGTACTTTTCTGCCTGGGGAAGAAAAAAGCTTAAGTTATACAGCTTAATACCATATTTCTTCACAGTTCAACGAGTTGTAAAACGCCGCACGCGAACTACCCAGACGTAGGTTTGGGATCAGTCGGTACATGTCGCAAAGAAAATCAAAGTACTGAAAAGCCCAGAAGAAAAATAAAAGAAAGGCACTACCTGCTATAACTCTTCCCTTATTAACCCATTACCACACAATCCCTACTTTTGATGTCCCTGAAAGAGAAGCCTTTTTAAAAACATTGTCGAAAAAGGAGAAAATGCTGGTAACCAGCATTTTCTCCTTTTCCCACAATGGTTTCTACCCTTCACAAAACTAATTTCAAATTTTCAGTCACTTTCATTTTGTAGTCTGCAAATGATTTCAATTTGGACAAGCCTAAAATATTGTCATTTAGTTATGAGTTAAAGACGACACAAGAAGCTTTTGTGGTCAGTATAGATCAACATCAGAGCTGTCTTCATTACGAAGGAGTAATCTATTTTTAGCTATAGAAAACCTGCAATCTGCTACTGAGAGAGATCATGAGCCCATGATATTACCGTGAACAAAGACATTGTATGATCCGAGAAGAGGGGGTTGTAGGTGGGATTCAACATGACTTTCTACAGTTATCTCGATAGAAATTATCATTCATTATCAGTTTCTTACTTCATTGACATCTGTAACAGCCTACTGGTTTCGTCTTGTATCCCCCCTCTAAAATATCTTTGCAGTTAAAAGAAATGGACGGTTTTTTTTTTCTTTTAAAAATGTATATTTTGCTACAATGTTTTGACATATTATTATTGTGTTTTGAACACCAATTTATTGTTGTAACAAAGATGCTGTCAAGCTTTAATCCTGAATATAATACCAAGACAAAATAGGGTGCAGGCTGATATTAGTCCTAAGTTGTTTAAGCCTTACAACCAGTAAACAATGGCTGTCAATGGCTGTCAAGAATATCAGCTGCTACGTTTAATGTACCCGGAAATTCGAGGAAAAAATGTTATTCAGAATCTCTACGCCACAATCCTAAAAATTTGGTCCCGAATAAAAAGGAACATTAGGTCTTATCGCGAGATTTCATACATTTCTCCATAGCCTTTGGTTTTTTTTTTTTAGTGAAGGAACAAATTATGCTTCAAGCCTCCTCGCCATGGGCTTTAGTGGAGGGAATCTATGAAGATCGGGGTCTGTATTCACCAACCATTCTTGAGAATATTCTTATTCTCCAAGATATTCAAAGTTTGAAAGTAACCCAACTTCTGATTGGCTAAACCATTGGGTTGAGCCAATCATGAAGTTTGATTATTTTCAAATATAGAAAAATCTGGAGAATAAGACAAAGAACGTTCTCAAGAATGGTTGGTGAATACGGACCCAGAACGCTCTCGAATACTATTTTGGTTCTTTACTCAAGCCTATATGAGATAAACCCAACTGGAAGTAAGTGAATTATAATGTCAGCCGTCGAAGGAGATCGAGTTTATATGTTTTGCACTGAAAGAATTACGAAAGTCTATACATGTAATTGTTAGCACCTAATGCCACTTCTGAATGGTTTAGCCAATTTTTTGACTTACAGGTACATTTGCTTGTTTATTAACCAAAGGACACCCGATTAGACCGGGGATTATCTTCACACCTACACAGAAATTATAAACGCACTTATTTTGACCCGATTTTAAAGTCTGCTTACATAAACCTTGCAGTATGTTACATTTACTATCTTTCCATATATGGCATGTCACGTGATATTTTACCTTGCGTCTACTTCGTAAACAGTCTGAAATTCATTCATAAAACACCTTCACGTATGAGTAGGTCGTAATACAAACAAGGTGTGCTTTATTCGGGTAGGCGTTTACCGATATATTTATTGCAAACCCATCTACTCATAGATGCACCAAGATTGACGTTCTGTTGCATTAATAAAAAACCTTTTGTATATTGCGAATTCAAGATTGCTGTTAACATGTGCATTGAAACTTTTTCAAATATCGTTTACCTAAAAATGATGACTGTAATGAAACATAAAAACAGTCGTTTTTGCGCATTAACTACATGTGCATGCAGATTCTTACAGTTTGCGCACGTTTATTTTTAAACATAGTTGTACGCGAGTTCCCTCTAGATGAGTCTCTCTTAATATCGAATTAATACTGTTTTTCACCTCGAAAAGTAATCAGATAAACAAGGACATAGATCCTCGGTGTTCTTGAATCACTAAAAATAACTCACAGTGACGTGGATACTACATGTATATCACCATTTGAGCTTAAATGAAACGATACAAGTCAACAAAATCCTTGATAAGTAACTTTACAGCTAGATATTTGGAATATCTGTGACGGCCTACTGCTTGATTAAAGCTTTAGGGGGTCAACCTAAGTCTACATTCAATATCTCTGATCTTTCCAGGTACAATGTTGGGCTCATCAATGCAGAGGTCCCCCTGTACTTTCGACTTCTCTATAACGGATTGTCAGAACTCGAACCCTATGATGCAAGCAGCTAGAGTAGAAAGAGCGGAACAGATCGTGCCTTGTGATGACATAGAAGATCTAGAAGACATTCAGGAAATCATGATCTTCCAAAATGACCGACAATCTTGTTCGTTAAAGACTCATGATATTCTTAGGCAATCTCGAGATTCACTTGATGAAGGCAAGGATGATGATAACAAATTCAATGATGCACACAGTGTACATCTGCTTACCTATGAGGAAAAAAACCTTCTAAATGGCAGCCAAGATTCCAGAAGCGTAACTTCATCCCCTTGTGGAAGCGAGGTATCATGTAACATCGACGACCCACTCGGAGACATTATGGAATGTATTGAAACGGTAGATAAAATTCAAGAGTGCAAAGCAGAATCAAGGGCAGGTAAGGAAATTTATTTTGAAGTGTTTTCCAAAGTTCTTCTTTGTAAAGTTTCGTATTTTTAAAAAATTTATGGCAGTTTTATCAATTTCCGTAAGTCTCCTTGGATGATGTAAGGTTCGACTCTGAGAGACTCCGATTCCATAATTTGAGAGATTTAAGATAATCTTGAACTTCACTTCTGGAACACTCTCTGGGTATATTTCAACCTTCTGAATGATGACCAACTCTTCAGTTTTACCCTTCATTCAGAGCGCCACTTTGTATTTCTCTTTGCGCTGTAGTTCTAAATAATACTTTGTTCTTTTCAGCAAAATGTGAAACAAAATCGTCCTCGAATATGAATGAGAGCCTAATGCAACAGGCAGCAGCTCTTCTTGCAAGTGAGTATTCACAAATTTAATTTAATAAACATCTTTGCTATATTTTCATGTGACTGCAAGGACGACATTTAAAATACGTTACACTCTTACGATAGTAAAGTTTCCATTAATACTCTTTTATTTTCGAATTAAATCGAGTGTCTCTAACTTGGTAATGTTAATGTCTTCCAAAGTCTGAGAAAGTTTTGCTAGGATGAATGCCTTAAAACATGTCCATATAATGGCCTTCCGTGAATTATTATATTTTCATCTTTCCTTTTTACTTTGTAGATGGAGGACAGATCCAGTTATGGCAGTTCTTGCTGGAGTTATTGACATCGGAAAGCGGTGGTGGCTGTGTGAAATGGGAGGGACCCCTGGGCGAGTTTCGCATGGCAGATCCTGACGAGGTGGCCAGAAAGTGGGGAATCCGTAAAAACAAACCAAATATGAATTATGACAAACTGAGTCGTGCTCTTCGATACTATTACGATAAACATATTCTGACTAAAGTTCAAGGCAAGCGGTACACATATCGCTTTGACTTCAGGGCAATAGTGCAATCAAATCGATCTCTTTCTGGTATTGCAGGCAGTTCCGTGCTCGCTAAAATAAATGCCATTCAACACCCAGTCACATGTGAAAGTCAACAACGACATCAACGAATGCGTTACTATCGATACCGCGAGGAACCATACTCCCTTTCCCAATCCCCGAATGGTTCAAGATTCGAATCGTCGAGCTTGCCACTTGAATCACTGTCTTATCCTTCATTTGCTGATTCCTATTCATACCCATCTCAAGGAACTTATCATTATTATCATCAACAACATTCCTACCAGAGAAGTCAAGATACCACAAACTGTTGGGGTGGCAACAGTATCCAGCAGTCGGACACACCAATATCTTCCTCTTATCCTCCATATCATCTTGGCTACAAATATTTCTCAGAAAATACCGAACTTGGGTTTTCCAATTCCTACTTCTATTCCGAGTGACTGTATAGGATAATTTTATACCGATTAACGAACAAAATTGAGACAAGGTGAAAACTTTTGAAGGACATGACAAAAGCTTTCGTGGACTGTTGAGAAAGTATTTGGGAGAGAGGAGCAGTTAGATGTTGCAAGCAATTGGTGCCTTTCTGCAATTTTTTTTCCAAAGCTGTCTTCTGCAGGGATATACATTTTCGAGTTAGTTCAAGACAGTGTTCCCTCTAACATGTCTATTTTCAAAGTTAGGGTCCGTATTCAACAACCATTCTTAAGAACAGTCTTAGTCTTATTGTCGAAGATTTATCAAATTTAAAAAAAAAGTGAAAATGAAATAATCTGATTGCCTAAATCACTTGGTTTCAGCAAATAAAAGGTTATATTATTTTCCAATTTAGGAAATTCAGGAGAATAAGAACAAGGGTTTTCTTTAGAATAGTTGGTGAATATGAGCCCAGTTGACCTACAGACTATGCAAAGATCAACCCTCTGTTGTATCTTCAGTAAACTTGTCATAGTAGTTACACCCCAACATCTTTGTCAATGAACATTTGAACTACCTGAATAGATTAAGTTATGAAGTAGTTAGAAAGTTTCTTTGTAAATAAGTCATTGTATTCTTAACATTCCAACTCTTTGTTATCTATTTGCATCAAGTGCCGCGAAATGATAATTTTAAAGAATGACATTTCTTTGCCTTTGATTTGACATTTTAATCGCCAGATTCCATATGTATTTGTTGATTGTGCCATAAAGAATCTAAAGCAAAAATCTTTAGTCATTTAGGTAACGTTTCGTGAAATGGGGGAAAAGATTCGTAAAGACATTGAGATAAACCATCTGTGTATGGAGTCCCATGAAATACTCCTAAGATAAGAAATGATTCAGAAAGAAATTATGCTTTTAGAAAGAATCACAAATATAATGTCGAGTTAACTGTTGAGTCAATGAGCAAGAAGATATGAATATTATTTGAGATCATTTTATTTATCTGAAATGGGTATAATGAATTTTGAGTAATTCATTATGGTTGAAGGGAAGTACACGAAGATCGGTCATACCCTATCAGTAGAGTCTTCGCAAAGAAGGAAGGTTGGCAAACGGAGTATAATGTAGGCTTTACATGGAGCTGAAGGATAGTAAGAAGCATTTCAGTCGCAATATCTTAAACGAACAAGAGTTTATTGTTATGTTGTGGGACTTAATTAATTCATGTAAAATCACGTAAAACAGTTTTCTACAAGCAGTTGTAAATATATCAAGTGCCATTTTTATTTGTTACATTTGTTTTCCATGACTTTTATTTTTGTCTGTGATGTTCACCATATGTGCTGAGGTAAACTTTTTAAGTGAGGATAGTTCTGTCAAAAAAAAAGAATTAAGTGCCATGCCAAATCACAATAAAAACGTTTTGCCACTAGAATGTTGCGGAAAAACAAAAGATTCCTTTACGATCAGTATGAATTCTCTATCAGGCTTCACAGTATGTGTTCTTTGATCATAAATAGACACTGTCTAATATTTTGGAAAAGTTATTGACTAAAGGCCTTTGGATTTTTGTTGTCATAGATTTTGTACTTTTTGAAAAAAAAAATCAATATTATATAAAATTCATGTTTTGTCATCAAGAAACTGCATTTAAAAAACTGAAAATTTCAGGTTTTGACGTAGGGCTGTACGTTTTTCTGATGAGAAGTTTGATTGCTTATTCAAAGAAAAAATAAAATTACTTGAGCCATCTTTTTTGAAAAGGAGGTTTATTACATCTGCAAATGTATCGGCCCAGATCAGCCTGCACATTCTGTGCAGACTGATCTTTGCCGATACCTTTGCTTTTAGTATTTTTTCTGTATGACAAAAGGCCATTAAACACAGGGATTCAGCCGGTTGATAGAAAGAGTTGATTTTGTGGATCAACAGTTATATGATGATTCGCTTGGTATGATGCAGCTCGGGGTGCATTGAACCCCCTTCTGTCAGATTATAAATCACATGAAATGATCACAAATAGTTTTGTTATGTATCTTCAAACCTGGGATTTATTTCTTAACGATTTTAGAGTATAGAAAATGTTAGCAGAGCAAAATTCCTAGTTAACGTGTTCGATACAATGACCTTATTCTGTCTGTATTGTTATCATGAGAGAATCGGTCTTCCAACTTCAACAGTTTACATCCATGTTAGTAAATTATTTAATATTATTCATTGCTACTGTTTTTTATTATTATTTGACAGGTATGCATGGTTCGATAAAACTAAGCTATTTATTTACAATGCCAAAGTCAAATTTGCTTTGTGCGTACTTCGTAACACCACACAACAAGATGAAATCATTCAATCCATTGAAGAGAAATTCGCGCCAGTAGAGGACAAACTTCCTTTGCATAATGAAATATTCATCATGGGATAAGGGCCAGTTGGATTTTCAAACACCATCTACAGTGCTCTCCCGGCAGAGAGTCGCTATATACTGCCGAAAGCGGAATTTTTAATACATATCGTCCATTTACATCGAAAACTTCGTAACTACAGCTTGTTACAAGCCGTAGTTACGAGGTTTTTGAAATAAACCGCAACTGCATTGTGTGGCACCGCTACGTTGGAGTCAGCTGTTCATCAGACGACACAAATAAGACGAATTAAATGTATCTTTTACCAGTAGAGAACGCTTTTAAGGTTAGAAAACAAAGTGGGCAAAGGGGAAAACGCTGGTTAACAGCATTTTCTCATTTTCTGATAATGTATTCAAAAGCCTTTTATTAGGTTCATTGACAACATTACTCGGCTCTGTATGATAAAAGATTAACCATATTGTACCATTTAGTACATACCTTGTGGGTACATTCCATGTTGAGACTGCAAGTTCATGTATTTTTTTGGCCAAACAAATTTTGCGCCAGATTTTAAGTTATTATAGTAAATTCGTCCTTTCAGCATTTCATCGGTCATTTATTCCTGTACAACGGCAAAACTACATCGTTATGTGTCCAGCGTCAAGTAAGATACTATTATCAAATTAAGGTACTGGATACGACCTAACATTAACAAAACTTATTTACACAAATTTGAAAACTGCTATCAAATACGAGCTCTAATTCTGTAACATAATCCCTTTTAACAAAATACCAAGTTTGTATGGCTCTCTGTAGTATTTTTACGAGAATCGTTTCTAACTTACAACGCGTCATTTCTACAATAATAAGAAGCCGGGGGGAAATGTACTGGTTAGAAAAGAAAAGTTCTTCTTTAGTGCTAGAACATAGCTTCAGTGGTTATTTGCGTTAACCTCTATCTTAGAATGAGTCTTTGTTGTCCTCCCATGAAACGGTCATCTGCGTTGTTAGAATTTATTCGTTTAACTTTTTTCTCAAAAGGGGAAAAAGAACGATGACAGATGAATTACCAGTAATATCAAAAAGGAAAAAGGATTAATAAAAAACTTGAGGTAGAAAGAAAGCAAAATATAACTTTAAAAAAGAAATATAACATGGTCACGATTGACATATGAATCACAATGCATATCTCTGAGTATTGTTAAAACCGCAGCCTTTCTAAAGTCTTCAATATCTACTTGTTTTGCGGTTAGCATGTCATGAAGATCATCGTTACTTTGACGACCGAAAGATTTTTCCCATCCCTCAAGGATATAAGAAGCATTCGTAGATGCAGGTTAAATCTAACCTCAGCCATAGCTATCTTTTCGAACTATTGGAGTATGTAATTGATAGATCTTACCCTGACATATAGATATTATTTTCTAATATGAAAATGAGTTTTATTTGTGCTCTTAACGGGTTTCATGAGATTGTCTCCATACATTTGTTCGAATTTTGTTCAAATCGTGACAGTTTGGTACTTTCTTCTGACAGAAAATTGCTTATATCAGGTTAACTCTTCACCAGATGACACAATCTTAGGAATTTGCAGACAACAATGTAAATGTAGCTAAAAGAAAAATAAAATCCCAGCAGGGTTTTCAAAAGCCTTTGTCTTCTTGTGCCGTAGCGGTAAACCTAATAATGTGCAGAGAAAGCTTTTCGAGGAGGCAAGGATGTCCTTAGCCAGAGGTTATCGTGTTTTAGAGACTTTACATTCTGTAATTTAGAACTTTGTTACTAGGACAACCAGAAAAAAAATGTGCTGTGAAGTTTTAATTACATTTTTGTTGGATTCTAAACAACCATGTAGTATCACGCCAATACCTGAACTTTACTTGAATTTTCAAATATTTGTAAATTTTATCCTTGTGGTCAACCAAACAGATTTTAATAGGGGTGTGGCAGGTACTTTGTATTCAGTCATGAAAAGAGAACCTAAAACAACCCTTTCCCCTTTGTATATTACTTAAATTATCAAAATTTAAATAGCACATTTAGCATCAAATTGATGAGTATTTATGCAGCTTATTCAAATTAAACCAGCGTGATAACAATGACCAAAATGTTTACAAGTACTTAGAAATGATGAGAAGATCTAGTGCCGTACCATACAGTTCGGGTATTTTAATTGTCCTAATGAGGTGTCACCTTATAATGCTCTACAATGATCTTATTATTATCTTCTGTTTTTCGTAATAAACAGTCTGTAATACAGATCAACCCATAACTTACTAAATAAATGAAATTTTCAAAAAAAAACCCAGTTGTTGCTATTTCAAAAATGTTTTTTGGGAGAATAAGTACTGGTATCTTCATATCGGACAGTGCAGATCCAAGGTCAGACTGCACAGAACGTGCAGTCTGACCTTGGATCTGCACTGTTCCGCAAAAGGTTAGTGGGTCTCGCAAAGCAGCCAAATAGTTAAATGTCACGCATTGCTTATCCACATGCTGCACTTTTGGAAACAAGTCCCCAACAACACTCTATACCTGTCTCTTGGTTCATGCAGTTCATGCTATTCCTTTAGATTTAAGCTATCTTTCTTCGTAGTCCTCTTTTCTCTCCAAATATAAGGTAATTAGTTTACACGAATTGCAGAAATATTGTTCTCCTTTCAAAGAAATTAGCCTGTCTATTTCCAGCGACTGATCTTAATTTCCTGAAATAAATGTGGTTTTCTTCGTCAGAATTTGCTCCGGTAATTTTTACCGTTAGGTCATCTTTAGCATTCCTCCTAACCCGTATTTCTCACCCTGTTTTTTTTTTTTATTTTCATCGGCTTAACAAATTATCTTTCATGCTTGTTAAATTGAAAATATACTCCTCTCTATCTAAATTGATTATCAGATGCTCACGTGAAAGACTTCCGGGACATCATTACTTCCTCTTGTTCGCTCAGCATTCTTTGGATTAATTTAGACAATTTTTTCTTACAGTTCACTTTTGAAAACAGAGTTTAAAATATGAAACTGAAACCGTCTCCCTTCACCACATTTTTTTTCACTTGCATCCATCAATCGATTTTATTTCACGTTGATTATCAATAGTTATGAGAATACTTTCAGTGGTCTGGTGTATTTTTTTAAGGGGTTAGCGAGATGGGCAAAATCTGCATATAATCCTTTTAGTAGAATTTTTATAAACACGTCTTTATTGAAAGAACTTGCAGAAGACAACTTAAATGTGTCTATGAAAAAGCAGAATACTTAGTAGGAAAAGGAAGAAATGGTGGTTACCAGCATTTTACCCAAAACGGTGTAAGGGCCGCTGAAATTCGAGCTTGTAAGGTAAAGGAAAAAAAGTTTTGTAAGGTAATCATCAGTATTAGTCCTCAGTATAACTTCCACATATTGAAATGTCTTTATTTAATTCCATTTGTATATTTTCAAAATTATATGTGTCTTACCATTTACCTATAATTTGTATTTGATTCAATTCAGTATTTGATTCGTAATTCTAAGAATTGCACTCCTGAAAATGATAAGAAATTATTTTCGGTACGATTTAAGTTTTAACTTCACAAAACTAACGTTTAGAAAAAAATAAATTGACAAAAAGAAACATTTTGAAGTCTTTTGCAAAAAGTTTTTTTGCTTTCTCTACACACTTTCCATTTAACGAAATACAGTACAGGATGTTTTTAGTTCCAAATAAAAAAAGTAACCAAGGCAAGTTTTTTAGTAATGTTTGTCAGAAAGCTCTTTAGTTATGCAACAACACCCATTTTGATGAGTATTTTCAAATAGTGCTGATAAATACGAAAAGGAGTTGGTCCGGTAACAATCACGGAAAAGCCAAAAGTTGCATCTCAATTACAAGAAAATGAATTAATACCACGCAGCGTAAATCTTTTAACTGTCACCGCGTCACGCCATACTCAATCCTTAGATCTCTGGGCACACTTTTAAGTGCATTTTCGGAGAATATAGAGGAAGATCGGACGGAATATATATTGCCAACATTGTTCTAGGCTGTTTTATATATTCTAAACAAAACGTCAGCACAGATGCAATACTAAGAGGGATTTTTTCACGTTTAAAAGGTCCGTTTTATGAATGTGGCGTTTAAAGGGTTAATTGTTTGATAAATAGTGTATCCCTTCCATCCCGGTGTTGTAGCTATTTATATGTTTAACTGGTTTGAATCATTTTTGTGAAATGAATCATGTACTGAAAATAAACACATGACACCACAGCGGCAGGCTTTTAGTTTGAGAAGAAAACCATTATTTAATCAAAAGTTAAGACCGATTATGTCACAAGTTTACAAAAAGAAAAAGAAAAACTTTCGGAAAGTACTATAGTTGAAGACGTGCCGAAAATTATACAAAAATTAATTTCATGAAGAAAAGTAAAAGCTCCTTTTAAGGTACAATATAGAAGAAGATATGCAGACTTTTCAACAAAGATATAAGTTATTTTTAAGCACAAAAAAAAAATTGAATTTATCTAACTTGAAAGGATTTGCAGCTTCCGCCCCCCTTTTTTTTTAAAAAAAAAAGAAAATTCAATATGTCAAGACATATTCATATAATTATATAGTTAAACTTTTGGGAGACAAATAAACTCTAATTCAATGTGAATTATGAAATCAAAAAAAAAATGTTTCATTTAGTGGGGGATGCAATGATGTATATCGTCGGTTTCCTTAAAAAAAAAACGTAAAAGATCAGACTGCACTTTTGTGAAGTCTGATCTTAATCTATGCCGTCCGCAAAAATCTTTCTTTTGTTCGCTAATGGCCCCGAAAGCGTTAGGTTATGTTACCACAGATACTAACACCAGCTTTCCCTTGTCATGTAGTCAGTGCAGAGCGAAAAAGTTATTTATGGAAAACGCTGTCTGATTTGTACATATCATTTCCACTTAATAAAACAACAAGCAATAATGGTCGAAACACTGGCCATTACGGCATAGAATTACGACTTTTTGCGCCTCAAAGCCGGGCATTATTCCCTGCAAGAGAAAGCGTTAATATGCTCAATATTGTAATCTTGTATATTTGTGTCAATTTTGTTTATGCATTTTTTCATCACAATTACATTAAATTAGTTAACAACAATGTACCTAATCTATTTTCTTTATTGATTTTTCATTTATTTTGATAAATAAAAATAATAAAGTCATGAAATATATTTGTCGAGATGTTTTACGTTTGTTTAGACAAGTTTTTCGTAGGTGTACTTCAAAAACCTCGTAACTACAGCTTGTAACAAGCTGTAGTTAAGAGGTTTTCGAAGTAAACCGACGATTTACCATTATTTCTTGTTTTTCGGTAATATATCGAGAAAAAAATGGCGGAGTATGGATTGATATTTTATAGTTACGCCCAGTGAAAAATATCGATTTCATATTTTCTAACTCTCAGACTAAACCGAAGGCGGGAACAGTAGTTCCATTCGAACATCGGTAAGAATGACGTAATTTACGCGCCCTACGTTTTTTGCTCTTTACTTAATATTGTAACACGTTCTTATGTGGAGGGTGTGCGCCACGGAGTATTTCCGAAAACAATTGTACTCGCTTTTGACTAAGTTCCCCCATAAAAGGGACCAGAAACATGAAATAAATAGAGTATTTGCTTTTTTTTTTTTTTCGGTAAAAGATCGAAATTTATTTCATTAAGTGAACATCATTGGTAATGTTTTCACAAGTGGCACACCCATGGCACTCATGGAAATATTACCGATGATGTTCACTGAATGAAATAAATTTCGATCTTTACAAAAGAAAAAAAATATATATATATTCTATGTATTTAGCACAGCATTCTTCGCAAGACAATAAATGTTCTCTTAAAAAGATACAATAAACTTAATGTTAAGCAAGGAGATAGGAACGAAATTGATATTGCCACACGAACTTTCATCAAAACCTTACATAGAATTTTGGTATAGATTAAAAAAGTAACGAAAAAGAAAATCCAAAATACACATGCACTTTATTTGGCGTTACTGCCATGAGTATAGTCGGTGCGTTTTCACAGCTTAGTTTTAATCTTAAGACTGCTAAGTAACTAAAATGTACAATAGAAAAAAATGCCTAAATGTACGATTTTCATGATACTAGTGTCTGGTCAGCAACAGGTTCATATTATTTTGAACAGTGAAGACCTAGGACCAGACTGCAAGTTTTGTATAGGATGATCTTGGACCCATATTGTCCACCCATTAAAACGCCCGACGTTATTCTTAAGACTATAGGGTTAATTCACGTTTTTGAGGTCGTTAACATTCGCAGAGGCCCGAAAAATGCTTTAACGCCCGAGTGCGAAGCACGAGGGTGTTTAAGTATTTTGAGGGCCTCTGCGAATGTTAACGACCGAAAAAAACGTGAATTAACGCTATTATTGCATAAAGTAAAGGTATTTTAACAATAACTTGCACAGATAGCAAAAATATTTCCATAGAAATGCAAATAAGCGAATTTCAAATGTACTGTACGCAAATGGGTCAAAACCGGAAGTCGGCGAAGAAGTTTTTGTTACGATTAGGAAAGGGCCGTTAGTCCTGTATGCCAGTTTTGATTCGCTCGCTGTAAATACACTTTTATTGATTTTTAATACACACTGGACTTATGTGGAATAAACTTGCACACATTTGGACGATTACAACTAGGATGAATGCGTGGATATAAATTTCTGTAACTGAAGGCGACAGAGGGTTCGATATACATCAAGCGAGGCGGACCGATCACGTTAAAAAGTGGGTGGGATGTAGCTGGTTTAGAGTACATTTCACGGGTGAATTTTTGTTCAGATCTCGATTAAACCGAGATTCTGTGCAAAGGTTTGTTTGTGGTGTACTAATATCATCAAAGACATGCCATGGAAAGGATCGAATATGGTACGAATTCCTACAGTTTGATGGTCGGAGTCTAGGGAAAATCTGACAAGGACAAACGTTGTTTACAAGGTAGGCCCGAATCGAGGATATTGATAGTACAAACCCGGGCGTTAACGGCGCGTGAATTTACTGATTAATACACGTTTTCTCCCGTTAACCGCCCGATTTTTACCCGTTAATACATGCTTATAACGGCCCGAAAAGGTACGTTTTATGCAATAATATAGGGTTAATTCACGTTTTTGAGGTCGTTAACATTCGCAGAGGCCCGAAAAATGCTTTAACGCCCGAGTGCGAAGCACGAGGGTGTTTAAGTATTTTGAGGGCCTCTGCGAATGTTAACGACCGAAAAAACGTGAATTAACGCTATTATTGCATAAAGTAAAGGTATTCTAACAATAATTTGTACAAATAGCAAAAATATTTCCATAGAAATGCAAATAAGCGAATTTCAAATGTACTGTACGCAAATGGGTCAAAACCGGAAGTCGGCGAAGAAGTTTTTGTTACGATTAGGAAAGGGCCGTTAGTCCTATATGCCAGTTTTGATTCTCTCGCTGTAAATACACTCTTATTGATTTTTAATACACACTGGACTTATGTGGAATAAACTTGCACGCATTTGGACGATTACAACTAGGATGAATGCGTGGATATAAATTTCTGTAACTGAAGGCGACAGAGGGTTCGATATACATCAAGCGAGGCGGACCGATCACGTTAAAAAGTGGGTGGGATGTAGCTGGTTTAGAGTACATTTCGCGGGTGAATTTTTGTTCAGATCTCGATTAAACTGAGATTCTGTGCAAAGGTTTGTTTGTGGTGTACTAATATCATCAAAGACATGCCATGGAAAGGATCGAATATGGTACGAATTCCTACAGTTTGATGGTCGGAGTCTAGGGAAAATCTGACAAGGACAAACGTTGTTTACAAGGTAGGCCCGAATCGAGGATATTGATAGTACAAACCCGGGCGTTAACGGCGCGTGAATTTACTGATTAATACACGTTTTCTCCCGATAACCGCCCGGTTTTTACCCGTTAATACATGCTTATAACGGCCCGAAAAGGCACGTTTTATGCAATAATTCAGGTTAAATACTGTATTCAAGTATAACGCGATATGGACTCCGTCCATGTAGATGCAAAACCAGTCGTTCTAAGTACATAAAGCATCGTTCTTATTCTAAACTTGAAGACTTTTTCATCTAATTGGCTCAAACAAAATATTTCGGCCAAGCAGAGGACTAGTTGTGAATCTTGGAAATAGAGTGCAATTTACAATTATTACGGTTAGTGACGATGTTTTGACCCCTGAGCCGAATATTTACTCTATTTACATGTATATACAGACTATAGGGTTCGTATTCGCCAACAACTAATCATGAGAACATTCTATATCTAATTCTTAAGATTTGAAAGTTACACGACTTCTGATTGGCTAAACCAAATGGTTTAGCCAATCAGAAGTTGTGTTACTTTCAAATCTTAAGATTTTTTTAAGAATTATTTTTTTTTTCAGCATAAGACTAAGAATGTTCTCAATAATCAGATTATCAGAAGTTGTGTTTCTTTCAAATCCTAAGATTTTTTTAAGGATTATTTTTTTTCAGCATAAGACTAAGAATGTTCTCAATAATAATATTTGAATACGAACGCAGGTGTTTAAGGTGGCTCATCTCTGGAATTTTATCGAAACTCTTGTCGCGAGAGTACTTTAAATGTTTGTTTTTTATCGTAGGTATGTAGGCCTATAGATTACGTAACTACCAAAGATATTTGTGTTTTGAGGTGGTTTTTTTTAGTCATTCATCACATTTTATCTGTCCACCCAACAATAAGCCTAAATTACGACTTTTATTTTACGATCGACTGGCTTGTCTTTTCTGAATCTTTATTTCGGTGAAATTTTGTTGGTGACAAAAACATTGTTTGTGAATAATTGACTTTTAACGTTTTACCAGCACGTGTTTGAGAACCCTGAAGAAGGAAACTTCGTAGGAAAAGGAGGAAATGCTAATGACCAGCATTTTCTCTTTTTTCCCCACAATGTTTTTTTCGAGTAATAAAAATCCATTATGTCGTCTGCAAATGCTCTCAATTTGGACCAGTCGAATTTTTTTCCTTTCGTTAGAATTACGGAGGAAAGAAGGTATGGGGGAGGGGGATATGTGACTCAAAGCACTTGCAGAAAAGAAAACTGGATATTGTATGCCAAGATCAGATAACATGTATGTGGGCTATTGTGGACTGAAGAACAAGGCCAGACTGCAGAGAACATGCAGCCTGATCTTAATCTTTTTCGATACGATGAGATTTCTCCGACGCGTAAAATTTCTTTATCTTTAAGAATTATTTGGTTTTACTATTGGATGGAAATTTAATTCCAGGCTCAAGAAAAAAGGTGAGCACCACACGATCCCTACTTTTGACGACGCTGAGAAAGAAGTATACAGAAAACATTGTGGGAAAAGGAGAAAATGCTGGTAACCAGCATTTTCTCCTTTTCCCACAATGTTTTCTACCTTTCACAAACCAAATTTCAAATTTTCAGTCACTTTTATTTGTCGTCTGCAAATGCTTTCGATTTGGACAAACCAAAAATTTAGTGCATCTTAGTGATGCGTTACGCTAAGCAAATTATTATATGATTATAGATCCATTAAAATAAATCCATTTTTTTAATCAAACCACTTGATCAAGGCGTAGAATGGTCCGAAGATTTACTTTGGGTCATATGGTAGAACGTCTTCAACCATACGGCTTCTGGTCATTGATTCGACTTGCCAAGATTTCCAGCCAATCGAAAGAGGCGTTAGTCGAGGATTTATGTCCGGTAGGAGTGATGGGCAAAAAACTTCCTTATACAGATATGTAGGGCTTATCAAATGAAATTGGTAGTTTAAATGTCTGGCTATCCCTTCCTGAAAGTCTCTAGTCGAGAGGATGAACCTTTCTATGTGATTAAAACGTGTCATAAAGATCAATTAGTTTGGCATAAACATTATTTGTTTTACATCAATTGAGAAACAAGTTCGTTCAACTCATATTAATTTCTGTCGATTATGCTGTCTCAGAATTGCACCAGTACTTGCGCCTAATGTGTGGGCCACTGCATGAATAGTCCCTAAGTTGACCACCGTTCCTGTGCCAACTTTGTTTTTCTATTTGGACTGACTTTTTTAACGTGTAAGATACCGTTCTTTCATTGCCAGATCGATAAAAACCAAATCGTATCCCACAAGGCCAAGAGTTTAGATATTTGTCATGTAGTAACACGATGTGGACCTCTACAAAGTTTGTTTACGTGATGCCAATGTCGTAAAAAGTCAACCCGCTGTAATTTGCCGTGTCAGAAACAACTGATTTGGGGCGCCTTTCATGTTATACATCAATATTATCATGTTTAATATTTTTAGCAGGTTGCACGAAAAAAAGGATTCCACAGATTGGTTTGCCTATTTATCCTCCTTTCCCATACCAATAAAGTGTTTTATTTCATGCTTTCCGGTAGGTTATGGAGAAATATCGATGAAATATTTATGACCAGTGAAAATACCGAAATTTTATATTCAAGTTACCTAGGTAAAATGCGCGTGACTCACAGCTAGATGGAAATATGACGTCAGTTAACTTACATTTCTAGTGCTTGACGTAGTGTTGTAATGCGTTGCTATGCTGGAGGGGTACGTCACGGGGAATAATGGAAAAGAACTGTACTGGATTTAGATAAAGTTCCTCCAAGACAGGGTTAAAAGCATGGAATGAATAGAATATTTGATTGAAGTTTTTTTCGGTTAAAGATCGAAATTTTTTTCATCTCGTGAACATCATCGGTATTTTTTTCATATTACCGATGAGATTCACTCAGTGAAATAAATTTTCAACTTTTTTATTCGAAAACACAAATATCCTAAATGTCTTCAGTTTCGGTGTCCACACATGAACCATGAGCTTCCAAGACATACCTTTGCCCGTCTCTTCCACCATTGTAAGGTTATCTACATCCATCTCTGGAAAGAAGCCTCGGTATCATAGACAAATTCCATCATTTGCATCTCATATAATTTGGGATTCTTGAAAGACAGAAATAGATCTGGCACTGTTGGTGTTGCAACATGGCTAATGCTCTAAGTCAATATAATCTCTCTTGCCAGCCTAACGGTAATTAAATAACAAACTGGTTTTTCTTTCACTTGGATTCCGTTGTCTGTATCCTTAATTTCCTTGATGAGGTTCTGGTAAGTATGATTTGATTCATA
The DNA here is from genome assembly GCA_943736015.1 of Tridacna crocea. NCBI lineage: Eukaryota > Metazoa > Mollusca > Bivalvia > Cardiida > Cardiidae > Tridacna > Tridacna crocea. Next base: position 51,183,835 of record OX031061.1, read on the forward strand.
AAGATATATATGTGGACCCAACGTTATTTTTGGGTAAATTTTGTCCCAAATCATCAAAGAAAGGCGTAAATTCGCTTTGGAACAAAAAAGCTGAGCATATTTAGTTAGGATATTATCTCTAAAAGGTATCTTTCATGGGCAAGAAAAAATCTAAGATAAAAACCAAGTAATCCCCTTATCAGTACCAACGTTGTAATGGAGAGGTATCAAGGGAAATAACCGTACAATGGTTGCCATGGTACCGTCGTCAGCAAGGGTATACTGGTTGCATCCGGGAGCAAATTTGCAGGTGACAACATCCTTGTCAAACATGGACGGATGAACATCAATATTCAGTACTCATGCATAAACCGTCTTACGTTAAGGATAGGTCACCAAAATGGGAATCGTGTAACATCGCCTTTCATCGGCGAAAAAAAAGTGGGGATTCAGCTAAGATTCGGGTACTCCATAACCGATCAGCTGATAGACGCTGGTTCTCCACATCGATTAGGGTGTTCTATCCTTAACTGCTTGTGATACGAAGACAATTAAAAATGCTGAAAGCGGCGTAAACAACAATTTAATGAATCAATCAATCAATCAACTGATTTTCACCCGACGACGGAATTGTGACTTAAGCTGTGTTGAAAGCATTTTCAGACTCAATTAAAGTATATATTTCAGAAACATTTGAAAACATTTAAGGAAAAAGGAGAAAATGCTGGTAACGAGCATTTTCTCCATTTTCATTAAATGTTTTCAAAAGTCTTTTTGTATCTTTAAAGGTAAAAAATCAAGGGGATTTCCAGTAAAATAGTCCAGAAATTGTAGAAATGTATATACATGTATTTCAGAAAGATAATTATGAAAATATTTTAGGAAAAGGAGAAAATGCTGGTAACCAGCATTTTCTCCTTTTTCCTTCAATGTTTTCAAAAATCATTTTGTATCTTTTGAGGTAAAACAAAATCAAGGGGATTTCCAGTAAAACAGTTCAGAAATTGTAGAGAACTAGTACGTCAAAGGGGGAAGTTATGGGAGATCCTCAGTGTAGGCGTGTAATACACGTTCTGTGTTCAGTTTGAGTGCATGACTGGTATTATGTAAAGAGGCTAAATTACCTCATGTCCGTTTGCTGTCAAAATGGACAGAGGCATTTACTAATCAGCGTATTGTAAATCTGTTCAGTTAAGCCGATTGGTTGTAAATATTACTTCTCGAATTGTGTAAGACTGACTCACGCCTTAGTCTCATTTTTGTCCAGCGGTGTGCCTATAGGAGAAAATGAAGAATTTTGTATTTTCCTTAGTCAAGCATCACAATGATAGTCTTAAGCCGTGGTCACATCTTACGTAGTTTACCCTTGTGGGGAATGACCAAAGTTGGTCGTATTTGAACGTTTTAAACGTAGCTGAACGTAGGCACACTCGGATAACCGCAGTTCAGCGTTGTACACATAGTTTGAACTTACGACTGAGTACATAAGTTTTGAACATGTTCAAAAAAGGTCACTTTTAACTACGATGTTGTGGCCCTGCTTGAATGCAGTTGACCTTTGTCAACCGTAATTAATCCTATTTACTGTGTATCTTAGTTTTGGAAAAACATCTCTTCTTCTTAGGTGTTATTGCAGAATTAGCGATCAGCACTTTTACTAGTAAAAAGCATAATGACTATAACTTGCCCACAGCCACAATGTTTTACTGAAGGTAAACGCAGTTGATACTAACTAACCGTACTTGCGCGTACGTAGGACGTAGTTTATACATAGTGTAACATTCTTACTCATAGTTAGATACAGTGATACCCCAGTTAACCCTAGACACTCGCAGTTGAGTGTATTTACCGTATTTAGTAGTTCAGCCGTGTTTAGACTTTCTGTGTTTCTTTTTTGCTAATTTTGAATCCATTTCAAACGTTCTTCAACCTAGTTGACCGTAGTAACACTAGGGCAGGCAACATTTGAGATAAACTACGCACCTCTAGGGGAATGACCGTAAATGTGACCATGAATTAAGTAAATGTGACCCATCACACAAAAAGGGACCATCTGGGAATTCTGTGCATCAGTTAGATGAAAACAGATCAACGATAGTGCAGGTCAGTTTAAAGTGATGATTCAAAAATGATTGTATAACAAGGTACAATGACCACGTTCCATACAGAAAATGTCATTCAGGCGAAAAGTGTTAACCCTGGTCAGCCTGCGCAGTTCGCGCAGTCTGACCAGGGTTGACATTTTTCGCAGTTCCCAGAAGGTCCCTTTTTACATGATGGGTCACAAATGAGTAAAGGTAGTATAGTTCCTGGACATCGAGAAAAGTGACCAATAGCAAAATGTTCCGAGTTTCGACTCGCGTCAACCTGCGCGGACTGGACAGGCTGACAATTAGTTTATTCTTTTTTGCAAAAGCATTTAACTTCCTTTTTAAAGCTCTTTTGCATTATCAGTCTTATTATCATGAATTACCTTGTTTTAAAGCACCGCTCTTACTGACTTGTGAAACCGAAAGGTCTAGCTCATCATAAATTGCATTACTTCTTAAATTTAGAATTTAAATCAAGAATGTATTGGTTGAATGATGTTTTACGGGCCTCTAATATCCACGACTAGTTCACACTCCGTCCTGAAAATTTTTGTCGAACGGATTTAAACTGTGTGCAGGCAGAGTGGACGTGTTAGCAATTTCCTATGATCTGTTTTCGAACTTACTGGACGGATTAGGACGGCAAAGGTGCTCCAGAACTTCGAGCCTACTCAAAATTTCCTGACGTCCATCCTGTTCTGTGATTAGACGGAGTGATAACGAACTTAAAACGAGATGGACGTAATTCAAACGGAACTGCCGTGTTTCGACCCTATTAAAAGACGCGTTGCAGTCAAGCATCAATTGGAAGTGGTTTGCATATTACCGACTAAAATTACACGTCATATCCCGACCTATATCCCGTTTTACGATTTTGCTGACCGGGTTAGGACTTTCTAAGAACAGATTTGGTGAGACTGGGGCTTCAAGCATTATCAGGCCAAAATTACACGTTTTACCCCCACCGCAACCCGTTTTCCAATCATGTAAAAACAGGTTAAGACGTTCTAAGATTTAGTTTGGTGTGACGGGGGCTTTAACATCATTTTATTCATTTCATGGCGACAACTCAATATTCATGCCTGGCTCTGGATTTCACTAGTTCTAGGCTGGGGCCCCGGTAGCTTAGTCGGTAGCGAACATGACTTGAGAATAGAGGGTCGTGAGTTCGATCCCCGGTCGGCCAATTTCTTTCCGAGGATTGATGACAGTATTTGCCACAGGATTCATTCCTCTGTCACCGCTGATCGTTGTTTCGACGATGGTTATATGGGACAGCAGGCAATGGCTTGGAAAGAATATTCTGTGAAGTAATGGAAACAGAAACACCAGGAAAGTATGGGTAGGTGCACTTGCCGCCGCTATATAACTGAAATAATGCTGAAAACGCCGTTAAACACCATACACTTATTCAATGTAGGCTGGGGCTCCGGAGTGTCTTGCCGAAATACATTCACGCGAAAAACCCAGTGCTTTCAGTAAAGCTTGAACCCAGGGCCTCCGAGTTACGTTTCCTACACTGTACCACTGAACAGCACAGGACCAACTTAGAATAGGGTATCGTCGGTTTACTTCGAAAACCTCGTAACTACAGCTTGTAACAAGCTGTAGTTACGAGGTTTTCGAAGTAAACCGACGATATGACATGGCTGGTAGATACGATCCCACATTTCCTAGATGTGCTTGACATGGGTGGGCCATGTAGTGTGACTGGAAATGTTTGAACAAAGAGCTTTACCCACTACTCCTATCTTTAAGTTACATAATACCTACCGTTTCGTGAAAGATAAAAACCCCACCTTCCTCTCAGTGATAACAAAAACGAAACCGGATTATAGATATGTTCACACGTGCGATGCACTTTTGCAAGGGGGTGGGGAATCAGATACTTGACCCTGCAAGGTTATTCAAAGGGTTTTTATCAGCTAATCATAAAAGGACATCATCTAAGTACCTGAGTTTCAGCTAGCTCGAGCATCCTGGTATAAACCCATAGTGTTATACTTGGAGATAAATGAAATGAAACTTTCAAGCCAATAAGAATAACCAAAATCAAATTTCATTTCAGACATTTTAGGGGGAAATATGTCTCCATATCGGACAGTGTAGATCCAAGATCAGACTGCACGTTCTGTGCAGTCTGATCTTGGATCTACGCTGTCCACAAAAGGTCCATGAGTCGATCTTTGTAGCCTAGATGGACTAAAATTTTAGATTTGTCGAAATAAAGAAAAAAAATCAAATCTTGCTCAAGTGCAATTTTCGTTACAAAGAGTACAAAATACCGTTGAGTTTTAACGACACTGTGGTACAAGACTCTTGAAAATATTGTGGGAAAAGAAGCATTTTCTCCTATTCCCACATAGTTTCCTCCCCTTCTTAAAAAGAAAAATCCTCCTTTGAGCTGAATCTAGTTTGTCATCTTTGAATTGTTTCGTTTTGTAAAGGGATATGATTTCATTATAATCTTATCACTGAATTTATACTGGGATTTCACAGGTAGTACCATTACTAACTAGTGGTGATAGATATGGTATCATCACTAGTGACGATATATTTTTAGACCGTTTGCCGGAACTACTTTTTTTCCTTATTGCTTACATTATTCCGGTCTTGATAATTATAAGAATTTAAAAAAAAGGTGAATTCGGAGAATGATAACTAGGATAATCTACTGATTTTGTGTGATGTGAAAAGTCTGTCACTCGAATACGGTTAGATACGGTTAAAAAAAAATTGTCCTTCGTACTCGTTTTTTAACCACATCACACACCATCCTAGTGACAGATTTTATGCTACTCTCTCGCTATTGCGTATCAGCGGCGTATGCAACAAATTTCTTTACGCGGGTCAGTCGCCACGAATTAGGCGTATTTTGCTAAAAAATGAAGACACGGCGTTACTTAAAAAATGTATATATTAAATTCAAATGCATGTTAACACATTCTTTGTTTACTTTTGGCAATTATTGGGGCTTTTAAGGAACGTACATTCTACCCCGAAAGAGTCCTGAAATCAAACGTATAGATTAGCTTGACCGAGGGATCCTGCTTGCCTCATCGATAAGGCTTCATGCTCTGAAGGCCTCGGGTTCGGGACTCCCTAGATCCATTTAGTTTTTTTCTGTTCGATGGGGTGTTTTTTGGCAGGACAGTTCAGAGCCCTCGCCTAGTAATGGTGAAAACCCAGGAAATACATGAATGTGTGAACAGTTGTGATATGGCTGATATAATGTTGGAAGCGGCGTAAAACACTTTTCAAAAGCCTGACCAAGGGCCTACAAGCTGCGATGAGCTATAGTCCGATTCTAGCTATCACATTCCATAAAGAAATAAGCCATAGATAATTTCAAACGAAACGTTCATCCTTTATTTTTAATCTTCTGGATTTTTGACAGGTGTCATTTAAAAATGAACGTTGCTCTGTGAAAAGGGGTTTAAATGCATCTGCGAATAGTATCGACCCATGTCAGCCTGCGCAGTCCGCGTAAAGTTTTGTCGCTTGGTAAAGAGTTAGGGCTTAAGATTTGGACGGTAACATAAAAAACCCCAAATATTTCGTTGCATGAAATAATATCTCAAAATGACCATGTAGAAAATGCTTTCGAACCAGATATTTCATCAAATATCGGACATTGCAGATCCAAGATCAGACTTTCTGATCTGTACTTTTTGTACATTCTGATCTTTATCTACGCTGGCCACAAAATGTATTCAGAATCCTCAAAGTCTATTGCGAGTAAGGATTACGTCCGTCCACGCCTTTTTTTACTGTCATTTTATATCTAAAAGGATTAATGCGGATTATATCTGTGTATTAAGATGTCTACAGACTGCTTGTTTCAAAACTTAAGGCCAATATCTTTTCATTTTTGCGACATATTGAATCATTCTAGAATGTCTTGATAGATTTATGACGAATTTCGACTAGATTTTTAGACCCGATCTCCCGAATGGTGTGTGCTCATTTTATTGAATTTGTGTTTATTTTTCGTTGCCACCTTCTTCCAATATGTACGACGCCCCATGATGGCTGATAGCATTGTTACGGGGAATTTGCAGATATAGAATAAAACCCAACCTAAATAAAACCTGATTCTTTCACGTGCTCAGTGTATAGCACCGTCACTCGGGACCTCGATTTAGCGTCTTATCCGACAGACTTTTAATATTTTTAGACAGCCAATCGTAAGAATCGAACCCACGCAAGTGAACCAAATATCATGTTCACGAGTCCTATGCTGTGCCAACTGAGCTATGCGGGCTGGTCATTGTGTGTGTGTTCGCTGGTATGTAAAGCCCTTTTGAAAGTCAAAGCGTTCAAAACGCTGGAGTGGTATTTGTCACGGAAGACATTGTGTCGAATGAATAATTTGAAAAAAAAAAAAAGAGAAATCTTGTTCAATTGTTGCCTGAGAGTCAACCTACTAAGTAAATGAATACTTTCTTTGGTTGAAAGGAGAGTACTCATTACAAAGTTAGTATTGTATCTATATTGGTGGTCTCCCTTTGATCACTAGGAAGGTTCTCTTCAGGAGTAACGCCCTGTGATAGGAGAATGCATGACGGATAGATAGACAGCATAAAATATATCGATTAAAATGAAGTGTTTACCGTAAAACTATGATTTTGAGATATCTTTGGTCGTAAAGTTTAAATCCCAACATTATATTTTTTTTGATCGACAAATATTTGTGCACTATCAGATGGAGTAGTGTGCAATCATGGGACGAACACAGCAAGGTACGAAGTGGTTTTGGAACGAAAAAGCTCAGGACCAAGCGATCAGTAAACACATTTTGTGTATATCATTGCGCCAAAAGAAGGCTATTGGCAGTGAAGCTATTTTCAATCAAAAATTAGTATTTGCACGATCGATTGCCTCACTCACTGCATTTTAGCACGCATTTCCAATTACATATCGAAATGCTACTGAAAAACTCATCCGTCAGAGAAAAATTGAATTTAATTGGATTTATTTCCTTGGGCTTTGCACAAAATACGATACATATCTTCAATATTCAGTATTGAACTCATAGTGGTATTGTCGTTTTCGTAGTTTGCGTCGTGAACTAGTGATGCAAAAAACTTTTGGGTATCTGATTTTACAGAAGATATTTACTTGAATCTTAGACAAGATTTAACTATCAAATGGGTAATGTATACAAGAAGAACAGACAATTATTAGAGTACTTTAGACGCAGTATTGCCCCTTTTTTTCAATTTAGAATTTACACTAGAAATCAAACAACACGTCGGTGTACTTCAAAAACCTCGTAACTGCAGCTTGAAACAAGCTGTAGTTACGAGGTTTTTGAAGCACATAAACGAACAGTGTAGCAAGCGGCGCTCTTGTTTTAGTTACAATAACACTCATTTGTGCTTTTCTGGCTTTTCTTTTACCATTGCTTCGTACAATATTCCTTCAATGTCACTGGCTGCTTTCCCGAATAAATATCGTCAAAACATCGTTAAACGATGTGAAGAATGAATGCAATGGTCGACACTGTTCTCAAACGCATTAAACCTCCTGTTTTCACAGGGCATCGCCCACATTTGATTAGATCTGCTACATTATCCTCTGCGGACAGTGTTTTATTCAAAGATATGAGATCTGTATGCTGTTATTACTCGTTTAACCCTTATTCTGCTAAATAACTAAAATTGAATTTTCAGTTCGATATGAATAACCCAAATATTAATGTTTCAAAGTTATGTTTTGGGGAATGATATCTCCTTATCAGACAGTGTAGATCAATAATCAGACTGCATGTTTTACGCAGTCTGATCTCTATCTGCACTGTCAGCAAAAGGTCAGCCAGTCGCGCTTAACAGTCAAAGGGTTCAAAGAAATTTGCCGCCGATTTGTCTCGTGAAATGCAAAATGCAGTGATAATGAACTTTCATTACTTCAAAGGACTGGTCGTATTTGATTTAATATAATGTAATTGTCGTAAATATTTCGATTATAAAGATAAAATACTGTATATCATTTGATAAGGGCACTCATAACAAAATTTGCAGTCGTTTCGAATTAATCGCCACCGTTTACCTTTCAAATTAAAACAATTTTCAAAACGCTGTCGTTTACCTTTCAAACTAAAATAATTTTTTGATTAAGACCCTGTTATTGGCACTTTGTCTCCTCCGATGTCTGCAAACCCCAAGTCCCGGTAAACAGTCGTAAAATTCTGGGCAAAGTTAGTTTCCGACGATTGGCGAAAGTACCCGCCATTTTCCTTTTTCCACAATGTTTTCAAGGATAGTTCCCCCTTTAGACGAAACCTTTTGGATAAGACGTCCATGTTATTTGTAGGAAAAAGCAGAACCAATCCAAGATAAAGTTAAACTGGAACTCTTTACAATAATTGCAAACTTAAGAACTTGTCTAAATTGAAAGTAATTGTAGACAACAGATTAAAATATAAACAAAACAACGCGACTTGTCTTTTAAAGAGTGATAGATATTGTGTGAAAAGGAGAAAATACTGGTAACCAGCATATTCTCCTTTCTCCACACTTTTTTTTAAATTTCTCTATCGCCAGGATTATAAAAAACTCGGGATACTTCGAAAAACCCGTCTTCACGACGGCAGCCTTTTTTTAGAATCATCCTTGTCTTGTGTTTTAACGGTTGTTGATAGGTAAATTATTGCAAATGTATATAAGCCACGCCCTGGCAAAAGTGGGCTTAACTTATTACCAAACAACAATATTTTAGGCTGGTCAAAATTGAAAGCACTTGCAGACGACAAAAAAACAAACGTAACACAAAACTTTAAATTTGTTTCCAGCAGGATAGAAAACATTGTGGGAAAAGGAGAAAATGCTGGTTAGCAGCATTTTCTCCTTTTCCCACAATGTTTTCAAAAGGCTTTTTTTCACAGCAGTGTTAACGGTCGGCATCGTGTGGTAAAGGGTTAATGCATCTCTGGGTTGCACCATACCAAGCAAGACATGAATCATGCCAAGCAAGACATGAATCGTACCAAGCAAGACATGAATCGACCAAGCAAGACATGAATCGTGCCAAGCAAGACATGAATCGTACCAAGCAAGACATGAATCGACCAAACCAGACATGAATCGTACCAAGAAAGACATGAATCGTACCAAGCAAGACATGAATCGTACCAAGCAAGACATGAATCGTACCAAGCAAGACATGAATCGACCAAACAAGACATGAATCGAGCCAAGAAAGACATGAATCGTACCAAGCAAGGAATGAATCGTACCAAGCAAGACATGAATCGTACCAAGCAAGGAATGAATCGTACCAAGCAAGACATTAACCGTACCAAGCAAGACATGAATCGTACCAAGCAAGGAATGAATCGTACTAAGCAAGACATTAACCGTACCAAGCAAGACATGACATAAATATGGATCCATGAAATCAGTTTTATCAAACAACCGACTGATTCATGGTATAGAACTATTCTTTGACATGCAAAAAGTTTAAAGAGCAGGAAAAGTTTCGACACATGTCAGCCTGCCCGAACTGCCTAGGCTGACATGTGTCGAAGCTTTTCGCAAACACATAAATACCCCTTTTCAAAGAGCATGGTTTATTAATATGATTAAGTTTGATTTATAAATTTGGGAAATTTAGTAAAATTTAGTAATTAAAACGTAGACATCAAGGCAAATCACTGACAGATAGTATCGATTAAATACCCGATAATAGAATTATCTTCTTTGGACATTTTTTTTTTCTTTTCTTCGACTTTCGAAATGCATGGCTCGTTACATCCTACTGACGAATTTTCCGTCCTTCTTGGACAAAATTTTGAGTCTTGGGCCCGCTTTCACGCACAAAAGAAACTTAAGTCTCATATTTTGCTCAAATCTGCTGACAGAGGATTTTTCATAATTTTTGTGATATTTGTCGAAGACAATACCACAAGAAGTTCAATATTGAATTTTGAAGACCATGTATCGTATTTTGTGCTAAGCCGAAGGAAATAAATCCGGTTTAACCCAAATTTTCACAGGCAAATGAGTGTTTCGGTAGCACTCAGATATGTACTTTGAAATGTTATGTTAATTTTAACTGGGTGAGGCCATCGATAGTGGAAATACTAAGTTTTGATTGAAAATAGATTGACTCGCTCAGATCCTTCTATTGGCACAATGATACAAAATTTGTCTTCCGATCTCTTGGTCCTGGGCTTTTTCGTTCCAAAGCAAGTACGTTCCATGCCTTATTCGTCTTATGATTTGGCACAACCCCATCTAATTGCGCATGAATATTTGTAGATTGAAGTAATTGATTGGAATATTGGGGAATTAAGTGTTTATGGCTAAAGATATTTCATAATCATAGTTTTCAAGTACATTTAAATTTCAGCCGATATACAATACACATGGTTTTTATCGCTATCCATCATGCATTTTACTGTCAAAGGACGTTACTCCTGACTCTTCCTAATGATCAAATGGAGACAGCAAATACACAAGTAATCCAAATTTTGTCAATAGTAATCTTCCTTCAACCAAAAAGGAATTCAGTTGCTTAGTAGGTTGACTTTCAAACCGATATTTGAACAATATCTTTTTTCTTTCAAAATGTTAATTAAATACAATTAGGTTTTCGACAAATACCACTTGAGCGTTCTCAACGCTTTGATATTAGTTGAGTTCTTTTTATCGTATATATATACACAGTTTAAAAACTGTAGAAGTAGTTTTTGCTACCCTGTGAAAAAGTATGTGTACATGTAACTTTAATGCATATGCAATACCTTGATTAGCCTAGCCCACACATTTCCAAATCAATAATAGTTTGTGTGCAAAACAGTATTTTGAACCAAGTTTTATAACCTTATTTTATAAACTGTCAAACATTTAGCTGTAAACTGTAAGCATTGCTAAACTCCTATCACTAGGTATATAACTCCCCATGTTTTCAAAGTAAGACAATCATTACGAATTTACTTGTCGTAGTCACGGGTGAGGTAAGTAAATAGTGCCGTATTTCGTCAACTCTCCGTATTCATACGCAACATTTCTAAAATATTGACAACCATGTGTTCTGTGTGAAATACATTTATACAGTAAAAACTTATGGATGCTTCCGTTTTTTGGCGATGAAAAGTGATGTTACAGGATTCCGCTTTAGGTTGACCTATCCTTAAAGAAAATTCCATCAATTTGATTCCTATTTATTTTTTTGAAAACAGAATTTGAACAAAGGAAGAAAAGGCTGTGAAGCAAAATTTTACTCTTTTTTCAACAACGTTTTTTTTAACCTATTGGAGACAGTGGCGTCTACCTAAGATTTCAAGATTTTAATTTATACCAGTCTAAATCTTGTCGAATAATAATCAGAGCTACCACTATATGTGATTATATCCCCACAACAGCTCCTTGTAAAAAAAAAAAACAGCTCTTTGTTACGGAATGCAGAATAAGTTAATGTAAAAGTAAGATTTAAAAAAAAATATCAAGAGGAGACAATTCCCACATCGCAGCAGAGGCATGAAAATTGTACATGCACAATTTCATATACATGTATATAGAAACCCTGTGTGTAAATTTGATTTCAGTACGTGAAAAGTGTCGGAGTATTTCGTCGGACATATTTGTGTCTACGGACAGACGGCCGGACAGACGGACAAAACGACGGACGGCCGGGCAGACAGACAGACAGACAGACAGACAGACATGATGATTCCAGTAAACCCCTCACCACTACGTTGTTTGGGGTATAAAAGAGTTTAAGAGACGATTTTATTACAATAGCAATCTACAGGTGTGTTTCAGAAAAAAAAACAATTAGTAAAATGTAAAAGCGATATTTAACTCCGCTTTAATTGGCCCGCCCAGAAAACCAAAACCGTAAAGATCAGTACAAAACATTCGTAAATTAAATAAAGTTAAGCCCAATTACTGTTTGAATCGTGGTTAGTTGTTAATCTAATAATTTTGCCGCTTAACGACACTGAAGAGGAAAGCTATTGAAAACATTGTGAGGAAAAGGAGAAAATGCTGGTAACAGCATTTTCTCCTTTTCTCCACAATGTTTTATCAATTTTAAAGACAGTTATCACCGTGTGGACTTGATTGAATTTGTCGTATAAAAATGGTTTAAATTTGAATAAGTCGAAAATTTTGTCATTTTGGTTGAGGGTTTGATAGATTAAAGTATCTGTTAACGAAAATTGGTGACCTTTCAAAGTTCGGGATCAACACGCAATCTAATTTTTCCAATTTCTTCCCGTCACAAATTTACAGCTAGTAAACTTTGTAAAAATCCTTGTATAATATAGATATAATCAGGACGAAATTATAACTGATTGATTGATTGTATGGCATCTAACGCTGTTTTCAACATACTTTTCGGTCATATAGCGTCGGCCACTGCACCTATTCTTACTTTTCTTGAGTTCTTTTCACAAGTACTTCACAAAATATTCTTTCTAATCCACTGGCTGCTTTCCCCTTTAAAGGTGGGTATTTAGAATTTTCACATCACAACAAATTAAAGAATATGTATATCGTTGAAATTTATATGAAAAAAAAAAACGATACAAATCATCAATAATCAATAATCATAAAATTACAGAAAAAAATGTTTTTGACGGTATTCCCTTAAAAGGCTACGTAACCTCTTAAGCTATTTTTAGATTTAGCGCCAAATATGAAAAAAGGCATTGTGCGAATGTTAAGTGACTGGCACGTGACTAATGACGCTTAAATTCCATAATATAACAAACATGTAATTATTTTTCATATCTTCTTTGGATGCTATGTGTGCAGCTTTGTCTGTGTATTTCCGGTATGTAAATGAGCGAGTTGCTCATGTAAAAATAGAACGTGTTTCCCGTTGGTGTCGACCTGAGCCGTAGTAAATCTCTAATTTATCTTGTTGTTGGAGGGTTTTCGACTACTGGGTTTTATGAATGAAAATTGTAAGACTTCGGGAATATAAGGATGACTTTTTTGTTCTTCTGTAAACTTTTAGTCTTAAAATCTGAAGGGCCACCTTTAACCCCTGTCGAAACAATAATCAGCGGTGACATAGGAATGAATCCGGTCGCAATGACTTTCATCAGTCCTCAGGGAAAAAAATGGCCGAGCCGGGGATCGAACCAGCGACCGATTGTTCTTGAGTCTACCGGCACTGACGGGGGCTACGAGGGCACGGTTTACATGCTGTAAACTTGTTTTGGATCAACTTTACATGAGTAAATGAACAGATATGAAAAAGGAGTGACATGATGATTAATCAAACGAGCACAGATCCTTTTGGTACAATGGTTGTGAAGGTGTTTTTGCTACATGACGGAAAAGTAGTACCTAGCCGAATATGCATAAATGTGACCCGTCACGTGAAAAGACACTCTGGGAATTTCGTACATCAATTAGATGAAAACAGATCAATGATAATGCAGGTCAATTCAAGTCGATAGTTTAAAAATGATTGTATAACAAAGTAGAATTACCATTTTTTGTACAGAAAATATCATAAAGGTGAAAGTGTCGACTCTGGTCAGCCTGCGCAATACGCGCAGTCTCACCAGGGTTGACAGTTTTCGCAGTTCCCAGATGGTCCTTTTTGCGTGATGGGTCACAAATTAATGAATACATGAATAAATAACAATGTTTTGTATTTTGCTATAACCTTGAGAAAATCTTTTAATCTTTTTAGCAGGTTGACGATTATCTATTTTTACAGTTTGATTACCTTTGATCTTTGTCTTGGTGCGTTATTACACGTACAATATCTCATAATTTTCACAATCTCTGATAATCTCACATCATCAATATTTACCACAAGAAAGCTAAAGCCAATAAAGGAAGTAGCTCGCAATCGAAAAAAACAAAAACAAAAAAAAAAACATTTTATTGCAATGATTTTATTGCCAAGATATTATTACTAAAGTCCTTAAACTTCGAGGCTTCGTTCATAATGGAGTTTCACGACATGAATACTAATATACGGCAATGTAGATTTCACAGTTCTAATCCTGTTTTTAGGGTAAAATAGCACTTTGTACCAGTGCTTGCTTTGTACTGGTACATGGACTATGCTCTGTGAAAAGGGGTCTTAATGCAATGTTCCCTATACTGATTTACAGAGCCATTTGGCTTGCAACAGGCGAAAAGAGGTATTCGGACAATTGCTTAAAGTGTCGTCTCGGATCAGCTAATGCAGTCCGGACAGGCTGATCCGAAACGACACTTTCCGTTTTTATATAACTTTCTGTTTTGCACAAGTGTGCTACAGCACAAAATCTAATGTAATCGTAAAGTGCCGTCTCGGATCAGCCTGCGCAGATTGCGCAGGCTGATCCGAGACGACACTTTACGCAAATGTCCGAGTTCCCCTTTTCCTCTATTGCAAGCCATTTAGAAACGTGTCTTATATCCTTTTTCAAGAATATAGGTGAATGCACTCATACAAATGTCGTCGATGAAGGGACCACTGTTATTGCTGAAATGATACGAGTGAATGGAGATAAATCAATGAATCATTTTTACTCTCTCTCTCTGAAAGGTTATTAACTTGTATCGAATGTATCTTGTAAATCTGAAAGATATAAAAGATGTTGCCGAAATAAAAATTGTATAATTTCTGAAGCCGTGTGTTCCCGTGTGCATGTACTTGTGCAACATATACTCTCTCAAAAAAGAAACGCAACATACAGAAAATAGGAAATTTACTTCATATATTATTTATATAATTTATGAGTGATTTATTGACAATATGTGACAAACTGTGATATTCCAAGGTAAAAGAACTCATGAACAAGAAGTGTGCCAATTTTTGCATTCCTGTGTAAATTATTTATATCATAAATTATGAAAATAATATATGAAGTAAATTTCCTATTTTCTGTATGTTGCGTTTCTTTTTTGAGAGAGTATATATACGAGTATTTTGACAATTGATTCTGCTTTTGAAAAGTTCAATAATTTGATCTTAAACTTTAAGCTGCTCAGCGCAGCTTGTTTCGGACCTTTTGTGGACAGCGTAGATCAAGACCAGACTGCACAAAATGTGCTGTCTGATCTTGAATCTACACTTTCGTAAAAAAGTGAGTTTTGTATATTTAAAAAAGGCTCCGAAATTGGAAATTTTCAGCATTTAATAACGTAAAAGAACATTAACTCGGCAGACACATTAACTCGTCACTTTTTGTTTTTGTTATCTCTTCTTGGATGACGTCATCTGAAAGTTTACCAGCACACATTTTTTTGATAGATACACAAATGTTCTCTTTTCTGATTTAGATATTATTTTCATACACAACTTTGTGTTGGACTTTTTAGCCACTGAAAAACCGTCAACTAAAATTACCATCAGTCGCTCGGCTTGGGCGACGACAAGTTTCTGTTTCAGCTGTCTCGGGCGAAAGCTCGAAGTAAAGTTTTTAGACGTATGGGTGATGTAAGAACCACGTATTGATGCTCTGGAATGTTTATTTTTACATGATTTATATCTTTGGTAAGACAGAGCCTTTGAAAGCAAAGAAATAAAAATGAAATGAAAATGACGACTTACAACCCAACTGACGACTTAGTGTTCCCATATTTTAGTTAGATAATGGGGGTGATATTTTACCTACTGAAATAGAAATAAAGTTTAAAAAGCATATTTTCGTTTACTTTATGTGAATGAAATGTATATCCTAGGTGCAATTAAGTCTATTTAGAAAGATTTTAGAGGGCACAAGGCCGAATTGGCAACAAACCATGTGTCATTGCTTATTTTAATCAGAATCTGCTTCCTTTTTTCAGAGTATTGCAAAATAGTGATATAGTGTCATATTGTATTGATGAAATGGTACAAATAACACTAATAATACACTAAATAATGATTTTTGATATCAATTTTAACTTTGTTTGCATATCGAACCTAATTCTGAGCTACAGTGTTCAACAAAAAAGTACAGATTTCACGTCAAAGTATCTTTTTAAGAGCTTACTGTATATAGCTGAAAAAATATTTCTATGTTAAATTTCGATCTTCTGCCCTAAATAATTATACATGCATATTCAATTAAATATTCATTTAATCTTTTTTTCTGTATTTAAATGCAGCCAAATCTATAAATCTGCTCAAGCTGAATGAATGGCACCAGCTAGCGTTTTGTTGAGTAAACGTTTATTTTAGTTTTAAATTCAAATACACGGTTGTCGCGTAGAAAAGTAGTCCGGTTCTGTACTTAGAATGCCCAACTTAGATGTGTATTTGTAGAATGCCATCTAGCGTGAGATAATGGCATGTTAACATGTTATAGGCAGTCATTCTTTGCCGGGATCCTGCTTTGTTCACTTATAGAGTCTGGGAATCACACCCTGGAGATCCCGGGTTCGAGCCCTACTGGAATCATTTTGGCTTATGGGAGTGTCTTTGGGTAAGACCGGGTTCAGAGCCAAAGTCCATTACTGATGAAATCCAAGGAATGAATGAAATAATACTGAAAGCGGAGTAAAACACAAACACAATTCAACAAATCCCTTTTTGCCACACTTTTTTTGTCGAATTATCATACCACGTGCGGTAGATCAAAGATCAGACTCTCGTAAATGCGTCATAGTATAAACAGCTTGCCAAGAAATACCATAAGCCGGAAAATTAAAAACAATTTTTCTCAGGCAAGTGAATTTCTCGGTACCACTCAGATAATTATGTAGTTGGAAATTGCATGTTAAAACACACTGGGTGATGCCATCTATCATGGAAAAATTAATTTTTAATCAAAATTAGCTTCACTCGCTGATAGCCTTTTATTGGCGCAATGATACAAAATCATTCTCCCGATCGCTTGGTCCTGGGCTTTTTTGTTCCAAAATCAGTTCGTCTCATTGCTTGTTCCTCCCAAGATTGCGCGCTACTCCATTTTATTGGGCATGAATGTTTATAGATCCAAATAATTAGTTGTAATGTTGGGAATTAAATGTTAACATTCAAAAAACATTTCAAAATAATAGTTTTCAGGTACAAACTTAATTTTATTCCATATACATGGATGCACATGGTTTCTCTCTCTATCTATCATGCATCCTATTATCAAGGGACGTTACTTCTGGGTCCTCATAATGATCAAGGGGAGACCACGAATACACAAATAATCCTTAAATTGTCATGAGTACTCTCCCTTCAACCAAAAAGGTATTCATTTGATTAGTAGATTGACTTTCTAGCCAACATCTGTATATGTTTCCCTCTTTCTTTCAAATTATTAATTCCACACAATGGCTTCCTTGACAAATACCACTTCAGCGTTCTCAACGCTTTGATTAAGGAAGAGGATTGATCGATAACGACTTGTATTAAAATTAAACAACGTATAAAACACCCCAACTAAAATGTGAATGGTTGCAAACTTGATTAAATCTTTTGACGCCAAACGCAATTTAATACTTACCAATACAATCACGATTTGAAGAATAGGCCTTTTGAAAACATTGTGGAAAAAGGAGAAAATGCTGGTAACCAGCATTTTCTCCTTTTCCTAATATGTTTTCTACCGTATCGAAGACAATTTCTATCTTTTAAACGACATTTAAATTGTCGTCTGCAATTGCTTTCAGGTTGGACAGGTAAAATTTTTTGTAGTCTGGTTAAGGGAGTTAACTTTTTCGGCGCCAAATGTGAGTATAAATTGCTTGCAACACGCGAAAAAGGGGCATTCGGACATTTGCGTAAAGTGTCGCCTCGAATCAGCCTGCAGAGTCCGCGCAGGCTAATCTGAGACAACACTTTACGACTACTTTAGATTTTGTGCTACAGTAGACTTGCGCAAAACAGAAATTATATTAAAACGGAGAGTGTCCTTCCGGAATAGCCTGGCTGATCCGAGACGACACTTTACGTCCGAATGCCCCTTTTCACGAATTGCAGGCCAGTTATAGACTAGGCCTTTTTCAGACGGCTGCAAGTGCACTTTATTGAAAATCAGGAAAAGAACAAAAAATTGTATCACACGCTTGTCGTAAGAGGATGGTATAGATCCAAGATCAGAATGCATGTTCTGTGCAGTCTGATCTCGACCTATGTCGTCCATAAAAGAAAAAAAATTGTATCACACGTTTGTCGTAAGAGGATGGTATAGATCCAAGATCAGAATGCATGTTCTGTGCAATCTGATCTTGAACTATGTCGTCCATAAAAGAAAAAAAAAAAACTCAACTGTTATATCCACTATGTATAAAGGGCCCTAATTGCTTTTGCGTGTGTGAGCCACATAAATAAATCAAGATCAGACTCCAGAGAGAAATGCTCACTGATCTTTATCTTACCATGGTTATAGTTTTCATAAGATACTCTGGCCCAACTGGAACATTGCTGCCAGAACATACATTAGACCTGTTCTGCCGACTGACCACGCCCATATATCTTTTTGGAGTCAAAAGATTTAAAAAAAAAAAGAGCACAGGGTATCTATATGAAGTATCTTTAAAGGTAAAAAAAATATATGTAACGAAATAAAATTTCATGGCAATTTTATTATTTTGTAAAACCATTAAACACACGTTTAAGTTTATTTGTATGTTAAAAATAATGTTTTTTTTAGTCTGCAACAAGCTTTCGCTTGAGTGAGGTAGGTGATCACGTATTTATGGAACAGAACTGAACAGAAACTTTATTCATAATCTGTTTGAACACATAAGGTTCATCGCCGAACACATAAATTATAAATACTTAGTTATAGATATTTATGGACGAGCCGAGTCCTGGGTCTGTATTCACCAACCATTCTTTAGAACGTCCTTGGTCTTATTCTTCAATATTTAGCCAAACAAAACGTGTGGAACTTTCAAATTAAAAATATTCTTCAGAATAAGAACAAAAATGGTAAATGCAAATTATGGTCTGAATTGGCCAAGAACAGGCTACATGAATCGCCACGCATAAGTCATCGAGTTTGACTATTCGTATGACAAAAAGTACGAGTGGGACAAAAAATATAAACATATAATTATGAGAAGTGAAAACATCTTTCAAAATAAGAAAGGTAACAAGTGATAATCTCTTTTGTGGTTGCGCGGATAAAAAGAGATGGGATATCAGATTGCGCATGAGTCAATCTTGTAATCGACTCATGACCTTGAAGTTGACCTCTGGTAATCCTCAAGTTTACGAAGGCGCTTCCGTTGATAGGTTTTTTGGGTAACTTAGTTATTGGCTAAACTAGACATTTCTAAATCTTTAACGATTTACCAAATGACAAAATGCTAGACCGGTCCAAATTGAAAGCACTTGCAGATGACAATTTTAATGTGGTCCAATTGTATAAAAATATAAAACATACTGCGAAAAGGAGAATATGCTGGATATTGGATTTATTAAGATAAATAGCAATAAAATCATAAATAGATAAATAAATAATAAATAAACAAGTAAATAAATAAATTATTTTTCAAATGAATAACTGAATAAATAAAAAAAAAAAAGATTTCAATGTAATATCAAACTCATCCTACCCCCTTCATTACCTACACTGCAAATTACCACCCAGTGACGATTCGTTTCAATGATTCACCAAAATATCTGGAAAGAATCTAACTACAACAGGACATTTGGTTTGTAATGAAAGCAAGAAACTTAATTCCGTATTTCTTTGACCCTTTCACATCTTCATTATCATCGTAGACGCGTTGTTGTTATTGCATCCTTGTAAATGGTCATACACATGGTCATGGATGAAAATTTCTGGTAAAACGCTGATAATTCTTTACATCTAATCACACCATTTCTGTACAAGCGTAAAGAAACCATGTGGCTACATTATAAGCAGTTTAATATTTGGAACCCCGGTTATTGTAATGATATCACACATGACGTCATGGCATCATTTCAGTACTATTTTCTATAATCGAGTTGTGATTTTAAGCTCCACTGGCCGCAGGCCAGCGAGCTATTGTCACGGCGTTGTGTTCGTCGTGCGTCCGTCCTTTCGTCCGTCCGTAAATGCGTCCGTAAACCTTTTCTTTAAAAAACTTCTCCTCAGAAACTACTTACTGGATTTTTACCAAATTTCACAGGAATGTTCCTTAGGTGGTCCTCTTTCAAATTCCTTCAAATAATTGTGTTCCATGAAGAATTCTGGTGGCCATGGCAAAGGAAAAAACCTTTAAAAATCTTCTCCTCCCAAACCGCTTATTGGATAGCATTATTACTTTGCAGGAGTGTTCCTTAGATAGAGGTATACAGAATTCCTTAAAAAAAAAAAGATCCGTCAAAAAGCATGGCTTTTATGGGAGGCTCATTTTCCTTTTATGGTATAAAGTAAAATCTTTAAAAAATTTCTTCTCTCAAACTATTCGTTGGATTTCATTGATGTATTGCAGGTAAATTCCTATGGTGGTAAAGAGGGTTGTCAAAACATATAAAAGTTATTTTTCTTTCTACTTTGCCAGCTACTTTTTTTGTAAATAAAAAACACTATCTCAATATCCATCTTGAATTCATAAACCCGTCTTTGCTTACACCTTTAAACTGCTAAGCTATGAAATGTGCTTTTGTGGCCAATGTGAATCAAGACCAGGCTGCACAGAACGAGCAGTCTGTTCTTGGATCACCAGTGTCCGATGCGGTCCGAGTTTTTCAGCAAAAGGCAGTTTAAATATGCAATATTTTTTTTATTTATTTATTTTTTCATTTATGCAAAAAAACTTTCAGATTGCTTACTCCGCTAATCATCAGACAGTTTCGAGGCCAATTGTCCAGTCATTAAGGACATCTGTTAAGATTTGCTGAAATTTGGTTTAAGACTTGTTTCAACATTATTTAACTCATATGACGGCAAAACTTTGCTTATTTAGATCAATCTCTGGTACAAGACTGGAACCAAGGCTGATATCTTGGTCAAAGATATTCCATCTTGAACATTTTATTATATTATTTTCATTATTGAAGATATTTACCTTAAACTCGCACAAGTTGTTAACTGTCAAAAAAGGGAAGCAATCAACAGCAACCGTCATGCTCTTTTTCGACATGGAATATTCACTGAAAATCGATTTATTTCTATACACGCAAAGTTCGGCGGTCGAGAGTGGGCTGCTCTTGTTTATGTGTTATCATCATCATCATCATCATCATCATCATCATCACAATTGTTATTGTTGTTGCATGTGGTGGTGGTAGTGAAGGTAAAGCGAAGGGAGACCTCGACAACCGGGGTGTTGTAGTATATCGCTTTCAATCTTGTCTATCGAAATTTGATAGGAAGTTCTCACCGTCTCTTTCTTTCTTCCCCTTTCTTTGTCGTATAGTAATTTCTTCATGCAAGTAGTTTTATTAGTTGTAATAAATGGGGAAAATGCTGGAAAATGTAAATTTTTGAATTCGTCACGACACTCTTCTTGATTCTATCTATGTTATACAAGTAAATGTATCCCATTCCCCCCTCCCCCCCTTAAAAGCCTTCACATAAGAGTGGCCTTTTATCCAAATTTAAGGCCACTCTCACGTGAAGGCACATGGATATGAGTGGATATGTTTGAAAAGTCGACAGATCTCAATGAACGAAACGTTATGATATGGGAAAGTCTAGGTGTTTAGTTCATTTCCACAAAATCACGAGTTTTTTAACGACCCTGAAGAAGAAGCCTTTTGAAAACATTTTGGGAAGAGGAGAAATTGCTGGTAACCAGTATTTTCTCCTTCTCCCACAGTTTTTTACCCTGTCAAAGAGAAATTCTATCATTTGAGCCCCATTTAACCCTTTACCACACAATCACACCTTTTAACGCCCCTTAGGGAGGAGCCTTTTGAAAACATTGTGGGAAAAGGAGAAAATGCTGGTAACCAGCATTTTCTCCTTTTCCCACAAAGTTTTCTACACTATCAAAGCAAAATTGCGCCATTTGAGCCACTTTGAAATTGTTGTCTGCAAATGCTTTCAATTTGGATTGGTCTAAAATTTTGCTGTGTGGTAATGGGTTAAATTGTCGACAGCAAATGCTTTCATTCTGAATGTTTGGTTAAGTGTTAGCTATTTTTGCATGCATGCAAAGCTACGATTTGAGACTAACTTTGAGTCAAAAAACTTATCGCTATTGTTCTTGAGGTAAATCAGAAAAGCGATGCTTATTTCTGTTCACGAATGGTCTTGCAGCAGGGAAAAGTAGATCTGCTACATCATTTGAAAATTAATCTAAAGCTAGATTTGGTAGGGACACAAGCTGTTACTGTCGAAATCTTGAATATAGGGCAGAAACTTAAAAAAGAAAAGTGACGAAAAACAATCCAACACTAAATTTATGCAAGAAAAAAATCTATTCAGCTAACTATATACATATTATGGCGTCTTGGTTGTGAGGTAGAGCGTCGGCCAAAAGATCCTGAGTTCCATGCCCGGGAACGGATGTTTCATTGGCCCATACATTCGGCGCGAGTACTGGTGTATAGTGCCCAGAAAACAGAATCGAGAGAAATTAGTATAAGTTGTACGAAACTTGTTTTTCAATTGATGTAACATAAATGTATTTAAACTAACTATATATACGACATGGAAGTTTCTGAGACAGTTGATCTGAAACTTTTGGCCATTGGTCAATTCTCTGCATTTTCGAGGTATATGCTATCCCATGGTTAAGTCGTTAGCTGAACAAAAGTGGTTTTATACCTGATAGCAAGTCACCAAGGTGTTATTCTGGCTTAAGCTTTTGTTTGTTGGCAGATAGCAAGTTACCCAGGTGTTATTTCGGCTTTAGCTTTTGTTTGTTGACAGATAGAAAGATATCCATGTGCTGTAATGGTTTTAACTTTTGTTTGTCGGTAGAAAACAATATATCCAAAGCTAGTTTGGCCCAAACGTTTGTTTGTTGGCATATAGCAAGAAACCCAAGTGCCAAAACGGTTAGAAACTTTTGCTTTTTGACAGATAGCCAGATACCCGAGTTTTGGCTGTTACTTGTTGACAGATGGAAAGATATCCAAGTGCCAAAACACTTTTAGCTATTATTTGTTGACAGATAGAAGAATACCCAAATGCTTTAGCGCTTTAACTTTTGCTTCTTGACAGATAGAAAGATACCTAAGTGCTATAATGGTTTTGTTTGTTTACAGATATTCAAGTGCCAAAAACGGTTTTAGCTAATGCGTAATGACAGATAAAAAGATATTCAAGTGCTATAACGGTTTTAACTATTTTTGTTGACAGATATAAAGATGTTCAAGTGTGAAAACGTTTGCTTGTTGACAGAAAGAAAAATACCCAAGTGCTTTTATAGGCTTTAACTAAATTGCTTGTTGACAGATAAAAAGATATCCAAGTGTTATAACGATTTTAGAAAAAATGCTTTTTGACAGATAGAAATATATTCAAGTGCCCAAACGGTTTTAGCTATTGCTTATTGTCAGATAGCAATATATACATGTGCTATAAGCTGTTGTTGTAGCTGTTGCTAGTTGTCAGAAAGCAAATTTCCGAAGTGCTATAACAGATTTAGCAAGACACATAGAAATAATCCAAGTGCCACACCGTTTTTAAGCTATTGCTTGTTGACAGTAGAAATATGCCTAATTGCCATTACGATTTAAGGTATTGCTTGCTGACAGATAGAAGGATATTCAAGTGCTATACCGGTTTTAGCCATTGTCTTGTTGATAAATATCAAGGTACTAAAGGGCTATATCGGCTTCAGTTTTGGATCATGTTAGCCCTAATAATCTTAGGGTTCCAAGGTCGAATCTCTAACAATGCAAAAATTCTTTTCGGGAATTGAAGAATATAATTTTCGAAAAATTTCACTTCTTTCTCCTGCAAGTACTCTTGCACATATGTATAGGTGCACAGAACAACGTAATATATAGAGTTTATTTCATCAGCTTGTGATTAACTACTGGAAATATTTGCTGAAAAAGGGAAAGGTATGCGAAAATAACGAGTGCCGTAAGGCACGAGTTTTTTTGGCGGACCTTTCCCTTTTAAGGCAAATATTTCCCCATATTAAAGGCGGACCTTACCCTTTTGAGCAAATATTTCCCCATATTAACCACAAGCTGATGAAATAGATTATATTATATTTTCCTCTGATTATTTGTCAACGAATGCCACTTCTAATGCCCTTGGCTTATTAATGTTAAACTTCTTTTGGATAGTTATGGCTTTTCCCATGTTTTCAGTAACCCATAAAGTATCAATCTTGAAACATTTCATATTATTTTTAAAGAAAGGGTCATCGATGTGTTTAAACAAACCTGGTTTAATGGTGTTAAATCGAAAAGTAGTTTAAATATTCTTTTGCGATATAAAAACGACATTCAGTTTGAAAAGTATCTAGATATTCTTCCCATTAACAAACGTGCTGCTTTATCACGTTTACGTCTTTCATCGCATAAGTTATTGATTGAAACCGGGCGATACGCAAATAGAGGATTAGAACGAAATGAACGCAAATGTACATTTTGCGACATGAATGACCTAGTAGACGAGTACCATTTTGTATTAGTTTGTCCAGTATACGCTGATTGAAGGAAAAAATACATTAAGAAATATTTCTATAAAAAGCGAAGTGTGCATAAATTCATTGAACTGATGAGTACAAAAAATAATTCAGTATTAAAGAACCTTAGTAAGTTTGTCATAGAAGCCTTTAAGTGCAGAAGTTCTTTAAACTGATAATGTTATATTATCATTTGTATTATTGTTATTATCATATAGCAATATTCTGGTAGAAATCGTTGTTTTTATTGGGGTTCATCCTCCATCTATCTATCTATCTATCTATCTATCTATCTATCTATCTACATATTACTTTAAAGCATAACTGGTCCTAATCAGTACATGAATATGTTGAAGGCTGTGACAGATAGTGAAAATGTTTTTGTATGGAAATTTTCCCTTTTTGTCACATCTAATAACCTTTCAGTAAGTGATAGCGTAATATTATTCTTTACTTTTTCTCCGATCTACTCACTTTACCTTTACCGATGCTTAATCCTTCTGTACTAACACTTAAACAATACATGATTGTGAATGTGTGATGATGAAGATCTGTAAAGATCAAATCTTTAATAAAAGATCAAACTATCTATCTATCTGTCTATCTATCTATCTATCTATCTATCTATCTATCTATCTAAAGCTAGCGATCTCAAGTAAACTAACCGGATAACCGATATTTTCAAAAAATAGTCCCAGATTTTCGGTAAGAGGAAATTATTCACTGTGACGGGGAAATAATTCCTCCCAGCTTAAATTACGACATTTCTTTACCCATAATATTTCTAAGAATAGACATATGAAATATAATATGATATAACATAATATAATATGATATAATATTGATGAAAAAAATAGTGTAAAAAGACTTTCGGTATCGAAATGAGAGAAAACACTGCACGGACAAAATACTACCGATTATAGTTTTAAACCCTGCACCAAACTACCCAATATTTTAAAACTCTTGAAGAAGAAAGCCGTTTGAAAACATTCCGGGAGAAAAGGAGAAAATGCTGATTTTTCAGCATTTTCTCCTTTTTCCCCACACTATTTTTAACTGAGAGAAAACACTGCACGGACAAAATACTACCGACTATATAGTTTAAAACCGGCACCAAACTACTCAATATTTCAAAACTCTTAAAGAAGAAAGCCGTTTTGAAAACATTGCGGGAGAAAAGGAGAAAATGCTGATTTTTCAGCATTTTCTCCTTTTTCCCAAAATATTTTCAACTATTTCACAGACAGTTTCCACCTTTTGAGGTACATTTTGCCGTCTGCAAGCGCTGTCAAAATGGCCGCTTCCAAAATTTTGTCGTCAGATAGAGCATTAAAAGTTTAACCCATTACCAAGCAATCCCTACTTTTGACGCCCCTGAGAAAGAAGCCGTTAGAAAACAATGTGAGAAAAGGAGAAAATGCTGGTAACCAGCATTTTCTCCTTTTCCACAATGTTTTCTACCCTTCACAAAACGAATTTCAAATTCTCAGTCACTTTTATTTTGTCGTCTGCAAATGCTTTCAATTTGGACCAGTCTAAAATATTGTCGTTTGGTAATGGGTTAATTTTTACGCGCGTTGCGTCTATCGCTGGCAGTGACTAATTTTGCGGTTTCGGATGATTCATACGACTCAAACGATTTGAATACAACGTACTTTTTTAGTGTAATAAAAGATTGGCCTTTGACCTCTTCCGAACGATCGCAGGGATTCCCCTTCCATTTTTTATTTCATTTTTCAAACCTTTTTTCCCTTTACCCCCAGAATCCCGAGTTTGAATCTTTACCACATGATAGAGTTTTAGACAGAGCCAAAATGGAAGCATTTTAACCCATTACCACAGAATCCCTACTTTTGACGCCCATGAGAAAGAAATCTTTAGAAAACTTTGTAGGAAAAGGAGAAAATGCTGGTAACCAGCATTTTCTCCCTTTCCCACAATGTTTTCTGCTCTTCACAAAACAAATTTCAAATTTTCAGTCACTTTTATTTTGTCTTCTGCAAATGCTTTCAATTTGGACAAGCCTAAAATATTGTCGTTTGGTAATGAGTTAAAAGAACAGAGTAATTGGTGCAAAAATAATGGAATTTGTCTTTAAAAGATAAGAAAGCATTGTGGGAAAAGAAGAAATGCTAGTAACCGGCATTTGCCCTTCTTCCTCAATTTTTTCAAAAGCTTTCTTCTTATGGTTGTTAAAACTCAGGATTGTGAGGTTAAAAAGACTTTAACGACCCGTAAAAAGAAGCCTTTTGAAAACATTGTGGAAAAAGGATAAAATGCTGGTAACCAGCATTTTCTCCTTTTTCCCACAATGTTTTCTACCCTAGCAAAGACAAAATTAATCATTTGTGCGATATTTACATTATCGTATGCAAATACGTTAAATTCGAGACCAGTCTACATTTTTGTCTTATGGTAAAAATTCAAATTAATTCATTTTACTGTTTTAATACCATCGGGGTACCAGGTAAAACTTTTGATAAAAGATTCGGTTGCACAGATGATGTGTCCTGATCGAAGGTTGACGCTGAAGGCTATTTTCGTAGTTTATTCCGATTTAAAAGGAAAAAAAAAAGCTTGTAAATTAACCCTTTACCCCATAAGGCATTTCTATGGTATCTCTAATTGACCTCAAATAACAGCAAGGATGAAGCCGTTTCTTATGTGTATATGACACCTTTTTGATAGCATAGAAAACATTGTGACAAAAGGTGAAATCGAGCAATTTCACCTTTTGCCACAATGTTTTCCAAAGGCTCCTACAAGCAATGCGGAGAAATGAGTATCTTTGGAGGAAAAGGGTTAAAAAAAAAAGTTTGGTCTCTTTATAAACCAAAAAACTGATGCATATTTTTATTCATCTTTATTCACATTTCAACCGACAAAAATGTTAGGTTCGGCCGCACTAAAAGCATTTGCAGATGTACAAATGAAATGAGCCTGCAATGGGGGAATTTCCGTTTGGAAGGCTAGAAAACATTGTGGAAAAAGGAGAAAATGAGGTTACCAGCATTTTCTCCTTTTACCGCACTGTTTTCAAAAGTCATCTTCATCAGAATCCTTAAAATATGGGATTGCCCGCTTTTCACCCTTCACCCAACGACAATATTTTGACAGGTTTGCACGATTCAAGGCATTTTGCAGCTGACAAAATAAGGTTGACGTGGCAACAGTTGCTCTTGGAGGTTAAAAAGCTTTGTAGTAAAAGTAAAAATGCTGTCATCAGCATTTTCTCCTTTTCTCACAATGTTTTGTATTGTTAAGAATCAGGCTTGCGTGGTAAAGGGTCAGGGTTGATTGATTATATGGTGTTTAACGTCGTTTTCTACACTATTTCAGTTATACCTCGACGGCTAGTACACCTATCAATGTTTTCCTGGAGTCCCTTTTACCGGTACTCCACACAATTTTCTTTCCATGCCACTGGCTGCTTTCCCACATAACTATTGTCGATAAAGGGTTAAGGGTAAGTATGAGTAATACTTGTAAATAGATTTTGCACAGAAAGCGCTTTCTTCGGTCTATATGAGTTATAGATATCGCTGAGCGAATTTAATGTATGTTTTTGTTACCCTTCTGTTTTAGCCGATTTCCCTACCTGGTAGAAGATTTATTGTAAACGAAAAATTTCTTCTTAACTGTTTACCAAACAATCCCTGGCTTTTACGACCCTGAGATAGAAGCCTTCTGAAAACATTGTGGGAAAAGGGGAAAATGCTGGTAACCAGCATTTTCTCCTTTTCCCACAATGTTTTCTACCCTGCTGAAAATGAATTTAAATTTTTGAACTACGTTTTATTTTGTCGTCTGCTAGTGATTTCAGTTTGGACCAGTCACATTTTGATGTTTGGTAAAGATTTAAGGCAAAAATTTTAAAGTTTCAAATGTTTACAATAATCCTGCCATTCGGTTCTAGGTTGGTTCTTTGAACATAATATTATTATCTCCCGCTAGATGGCATTCTACAAATACACATCTATCTAATTTTGGCATTCTGGGTACAGAACCGGACTACTTTACTACGCGACAACCGTTACTTTGAATATCAAACTAGAATAAACGTTTACCCAATAAAACGGTACCTAGTGCGATTCATTCAGCTATGATCAGGAGTTTAGAGAAATCTGGAGCTAAAACAGGCCTGATTTCTCCTCAAGCGTATTGATAAAGCCATTGTCTGCATTGCTACTTTATGGCTAAATCGTGAGGTCCTCTGGTCCTTTGATATACAGAAAAATGACCGATAGCGAAAAGTTTCGACACATGTCAGTTACAGCCGAAGCTTTTCGCTGTTGGTCATTTTTTCGTTTATCAAAAAACCAGTCTACCTCATGATTAAGTCGATTATTTAAAAAAAAAAGAAGTGGCTCTTACGAATCTATAATTATGTCATTACTAGGGGCGGTATCATATAATATTGTGATGCATTAAGCCCACTTTTGCCAGAGCAATTTTGGCTCAAATTTTCAGTTATTTGTAGAAAGTGGAAGAAAATACGCAGACAGTACGCACGTCATTGGGATTCATCAAGGTTCGTTTCCTCGACTTGTTAGAAATAAAGTCTGGTCTGTTAAGTGACATGAGATGATCGTACTGGAAAAATAGCAGTCTCTCACACTCCGGATCATTCACATTCACCTCTGTAATGGGCTCAGAAAGTAGTCCGTCATTACGTGATACTTTCGTCACGTGACCAGAACTCAAAATGACGACACAAACGCCCGTGAAAGAAAGACCAATATCGATTATTTTGTATGCTGTTCTAATAGCATACGGCCAATCATACCAAGTGGTTGGAAATGTGAAAAAGAGGGATTTTCTGAAAAGTTAAATGTCTTTTAAAGGGCCATAACTTGTTTTTTAATCTTATAAACTAAGATCCATCGGTGTATCAAAACTATTGTCATCATTCAGGGGCGCAGCAATTTTTGTTAAAGTTTGCGTAAGATTCTGATCGATAAAGAAGCTCGAAAAAAATAGTTCCATTGTACACTATATACACGTAAATTCATCAATTTGAATGCACCTATAATCCAGAATCATATTTCCTTTGTCCGTTTTATAATGTTACACATGAAACAGTTAAACAGTAACAAAACATCTTTTCCCAGTTAGACAAGATTCTTGTCGTTTAGCCCATTGCAGAGATGTACGGTGAGAGTAACGAACGACAACTCTGCTCGGAGATGCCTGTTCGAATACAGTAATAAGTGGGCATCCGCGATGTAGTTACGCACAGGAATCAGTTGAGAAGAGCAATGCCCTGGGAAAAGGGGGCTAAATGCGCCCGTGTAGTCCGCGCGGGACTTATTATCTGGGAAGTCAATAGGAAAAAGCTTCATAAATACAAAAAGTTTTTTTTAGACAATTGTCGATCCCGATTTTAACCCTTAACTTGCTAAATAACTGAAATGAAACTTTTAAAAACCGATATTCAAACCCAAATTTTGCTGCTAGCAAATGATATCTGCTTATCGGACATTGTAGATTCAAGACCAGACTGCACGTTCCGTGCGGTCTGATCTTGATCTACAGTGTCCGCTATCGATCCTTGAGTCGTGCACAGCAGCCTAAGGGTTAATCAAGGCGGAAAATAGCAAAGGAATGGTCAACGATCTATGTTCCTCGCACAACAGGGGAAGTAACTCGCACGACTAGCTTATTCGATTCTAATTTAGCCAGTTGTCTCCCTTGAATTCGCCGTCTTGATCTTCCAGTGTTCAACTGAATAAAAACTTTTTTTTTTACCCCAGTTCTGAAAAAAAAAACCTAGATCTACTCAGCACTGGATACTACTTTAGTATCATGATTAAATAAAAAGGTAGCTGATTAAGTCAGATGATAAAAAAGGACCGTTCTACCTCCAGACTCTGTCAGTTATTGGACAACATGTGTTTTCTGGGTTCATAATTATATGTCCTGGTTAAATTCATACGGTAGGTGCATTCAACCCGATCTGTCTGGGCATATTTTAAAAGTATTTTGCCATGGGATTTTGTTTTAAACCTTTACCACTCAATGACGACTTCTGAGGACCCTGAGGTGGAGGCCTTTTGAAAACATTTTTTCCTTTTCCCACAATGTTTTCTTCCCTTCCCAAATTAAATTTTGATTTTTTTTTTCACTCACATTTATTTTGTCCCATGTAAATGCTTTCACTTTGGACCAGTCTATGTATTTGTCGTGTTGTAAAGAGTGAAAGGAAATCTTTTCAAAAGCATTGATTGATAATTACAGATTAAATAACAAAATCAAGCTATTCTTTTCTGCTGTTTAAGATTTTGGTTTAAGTGAGTATGTGATTAAGTGAAATGGGCCACGGTAAAAGAAACAGGCAAAATAAGCAGAAAAAGCAAAATAAGAGAAAGAAAGGGAATAGTAGCAGTGACGAAGAACAATATATACCGAAACAACCAAAACAAGGAGGCGCGGCGGGGATACAAGTAAGTGACATTCTTAGCCAAACAAATTCTGTGCTTTTTGAGGAAGATTTCCCTGTCTTCAACACTATTATGGAACATTCTGAACATTCTGAACAAACAGAAACAGCTGAAAAGAAATTAGACATGCAAAAACCTTCAAATGCAGACTTAATGAAATTTTTTAACAGAATAGAAGGAAAGTTATCGGAGGTGAGCGAAAAGTTGAAAGTGCTTGATACTCTAGAGAAAAAGGTAAATGAGTTTGACCAAGACTTGAAAAAGCTGAGTGCGTCTGTAGAAAAAGATAGAAAAGAATACACGGAGAAATTAGAAGTTGTTGGCGAAAGATTAGCGAATCTTGAATTTAGCATCTTCGCAAACCAAGGATACTAACTCCACTTTGTTCGTTATGTACTTTGGCCGCTCGCCTCTTTAAAAATCGAAACACCCGCTGCGCCACCTGTCGAATATCACGAGTTGCGTAACCTTTGCTGATGTTATTTCTGACAAATCAAAATGCTCGTAATAAAATTGGTTGGTTATGCATCAAATATGGCTGCGCTTTCGGATTCATCACACCAAAACAAGACGAACAGACGCAATCATTTGGCTATGGAACCCGTCCTAATACTTCACATAATTGATCGTAAACAAAAAAAAAAATCACTAAATATCGATCGTCTACTCTTTTTTGGCAAATTTCGTCACAAACACGACAACTGTCGTTTTTGATGGGCGCCGCCATTATTGTTTTCTGTTTTGCGAAAGATTTCTTGTTACGGATGGTTTGATTGGACGCGATGGGTTTTGATCGCATCCAATGAAAAGGCGCAGCGGGAGCTTCGATTTTTAAAGAGGCGAGCGGCCAAGGGTACTACCCTAGTATCCTTGGCTTGCGAAGATGGAATTTAGTGGCGGGGAATATTTTGATAGCCTGCGTAAGTTAGAGCAAGAGAACCAAAAACTGAAAGACAATTTATGCTATCTCCAATCTCAGTCCATGAGAAACAATTTGGTGTTTTGTAATATAGCTGAAGACTCAAATGAAAGGCCTGAAGGTACCGAGACTAAACTGCGACAATTCATGATAGATAAACTCAAAATGGCAGCAGATGTCGTGGAAAAATTACAACTGGAAAGAGTTCATCGAATGGGAGCACCAAATCTGAAATATAAAAACCGAAACATTGTGTGCAAATTTACCTTTTTCAAAGATAGAGAAGATGTAAGGAAAAGAAGCCACAACTTAAAGGGTACAGATTACTTTATTCAAGAGCAGTTTCCGAGCGAAGTAGTGGAAAAGAGAAAGAAACTGATGGTAAAGCTTCGAGAAGCCAAATAGAGTGGACAGAAGGCCTGGTTGTCTTTTGACACTTTATACATCGATGGAAAAGCGGTGAAAGGATAGGATCTAGATAAAGATGTGAAACAGACAGGAATCAATGTGTCAGTTTGGAACTGTAATGGGTTAACAGAAGACAAACTACAAAGCGAACAATTTTCATCCTTTTTGAAAGAGAATGAATTAATTATCATGAGTGAGGCATGGACAGACAGCAACTCTAACATAGACATTGATGGTTACAAGAGTTATAATTTCTATAGAAAATACAGACATAAGCGGGCTAAAAGGAATAGTGGCGGTACAGTTATTTATGTCAAGAACAATATCCAAAAAGGGGTATCTGTTGTTAGAAATCACCATGAGACTTTAATCTGGTTGAAATTAGAGCATGGGTTTTTTGAGTGTGAAAAAGATGTTTTTCTATGTTCTATATATTTATGGCCGGACGAGTCTCCGATTAATCATGTTTTAAATGTTAACTTGTTTGAATTGCTAGAACAAGATATTTTTCATTTCAGTCAAATAGGTTCCATTATATTAGCTGGAGATTTTAATGCTCGTGTCGGCCAAGTGAAAGATTACATTTTACACGACAAAAGAATCGGTGACCTTGATTCTAGCGATTACTGTTCTGTTGAACCCTTAGACAGGGCCTCCTTAGACTATACATGTTATGCCAGAGGTAGAACATCGCTCAGTATAGCTAACGGTAGACTCGGGGCCGATAAAAATACAGGTGCCTTCACGTATTATTCAAAACATGTTTGTAGTACAATTGACTACCTTTTGTTAAAAAGGTGCGATTTTCACTTTATTGATGATTTCAGAGTCGGGGATTTCACTATATACAGTGACCATGCACCGTTATTATTTAAACTTACTTTCCCTATTATTCCCGCGGAAAAATGTAAAAATCAGACTACGAGTTTTTATTATAAATGGGCTGATGGGAAAAGGGATGAATTTCGGGGCAAATTGATATCTGAGCTTAACAATCTAAACCATGTTGTATTTGATACAGATCATCCAAGTAAAGAATCTGTGAAAAAAAATGGTACTATCTTTTTCAGACATTATATGTAATGCGGCAAAACCGCTTTTTGAACGTACTGTTAAACAGCATGGGAACGAGAACCAACAGCGGGTAAAAAATAAACAATGGTTTGATAGTGACTGTATACGGTAGCTCGACGTCAGTATCTCGAAGCTTTGAATATATTCAATACTAACAAATCTGATGAAAATAGAACATCCTTATGTAATGAAAGATTAACTTACAAAAAATTAATCCGAACAAAATACGCAAGTTTAAAGTAAAACAATCTCGCGAATTCGAAAACCTTCGTAAAAAAAGACCCAAAGACTTTTGGAGTTACTTTCGAACAAAGAAAAAGTGCACGAATAGCGAAATCGGATTAGACGATTTCCAAACGCATTTTTCTGAGCTATTCAATGAAATGAAACAAGTAAACATATCGGAGGTCAATGATTTTATTTCTAATCATGATTTTAACTCGGACGATTGCATCTATTGGGAACTTGACAAGCCTATCTCTATATCAGAAGTTCAATTAGCAATTAAAAAGTTAAAGAGTACTAAGGCCGTTAGCCCATGTAATAATCTGTTAAACGAATATTTCATAGAGTCAAGTGACATCATTTCCGGTCATCTCACAGATATGTTAAATATTATATTTGACTCTGGCATATTTCCGGAATGTTGGTCTGAAGGTTATATAGTTCCTCTTCACAAAAAGGGAGATACCATTCAAACTACAAATTATCGAGGAATTACATTGATGAGTAATCTAGAAAAATTGTTTTCAAGTATTCTAACTTCTAGAGTCGAATCATGGTTCGAATCCAATAATTTTATTTCAGACTCGCAATTTGGCTTCCGTAAAAAGTGTGGCACAACAGATGCTATTTTTGTATTATCGAATCTTTTTGAACATATCCTTAATTATAATTTACGTATTCCATGTGCTTTTATTGACTTGAAAAGGGCATTTGACTCCGTTAACCGAGAAGCATTATGGTATAAACTTTTTAACATGGGTTTACGTGGTAAGGTTTTAAATATTTTTCGTTCTATTTTTCGTCCAAGGACAGACAAGCTCACCAGCACTTTTCGCTCTATTCTTAGAAGATCTAGAACTTTATTTACAGGATAGTAATAGTTGTGGTCTGACATTAATTGAAATCTGTTTCATATTATTATTATTTGCAGACGACATGGTCATAATTGGAAATTCTAAAGAGGACCTACAACATAGCCTTGATCTTTTATATGCTTATTGTTCTAAATGGGGCCTTGAAGTAAATATATCCAAAACTAAAATCATTGTTTTCCGGAAGCGAGGTCGAGTAAAAGAAAATGAAAAATGGTATTACAATCACAACGAAATAGAGGTAGTTGATAATTTCAACTATTTAGGTGTTGTTCTTAATTATACTGGTTCTTTTTTATTAAACAATCAGTATGCTGTCGGAAAAGCCCTTAAGGCCATGCATGTTTTATACAGTAATATTAGCAAACATTTTGTAAACCCCAAAATTTCATTAGAATTATTCGATGCCTTTGTTAATCCAATTATAAATTTTGGGTGTCAGATATGGGGTTTTACTAAATCCAAAGAACTAGAGCGAATTCATCTAAAATTTTGTAAAATGGTTCTCGGGGTCAAACAGTCTACTTGCAATGCAGCCATTTATGGAGAATTGGGACGATATCCATTGTATATAAATAGATATGTTCTTATGATAAAATACTTTTTTAAAGTAATCAAGTCAGAAAATATCCTAATTAAAACCATCTACAAAACCATGTTAAATGATATGTCTTTTGGCAAAGCTAATTGGTTATCACGAGTTAAATCTTTGTTAGAAGAAAATGGGTTTTTATATGTTTGGGAGAATCCTGAAAGAGTTAACCTTGATCATCATGTAGAAATCTTTAAACAAAAATTAAAAGATTCATTTTTACAGAAATGGTATTCAGATTTATCAACCAGTACTGTTCTTTCTCCGCTATATCGTCATTTGAAAGACGAATTTGAAATGGCAAATTATTTATCTATTATTTTAACAAAAAGTCTCAGAATTTGTTTGACTAAAATCCGCACGTCTTCCCATATTCTACGTGTTGAATCCGGAAGACACGGACGAATTCGAATTCCCAGAAATGAAAGATTTTGTATACATTGTGATATGAATTGTATAGAGGATGAGTACCATTTCATTATTGAAGGTCCATTTTACTATAGTCTTCGCAAGAAATATATCGAAAAAAAGTACTATGTTAGACCAAGTATGTTTAAATTTATAAGTTTGATGAAATCTGTAGAGTACAATACTGTTCAGAAGATATGCACATTCATTAAGTTTGCATTCAATAAAAGGAACGCTAACCAAAATTAATAGCGGAAAGTACAAATCTAGGATCAGAATGCACGAGCTGTGTAGTCTGACCTGAGTTTGTACTGACCTTAAAGGCAGGTAAAGTGATATTAAACACTCCTGCAGATTAAATATTATTTTATTTACATCTTCCTTTATTTACTTCATGATAAATGAATAAGAAACTGTAAAAATCTCTCTCTCTCTCTTTCTCTCTCTCTCTCTCTCTAGCCGACGAATCCGTAATAGAGAGGACATTAGCCAAAAAACCGGGATCTGAGGACAACCATTTCTGAGTGTTTTTCGCATAACTCTCTTTCAGTTTTCACTTCTACCATCCAAAAGGAACCTTGTTGTGGCTTTGGCTTGAAATCATCATAAAAAAAGAGAGTCGCTAGAGTCACTGTGTGGACAATATTGTCCTCACGTTACATTAATCTCTTTTTTCTCTCATACTGTGTGAGGACAGTGTCCTCACATTACAGCATCTCTTTTTACTCTCTTTTTTGTAGGGACAGTGTCCTCACGTTACAGCATCTCTTTTTACTCTCTTTTTTGTAGGGACAAGTGTCCTCACGTAACAGCATCTCTTTTCTCTCTCTTTTTTGTAGGGACAAGTGTCCTCACCTAACGGTATCTCCTTTTACTCTCTTTTTTGTAGGGACAAGTGTCCTTACGTAACAGTATCTCTTTTTTCTCTCTTTCTTTGCAGGGACAATTGTCTTCACCAAACAGCATCTCTCTCTCTATCTATGATTTGAACTAGTGATCTTTTTTACCATACCAAATGCAATCTTAAACTGGCCTGAGATATCATCAAGATAAACATACTTAGCAAGTTTTGCTATGATTGCTTGAAAATTGTGTCTGCTAAGATTTTAACGAGATCTGTCTAAGATTAAATGAAATGAGCTACTTTTTAGGCCTGGCTAATCCCAAATTCAAAGTTGACCTAGACATCATTGATCTAAACAATACAATACATTCTATTTGCTCCAATGTAGATTTTATTTGCTCCAGTGTACATTTTGCAAAATAACAATAATTAAACAATGTAGTAGTCAACGTGACTTTTGATATACATGTACTTGAAACTATTAAAAGGGAAAGAGAGTTATATAGTTAATCAAAGAGTGAAAACGCTATTCTGTAAGTAAAAAATATACGTGACCTGTTTTGAATGAAAATCATTGTCCATTTTATTTTGCGAAATTGGGATGATTCTATTGCTGAGAGAATAGTTTGAATTATTTTTGTAGTATTTATATCATATTCAACATTACTCCAATTATATCACACTAACAAGTGCACTTATTCATGCTCTCTTGATTTCCTTTACACTTACGCTTCACCGTGAACAATCTTTCTAAGAAACTGGCTGCTTTTCAAGTATGTACATACATATTGTCGAAAAACAATGTTCATTTTATATTAAGAAAATGCATATACTTTTTTTTCTTTCTTTTAACGAAGGATAGAAAATGCATATAAAGAGACTTTATATAAAAAGACTGATATGAGACTTTATACCACCTAGTGACCTGATATGCACGCAGTATAGAACATTACTGTTAAATATAGACCTTTCTTTTTGTACTATATTTATATTTGATATCAGCATAAAATTTTAATACAACTTCATCTATATACTAAACATTATAAGGGAGATTTGAAATTCTTTTGTCTAACATGAGACTTTGTAAAGCCTGCATAACAGTATATACAAACGATCTTTTATACTTTTTAGAGTAATGCTTTTGAAAACATTGTGATTTCTACGCTCGTTTAGAGAAAAGCTATTGAAAACATTGTGGTAAAAGGTGACGAAGCATTTTATCCTTCTTTAGAACAGTGGTTTTGAAAACATCGCTATGCGTGCATTTTTAAAGGACAAGCTATCGGAAATATTGTGGTAAAAGGTGACATAAAGGTTAATATATATTGTGCTACTTTCGTGTCAAGCTTTTGAAAACATTGTAGCAAAAGGAGACAAATCATCCAGATGTCAATATCTTATAATTCTTCGAATGAAAGCCTTTGAAAACATGTACTTTTGGTGCTTCTTTAGTAAAAAGTTTATAAAACAATTTGGCAAAGGTGATATATCATGCTAATGAAAACGGGAAAGTAGAAAGCTGCATAAATCAGCAAAGTTAACATACATACATTATACAATATACATCTATCCAAATATCTTTTGAAAAGCAATAACGTTATTTACCTGCTTGCTTATAAGCACACAAATATTTGAATCAGTGACCTATCTTTTTACCCAGCTGAACCCATATTCAAACTTGCCTAGATATCACCAATATAGATATTCTGAGCAAGTTTCACAGCATATAAGCCAAAATTGTGGCCTTTAAAGTATTAATAAGTCTGAGCAAGATTCACGATGATAAAATTGTAAAAAGATTATTCCTACTTTTTTATCAAGCTAAAACTAGTTGGCCTTGAAAACACTGAGCAAGATTCACGATTGAGCATAAATTGTGGTCCCTTGAGTGTTAACAATGTTTTTTCTTAGATTTGACCTAGCGACCTACTTTTTATTAACATTCTGAGCAAGTTGCACCGTGAATAAGAATGAGACAAAATTGTGACCTCAAGAGTGCTAACAATCTTTTTTCTTAGATTTGACCTAGTGACCTACTTTTTGACCAGGCCAGACCAATATTCAATCTTGACCAAGATATCTTTGACATCAACATTCTTAGCAAGTTGCACAGTGAATAAGAATGAGACAATATTGTCTGGAACGTTAACAAGATTTTTTTTAGATTTTACGTTGTGAAATATTTTTTGATCCAGCCAAAACCATGTTCAAACTTGATCTAGATGTTAACAAGATAAACTTTCTGAGCAAGTTTCACAATGAACGAGCCTAGATTGTGACCACTGTATTGTTTACACCAGAACTGTCTAAGACAACTGGAGGATGCACAACAGACATCAACAATCGCAAGAGCATTGTGTGCTCAGGTGAGGTAACAAGAGCACTGCAAGTGGGTGCTACGCTCGGCTATAGGTCCTGGATAGTGAAAAATTCTAAGTCAAAATAGGGGAATAATTCTGGCAAAAATGCATTTAAAGTTATCTCCCTTGTTACTATAGATTGCTCTTTAGATAGTAAACATATCTTCCAAGTTTCAAGTAAATATCTTCAGATATAAGCGAGGTATAGCCAAGGTTAAAGTTTGTCACGTCAACAACCATGCCGCCAATGCCTACAAATCCAATGACACAAGTGTGATGACACTACCTCGACTTTTTGTTCCAAAACAGTCAAGCTAAAAAGCTGCATACCTGTAACATAATTACACTACTTTGAGTTACTTCCCTTAAAATGCATTGTCCTTTGATAGAGAACACATATTCTGAGTTTAAAGTAAATATTTTCAAACTTCAGATTTTTTTGCAAAAAAGATTTTGCACAATAACAATGCCAATGCAATAGCAATACCTTGGGTTTTCCCTGCAAACAGCTGGTCTAATCTAATGAAAGATTCAAAAGTGAAAGCAAGTTTATTCCATTTCAGTAATATACAGTCACGAAAAGCTAAATAGGGATTTAATTCTTATTCATATTCAAATGTGCACAGCAATTGGATGTCAATAGTGTGCAACATGAAAGTTAAACCAATGCATCACTTGAAAGAAAACTTTCCAAACAGATGAAACTACAACTGTCACGAGCTGACATATACCCCCACTGACACCTTGTGAATGGAACATCACTAAAAATCAAGTCAGACTTTTCCTAGGTTTGTTCTAATGGAGTATGGATTATGGAGTTTCGATTTCTAAAACTATCTATACCTTAAAAGTAATACCCTGGACATAATCCTTTAAAGTATAACTAAGAAAACAAGATGTGTTTGTGAAACACTAATACCCCCGAAATAGCTAATTTTAAGAAGTGTGACCTTCATAAATGACATTGACAGATGACCTTGAACTTGTCACCAGCAGATGCATAACAATGAGATACACCTACATACCAAATATGAACCTTGCATCTTGCAAAGCCTTGAAGTAATGGGGAATATTAAGTTCTTTAGTTAAGTTTTGATAGGATTTTTTTTAAGATAATGGGGTTTAAAATTTTGACCTTGACCTTGGACATATAACCCTCATTAGATGCATATTGAGGTATACCTAAATACCAAATATCATCTTTGTTTCTTGAATAGCCTTGAAGTAAGTGGACTCCCCGCGGGGTCCTGGGGGTTTTTTAGTTTATAGAATAGGACCTCGGCCTTTCTCTATGGCATGTCGTAGAAGGCGACTAAAATTAGAGACAAACGGCTGCTTTCCTCGTAATTCGTAGGATTGCAGCAGGCTGGGTAGTTCTTATTCCAAATCCTATATATTTTTTTTTTCTTGATGTAAATAGGGTTTGGAATGGGAATCACTTGGCCTGTGGGACCCCGTGTGGTTTAATCGGGGGTATAAGAATAAACCACTGCAGTCCCGCGATCGTCACATCTGCCATTTCATCTGGTGGAACAAAAGTGACAGCATGCATGTCGTAAAAGGCGACAAAAGGGGCATCATTTTGTGTTTCATCCATTCCTCATTTATCATGTTTGTCTTATGTTGTTGTACATGTATGTTATTTTCATCTCGCATTATTGTTTACTAAGTAAGTGCGCCCAATATGACCTAAGTTGTCGACGGGCCATAAAACACTATTCATTCATTGAAGTAAGTGGAAATGTTAAGTTTTTCTGCTAAGTTTTGCCGACAGAGGGAAAGACAGATAGACAATGGTAAAACAATATGCCCCAATCGCTTGATGCAGGGGCATAAAAAATGTTAAAAATATATAATCATCATGTATAAGACATCCACAAAGGTGTTTTCCATCAAGGTATATAGATTACAATCCGTTAGAAGGCAGTGCTTAACAAAGCTTTATCCCACTGCCATCATGATGTACACAAAAAAATGAAAAATGTTGGATTACTGTCACTCTCTATATATCCAAAGCAGGGATTTTTACTTCAAAACTAGTTCTTGGCCGGTTAACTAAATATTGACAGTTGACTGTTTGAATGATTAGGTGGATTACTGTCACTGTCTATATTTGATGGATGGATTTCTGCCCTAAAACTGGTTGTAGGCTGGTTGACTGTTGACTGTTGGGACGTTTGAATGAATTACTGTCACTGTCTATATCCAACGCAGGGATGTCTGCTTCAAGACTAGTTGTTGGCTGGTTGACTGTTAACAGCTGAATATTGGAATGTTTGGCTACTGCTGAAATTGGATGAATGGATCTCTACATGAAGACTAGTTGTTGGTTGGGTGACTGTTGACAGCTGTCTGTTGGAACTTTCTGAAGCTGCTGTTGACATACTTCTTTCAACAGGTGACAGAACATCTTGGACCTCTGGAAAAAGTCAGGAGTTTTTTTATTAACCCATTACCACACAATCCCTACTTTTGACGTCCCTGAGAAAGAAGCCTTTAGAAAACATTGTGAGAAAAGGAGAAAATGCCGGTAACCAGCATTTTCTCCTTTTCCCACAATGTTTTCTACTCTTCACAAAACAAATTTCAAATTTTCAGTCACTTTTATTTTTCCATCTGCAAATGCTTGAAATATGAACTAAAATATGCTCTAAAATATTGTTGTTTGGTAACAGGTTAATAATACTCTCGATGCATGCTGAATCTCTTCCAAATTTGGTTTGAAAGCTTTGATTATTACTTGGTCAGGGTTCAATCTAGAATATAAAATTTGGTGGGACATTTGGGCCCTTCAGTGATCTCTGTAAAATCTGTCATCCCACAGCATAGGGCTAATTTTGATCATAGAGTGATAACTTGAATGAAGTATTTTGGTAGAGGACTATAAGGCAATGCTACATTCATAATTTGAAAGCTCTAGGCCTAATGGTTTGAGAGGAGAAGATTTTTAAAGATTTCCTTCTTTACCTACCAATGCAGGATCCCACAGCATAGTGCTAATTTTGATTGTAGAGTAATTATTTTAAGCATTTTGATAGAGGACCATGAGTATAAATTATGCTATATTGCAAAACTTGGAAGATCTAGGCCTTCTGATTTTTAAAAGATTTCCTTCTTTTTCTCTACATAAAATACAGGATCCCGCAACATTTGGCTAAATTTCATTATAGAGTCATTATACTCTATATATATAGATATATTTTGGTAAAGGACCATAAGGCAACGCTAGATGCCATATACCTGTGCCTAAAGGCAACGGAAAAGAAGAGCTGTCATTGACGGTTAATGTTCCCCGAACCAGTACTTGTCACAAAATGTATGACATAATTTGAAATCCTCAGCTGTTTTCCTACATAAGATCTATTTGTGCACAGAAAATTAAGTGAAAAGTCAAACGTAAGATAAAACATAAAAAAATGTCATTAAATCCCCTTATCCCATAACACTGTTTTCATTAATGAAATATAAAGAGTATATGGTCAGGAGCTTTTGATGAATAAGTTAAAAGTGAAAGTTCATGAAAATATGACGAAAAATTTAGAAGATATTAGAGAAAAACAAATTTAAACATGGAGCCCCCTTTTCCCACAACACATTCTTAATTCTTTACCACACAATCCCGACTTTTAACAACCCTGAGAAAGAAGCATTTTGAAAACATTGTGGGAAAAGGAGAAAATGCTGCTAACCAGCATTTTCTCCTTTTCCCAGAATGTTTTCTACCCAGCTGGAAACAAATTTCGCTTTTTGAGTTTCATTTATTTTGTCATCTGCAAATGCTTTCAATTTGGACAGGTCTAAAATTTGGTTGTTTGGTAAAGAGTTTAATTGAGAATCAAGTGTAAACTACTCTTTCTCTCAAAGCAATCTATCTGTCTATAAAATTTCAAGTAAATGGCTTCAGCTTTTCCAGAGATATTTTCCTTATAGGAATAAATTCTTCAAAAAATCAAAGGGGGATAATTTCCCTAAAAACTTTGATAGAGTTTTGGTTCTTGTTGAATAGCTATCTGTGTATCAAATTTGAGACTAATGGCTGTAATGCTTTTGAAGTAATTGCCATCACAAACTTTCATCAACCCCCCCCCCCAAAAAAAAAGAAGCATAAAGCTATAATACATTAAGTCCCCTCTTCCCGTAATACACTTTTGTGTAAATGAACTACAAATAGTGCATGGTCTGGGGCTTTTGATGAGCAACTTAAATATGAAATTTCATAAAATTCTGACCAGTAATTTAGGAGATACTAGAGAAAAACTAATTTTTACATTAAGTCCCTTTTTTCCACAACACAGCCTCAAATTGAGAAACAAGGAAAATGGTATCTGGGAAATGTTCCAAGAATTTGATATATGAAGTTACATCCAATTTAGTCAAGGGGTTGTGGAGAAATGGCTTCGGACAGACAGACGTATGGATGGACGGACAAACAGACGCACAGCATGGCAACTATACTCACCGAAATTTTTTCAGCCAGCATAACAAAAAGTACCATATAAGTTGGACAACATTGTGAGAAAAGGAGGAATCGGTTACCAGCAATTTCTCTATTTAACATGTTTTCCTAAATATCATCATTAAATGGCATCAAAAAGGCCACTCTGTTCTCAAAGAATACCAAAGTAGTCCCCTACTCCTTTTTTCAACAAGAACTGTGGGCAAAGCGTACAAATACATAACCCCTCCCCCATACACACACACTTTAAGAAAGTGCTATGAGAGAAGGGAACAGTTTCTAAAACAAAGTTCATTTATTACCTTGACCGGTGCAAGTTGGATGTATATGACCCAAAAACAATGAGGCACTTCCTTGGGTCATAGGCAACATTAATATAAAGTTCAATGGCCATAGGTCAAATGGCTTTTGAGTTAGAGCCCAAAAATAGTTTTCAAGCTAAGTTCACCTGTTACCTTGACCTTTGACAAATGAGACCGTTATTTATAGGGCACCTCACGGGCAACAATTTGTAAAGTTTCATGATCCTAGGTCAAAATTTAATGGATTTTGAGTTAGAGCATGGAAAGGAAAAGTCTACAGAAGGACAGGTGGATGGACAAACAGACATTGTGAAATCAGTATACCTCCTCCACTTTGTATTTGGGTTGAATAGTAACTATTTACTATTAGTAAGGATCAATCATGTCAATGTTAAAATACTTGCCCTTTTCGCACCACCAAAGGTTGTTTTCATCTCCATAATCAAAAGAACGTGATGCAAACTCAAGAAGTCTTGGTTTGTACTTGAATGTAAAGTTTCATTTTAGAATTACATGATGGTTGTCCTTCTTTGGCATCATTTACGTACTGTGCTAGCCATCCTTTTGAGTAAGTGGCATCAATGCTGAAAAATAAGAAATTAAGAAAGAATTATGTCTTACAATCATTGAAGCATTTTTTTTTAAGTCCTCCTGATAAAGGAAAAGCACTTGGTGACAGAATATGCTTCCTGAACAAGTGCTTGTCACAAAAAGTTTAACATAAATCCAGTGAGGTACTACGGTGAGTGTATTAACTGTTAACAGTTCATTTTTTTCATTCAAACATGATCTCCCTTTGAGGAAAGTTTCATGTCAAATTTTTTTGTGTGCTATACATGTTCAAAGCATGTTCCATCAGTGTGTGTGTGTTTCAAATTGGTGGCTTGCATGCTTAAGAAGATAAGGCCTGGAAAACAATTATCATAACCAAGAGCCGTCAGAGAGAGATTATGCTCCTGAACAAGTTCTTGTCACATATAGTATGACATACATTGACTGAGGTACTGACAGCCAGAGATATCATTCTAAAATATTATTTTTATTCCAACATATTTAAAACTAGAATGATTATCCAAGGACAACTGGTGTCAAGCCCACAAATAGTTGAACTTCATGTGTGACTTGACTTTTGACCTACCTGAACAAATGTTTCAAATGGCAATCTACTCATGATGGAGAACAATTGTGTAAATTTCTAC
This sequence comes from Tridacna crocea, assembly GCA_943736015.1. Lineage (NCBI taxonomy): Eukaryota > Metazoa > Mollusca > Bivalvia > Cardiida > Cardiidae > Tridacna > Tridacna crocea. The sequence goes on from OX031061.1 coordinate 51,228,415, forward strand.
TGAAATCTATCCATAAATGTAGGAGTTATGGTCCCTACAAAACTTTAACCTTTAGCTGTGACCTTGATCTTCAACCTATGGAACAAATGGTTCCAATGGTACATCTACTCATGATGGAGATCAATTGTGCCCATTTTTTTTAAAATCCATCCATAAATGTAGTAGTTATGGTCAGGACAAATTCGGACAAACAGGCATACACATAAACTAACACACATACACTAAACTGTCATTGTGTCAACTTGTCTTGCTCAATGTAAGTGGGCTCTACAAAAACCGGGTAAAAGTCATCTGCACAATATCATAAGGAGTTTGTATGTGAAGTTTCATCCAATTGGGTCAAAGGGTTGTGGAGAAATTCCTTCGGACAGACGGATGGAAAGAAGGATGGACGGACAGACCAAGCAGTGGCTATATGCTTGCCCTTCAGAGAGCATAATAACAGATACTAAGTGTAACGTTACCATAAAAGAATGTTGGCTGAGCCGCGTTTGAACTTACGACCCTAGGATTGAGGGCACCATATTTTACCAAGTGATCTAAGTGGGCTTGGCTCATCAATGATCTAGTAATGAATATTGTTATGAAACTTAATGACTGGGCTGGTGCCACTCCTTATTCCATGCAAATTTGGAGAAGATTGAGCCCAAGCAGTGACTCCTAAAGTGTAAAAAGAAATTGTCATTTTTCCCTTTTCTATCATGTTTTCATATTTAATGATCCATTTTCAATAAGGTCCATCCTCATGACCATGCAAACATTTTGGGCAAGTTATAAAAAAGACAGCCAAAATTGTTATCTCTACAGTGTAGACAATGGCATTGTCTTCACGGCCCTTTTCCTCATGATTTCATATGGAATGACCCCCATTTTTAAGAGACTTCAACCTGATGATCTGACAAGTATTAAGTCAATAGTGTGATCTCTAGAATGAAACAAAGAAACTGTCAATAATATCACACCTTTTTGTGTGATTTCAAATGAATGCCATCACTATCAATTAGCGTTCATCCTCATAACTTGACAAACATTTTGACCAAGTTTCAAAAGGATTGGGCTAATAATGTTGCTGCAAACATTCAAGAATCACAAAAGCTCACCATTACCATGTTTTGCTCAGGTGATCAGGTGAGCTAAAAAGTGCATTTAGTCACCAGACTGCAAAGTGTCAAATATAATTATTGGTGACAACACTGTAGCAGCCTATGCAAAGGCTCTAGCAACATGTAAGGTGTGTTCTTTACATCGAGATTTCCTCAGAATTTTTAAAATTTTCATTCAGAATATCTTGCGCATGATCATTATAGAATTTCTTCTAAATCACACAAGCCAACATTCTTTTGACATTTGACAAAAGTCATTGTGAAATGTGTAATTTGTCTCTCACAAATAGGCGAACAATAAGTATTGCGTCTTAGTGGGGTGAGCAGCTGGTGGCTCAGATTGAATGTTGTGATTGTACTGGTGTGAGAAACGACAGAAAGCCATCGTTAGGTACACCAGCACCAGCACTGAAATACTGTTGAAAGTGCCGATAAACCCCATACAATCAATCTGAATCACACAAAATATGGCAAATGAATCTTTAGAAATCTTAAACATCTTGATCTAAGGAACACATCTGACTTTTTCTCAGAAAAAAGCTAAACAGGTTGATTGAGGTTGACTTTATAATATGACATACCTCATATGAAAGTTCATCTATGCAATATGGTTTGACAAAAGATTTCTGAAATTTTAACTATAATTATACAAGCCTTCAACCATTTTATCCCCTTTTGTTAAAAACAGAAAGAACTATAACTGTCAATTTGCTGTTTAATGATAGTTGCTGCTAACAAATTTGAACAATAATATATGTGTGTTGCATAAAAACAGCAAAATTTGTTTCTGTAATAATTTTACTTAATATCCTTAATCTGCAAAATTGACACATACCAAGGGTATGATAAGTCAATCAAACTTTCAAAAGTATAATCTACAAACACTGGCTTTTTGTTTTGTGCACAATATTTAGGTTTCTTAGGATGAACATTTAATTTCAATTAGAATGGTTGTCCAAGGACAAAAGGTGTTCAGCCTACAAAGATTTTTTTTTATTTATATTGGACACTTTGAACTTCAAGTTTGACCTTGACCTTTGACCTATCTGATCAAATGTTTCAAAGGGCTCTTCTACTCATGATGGAGAATAATTGTACAAATTCATATTGAAATCTATCCATAAATGTAGAAGTTATGGTCCTGACAAAACTTTGACCTTCAGCTGTGACCCTGACCCTACCTAAACAAATGTTTCAGATGGCACATCTACTCATGATGGGGAACAATTGTGCAAAACAATTGTGCCAAGTTATCTCGAAATCCGTCTACACTTGTAGAAGTTATGGACTGCACAAATTCGGAAGGACACACATACTAACTTAACACTAATGCACATACACTGAACTGTCGAGCCCGTGTGTTCTTGAGTAAACAGGTAACGAGTTGTGTTCATTTAACAACTTTTGAGTTGGGGATTTGAATGTAATAGGTCTGCCATTTTTACCAGTATTTTGTATGGCAATCAGCGGTATTCAAATCGCAAAACAGTATTTTTCATAATGTGACCAGGTCAGACGTTGGATTTACATCAACAGCTAGCTAGAAGTTACATTTTTCCTGCTGAATAGCCATGCAGTAAGTTCTTTGATGAATCTTGGCTGTCTAGGCCTCTATCAAAGCACTGTATCCAACATTTCGCAAAGTTGCTTGATTCAAGACATATGGACTGAAAATATGGACCATAACATTATGGTTACCTTAATCACAGGAATCTGACATTCTATAACCAAAACAAATGATAAAATATGGAAAAAAAATCCCTCCCTATATAATATAAACATAAGGAGTGCAACGTCTCGATTGCTGGCGCGAGCACCCGACAGCCTTTCCCAACCAAAATCACCCACGAAACAAACACTGATCATAATCTCCTTCAGCCTAGCGATAGACAAGACATTAATGTACCTGCGTCATCCGACGATACCTCAGTAGACACCTTTCAACCGGAGATATCTGTCATGTTTTACAGCTCTATCAGGACATTTTGATTTATCCGAGTGGCCATTCGCTGACGTCACAAGAAATGCAAGGAAGCATATTTTTGTATTACTTATTGCTATTATTTTTTTCGATTTTAAGACATTTATGGACATCAAATGATTCTAAAGATTCTAGAAAAATCTGTAGTATCATGTGATAAAATTATTGGAGGGGCCTGCCCCCCCCCCCCCCCCCCACACACACACACACCCCTGTACATATCAAATATCTATCCTCTAAGCCTTCTGATTTCTAGAGCAAAGGAATTATTTTCAAACAAACTAAATCTGGGACCTAGAACCTTTTACCTATGTGACCCAAAACTTTGATGGCACCTACTAGAATCATGGTCAACGGTTGTATGAAGTTTCATGTTCCTACTGCCTTAGAGCAATAATTAGGCCAAAATAACAAATTTCCAGAGGAGATAATTCTTGAACCGATTGCAGTGAGTCACAAAAGTTTGATATATGTACATCTTCTACATGTATTTACTATGTAGACTGTGTCCTCAGAAAACAAAAATGAGAGTTACAGTTGCATGCACTCTCTGGACAATGTCCTCACAAAACAAGATAGAGAGATAATGACAATTTCAATGTAGACTGTGTCCTCACAAAACAAAAATGAGAGTTACAGTTGCATGCACTCTCTGGACAATGTCCTCACAAAACAGAATAGAGAGATAAATGTATTTACTTTGTAGACTGTGTCCTCACAAAACAAAACGGAGAGTTACAGTTGCATGCACTCTCTGGACAATGTCCTCACAAAACAAGATAGAGAGATAATCACAATTTCAATGTAGACTGTCCTCACAATACAGAAAAGTGAGTTACAATTGCATGACATACATGTATATCCACATTTTTATAAAACAGAATAGAAAGACAAAATTTACAATTACTAAATTGTAGATTGTGTCCTTACTAAAAAGAAAAGAATATAATGATACATTTTCCATTTAACCCATTACCACACAATCCCTACTTTTGACACCCCTGAAAAAGAAGCCTTTTGAAAACATTGTGGGAAAAGGAGAAAATGCTGGTAACCAGCATTTTCTCCTTTTCACACAATGTTTTCTAACCTTCCCAACACAAATTTCAAATTTTCAGTCACTTACATTTTGTTGTCTGCAAATGCTTTCGATTTGGGCAAGTCTAACATTTTGTCGTTTGGTAACGAGTTAAGACTTTATCGTTTCTGTCAAGTTAAAAAGATATAAACTTTATCTGTTTTATATTAAAATTATAATAAATAATATGCTTAATCAATCCTATCATTGCTTCATTGAAAAAGACATTGTATTTTCTTTAATTAGAATGAAATGGTCTTATGGTCTTTTTCTCAGTAGAATGTTCATATTTAACCCATTACCACACAATCCCTACTTTTGACGCCCCTGAGAAAGAAGCCTTTAGAAAACATTGTGAGAAAAGGAGAAAATGCTGGTAACCAGCATTTTCTCCTTTTCCCACTCTGTTTTCTACCCTTCACAAAACAAATTTCAAATTTTCAGTCACTTTTATTTTGTCATTTGCAAACGCTTTCCATTTGGACAAGCCTTAAATATTGTCGTTTGGTAATGAGTTAACAAGAAATAATCTCTCAAAATGATGTTCTTTTGACAGAAAAAAATCTTGGGATCACCATGTTTTAGACTTGATTAAAATAAGATCAAGAATACCATTCTTACCATATTTGAAAAGATTTTGTAGCTGACTAGCTGTTCCTCAAAATTAAATTTGATTGCCTTACATGGTGTATTGAATATCTTTACCCACATCAGTTTATAATCAGAGCTGAATTATGTGGGCTGCCAATTTTCTCAGTTTGGCCTCCAGTGACCCTTTTGAACACTACATGTTTGTGTAAAAACCGAGTATTCCTGGGTCAAGGTAAGATATAGAAAAAAATGAAAAAGTCACACAGATACAATTAAAAAACTTAATCTTATTGCCAACCAGTTTCGCTTTGCTCGTCAGGGCAATAGATACAATTGTATGTACATGTATAATATATGTTATATAGAACAAAAAATCCAAATATATACCCAAACAAGAATTATATGAATAAAGTCAAATGACACTAGAAATTATTATTGTTTGATGTCTGGACCTGTTTTGTGAAACCAGTCATACCCCAAAAAATAACAACAATTCAAGCCTTGTTTCTTTGTTTTAACCCATTACCACTCAATCCCTACTTTCGACGCCCCTGAGAAAGAAGCCTTTTGAAAACACTGTGGGAAAAGGAGAAAATGCTGGTAACCAGCAGTTTCTTCTTTTCCCACAGTGTTTTTTACCCTTTCTAGAACAAATTTCTATTTTTCAGTCACCTTTATTTTGTCGTCTGCAAATGCTTTCAATTTGGACCAGTCCAAAATTGTCTTGTGTGGTAATGAGTTAATATATAAAGTGGTTTTAAAGAAGAATCTTTGAACAAAGGCATTTCCTGACTGCATATTTTAAATAACACCAACCCATAATAAAGGTTGGTTGGTTGTGTTGGGGTTTAATGCCACTTTAACAGCTAAGGTCATATCATGGCAGTCGGTGATGCACATGTGTCTTCTGGCTTTCTCATACCAGTACTAACACTACTTTCTTTCCTAAGTCACTACTTTTCTCGCATGCTTCAGCATAGGTGAGACGCGAAAATACGCCAGAAGAAGGTTCGCCTCAACTGGGTATCGAGCTCACAACCACCAGGACATGAGTCCGACATGCTCACCAGTGTCACCACTCAGCCACATAATAAAGGCTATTTTTTAATTTGATCTAATTTTCTCAAGAAACTAACTTCAAACTTGTAATTGAAAGCTCTTGTAAAAGAGACAACATGCTGCTGGCCTTATTTATCTTGTTGAAATATATTTTTACTAAATTTAAGATCCCTTCAAACAAAACTCTTCTGTTTCCTAAGCTCTTTATCATTAATGAAATTTAGTTTTTTAGGTTTTTAGGTTTGTAATATATGACTTGACATTTGTCAACATTGAATTTAAGATCTCAATCGTTGTGCATGTAAAAAATTAATCTTGATTTTTTGTAGGATTTGAGAGTATACTTACTTAGTATATAATGTTTGATACTTCACCAAAACCCCTGAATTTGAGGTTATTCTATTAGTCTGATCGTTAATATCTCAAATAAAAAGAGGACTATTATTGTCCATAATCACCCATCTTAGTTGGCTGAGGTCGTAGTGCAGTTGGCAGGGCAGTGGACTGCGAATCATGGGGTCACGGGTTTGATCCCCTAGCCAGGCCAACATTCTTTCCAACATTCTTTCCAACATTTGACATAGTCATTTGTCTCTCACCAATGGGTGAATAATTGCCCAACTGGGATGAGCAGGAGGCTCGGATAGGATGTTGTGGTAGTACTGGTTTGAGAAATACCAGGAATCCATGGGTAGGTGCTGTAGCCCATATGACTTAAATCATGTTGAAAGCTGCATTTAACCCCATACAATCAATCAAACCAACCTGAATCTCCTTGTGCATAAAAGCACCAAATAGGACCCAAGAGGCATTATTCTAACAACTGTTATAAGCGGTCATCAGGTGATGCAACATGCAACATTCAAATATGAAACTGGGTGGTGCAATCATCTTCGCAAACCAAGGCCGATGATTCACTAAGTTACTCTACCCTTGGTGGCTCGAGCTTGATTTTTACGTTCACCCGATACACTTTTTCATTGGATGCAGCCAGCTCTAGCTGCAACGAATGAAACCGCTCATAGCATTTAATCTTTGACAAAAATAGAACAAGGTATCTACCTTTCGAATAAAAGGTAAAACATGGAAACCCATGTGGATGTCTACTTATCGCTTCATGTGTATTCGTAAGCGGTTTGTAAAACGATTTTGTTTTTAGAAACATGATGTAGCTCTTAGGGGAGTCATAACCAGCATCCAATAGAGGGCGCATGATCGCAGGAATCTTGAAATCGGGCTCAATCAGCCAAGGTAGTGATCGTAAACTTGGCTCGCAAAGATGTGGTGCAATATGCAAAAGTGTAAATCTCTAGGCCTTTATTTGTCATAGGTTGTTTGAAGATATTACCTTTATTTCAGCCTTTCTGTTACCATGACAACCAGAGATTTTGACAGAATTTAGAATTTTTTATTTTCATTACATGTATTGTTTTTTTATAACTTTGCTGAAGCTTCACCAAACGAACATCCCTGTCAAATTTCAGCTTGATTTGCTCACTGGTTAAGGAGGAGAAAATTTTGAAAGAAAACATAGACAGACAGATGGACAGACAACAGACGATGACTGATCACAATAGCTCACCTTGCACATAACTCTGCACTTCATGCTCAAGTGAGTTAAAATGGACTGGTCCATTTACACTTCCCTGCAGGCACTAATTTTAACATAAATCATACTCAGTAGAGTACTTAATTGACAAGGAGGCATTCAAATTATTAATAATTCCTCAAAATCCTTTTAAAAAGCTAACAATCATAAATGGCATGCAAAAGGCACCCAACAGAACCTCTTCTACGCTTTTAAAAGCTGGACATCATACCATGGCCTAACAAGTTCATATGTCTGTGTCGTTTTTAAAACTATTTTTGTTTCTGTTGTTTGAAGTATTTATATGTCTTCAGTGCATTAAACATTTTGTTTAACAATCTGGTCCACCCAATTTCCATGCACATAAGCATTTTAACGGTTACCTTATCTACTAGGAAAATCGAGTAATTTATGTGTAAATGCTCTCAAATGTTATCTAAGTATCTCACATAATAATAATAACACCAGTATTTGTAGATTCTATCTGAACTTGGTTAATTTCTATGTTCTTTTTATCCACTGGGCGCTTGCACACTGAGTTTTAACCATTTACAACACATTTGATTGGCTGAAAGCATTCATAGACTGGGAACATCATATCAGACTGGGAACATTTGTTTCATGAAAAAGCCTCTCATAATTATTAGATATAGGATCAAACGAAAAAAGTGTCAAAGGGTCGATACAAGGGTGCGTAGATCTTGTTCAATACTTTCTACTTTGATGAGATAATTTATAAATTCAACTAAAATGAATCCAGTTTTTATGAATTTTGTCTTTAATCAAGTATCATTGAGTGTTCAAATTCTGTGAGTATCCTTGAACTGGTCACACGGTATTTCAGGTTGTGATGCTTGCCAAATATTTAAATGTGTTTTTGCAACTGAATATCACCACAATTCAAGCTTAAAAAAATAACAAGTTGCCAGGGTTACTGGAAACGGAGGCCGTTTTTCTTATTTCCAAATAGCGTCCTAAATCCAAAAATATTGTGGCCAATTACCATATATGCAGGACAATAAGACACATTTTTTCCCTAGAATTTTCAGCTTGAAACACCTAGGGGAGCTTCTTATAAGTGCATAATCAAAGGACTTTGTGAAATGTGAAATTCCATCTGAAGAATGTACTAACCAGCCAATCAGTAGGAATGAAAAAAAAAAACCTCAAGAATGAGTAACGCTTATGTAAAGCCATAAGTGACTAAGTAAAAGTTGTTATTATCACCTATTGTGAAGAAATAAAAGTTTAGAACACTCAGTTTTTGTTCTTTACTTGTAAGTTTAGATTGAAAGGACAGGTATTTGACTCTAATTCATTACTCTTACTGTTTCAGTTTTAGTCAATCTAAATACGGCCCACTAGTTCACTGTAATATAGATAACCGTATGGTCTACTGATTGACCCTTTTTACAATTCTAAAATTCAAAGATGAATCAGTACACTTTTCAAAATCAAATGCATTCAGAAAATTGATCAGTTTTGGCATTGTGACGACTTAGAATGATGTAAAAAAACAAGTAACCAAACTGGGGTAAAGATTTCCAAAGCGCAATCAGGGCTGAAAAATAGTGATAGAAATAGCTGGGCCCTTACAACAGGAGGGTACGAAGTATACTTGGGCATGTCCAAATTGACCACTGTCCCACCCCACACACACCCCCAAAAAATCCCTCACTGAGTACCATTTCAATTTACTTTTGCTCTTAGTGCCTTCAGTTGAAGACATATATACGTCAGGCACATAGGAAGCATTTACAATTAGCACTGTTATGATGACCAAAACAAAATTTGCAATTTCACATATTTCTTTTGTGTGTGTTAGTCAGAGTTGAACAGTTGCATTGTGGGACGAAACCCACGACCAACTTTCAATTTGATGTTCAACGAACCAACCCTATCTTTGTTCTTATACTTTCTATCTACCTTTAATTATGTAGCTCTGTTCTATTTTCTCCCAGTGTTTTCTGTTTCAAATTTGATGACAACCAAGGTTTAAATATGCATTTTTCGTAAGCTTTTAGCAAAAAGTGCAGACGTTATATTCATAGATTTTAACTGGCTTCACCACTGGCAACTATTACTGATGTCAGGTAAACTGGGAACCAGGGAAAACTGTTGATATTACAATGACTTAAATAAGTCAATGTCATAGCGTTCTCACACGACCGGTGTACCGAAAAATCTCAAAGTAGTTCACTTTCACACAAAGATAATCCTAAACAAACAGACTCAAATTTTCATTAGAATTATTACTCTTAATTCAACCCAATTAGTCATTCTGAATTTATTTCTGGGCATCAGACTTTTTACCATGAAGACTGGGCAGGTCTGACCTCCATTTTGACAGGTCCATCGGACCCTCGCCTTGTTTTTTTCCCCCGGTCCGATCTCCATTTCAGTAGGTTAGGGCTCCGTATCGGTCAGTTTGATCGATACAATATTTGTATCGATACAAAATGATGGATATTCGATATATCATATGATATTTCAATTTTCAATAAAAGAAAGAAAAAAATGCGAAAATTGTGTTTGTTCTTTTTTCAGCATACCTGAAAAACAAAATACCGCAAACTTAACACTTCTAGATTGCATTGAAATTTCATAATTATTTAGGCCCAAATTAATATGAATTATAACTAGATCTACATTTACTACTCATTAAAAAGCTGAAAAGACAGTCTAAGAGGACTCTGATCAGACAATGTCAAGGAGACATTTTGTTGTGTCATGGGTTTCCGTGTTTTTTTTTTCACCGAACAATTTTTCATGCGTGTTAATTTCTGGATAGGTATGTTCGCATGATTCGACATAGATTTCTCAATAAGGATTAGAACTACATGTAGCATCAAAACCTGTTATTTTACTCACGATAAACAGATAATGGCCTTTTTTGTCCATGTTTTTTCTTACGTGAGGTCTTGCGTGTGATTAACATTTGTAATGCAAATTTCAAGTATATAAAATGATTTACACAATAATTTACGCGAGTCAGAAAACTGATTTCAGATAAACTAACGGAAAAAGAGATTTGATTTTCGAACCACATTTTTCGGCAATATTAAAAGATCGACCAAATAAAATCTTAGGAAGGTTGAAAGGTCACGGCTTCAATTATTTCCATCGCTACCTCTCGATCACATCACGAGATGTTCATTACCTTTCTTTAATCAACTATATTGACCAATTATCAGCATAAATCTGTCTGCAATCTGCTGATTGATGCATAATTTGCAGATTTCAAACAACATGACGGGGGAACGAGAATAGGGGTATTAGCTAATTGTCATCCATTGTGTAATGGGTACAGGGCGAGTAATAAAGAATGACGCATTTCGATTGGTTTTAAGCTTCCCAGGTAGCCACACCTACCTCTACTACTCGACTTTAGAGATTACCTAAAGTAAACTCGTAATGAATTTCGCCGTTAAAAACAACTAAATTGGGTATTTATATGCTTTACTTTTATTTTCTTTTGATGATCGATATTTTGTTCGATACAGAAACGTTCGATCCGATATATCTATTGAATGTAAAATACCGGTTTTCGATATATATCAAGTACCGGTACAGAGCCCTACAGTAGGTCCCGGACCTCGGACCAGCGCTTTTTCTTCAGCACTGGCAATTCAGATCTAAAAAGAAATTATAAAGCATTTATTAGTTGATAGTCGAGGTAAGGGTTGTGACTGCAGTGTGTATTTTCCAACACAGTACACACCCACTTTTAAATGATTTACAGCAAGATGTTAAACTTTTACAGATTAAACTTGTTGTCCGCGCATGTCATATTTTTTGAAGATTCGACTGTCTTATATGACGCATCACTAGCCCAGAAAGCGGGCTGACTGTAATATTACGCTTAAAGTAGCAATGTTGAAAATAATTTTTATCAATACATTTGAGGAGAAATGAGACCTGCTTTAGCTTCAGATTTCTCTAAACTGCTGATAATAGCTGAGTAAATTGCATGAGGTAGGGTTTTATTGATTAACCTTTATTCAAATTTTAAATTCAAAGTAACGGTTGTCTCGTAGGAAAGTGATTCGGTTCAGTACCCACTACCCAGGATGCCCATATTAGATAAATGAATATTTATAGAATGCCATCTAGTGGGAGATAATGAGGTTAAACTATCCAGGACAGCAATCGATGAATTAGTGCAGGTTACAGCAGACTTTATTTAACACTTTTCCAAACAACATCAGAGTTCCCGATCACGCAAAGTCGTGCGTGAAACACGTATAAATGAAATAAAACACATACAAAATTGCAAACCTATACGTGAAATCACGCACAAAAAATTAAAGAAGAAGATCGAACAAAAATCAAGCAGGAAACGCTTGCATAGAACGGCTCACGTAAGTGCGATTTTCGGAAAATATAAATCATCAGAAATATTTTGGATTTCCAGCTTTCTATTTTTAGAACATTTACATGGTCGGCGTACTCGGTTTTATCATCGCGATCAATTATATTGCAGACTGGGACCCGTTTGTTTCCAAAAAAGTCCTGAATTCAGCTCCCCTCTGTTTAACACAGTCGGTAAAAAGCCTTTTGTCGACGTCAACGTCTTTCGTCTGTAAACCCACATATTGGGAATAGCTCGGAAATAAACTGTAGACGCTTTCAGGTTTCAGAATTCGGGTTGCCGTAAGCAAGCAAGGTACACTAGATCTAGTTGTAGAACCATTCAAAATCTAGTAAAGAGAGTTCATTTATTGCAGAAATACTTGTCCATAGTTAAATGGACACGAAAAAATGATCGGTCCAAAAAACGCGGAAACCCATGACACAACAAAATGCTCCTTTTTACATTGTCCGATCACAGTCACTTCATACTGTTTTTTCAGCTTTTAATGGTTGTAAGCTGTAAATTTCCACAGATATCTGGGTATAACAAACTTTTTTGGTGCAAATCATTAGTAAGGATTGCTTTGAGAATCATTATTGTCATACCCTCAGATATGAAATCTAGCTGCCCCCCTTCCGGGTTTACAACTCAAGGGGTAAGTGTACCCCAGAAATAAAAAGCTAGTAGGAACACTGCATATTGAATACAGCAGTTTTCAGTGCATATTGAATACAGCAGTTTTCAGTCAGAATTCGACAATGATTAATGTAGATAAGGCATGTGGAAAGATGAGCATATAAACTACTAGTTTGCCAAACAATTCTTTAAGTGTCAATTACATTTAAAAATGTTCATTTACATACTAGATCTATATGATTGTTCTGCACTGGATCGAAAATGAGGCATTAAGTAAACAATTTAGAATTGAGGGCATACTAGTTTCACTCTGAATTTGTACCCCCATTTTTTTTTCTTATACCCCCATTTTTCAATTGTAGGGGGTACAAAAAAACCCCAAATAAAATTTTCAGTGGGAACACTGCAACATAATTATCTTAGACTGGTCCAAACTGAAGGATTTGCAGACAAAAAAATTAACTTGGTTCTAAGATTAAAACTTGCTGTTGGAGGGCAGAACACATTGTAGGAAAAGGGAAAATGCTGGTTACCATCATTTCAGCTTTTCCCACAGTGTTTTCAGTGGCTTTTTTCTCACCGTCAAGAAAACTCGAGATTGTCTGGTAAAGAGTAACACAGCCTAGAGTTACCGGAAGATGATTGCTTATTATATAATTTAGATTTGATTGCTTATTATATAATTTAGATTTGATTAGCAAGCATTACAATCTAATTCTCTTTTGTGATGACTCATCATTTATGGCCAGAAAGTATCCTTGCAATATGATTCGACTATTTAACCTTTAACCAAATAATTCATCAGCGATGTAGGAAGGATTTCAAGATTGGGGGGGCTAACTTCGAAATACTGAGGTTTTTTGCGTGGTAGTTTCATTGCGCTAAGAACTCGTATTTTAGTTACTATGATTTTCAAAATTATTGGGGGGGCTGAGCCCCCCCAGCCCCCCCTGTTCCTACGGGCCTGTTCATGGTAATTACAACTTGAAACAAAATTCTGTTTTTGAGTCCGGTACTTCTTGTAATTTTCAAATCCTTTCAATTTGGACTGGTCCAAATTTCTTTCATTTGGAAAAGACTTAACCCTTTACCAAACAATCCCTGGTTTTTACGACCCATAGGAAGAAACCTTCTGAAAACATTTTGGGAAAAGGAGAAAATGCTGGTAATCAGAATTTTCTCCTTTTCCTACAATGTTTTCTACTCCTCTGAAGTCAACTTTCAATTTTTGAGTAACTTTTATCTTCTCATCTACAAATGCTTTCAGTTTGGACAAGTCTAAAATTTTGTCATTTGCATTGTACTGAGCGTAATACAGTTTAGTACTTCAGTCTGTTGATTTAACTCTTCCTGTCCGCACGTAGATTCTGTAGGGTAATAGGGTATACCCATTGATAAATTAACAGTATGAGCTAACAAGTGGTCAAAAGAATCATTTTAACGAAAAATGTGTGTTGTTTTGTCTATGCCTTAAATTTTTATCATGCCATTTCAAAAAGAAATTAAAGTATTACTGCCGAGCTGCCTGATATTAGGTCACGCCATTTTGGCTCAAGGAGGCCAACGGCATGTTCGTTTTTAAGCGGCTGACTGTTGAAATTAACATCAATTTTTTTACATGAAAACGATCAGAAAGGATTATTTTATGCAGACAAGCACTTTCTTCTTACTATTCCTCTCGAAACTCTTTGTTCTATTTTGATGTTTCCTTATCATCACGGAATTCGAACACCCAAGGCTATCATGAGAGCATCGATTGAATTTTGGAACACTACGTACGATGACACAACGAAGCAAGAAACATTCTTCACATTTTCCACTCATACTGAATTAATCTGGCTTGTACTCGTCGAAACTGGTAGAAATTCAATAAAAAATCAACAATTCATGGATAAAATCGATATCCTGTACAAATATAAAAGTAAATTATGGAAATAATTACCTTTATTTCAGTATTTCGCTTCAATTTCATCCCGCCATCAAAGCATATATGCACATCCGGTTCCGTCTGATACCCATCCTTTGATCCACGGAGTAAGTGACTGGTATCCGTCCAATTCTACTCAACATTAGAATTGAAAATTCACCTCACGGTCAAGAGAGTGAGAGAAATGACTATGAGGACTTGTGTCCTCACAGCAAAAAAAAGTTTTAAAAATCCATTTTGAACTATGCGGAATGTAAATCGACATAGTAATAGTGAGGACAAAAATTGTGTCCTCACTTTCCCATAGTGTCCTCACGACGAGGGTCTGAGAGCGTTGATTTGTCCTCACGACGCGGTAAGTCACGGCGGGGAATCACGTGACACAACAACAACAACAATGACCGTTATTTGAAAAAAATTTCCAACTTCAGGTAAGAAAATCTTCAATAATTCCGTTAATACATGACCGATTGGAATTTGGTTTAAAGCAGAGAAGGCGGAAGGACTCCAGGGATTTGCTTGATATGTTAGATTTTTTAAACAACACCTGATAAAAAAGTTATTGACGAGCAAACAAATTATCCAGGGTAAGAAATTTGTTTGCTCGTCAATAACTTTTTTATCAGGTGTTGTTTAAAAAATCTAACATATCAAGCAAATCCCTGGAGTCCTTCCGCCTTCTCTGCTTTAAACCAAATTCCAATCGGTCATGTATTAACGGAATTATTGAAGATTTTCTTACCTGAAGTCGGGGAATTTTTTCAAATAACGGTCATTGTTGTTGTTGTTGTGTCACGTGATTCCCCGCCGTGGTAAGTGTCGGCCCTCTCTCTCTCTCTCTCTCTCTATATATATATATATATATTGATGTCACTGTGACTATTGCTGATTTGTTAAAGTAACTTCTTGTAACATGATGTACATTATTATGTACACGTGAAATAAATATCTAATCTGTATTTGTAGAATGTCGTCTAGCGGGAGATAATGGTATGGCAGGGTAAAGTGTTGAATGTATGAACAATTTGCCTACATTTATCTTGAGGACAAAAAAACGTCAATTAAAGAGAATTGACGACAAACGACCATAATGACCGGAATCATTACCGCAATTGTCTCCAGTCCCGATAGAGTAAACGAGTTCTCTTCGTTTCTATCGATCTTAAATAAAACTTATATTTCTCTTACTTATCTCTGTGAAATGATTTCTATATATGTGACCCGTCACCCGAAAAGGGACAATCTAGGAATTCCGCACACCAATTACATAGAAAATAGACGAAAAAAAGGAGTGCAGGTCAATTTAAATTGATAGTTGAAAATTGATTGTGTAACAAAGTAAAAAGTACAATGACCACTTTTCATACAGAAAATATCATAAAAGCGAAAAGTGTCAGCCCTGGTCAGCCTGCGCGATTCGCGCAGTCTGACCAGGGTTGACACTTTTCGCAGTTTCCAGACGGTCCTTTTTTGCCTGATGGGTCACATATTTGAGCTATGCTGTATGAAAATGGGATTAACACTAACATGCAATTGCAAAAGTTGCAAAAAAGGATTGACCAGGTCATCCTGTGCAGTCCGCGCAGGGTGATCTAGGCCTAAACATTTTGCTATTGGCCAATTTTCTGTATGTCAAAGGACCAGTTTACCTCACTATTCACGCCGCTGTTTTAAAAAAATATTTCATTGATCCATGACTAATTGATGTATTTATGGTATAATGCCTCACAGAGATGCATTAAGCCCCATTTTGTCAGAACATGGGTCATATAGTGTGGTCTATCTAAGTGGCCACTCCTGTAATAAAACCAGCCTGTATTAAGCAAGCATAAATTCATTAAAAATGTGACTTGGTAGCTACAAACATTTCTTGGTTGATTACTTGCCAAATCCATTTTTTTTTTTTCTTCTTCTTCTTCTTTTTTTGCAACAGACTAATTAAAAAAGGGTAGAATAAAAGGGATTATTCTATTAGAAAGAGCAAATTCTGTCATATTTTTTTTTATAATGCTTTCGACTGTTTTCATCAGCTAAAGCGGTATTTATGTTTGCGTCCAAATGTTGCACGACGTTGCCTGACTCAACTTTGTTTCATTGCCAGAAACGCCGTTGGATGGATGAAAGAAGTGTATTAATTACGCTGCACAGTGATCATTACGAATGACCGCTGACCTACTTTTTGTTTGAGACAAGAAAACAGAAATGCTATCGTTTACAGCTGGAGAGAAAATCTAATCGGTTTCATATTCCAATTCAGTTCAAGTTTCAGTGATAGAATTTACAAGTACATAAAGGAAAAAAGATGATTATTACAAAAAGAGTGAGGAAAAAATAGATGGCCTACTTGTAATTAGAATTAGGGAAACAGCATTGAAAAGTATCTGTTCCTTAGAACAAACAAATTACCAGTTAAAGGTGGGTATCTAGATTTTGCACATCTCACCAAATTAAAAAATATATATATCACTGAAATTTATATGAAAAACAATACAAATCATTAATGATTAAGAATCATAAAACTACAACAAAAATTATGGTATTCCCCTAAAAGGTAACGTAGCCTCTTAAGCTATTTTAATATTTCGCGCCAAAAATGAAAAAAAAAAGCATTGTGGGAATGTTAAGTGACTGGCATGTGACTAATGACGCTTAAATTTCATAACATAACAAACATGTAATTATTTTCCATAATGTCTTCTTCGGACCCTTCGTTTGAAGCTTCTTTTGTGTTTTTCCGGTATGTAAATGAGTTGCTCATCTAAAAATAGACCGTGTTTCCCTTCGGTGTCGACCTTGGCTGTAGTAAATCTCTAACTTCTCTAGTTGTCGGATGGTTTTCGATTACTGGGGTTTTATGAATGGAACTTAAAAGGCTTTGGGAGTACAAGGATGAATTTTTTGTACTTTTGTAAAATTTTCGTCCCAAAATCTGAAGAACCACCTTTAAGACTTGTTTTGATTTTGGATAATATATCTTCGTTAACATCCCATAGATTATTAAAATATTAGTCGTCTGGATCTATGCATACATCAAAAGTAAGAGAGTCAGAGACTTACTGTAATATTCACATTCACAGGAAGATCAACATACAATTATTCAAAGAGCTGTGTGGGAGGTGGAATTTTTAATATAAATTTTAGAATCTCTTCCCCGCACATAGGTCTTTGACCTGCATGTATTTTTATTTCTTGCAGTTTCAAAAGGTTGTCTGTTTATTAATTATGTCTTTCATGTCTTTTTTTGTTGAAGGGAATTGTATTAAATGGTATATATTGTACGCTGGGCCAGAGGCCTAAATACTCAATAAACTAATTGACTTATACGCGTGTGTAAGACAAGAAAATCCGTAATTACTGTCTTATAAGGAAAATAAGAGTGGGTATATGTCCAGCATAACAGGAAAAGGGATATTCGGACATTTGCGTAAAGTGTCGTCTCGGATCAGCCTGCGCAGTCCGCGAAGGTAATCCGAGACGGCACTTTACGACTACATTAGATTTTGTGCTTAAGTAGACTTGCGCAAAAACAGAAAATTACATAGAAACGGAAAGTGTCCTTTCGGATTAGCCTGCGCGGACTGCACAGGCTGATCCTAGACGACACTTTACGTAAATGTCCGAAAGCCCTTTTTCTCGTGTTGCAAGCCAAGTAACAAAGGTTATGAGCCAGGCTCTGGCAAAAGGGGGCTTAATGCATCTCTCAGTGATGCCATCTTCGAGAGCCAAGGTTACGATCACTATGTGGATCTTACCTTGGCTGATTGAGTCCGATTTGGAGATTTCTGCGATGTGCCCTCTATTGGATGCTGGTTATTACCCCCCTTTACATCATATTTCTAAAAGCAAATGAAATCCACGTGGTTTTACATGTTTACCTTCTATTCGAAAGATAGCGACCGTATTCTATTTTTATCAACGATGAAATGCTACGAGCGATTTCATTCGTTGCAGTTAGAGCCGCCTGCATCCAATGAAAAAGCGTATCGGGGGAATGTAAAAATCAAGCTCGATCCGCCATGGGTAGAGTAGCGTAGTGAATCGTCAGCCTTGGCTTGCGAAGTTGTTGTGATGCATAATATCGATCAAGCAATAACATAACTATGGACATGCCACAGCCACTTTTCTTTTTCAACAAACGCCTAAATCTTTAGGTAGAAGTAGTGTGGTCCTTGGACATATAGAAAACTGACTGATGACGAAAAGTTTCGGCCAAGGTCAGCCTGGGTCAATACCTTTGCAGATGCTTAAGCCCCTTTGTCACAGAGCATGGATCGTTTATTATGAAATGGTGTGGATAACAATTAAACAGAATATCCTGTATGAATAATTCTAGATATTTCAGAAATTGACTGATTCTTTTGTTTTTTCAGTTTATTCCTCGCCCCACAACACGCAAATCGTTAAGTTTACTTTAAAAACCTCGTAACTACAGATTGTAACAAGCTGTAGTTACGAGGGTTTTGAAGTAAACCGACGAGATGTTGACTGCTTGTACGGATAGTATAGATTAAGAACAGACTGCACGGCACAGAACGTGCAATACGATCTTCGATTTATATTTTGTCACTGAAAGAATTAAACCTGTATATTAACCCATTACCACACAATCCCTACTTTTGACGCCCCTGAGAAAGAAGCTTTTTGAAAACACTGTGGGAAAAGGAGAAAATGCTGGTAACCAGCATTTTCTCCTTTTCCCACAATGTTTTCTACCCTTGACAAAACAAATTTCAATTTTTCAGTCACCTTTATTTTATCGTCTGCCAATGCTTTCAATTTGGACCAGACTAATTTTTTTTTCGTGTGGTAATGAGTTAATTATGGCGGACAGTGCGCCTATCTACCTGTTCCTGAAGTATATATAGTTAACACTGTCTATGCATAACACTTTGACTTTTTGTAGCCATTAGCTGTATTCTCACATACAAAATATCAAGCCCCGTAAGCTCAGTCGGTAGCGTGTAGGACTTGAGAACAAGGGGCTTGTGTGTTCAATCCCTTGCTCGGCCATATTCTTTCCGAGGATTGATGATAGTCATTGCGACAAGATTTATTCTTCCCCCACCGCTGATAATTGTTCTGATGATGGTTATGTGGAAAGTCCACCAGTGGCTTGGAAAGGAAATTTTGCGGAATCTTGGTAAAAGAAACTCCAGGAAAAGTGGATAGGTGCACTGGCCGCCGCGATATAACTGCAATTATGTTGAAAACGGCGTTAAACACCATACAATCAATCAATCAATCAATCGCATATACAAAAAGTTGACACAATGGATAGCTGAGAAATAACACAGTCGCAGTAACTCTCAACAATCCTGGAAAAACATTTTGGCCTTGCCGGGATGGCAACTCTCAAAGATTGGGTACTAGGCTGTCGGGGCTCGGAGTAAGCAGATGTTTGGTGCTGTTTTATACAATGTTTATACCCTGTTAGCAAGCACGTGGCGTAAATGTGAGGTTATTCCTTCCGATGTATATTCATTCACGAAAAATTCAACGTGCTTCGTTTGTTTATAACGCTTTTCTTCAATCAAGTCTTAGCCACACGTAGCAAGTACTGTACGCTTCTTTTTACATTATTGAGCAGACTGCAGTCCAAGTCTACAAAGATTGAAAAGTTATTAGGTATTCAGCGTACAAAGGTCCTAAGATATGGCTGTTGTATAATGGTTTAATAATGTTCTTTGTTTGGTGGGAAAGCCGTCGAATTCTTTTGTAATTATTAAAGCAATTTTCAGGAAACTGACAAAAACACACGACAGAGTGAATTCAAGATCGTATAAATCGAACTGTTAATTTCCGAACTTTTTATTTCAACGGTGGTTTTCTGTGGTGCTGGTTTACAAAAAGTGATTTGTCTGTGATATAATTCAATGATGAGTTACAGTGTCTTAAGCTTTAATAGTTTCCCATAGGGCTTGCAACATGCGAACAGTGGCATTTGCGTAAAGTTTCGTATCGGATCAGCCTGCGCAGTTTGCGCAGACTGATCCGAAACGACACTTTCCGTTTTTTTATGTAATTTTCTGACTCGCTCAAGTCTACTGATGCACAAAATCTAATGCAGTTGTATTCTGCTGTCTCGGATTAGTGTGAGTGGACTGCGTAGGCTGATATGAAACAACTGTGAACGCAATTGTCCGAAAATGAAATGATATTTCGATAAAACGAAATATTATTTCGATAAAACGAAATGCTATTTTGAGAAAAACAAATGGGTATGTTCTGAACACTGGGTTGTCATCATCCGAAATAGCATTTCGTTTGAACGATTATTTATTTCGTTTTCTCGAAATAGTATTTCGTTTGAACGATTTCGGATTTCGTTATTTCGAAATAAAAAATATGTAGAGCATGACACCAAACGCGCTTCCTATCGTGGATTGTTCTTGTTAAAATCAATGTTTTTAGGACTACATATTTGTAAAGTTTATAAAAACACCTTGATAATAATGTTTAGAATTTTCAATGCCTAGTAGTTGCTACAAGCAAACGATTTTTAGGTTATTTGTAGGCAAATATGTAACCTGCCATTTAACCTTTTCCCAAACGATAAATTTTGGACCCTTCAAAACCGAAAGAGTTTGCAGACGACAATTTTAGATTTGGAGAAAATGGCAGAAAGTTCTCAAAAAGGGTAGAAAACACTGTGGGAAAAAGAGAAATTGCTCGTTACGAGCAATTTCTCCTTTTCCTACAGTGTTTTCAAAAGACTTCTCCTGCAGACAAGTAAAAACCAGGGCTTGTTTGGGAAAGGGTTAAGGGCAGTAATGTCTTTTTATGAGTCGGACTAACCGTTACAGTACGGTCTGTCGAAGTTCCACAAGACACTGTTAGCGGGGAAAAAGAAGCTAGATACTGAACCTAAAGTTACATACTTCATAAAAAAATTCACAAAATTTACGCACTTTGTCAATTTTTAGTCACCCAGTCAGACCAGGGCGTACTACAACCGTTCTCAAAAACATTCTTTGTCTTATTCTCAAAGTTTTTCTAAGGTTGAAATTATAAAAATTTCTGATTTGCTAAACCAAATGGTTACTTTCAAATGTAGAGAATGCTTCAAAATATATAAAAGAACGTTTATAAGAATGCTTTACGAATACGGGTCCAAATTATCAAATTTTTGGTCGTTTTTTTCATCAAAATCCTCGGTGAACACGTACATTTACAGCGACCTAAACTTAATAAATTAATTAAATCTGATCTCTACCTTCTCGTTTTCCCATATCACCCTGATATCTTTATTTATAGCTCTTTGGTACGTCACTGTAACCACGACCCCTTTACCTCACAATCACGCAGTTTAGCTCATTACCAAACTACAAATTTTTAGGCTTGTCCAAATCGAAAGCATTTGCAGACGACAAATTTGTGAAGGATAGAAAACCTTGTGGGAAATGGAGAAAATGCTGGTTAGCTTCATTTTCGCCTTTTTCCACAATGCTTTCAAAAGGCCTCTTTCTCAGGGTGGTCAAAAGTAGGGATTGTGTGTTAAAGGGATAAAAACAATGAGGAAGAAGACTTATGAAAATATTGAGAGAAAAGGAGAAAATGCTGGTAACCAGCATTTTCTCCTTTTCTCGCAATATTTCTACCCTTTCAAAGGCAAATTCCAACAATTCATCCATATTTAGTATGTTGTCTGCAAACGCTTTCAATTTAGCAAAACAGAAACCACTTTTTAGCAAAACAGAAACCATTTTTCACAGGCACAAGGGAGAATACTTTTGAAAAAAAAAGAGAATAACCTGAGAATATGCTGGTAACGAGAATTCTCTGTATTCCCCACATTTTGTATTCTTTTATAGACATATCCTTTTATTTGTGAATTTCCCACATTTTGTATTCTTTTATAGACAAATCCTTTTATTTGATATTGTCGTTTGCAAACACACTTTATACGGACGCGTTTCAAATTGTGTCGGTTTGTTAAAGGTTAGCCCTTAAGCTGCTTAGCGGGACTCACTGACCTTTTGCGGGCAGTGTAGATCAAGATCAGACTGCACAGAACGTGCAGTCTGATCTTGGATCTACACTGTCCGATAAGGAGATAATTTTTCTCGAAGTTATGAGTTTCAAATAACATTAGCCGATTTCTGGTAGCTCAGTCGGTAGCACACAGGACTTGAAAACTGGGGGGGTTTGGATTCGATCTCCGGCTCGGTCATTTTCTTTTCCAGGATTGATGATAGTCATTGCGACAGGAATAGATCCTCTCTCACAGTTGATCATTGTTTCGACTATGGTTATGTGGGAAAGCAGCCAGTGGCTAGGAAAGAATATTGTGTAGAGTACTGGTAAAAGAGATTCCAGGAAAGCATGGATAGGTGCACTGGCCGCCGCGATATAACTGAAATAATGTTGAAAACGGCGTTAAACATTGTACAATCAATCAACCAATCAGTCAATCAATGATATAACATTATTACTGGGTCCGTATTCACTTATTATTCCAAGAACCTTCTTTATCTTAATGTTTAAGACTTTCTGAATGTGAAAGTAATAGAGCCTCTGATTGGCTCCACCAAGTGGTTCAGCCAATCAGAGGTTCTGTCACTTTCAAAGGTTTTATTATCGGATTGTGTTCAGGGTCGGTATTCACCAACCATCCTTAAGAACCGTCTTTATCTAAATGTTCAAGATTTGCAGACTGTGAAAGTAACAGAACTTCTGATTGGCTAAACCAAATGGTTTAGTTAATCAGAGTATCTGTTACTTTCACAGGTTTTACTATCGGACTGAAAGGTTTTATTTAGCTTACTTAGTATGATAAGGATCAATTGATCTCCATTGTAAGACCGACTGTCATCTAGCAGAAAAGGCTATTGGTAAAGATACAGGTGCTGACCTTTACGATCACCGGAACTACTTTAGACGTCCTTGCGGACAATGTGGAGCAAGATCAGACTTCACAGAATGTGAAGCCTGATCTCAGTTCCGCACTGTCCGGAGTTTTATTAGCTGTACTATAAAAATAACGATTTTGAAATCTTTAATAATAACGTTATGTACTGTGAATAGAAACATCAACTTGGTTTATTTTGGGTGGTAAAAAGAGTCAATTAACAACGGTGACACTTAAAACTTGGACAGTTACTATAGATACCGGTATTGTTTTGTTTATGGGTCTTCATGGTAACGACAGACGACGAAAATTGACCGCGAACATCCACTACGCATGCGTATTGGATATTTGCCCGTCATAGTTATAGAACGCTGCCCATAGAAAACAGATACATGTGCTATTTTGGAGCTTAAAGAACACTGGAGCGCAAAGCTCTGTGATTACAAATTAAAAGACGGTATATTTACTGCGTTGGAATTGTGATACAGTCTACATTTTTCTCTCTTTCAAAGGACTATATAGACGAGTGACTGTTGAATAAAAAAAAAGAAGGTCTTAAAAGAGTATATTGATTTTGTGTTGATAAATTCCAATTTGCGGGGATAATATTCTTCCATTTATCTAGAAGACATTTCTACGACACACATCTGGTTGTAAGGTGCAAGTTACTCACATAGACGCTTTAAATTGAAGATATAATGCTATAGTAATCGGTTGGACAAACGTTTAAAGGACAAGATTTACACAGAAATATGGGGAACGCTTCATCGTTCGATACATCTGGGACAGTGTACCTTGATATAAATGGAAAACACGAAAAGGTAAGATATCCCACTTTTCTTGAATTCATTTGAAGTATCTATACCCCCACAACGTAGTGGTGTGGAGTTTACTGGAATCGCCATGGCTGTCTTTCCGTCCGTCCGTAGACACAAATTTGTCTAGAGCAATACTCCAACAGTTTTTCACGACTGAACTCAAATTTACACACAGGGTATACATATATATTAAATTGTGCAGGTGCAATTTTATGACACTGCTGCGATTTGTTGCGGAATTATCTCCCCTTAAAATTTTTTCAACTCTTACTTCTGTACTAAACTATACTGCAGTCTGCGACAAAGACCTGTTTTTGTGACAAGGAGCTGGCTTGGGGGGAGGGGCATAATCACGTTTAGTGATAGCTCTAGTTTCTCTTGGTGCCACAGCTCTAGTTTCTCTTGGTGCCACGTTGTTTCCAAGTGGATTCATTTACGTAACCGTAATTCATATGGACAATCCTTTCTATAAATGGATGCTTTCAAAGTCGATCACTGCGGATTTATGATGGTGTTAGAGATACTTCAACAGGATATTTACTTATTAATTTATTTAAAGCTTCATATTAGATCATTTTGAATTGTGTGTATTAATAAATCGCGTGACTAAAATGCATTTGATTTAAAAAATTGTTTATTATATGACTATAAACTATGTAGTTTTTGTCAAATAAACGATGTTCTGTTCTGTTCTGTTCTGATAAACAAACCATTTCTCCCTCGTGGTGTCCGTGGTTGTGAGGTAGAGCGTCGGCCTCGTAACCATGAAGTCCTGAGTTCGACACCTGGGAGCGGGTGTCAACCTTGGTCCCACTCTTTTGGCGTGAGTACTGGTGTAGTTCCCAGGAAGGAGAACCGATAGGGATAGTATAAGTTGTAAAAAAAACTTGTTTCTCAACCGATGTAAAGTAAATATATTTCAACTGGAATTAACTCATTACCAAATAACAAAATTATAGGTTTATCAAATGCATTTGGAGATGACAAAATAAAAGTGACTGAAATTTTGAAATTTGTCATACGAAGGGTAGAAAAAGTTGTTAGAAAAGGAGAAAATGCTGGTTACATGTTTTCAGAGGCTTTCTTTCTCAGGGTCGTTAAAAGTAATGATTGTGTGGTGAAGAGTCAATCAAGTCAAGTAAAATTATGGTGGAAAAATCAAGATTAGAAGAATATCAAAATGAATTTCAAAATCAAGACAGAAGAAGAAAATACTTCAAAGATCCGTTATTGCTCAAAATGTGCGATTACGTTCGATTTACTGCCTACTAAATGACTTGCAATAGGCGAAAAGGGGCATGTAGACAACTGCGTATAGTATCGTTCCGGATCATCCTGTGCATTCCGCGCGGTCTAATCCGAAACAACAATTTCCTTTTGTATGTAATTTTCTGTTTTGTACAAGTCTGTTGTAACACAAAATCTAATTTAAACGAAAAATTCCGTCTCGGATTAGCCTGCGCGGATTGCACAGGCTGCCCCTTTCCCCCTGTTGCAGGCCAAATATTGTCTGCAGTAGAGACGTGAAAAGTCATCTTCATTTCACAAATATACTGCTATACAGGTAGATCAAAGAAATGAAAGGACTATGTATTTGTATTTACTTGTAATTAAAAGTAGTAGTAAAAGAAACGATAGATTGATCTGAGGTAGTCATCAAAGCCGATGAAAAAGGAAAACCATCAAAGAGACATAATTATAACAGTTTTATGTAAACCGTTCATTAATTTCTAACAGGTATATATTTTTTTGTTTGAATACCATTTCGTCTCGCGGAAGGAGTAGTTCCTTAAGGTAGTGGTGTTGTCTAAATCCATTTCTCATGCGAAATTGTTTCCATACACAGTCCGTTTTGTCATTGTTTTGTAAATAACGCGAAATAAGAAATACGAAACAGGAAATAGACGCGGTTTAACTTTATATGAGGAATTTAAAAAAAAAAAATGTTATATGCATAAGTTATAGCTGCAAATGACCTCTCAAATAATCGTAATTTTTCAGTGAGCAAATGAAACTAAGCAGATGAAAAAAAAAATAAGAACTTCGTTTAAAAAGAGAAATAAGACCGCTTGACAAGATGATGCGACTTGAAAACGCGGCAAGAAGGTCAAATGACCGTCATGTAAAGCATATATGAGGTCTCTACGCGGCGGCTTTTTTACTTGTTTGTTTACATGTACCAAAATATATTGAAATCAAAAGCCAGTAATCTATTGGAAAACATTGATGCTGACATCTCTTGGCTTCTATTGTAAAAAAGCCAACTTTTACTGTCTTAACCCATTACCACACAATCCCTACTTTTGACGCCCCTGAGAAAGAAGACTTTAGAAAACATTGTGGGAAAAGGAGAAAATGCTGGTAACCAGCATTTTCTCCTTTTCCCACATTGTTTTCTACCCTTCAGAAAACAAATTTCAAATTTTCAGTCACTTTAATTTTGACGTCTGCAAATGCTTTCAATATGGACCAGTCTAAAATATTGTCGTTTGGTAAAGGGTTAATTGACATTAGGTATTCATAATCTCCCGATATATGGCATTCTATAAATACACATCTATATAGTTTTGGCAGTCTGGATGCAGAACTGGACTACTTTTCCAAACGACAATTTCAAAATAAAATCAAACTTTCACTCAATAAAACGCTACCTGGTGCGATTTATTAAGCTATGATCAGCTTGCATGCAATCTGTGCACCCACCATTTATTAACCCATTATACCAAACGACAAAATTTTAGACTGGTCCAATTTGAAAGCATTTGCAGACGACAAAATTATGGTGACTGAAAATTTTGAAATTTGTTTTGCGAAGGGTAGAAAACATTGTGGGAAAAGGAGAAAATGCTGGTTACCAGCATTTTCTCCTTTTCCCACAATGTTTTCTAAAGGCCTCTTTCTCAGGGGTGTCAAAAGTAGGGATTGTGTGGTAATGGGTTTAAACCGCCCCTACAGGTCTGGGTGGGAAAATGCTTCGATAAATGGCATCGATGATGCGTCATATAGCAGGCAGGTCGAATCTTCGAGGAATATGACATGCGCAGGCAACGATCAGGTATTTTTCTTTGTACTCTCTACAGTATTCATCATTGGTTGCGAACGGCAGGATTAACCCTTTTCCAAATAATCCCTGGTTTTTACGGGTCTCGAATAGCAGCCTTTTGAAAACATCGTGGGAAAAGGAGAAAATGCTGGTAACCAGCATTTTCTCCTTTTCCCACAATGTTTTCTACCCTATCATAGGCAGAAATCATCTTTTCAGAAAGAGTTTAATTGTCGTCTGCAAATGCTTTCAATTTTGTCTAGTCCAAAAGTTTGTCGTTTGGGAAAGGGTTAACTGCGACTCAAAAAACTTTTGCAAACAGGGTAAATCTAGTTCAGGCTGCACAGGCGCAGTCCGAACTTGGTCTACATTGTCCGATACGCCATTTTCTCTACGGTGACGTCAACGTTAACGTTGCAATATTTTGGGTTTTCTCTTACTGTTGAATGGAATTTTTCGTTTACTTTATTCAGCCGCACTAGCAGGATTTAGCTACTGGGTACGATCTAGAGTGCTTTACAAACGGTATACACCACGATCAGACAAGAGATATTGCACAGTTTATCTTTGACCCAAGCTGGTCGATCTGTTGGCAAAAGCAACATTTGAAACACGGATTTGTGGGCATTTTCCCCACAGACCGTTTCCACGATAGAATTCTATGACTTTCTATAAATTCCAGACACAAGCAGTCGTCATCAACATTACCTCTCACAAAATTGGGACTTTTGTCGTCATCATCAGCTGGAACAAAGACTTTGTTTCCAAGGCTCTTGTTATACAATTTTAGTTTGATAAATATGATAATACATATTGAACACTCGTGTAAGATCCTCTGTATTTATATCTGAAACCAGCGAAAGAAAAGGAATGCATTCTCTCATGCAATGGTTCATTTACGTTGACCAGCCCGGATAGCTCAGTTGGTAGAGCGTAAGACTCGTGATCTTGAGGATGTTGGTTCGATCCCCTCGGCTAGCCATCTAAAATTACTAATAGTCTTTCGGATGAGACGTTAAACCGGGGTCCCGTGTGACAGTGCTATACACCGAGCACTTTAACCCTTTCCCAAACGACAAACTTTTGGACTAGACCAAATTGAAAGCATTTGCAGACGACAATTCAACTCTTGCTGAAAAGATGATTTCTGTCTATGATAGGGTAGAAAACATTGTGGGAAAAGGAGAAAATGCTGGTTACCAGCATTTTCTCCTTTTCCCACAATGTTTTCTAAAGGCTACTATTCCAGACCCATAAAAACCAGGGATTGTTTGGGAAAGGGTTAAAGAACCAGGCGAAACTTAGGATGGGTTTCATCCTGTATCTGTTCTGTCCTCCGTTACAATACTTAACAGCCTTCAAGGGGCTTCGCCCATATGGGAAACCGGTGGTGACGATAAGTAAACGCAGATTCATTCATTCCGTTTACGTAAGGAAAATCAAGGTTTTATCGACCAGAGAGAGGCCGGGTTTTGCGATAGATGTGTTGAAATAAACATGTTTATGTCACTTTTATGCCAGTATCCAATTTCAGTGAAAAAACAAGACGACATAACATTTAAGTACTTGCAAATCTTCTCGGGAATTGTCATTGATTTTTCAACATCCGGCGAAGTATATGAGATAAAGGTATTGACAGAATTTCGCCTGTCGCCTCACTCGAAATCTGATGACGATTTATAGATGGCTTTTACCAAGTTGCTTTAACCCATTACCACTCAATTCCTACTTTTGACAACCCTGAGAAAGAAGCAGCCTTAGAAATTATTGTGGGAAGAGGAGAAAATGCTGGTAACCAGCATTTTCTCCTCTTCCCACAATATTTTCTAACGGCTACTTCTTTCTCAGCATTTTCTCCTTTTCACACGTTTTCTACCCTTCACAAAACAAATTTCGAATTTTCAGCCAATTTTATTTTGTCGTCTGTAAATGCTTTCGATTTGGACAGACCTAAAATTTTGTCGTTTGGTAATGAATAAACTCTTTAATAAATGACACAATTTTAGACCTGTCCATTGATTGGTTGACTGAATGGTGTTTTACGCCGCTTTCAGCATTATTTCACACATATCACTGAGACAGATCACATATTTGGGTTTTTGCTGGATTCCACCAGTATTAAGCTAAGGCTCTTGCCCAAGGACACACCCAGTGGATCGAGTGGGCCTTGAACAATGAAGTATTCCTTCTTTACCTGCAAGTCGCGTTTTTTTGGTACAATAATGTGTTCATTCTTTCACGACAAGTGGCATTTTTAACCCAGTGAAGTCATCATTCTTTCAGTGCATGTCGCAATACATTTTTGGAACAACGAAATGTCCATTATTTCAGTGCAAGTCGCGTTTTTGGTATAATGAATTGTTTATTTTCGGAGCCAGTCGCATTTTTGGTATCTATAAACAGTGTTATTTCTCTCAGCGCAAGTCGAATTTTTTGGTACAAAGAAGTGTTCATTCTTTCACTACAAGTCGCATTTTTGGTACCATGACGTGTTCATTTTTTCAGGGAAAGTCGCATTTGTGGTCCAATGAAGTCATCATTTTTTTCATTGCAAATCGGATTTGCTTTCCAATGAAGTCAGCTTTCTTTCAGTGCAAGTCGCATCTGTTTTCCAATGAAGTCATCTTTCTTTCAGTGCAAGTCGCATTGTTTTCCAATGAAGTCACTATTCTTTCAGTGCAAGTTGCATCGCATTTCTGGTCCAACGAAGTCATTATTCTTTCAGTGCACGTTGCATTGTTTTCCAATGAAGTCATCATTCTTTCGGTGCAAGTCGCGTTGTTTTCCAATGAAGTCATCATTCTTTCAGTGCAAGTCGCTTTGCATTGCTGGTCCAATGAATTCATCATTTTTTCAGTGCAAGTCGCATTTTGTGGTCCAACGAAGTCATCATTATTTCAGTGCAAGTCGCATTTGTAGTCCAATGAAATCACCATTCTTTCAGCGCAACTTGTGTCGCATTTCTTGTCCAATAAAGTCGCCATTCTTTCAGTGCAAGTCGGATTTGTGGTCCAACGAAGTCACCATTCTTTAAGTGGTTGATTTATAAACTCGACCTATTTTTTAAGACTGCAATCAAATTTCACTGAAACTTTGGCAGATTTTTCTTATAGTTTGACAAAAAAATCGGAACGGCATAGATCAAAAATCAGACTGCACGGAACGTGCAGTCTGATCTTGATCTATGTCGTTCGGAGAATCTTCTTTGTTTGCCTATGACGCTGAAAAAGGTTAAACTTTGACAGAAGTAAAGTCGATTGATCAACAAGTAAACGTTTCCGGTTTCCAGGCATTTAGCCTGAATTGCGATAATAGCTTGCTAAATGCCAGCAGAGACAGAAAACATAAAATACCCTCAATCACTTTGTCACTAGGTGATCGTCAATAAATAGGAAATTTGTTGCGACTGGTTCGGACAGATATCGAATCAACCTGTCGTCGAAACGATGTCGGGGAATTTAAAATGTTACCGTTCTGGGGATGACTAGAGATGTTTGGCATTTTCTGTGAAAAGGGGGTTTAAAGGTGGCCATTCAGATTTTGGGACGAAAATTTTACAAAAATACAAAAAAAAAAAATTGCCCTTTCACCCCAAAGTCTTTTCCTTTATTAAACCCTAGTAGTCGAAAACCATCCGACAACAAGAGAAATTAGAGATTTACTACGGCCCAGGTCGACACCTACGGGAAACGAGGTCTATTTTTACATGAGCAACACGCTCATTTACATACCAGAAATACACAGACGAAGCTTCAAACATAGCATTGTCTCCGCATGTCATATTCTTCGAAGATTCGACATGTCGTATATGACGCATCACTCTCCCAGATATTGGGGGGGGGGGGGGGAATTGGGGGGTGGGGGGAATTGGGGGGGTGGGGGGGAATTGTTGTAATACACGCTATAAAGTAGCAATGGAGATAACAGCTTTTATCAATACGTTTGCGGAGAAATCAGGCCTATTTTAGCTCCAGATTTATCTAAATTGCTGATCATAGCTGAATGAATCGCACCAGGCAGGTTTAATTGAGTTGACGTTTATTTTAGTTTGAAATTCAAAGTAACGGTTGTCGCGTTGAAAAATAGTCCGGTTCTGTACCCAGGATGCCCAAATTAGATAGATAAGTATTTGTAGAATGCCATCTAGCCGGAGATAATATCAAACATAGTGTCCGAAGAAGACATTATGGAAAATAATTACATGTTTATTATGCTATGGAATTTAAGCGTTATTAGTCACGTGCCAGTCACTTGACATTCCCACAAAGCTTTTTTTGATTTTGGCGCAAAGTCTAAAATATACCTTAAGAGGCTACGTAGCCTTTTAAGGGAACACCATCCAAAACATTTCTTTTTCTAATCTTATGATTCTTGTTGCTGTGTTTACTAAAGGTTTTACAGCGATATCATAAAACCAAGCAAATGACTACAAGCTGATATTCATCCTCATTATCGGATAATTCACAAACCAGCCTTATTATTTTACATTAAGTGCAGAAATCTTTTATTGATTTTCAATATCACAGACAAGTAACATGCAATGATTTCTTTCAATGCATTCTACAAAAGGTGTTCTCGACTCGAGTTATGATGCCAGTAAATTAACTGACTATTCACTGGTTGGGCCCCCAACCTACAATTACTCAAGACCCAATCGATACATTTTGAATTCGGCTTGAAGATTGCGAGATATTTGGTAATATATTCGTAGAACCGCTGTACCAAATGACCAAATTTTAAATCGTTTTTTCTTGATTCGGAGCGTTTGCAGATGATACATGTATATTAAGTGTGGTTTCAATGATTGGACTTGTCCTTAAATAGTAGAAAACATTATGGGAAAAGGAGAATGTCAGGATCGCCAAGTAAAGGGTTAACCCATTTCCACACAATCCCTACTTTTGACGACCCTGAGAAAGAAGCCTTTGGAAAACATTGTGGAAAAAGGAGAAAGTGCTGGTGACCAGCATATTCTCCTTTTCCCACAATGTTTTCTACCCTTCACAAAACCAATTAAAAATTTTCAGTCACTTTTATTTCGTCGTCTGCGAATACTTTCGATTTGGACAAACCTAATTTTTTGTCGTTTGGTAATGAGTTAATTTTTGAGGAATGGAAACTCACGCAGTCCCAAGATATTGACGTGGACAGTGTAAACCAAGATCAGTTTGCTGATCAAGCAGTCTAATCTATGATCCACATAATATAATATTATGAAAAACCGTTGTCTGCGCATATCATATTCTTCGAAGATTCGGCCTGTCTGCTATGACGTATCACCCATCCCCCAATATCTGGGAAAAGTAAGGCTTATGCCGAAGCTGCAAGCCTATTATCCATGCAAGCATGTAGGGGCTGTTTTAACCCATTACACCATAAGGCATTTCTATGGTATCTCTAATTCACCCGAAATAGCAGCAAGTATGAAGCTGTTTCTTATGTGTATATGATACCTTTTGATAGCATAGAAAACATTGTGGCAAAAGGTGAAATTGCTCGTCATGAGCAATTTCACCTTTTGCCACAATGTTTTCCAAAGGCTCCTACAAGAAATGCGTAGAAATGAGTATCTATGGAGTAAAGGGTTAACCCTTTCCCAAACTGCGAATTTTGAACAAGACCAAATTCAGAGCATTTTGCAGATGACAAATTAACATTTGCTAAAAAGATGATTTTTCTGTATGATAGGGTAGAAAACATTGTGGGAAAAGGAGAAAATGCTGGTGACCAGCATTTTCTCCTTTTCCCGCAATGTTTTCTACTCTTCATATAAAAAAATTCAAATTTTCAGTCACTTTTATTTTGTCGTCTGCAAATGCTTTCGATTTGGACAAGCCTAATATATTGTTGTTTGGTAATAAGTTAATGATTTTGAAGTTGAGGCCGTAAACATAATTATGGGCTTATCCTGATATGACTGAATTGATCTTGAACTCGACGTGTAGCATAGTTCAAACATTTTTAAAATTTCTGACATAAGGTGTTTTAGCTTATTGACAATACATGTACAGTGTACAAGACAAAAGAAATTGATACATGCATTGAAATATTAGATTTATAAAGTTTACAGATTTATTCATAGACAAATTGAAATAAATGAGAAAAAAAGGGGATTGAAAAATTATAAGAAGTCTTGCTAATGTATCTATTCTTTTGAAAACAAATGAGGATTTCAATAGTTGTCGAATCAAGTAGAAGTTGGAAATGGGCGTGAGGTGTTTTTTTGTTTACTTTATCTTGAAATAACAGATGGAAAAAAAGACAACCCGTCTAATCTGTATCTATGGATGCTTTGTACCCATTTGGACCCGCGGAATAAACATGTCTCTGACGCTTCCTGTTATAAGTTGGTTCGACCAAAATCGATACTTGTCCAATTTATTCGACAGCACGTCAATAGCGATAATTTATTGCCCTTAACTATTAGACAAGAAAACTTTAGAGCTTTCCATATCTTTATTGAACAAATCAAATGTGGCTCAAGTGAAAAAATACATGCTTAATTGAATAGAAAAATAGAAAACACAGAAAATAATGGCAGTCAACGTTTTCTCCTTTTTCCCATTATGTTTCCAAAAACCTCTTTTATCAGAGTCTTTAAAATAGGAGAATGTTCTATGAATGGAAAGTTTAACTCTTTACCACACGAGAAAATTTTAGACTGGTCCTTGAATGCATTTGCAGAAGACAAAATAAAGGTGACAAAAAATAGAAATTTGTTCTGGAAAGGATAGAAAACACTGTGGGAAAACGAGAAAATGCTGGTTACCAGCATTTTCTCCTTTTCTCATAGTGTTTTCAAAAGGCTTCTTTCACAGGGGCGTCAAAAGTAGGGATTGTGTGGTAATGGGTTAAACCCAAATGATGTGCACAAATGGACAATTACCAGTTGTGTATTCCGTGACAGAGACTTTCTATCGTATATCTTTTGCAATTAGAGAAACACTGTGTCCTCTCGCCAATAGAAATGGGGTCGTTCGAGAATTATATCTTTGTAGCCGCGTGATAGAGACATTGGGTTTGCAACCTAGAGGCCTTTGGTTTTATTTCTATCTGGCATCTAGGGTCGTGTAAGAAAGGATGCTATCGGAAACCTAACTAGTTCCTATTATTATATTGCAAAGAAATTTCTCGTGATCTGATAGATAATATGTCCCGAACATATATATCATGTACAGAGGCAAGACCAACATAAAAGCAGTTTCCCTTTCTGGAGCCCCATATACATGACTATACTATCAACGCAAAATCCAAAATGGCGGCATCGATCAATATTAACATCAAGATTACGCGCCAAGCTGCACGTTTTAGCACGTATAACCATGGCTTCAGTGACGTCAGTTCCCAGTGACGTCAGCTTTCATCGAATTGGGGCACTCAAAAGGGAAATTCTACTTCGTCAGCGTACTCAGCCCTCGGCTTGAGGCAACATGATTCACCAAAGCCGTGAACAATTTTCCAAGTCCCCTACCACCTGGTCGTACAACTACCAATGTTATACGAGTTATGCTTTGTGAGAAAGGGGGCTTAATCCATTTGCAAAAAGTATCAACCCATGTCAGCCTGGGGGTTTTGAAGTAAACTGACGATATAGACACATTTTGACTTCGCTGAAAAATGTAAAAAAAAACAACTCTGTTTTAGAAAGCCTGCGGGCTTCGAAAATCGAGATAAGACTGCACAGAGTACGCTTTCAGATCTTGGATCTAAACCAATCGACTTTTTAAAAAAAGATTTTCTTGTCTTAAGACTGGACAATTTAGAGCCCATGGATAGTGCTGGTGGAAGGCAATAAAAGACATGAAGAAGAGAAGGAAAGCAATGCACCTGGATTAGATGGATGGTTTTCATGGATTAAAAGTTATCCGTTTCACGTAATTGTTTCGGGCTTATGAGTTGAATAGAAATAATTAGGAAGGGCAGTGATCTCGGCTTATACAGGTGATTGTCTAAAAAAGATGAGAGATTCTCCATTAATGAGGATAAAATTCATCCTAGTGAACCTGTTATCTGCGTCATTCCGGTTCTTTATATAGAATATTCATACAAATATGGTGCAGATTAGGTCTTTGTTATCGTTTTTATCTGTATACACTTTCGTCGCCACAGGGCATTTTATAGACGGCAGATCCATTTGGTTGATCTTTCAGGATGGAATGGGGAAACTATTGATAGGATTGTTGGCCGTCTTGGGCCCCTATTCAACAATTGGTGTCCGTGGTTGTGAGGTAGAGCGTCGGCCTCATAACCTTAAAGGTCCTGAGTTCGATATCCGGGAGCAGGTGTCAACTTTGGGATTTTTCAACGGCACACACATTCGGCGCGAGTCCTTGGTCCGTATTCACCAACCATTCTTAAGAACGTTCTTGGTCTTATTCTTGAAGATTTCCTGACTGTGAAAGTAACAGAACTTCTGATTGGCTAAACCATTTGGTTTAGCCAATCAGAAGTTCTGTTACTGTCATAATGACAAAATTCTGAAGAATAAGTCTAAGAATGTTCTTAAGAATGGTTGGTGAATACGGACCCTGCTGTAGTTCCCAGAAAGTAGAATCGAGAGAGATTAGTATAAGTTGTAAGAACTTATTTCTCAATCGATGTAAAATAAATATGTTTAAACTAACTATTCAACAACCAGTTTTATCCGAATGTTCTTTTTTACCAAAAATGTCTACGATCCAAAGTGACACCCATTGATTGGCCAAAACCAAATTGTTAGAACCCTATTAGAAAGTATGTTACTTATTTGTCAGCCGTCACGCAAAAAGGGACAATCTGGGAATTCCATACATCAATTAGATGAAAACAGATCAACGATAGTGCAGGTCAGTTTAAGTTGATAGTTAAAAAATAATTGTATAACAAGGTAGAATGTCCACTCTTCATACAGAAAATATCATAAAATTAAAACGTGTCGATCCTTGTTGACACTTATCGCAGTTCCCTGATGGTCTCCTTTTGCGTTACAGGTCACATTATTAGTTGTACGGTCAGGTGGCAGGGGACTTGGAAACTTGTTCACGACTGTGGTGAATCATGTCGCCCCGAGCCGAAGGCAGCGAATTTATTATACTGCAAAGTTCAATCCTTTCAAAGCACGTCAAGTGAAATTTTCTTGTATTATAATCTCACGAATCGAGTATGCTGAAGAAATAGAAAATTCCTTCTGAGTGCCCCAATTCAATGAAAACTGACGTTACTTGCAACTGATGTCATTAAAACGTGCCATTTGGTACATAAATGTGCAGTCTGGTGATCGATCGACACCGCCATTTTGGATGTTATGTTGCACGTGTACTGATGTTTACGGGGCACTCAAAAGGAAAACTGGCATGATATATAATTATGTTCCCGGCACGTTAACCAATCAGATCACGAGAAATTTCTTTGCAGTATAATAATTAGATTTTTATGCTGTGAGTATGAGAAAGAATGGTTCGTGAATACATGCCATGAGTTGTAATAGCTAAAAGAACAACAAATATATGGTCAACATTAGCCTTGGTCGAGGCGGTAATAATTGCGACCCCCTTCTGGGAACTTCGAAAAGTGTCAACCCTGGTAAGACTGCACGAATTGCGAAGGCAGACCAGGGTTTACACTTTTCGCTCTAATGACATTTTATCTATGAATTGGTCATTGTTCCTTGTCATACAATCATTTTTGAATTATCAGCTTAGACTGACCTGCACTATCGTTGATCTGTTTTCAGCTAATTTATGTGTAAGTTACAGAATTTCTAGATGGGCCTTTTTTGCGTGATGGGTTACAATTTCTTAATTACTCTGTATCATGCTCTCCTAATCGGGATCTGGTTTAAGTTTTTTGGTAGCTTACTGTTTATCGCTTTGGTTGTTATTACCGACTGGGGACATTCGGAATCTCCCCATTAAAATTATATAATAGACTTGTTTATCACGTGACGTCACAGTATTGATGACGATGGATTCACACTTTTTTTAACCCAATTCAATTACGTTCATGTTGGATTCATATATGAGTAATTTTTCTGGACTGGCCATTGCCATTAAAATATATTGCGACCTGCAACAACTCTTGTTTTTGGTAAGGTACTCTCCAAAGTCAGTATGTATAGTCCGTTTAAAATTTTGTAGTCCATATTTTCGAAAACGGCGCGCAGACAGGAAGTGATCACTCCGAGGCTATTGGAATTTCGGTACCTATTTTTAGTAATTTTCTTTCGAAAACGATTGCAGCGACATCTCCTTTAACCCATCGTGAGTTGGTTACGGACTTTGTTCGTAAGATTGGGGCTCGTCCGGAATCGGCCATTGAGCCATTAATTCCATTTGTTGTCCAAAAAAATGGACATTCTGCCTAATAAGGTATTGAGTCATCAACAAATGATGACTTTAACCCATTACCACACAATCCCTACTTTTGACGCCCCTGAGAAAGAAGCCTTTTGAAAACACTATGGAAAAAGAAGAAAATACTGGTAACCAGCATTTTCTCCTTTTCCAACAGTGTTTTCTACCCTTCCCAGAACAAATTTCAATTTTTCAGTCACCTTTATTTTGTCGTCTGCAAACGCTTTCAATTTGAACCAGTCTAAAATTGTGTCGCGTGGTAAAGAGTTAAGAGTGATTGTGTTACGTAAGACCACTCCTTCATGCGTTGCTTCGTCCCGATTTTAATACAATGCTTGACCACTGCGTTGGGGGGGATATCTCTTTGGGACGGTGAATAAGGTATTGGCCTTTCGTCCAGACGTTCTAAGGTCCCGGTCCCTTAGTTCTGCCATTCATTTATTTCTTTGTTACTGACATTGTTCGTAAGAAAGGACGTATTTTAAATATGGGTAAGTCCCGGAGTTACCGCATGGTTGGACAAGACAGAGTTCACTGACTTGACTAAATGTGCCAAGCCAGACACTTTTCTTGTTTCTTTTTATCCACATGCAAATGAAGCTATCAACGCGCCTTCGCCTGATTAGATAGACTTTGCATGATGTCAACCAATAAATACCATCGTGTAACCGTCAGGAAACACGAGATAAAAGGTCGCCAGTTTTATTCTAATGGCTTTACTCAATTCATTTCTGTCAGTTGAGCCATGGTATTCAAGAAAGGGGGTTCAACGCATTTGCAAAAAGTGTCGACTCAGGTCAGCCTGCGCAGTCCGCGCAGGCTGACCTGAGTCAGTACTTTTTGTCTTTGGTCAATGTTTTGTATGTCAAAGGACCGTTTTACTTCATGATTTATTTGGTTGTTAGACAAAATTTATGTCATGGATCCATAATTATGTGATGACTTGCTTGGTTTAACTCATTACCAAACGACAATTTTTTAGGTTTGTCCAAATCGAAAGCATTTGCAGACGACAAAATAAAAGTGACTGAAAATTTGAAATTTGTTTTGTGAAAGGTAGAAAACATTGAGGAAAAGGGAGAAAATGCTGGTTACCAGCATTTTCTCCCTTTTCCACAATGTTTTCAAAAGGCTTCTTTTCCAGGGGCGTCAAAAGTAGGGATTGTGTTGTAATGGGACAAGAAGACGCATAAACCTCCTTTTGCCAGATCCCTGGCGTCAATACATTTTACCTCGTTCTGAAGTCAAAACCGATGTTAGAAAAGCGGCAATGGCTGCATGTAATCAAACTCACCCCTTTTCACTAAACTTTTACCATATGACTGATCATTGGTTTATTTCTTTCCTTCAAATTTAAGTCTATCAAGAAATTACACCCCCCCCAATTTCTCCAACGAAACTGGCAATTGTACATGTAAGTATTGGAATATACATGTACTGAAGTATGGTTGTCCGCCCATCCGCAGAAATCCATTATTTTATTATTTTCTCACGATGTTTTTTATCCTTTCAAAGTCACCACACCTCACCCTTTGAATCACATTTAAGTTTTTGTCATCAAATAGTTGAAAGTATTTGCTGTCTGTAAACTGCTATGTATATGCTAATGATGTGATGATGATTATGATGTTCATTAACAACCATTTTTCTCCCTCTGCTATATTGTTTTCGCTGTGATTCATATTTACTGTCTATACTTTTATGATTTTTTTAGTTAATCTAGTCTGCTTAGAGTTAGTCTAGGAAGCTTTAAATGAACAGAATCAGACAGTGTCATTTACGACCATTTTCTTCTTCTGCCATGTTTTTGCCTTGATTCATGTTTATTCTCCATATTTTTTTAAAGGAATTTTGGAGGGTTTTTTTTTTTTGTTAATCCCGTCTGCTGAGGGTTAGTTTAGGAGGCTTAAAGCAACCAACATTAGATTTTTTCTTCCTTTTTCTGAAATGTCATTTGCTAGGGACATTTGCGTTTTGATAAATGACTTGAAAGGTTAATGTTTTCCTAAGTGACAGATTTAGATTCTTCCAAATCAAAAACGTACACAAACAACAGATTTTGAACAAATGATCTTGACTTGTTTTGTATGGTGGAAACAATGTAAGAAAAAGGAGGAAATGCTGGTAAACCAGCATTTTCTCCTTTTTCCTACAATGTTTTTACAGGCTTTCTTCCCTCAAGGTCATTAAAGCTATTTATTGTTTCGCGAAAGGTTAATTGAGCAATAACATTTACAGCCTAATTTCTTTCTCTCACGCTGGTCTCGCGTAGTAATACGAGTCCTCCTCGTGTACAACTACAAAGAATCCAAGGCAAATACAAACACTTTCAAATTGTTCATCGCAAATAGCGGTTGACGGCTTTGTTGACGGTATCTATACATGTATTAAAATCAGAATGAAAAAAAAAAAAACGTGCTGTCTGATATTAGATCCAAACTTCCCCTTTTCCTACAATGCTTTCGATAGCCACATAGTTTCTGGGTCTTAAAAACTCCGAATCATGCGGTAAAGGGTTAAGCCAAATACAATATGTCGTCTACAGACGTATTAAATAACGAAGAGTCGTAACTTTTATGAGCGAATTACATTTGCGCAAAAAACGAAATATTAGTTGCATATCAAAAGCTGGGAAAAAACAGACCTTTTACAAAGGCACATAAATTTAACGGTTCGGTACTTCCTAAGCGCAATATCGCAAATCAAGATTATACAATCAGAACTTCAGACTTCAGAATATGAGGACTTGTAGTTCAAAGACTTGGACTGTACCGCCTTGGCTTTTTACCGTAAACGTGATGATGAAATGTCTGATCTACCCAAATGTTGCACAGAAGTACACTCTGTCTTGAAAAGCATATACATGTACATTAGTACAGAGAAAAACATTCTTATGGCACAATGATACATAGAAAGGATTGAACCCATTACCACGCAATCCCTACTTTTGACGCCCCTGGGGAAAAAGCCTTTTGAAAACATTGTCGGAAAAGGAGAAAATGCTGGTAACCAGCATTTTCTCCTTTTCCCACAATGTTTTCTACCCTTCACAAAACAAGGCTATTTCTAGATAAATTACCGGAAAGCGTGAAAATATTATTGTCAGTTAATAGGGCAAAAACCTACAAAGGGAAATCTCCGAATGGTGGAGTAAACATATCAAAGGTAAGACAACTTAATCAACGGCTTATAAAATATGCCGCTGTGCTGCTCCAAGACAAAGATATGCCAAATAAATAGGTACACCCGTCTTAATTCAAAATTGAAATACTTTTAAAAAAGCTATTATTGAACCGCAAAGAAATTTCTCGTGATCTGATTGTATAATATGCCCCGAACATAATTATATATCGTGTACACTGGCAAAACCATCGTAAAAGTAGTTTCCCTTTCGGGAGCCCCTCATAGATGACTGACTACATTATCAATACAACATCCAAAATGGCGGCGTCGATCAAGATTTACATCAAGATTATGCGCCAAGCTGCACGTTTTAGCACGTACTACCAAGGTTTCAGTGACGTCATTTCCCAGTGACGTCAGTTTTCATTGAATTGGGGCACTCGGGAGGAAAATTCTAATTTGTCAGCGTACTCAATTTTTTAAACAAAAGAAAAGAGATAAAATTCGCTTAACAAACGTTGGAATAGTTAAGCGTTGCAGTTTTAACAAAATCGTTGTACAGTCAGGTGGTAGGGGAGTTGTAAACTCGGCTTGGGGCTACGTAATTTATCACAGCCGTGAACAAGTTTTCAGGTCCCCTGCCACCTGACCGTACAACTAATAATGTATAATAAATTCAATTTTGAACTCAAACATGATAGAGGTATCGCGTGAGATCAAACTGAAATTCGGTCGGTGTAGCGTATGCGATTTCTGTTAAAACCAGGTCAGTACAGGAATAACCATACAAATATTGAAAAAAAGGAAAAGTTTGCGATGCAGTTCTTTCATAACTGGATTATTTTGAGCGAGAATATTGGAAAGTTTTCAAGGTTATGAACTTCTTGTGTAGAATTGTTGGTATGAATTGCTGATAATCAGAGGCTGTCAAAGATATTGAGAGTTTGATTAAAAATCCCGGAAGGCTCAAAAGAACAAGTTCTATTCACGTATTGTGACGCAAAGAGTGGAACAAATTGTACGCATTCGAACTTTCAAGTACGTGTTATTAACACTGTACCAAACAACAAAATATTAGACGATTCCAAATTGAAAGCAGATGCAGACGATAAATCAAATGGGGCCAATATGAAGGGATTTTTCTTTTGATAAGGTTGAAAACATTATGGGAAAAGGAGAAAATGCTGGTACCACCAGCATTTTCTCCTTTTCCCACAATGTTTTCATATGTCCTAGGATCGTAAACTCGAGATTGTGTTGAAAAGTGTTTATTATGATGGTGCCTCAATAGAAGAAAGACAGATGTAGACTAAAACCTAGATTTTTTCAGTAGGAAAGATATAAAGAACCCGGATTTCTTTGAGTGCAAATGCATACTGTGTTCGGTAGCGTAGATGCCTGTACGCAAAAAAGGAAGTTGCATGCACCTTGTGGAAAGGAAAAATAAGAAAAAAAAGGACATTTTTGCAATATTCGTCACCAGAGGCCACTATACTATTCGAAATATTCTGTTAGGAGGCCCTCTAGACCCCCCTGGGCAATTGCCCTGCCCCCTCTTGGCAACTCGTACCACGGATACCACATTCGGTATTACTTTTGCGGTGTTACTTTATTTTGGGCTAGCTACGCCCCTTACCTTCTCTTTATTTTGGGCTAACCACGCCTGTTTCCTACTTTATTTTGGACTTGCTGTGCTCCTTGCGTACACTTTATTTTGGGTTCACAACGTATTTGGTTTTGCTATAGGAATGCAGTCTAACAATCACAACAACAAAAACAACGCATTCAAACAATAACAACAACGTCAAAATATGAAAGAAAGGAAAAGTACAGTATTTGCTTACATTGCAGTAAGGAAATCATTGTGGAAAAAGTAGAAAGAAGTATTAAAAGCAGTTAGGTCTGCTACGACTATTTTGTGTAACGCACTTTTAGCTGCAGAGATATAACGTCGGTTTAGTTCCAAAACCTCGTAACTAAAGCTTGTTACTAGCTGTAGTTGAGAGGTTTTGGAAGTAAACTGACGATAGAATATGATGACATTGACATAAACACTTTGGCCGCTCACCGTGACTCAAGGAGGTTTTGCTGATAATTCAGAACAAGATCAGACTTCACAGAACGTGCAGTCTGATCTTGGATCTATACTGACCTTTGAGGAGATATTTCCCCAAAATAACTTTGTCAAATTAATATTTGGGTCTCAACTATCAGCATGAGTTTATTTAACTGAACACAGGACAAAGTATAGGGTAAGGTAAAACAGGAAGTTGTTGCATCCTATATCAACTAATAGGAATGCATTATCTACCGCCAGATGGCATTCTATAAATACTCACCTATCTAATTTGGGCATCCTGGGTACAGAACCGAACCACTTTCCTACGCGAAAACCGTTACTTAGAATTTCAAGCTAATACGCTACCTCGTGCAATTCACTCCGCTATGATCAGCAGTTTAGAGAAATCTGGAGGTAAAGCAATAATACGCTACCTCGTGCAATTCACTCCGCTATGATCAGGAGTTTAGAGAAATCTGGAGCTAAAGCAGTTCTCATTTCTCCTCAAACGTATTGACAAAAGCTATTTTCTACATTGCTACTTTATAGAGTGTAATCATTACGGTCCGCCTGCTTTCGGGGCTAGTGACGCGTCATATAAGACAGGTCGAATTTTCGAAGAATTTGACACGCGCAGACAACGTTAAGGAATGTCTTTATAGTCTGTAATTGGTTTCATGCGGATAAATTGTGGACATTTCATCTCACCTTTGACTTTAATGTCGCTGTGATTGCCTTCATTTACCTACATGAGTCTTTCTGTGATCTTATGCCTTAAGCTTTGTCTACCATATCTGTAATTAGTTTCATATAAATAAATGGTGGACATTTTATTTTCTTTACCCAAATAGCCTCCCTTTTATTGCCATCATGTTTGATGTTATGTTACTACAAAAATCGTGAAAATAATATGTGATTGACAGATACTGTCTGTGCTCCTAAACGTACAAAACTAAACTCTTTATCCAGTTACAAAAACAAATTCTGTGATTTAAAGAACGAGAGAAAAGAGTCTGTTGAAACCATTATTGAAAAGAAGAAAATTCTTCTTTTCACATTCTATTGCCATGGTGAAATTAAGTCTAGTATGATGTCTGTTGTCCGCACTTCATGTTTCAGTTTACTAACAACTGGTGTTAAATTTCCGTTACTACGTATGAGCCTTTAAGAGAATTGGTTCAATGATGAGCGCCTATTTCAGTAGTAGCCTTCGTACCTCTGAATTTAGTCCCCTACCGGCGAAGCCGGTATGTTTGACAGCTGTAGCATGTATCTGTCAACTCGTATACATTACCTTCTCCACATACAAATGCAATGTATGCGCGGTTTCTGTGGCTCTTCACCCAAAATTCTTTTTAGTTTTGTTGGAAACATTTTCACTACTTCTGGGTTGGTAAGCAACAAGCGGTTTGAAAGTAATGTTGTCTTTAGAGAAACTTAAGAGAAAGCAGGGAAACATGACATAAATGCTTTTCGAATTAGCGTGCACCACACACACACAAATTTCCTGGACACGTATAACGATTTCCCCAGCTGTTTTTAATGAAATCTTTTGGCATATTCCAGATAAGAGGGAGTGATGGTATTCTAAATCCATATTTCTCTTCCAAACCCTATGTTATGGGTACTCATTAGAATGAGACGATTCTAATGAGTACCCATAACATAGGGTTTAGTGGAGAATAATTGATATCTTTAATTATTTTAAAATCAAAATTATTCCCTCTAGCTGGACCTCTGAATTATTAGTCAGAATTTTTTTTAAATATCTAACTGAGACAATTTTTGATTGGCTGGCC
Organism: Tridacna crocea; assembly: GCA_943736015.1. Classification (NCBI taxonomy): domain Eukaryota; kingdom Metazoa; phylum Mollusca; class Bivalvia; order Cardiida; family Cardiidae; genus Tridacna; species Tridacna crocea. The sequence goes on from OX031061.1 coordinate 51,272,753, forward strand.
AAAAACATTCGTTACTTTCTCAATACGGTGTAAGACAAACCATGTGATTCGGAATGGTTGGTGAATACGGGCCAAGCTTATTTTGTCTAACTTTCCCAGAAAATTAATGCCATCAAGGATTTGATTGAAAGTCCACATGATTGAAAATGACGTCCATTTACTTTGTATGTCTACAGGAACAGAGAGAAATTACGTTTTGTAGTTGTGAATGAGTTTGTGCAGACGAATTCAATATGGACTGATTTGTTGTAGACGTTTTGGGAAAATTCTTTATTTCCCCAGACATAATGGGGAAGAAATATCTATGAGCCTTCCTCTAAGAAAATGCAACTTAAGGGGGTAGACCCGTAGTGCAGTATGGACGGCAAAAATTTCTTGGTAGTTGACAAATACGGATTCATACAGATATAATACTTTTGTACATTTTTAACCGGCCAGAAAATCCTTTGATGTCTATCTTGGTATCACTGGTTGATACTTTTGTAAGTTTCCAAAAAAGGGTGTTATTATTACCTCCCTTTCTGATGAGAATATGGTGATTTTAGATTTATAAATGATAATTTTTAGAAGGACGAAAAGAAAATAAAAGTGGCTTGGTGAAAGTAGTACAATATTACTCATTTTTATTCATAATAAATTTTGTAGGATTATATTATAGTGGAAATAGATGATTTCTACCACGGGTCCACTACTTTAATGCATCTGCAAAAAGTATCAACCCATGTCAGCCTGCGCAGCCCGCGCAGGCTGACATGGGTCGATACTTTGTGATTTATTTATATTTTCTGCATGCCAATGGACCATTCTTCCTCCAGAACCTAACGAGTTGTAGACTAAATGGATTTTGAGACTCCATAATTTAGTGACTTGCTTGATATAATTCATCACGTTGATGCTTTAAACCCTGTTTTGCCAGAACATGTTTTTGACGACCTCTATTTATGCAGCCGAACCCCAAGAACCCCAGTCACACCAAACCAAGTTCCCACTACGTCAATGTAAAACCAGTCCGACGCAGTACGAACTTTTACGACGTAGAAGGAACGCAGTAGAAACCGATAAGAACGTAATGCGATCTTTATGGTCTTGGCTGACATGGGTGAATTTTGAACATGTTAAACAAAAAAACGTAGCGAAGACTTGATCCAGTCAGGACGCTGTAAGGAGTCAAACAGGAAGTAAGAACAACGGCATTGACATAGTACCAACGGCGGATGAACGTAATGTGGTCTTCATTGACGAAGTACAAACCTGGTATGGACTGGAAAGATTGCACTGCGTTCTTATTGCGTTCATACCACGACAATTGTGTACCTACATGTACCAAGACCGTTCCACGTTACTACAAACTACTGGAAACTTTTTTTTTAGTCCTGCATTTCATCTTGTTCTCCCTGTGTTTGTCAAGTTTTAACAACGCAGTAGGATCTTTGTGTTCTTTTACTGTGATTGGGGCTTAGGCTAAAGCTTTTCATTATCTTAAAACTTCAAGTCCACGAACTCTCCGTTCTCATTCGTTCTCATTCGTTCTGCAAGTTTTCTTGTGTGAACAACCCGCATAAAACTATGCTTCCAAAAGGCCGTTGGAGAAGACAAAAGGGTCAGAAAGTAGGTAGCACTTCACAGCCTGGCCCTAGTGTTGATGCTGGTGCTGCCGGTATAGCAGAACCACCAGGAACATCAGAGCCTCATGCAGAGCAGCTTGAAATTACCGAAGTTAGTGAGAGTGATGAAAGTTGAAACATAAGTGAAAATGTGAGAAATTCGGTGAAGTATTTACACGAAATTGCTGAACGTGACGCCATTAGAACTTGCTGTAAGCGTACAATGGACGTGTTAAGCACCGAACGAAAGTGTAACAAACGTAATGATGTCTTATACAGCGTGGTATGCACGTACCTTTGCCTTTTCAGAAACGTGGAACGGTCTTTTGTTAGGTACGCAATTGTCGTGGTATGAACGCAGTAAGAACGCAGTGCAATCTTTCCCGTCCATACCAGGTTTGCACTTCGTCAATAAAGACCATATTAGGTTCATACGCCGTTGGTACTACGTCAATGCCGTTGATCCTACGTCCTGTTTGAGTCTTTACTGCGTCCTGATTGGATCAGGTCCTGGCGTTTTTTTAAGGTAAGACCTGTGTAATGCACTTCCGGTGAACATGGGGCAAAAATTTTAATTGGTTGATAAATAAGGATAAATAAGGATTTATGCAGAAATAATTTTTTTGCACATTTCTAAAGGATCAGAAATTCCGTGTAGCTCTTGAAATTATTTTTTGATACATTCTGAAAAGGGAGGTAATTATTATCTCTTTTTGAATTGAGAATTAATGGTTTAAGATTTATAAATGATAATTCAAAGAAAGAAAAAAATGGAAAAAAATGAATCGTTGAAAGTAGTTCAATAGTACTCATTTGGAAATAGCTGTTGTCCATTACACAGTCCTTACCTTAACATGTTCAGAATTCACCCATGTCCGCCAAGACCATAAAGATTAAGATCGCATTACGTTTTTATCGGTTTCTACTGCGTTCGTTCTACGGCGTACAAGTTTGTACTGCGTCGGACCAGTTTTACATTGACGTAGTGGGAACTTGGTCTAGTGTGACTGGGGCTTAGTTGGTTGGTTGTGTACAGGGCTTGAAACAAGTAAACCAGCGATATGTTATTGACTAAAAAGCCAGGCACGGTTTTACCAATAAGAAAGAGAAGTAAAAAGACAAATAAAAAAAAAAACAGAGACAGGATTAGACAGCAGCTAACTAATGACATAATGACCCAGAATCGAGGAAATGAAGTATAATCGCCTTCGGATGTTTTTCTCCATTTCCGCGCTGAAATGTTTCTGTGCAAATACCGTCCATCATTACGACACCATGTGATCAATTTCTATTCGGATATAAACGGTTTTTTTTTTTCGCTAACCTTTTAGCAAACGATATCTTGCATTACGAACCTTTGATGGAACACTTTTGAAAAAAAAAATATGAGAAAAGTATTTTGTCTTTTGACAGGGTATTGAGAAAAATCCATAAATTGAGCCAAATTGAATTTGTCGTCTGCAAATGTTTCTGAACATACCGTAGTCTTTTTTTTTAACTCATTACCAAACAACAATATTTGAGGCTTGTCCAAATCGAAAGCATTTGCAGACGAAAAATGAAATGTCTGAAAATTTGAATTTTGTTTTGTAAAGAGTAGAAACAATTGTGGGACAAGAAAAAAATGCTGGTAACCAGCATTTTCTCCCTTTCCCACAATGTTTTCTAATAGCGTCTCAGGGCCGTCAAAAGTAGGGATTACGTGGTAACTGATTAAAGGATATGGTGATCTTGAGCAGTGATCAAAGTACTCTGCAATAATTTTTATCTGTAATAATTTTTCAGCCACTTGACTGAACCGCGACCCAAATAGTATCCCCCCCTCTTTTTTAGCTTGTTGTCTTCTGATTTCTGGCGACTACCAATTTACATTGTAAACCCCATTTTGAGAGTAAAGCAAATTGGAAGTTTATCAAAAAAGAGTTGAAGTACTCGTACAACCAATAAATGTTTCCAAAATAATTAGCAATACTCTGTAAAAAGATGTTCAATGCATCTGCTAGCATCTGCAGAAAGTAGCACAGGCCCACCTGTGTCAAAACTGCTTTTGCCATTTAACCCATTACCACACAATCCCTACTTTTGACGCCCCTGAGAAAGAAGCCTTTAGAAAACACTGTGGGAAAAAGAGAAAATGCTGGTAACCAGCATTTTCTCCTTTTCCCACAGTGTTTTCTACCCTTTCCAGAACAAATTTCGGTTTTTCAGTCATCTTTATTTTGTCGTCTGCAAATGCTTTCAATTTGGACCAGTCTAAAATTTTGTCGTTTGGTAATGGGTTAAGTCGGACAAGTATTTATAAGGACGAGTCAACCAACCTAGTGATTTGAATACTCGGTTGTTGAAAAGTGGTCGTTTTGAATCTACGGTTATATGATGGCTTGATTGGTACAGTTTATCTGAGGGAGATGCATTAAGTCCCCATTTGTCAGAGCATGGTAGAAATGTACATTGATTTAACCGATATAATACTCCAGTAACAGCGAGCTTACATAACCAAAATATCAGTGTAATTTGATCTTTGTAGCTGTTATGTTACACCCAGTTTCAAGTATATGTAATAACATTTTCTGTATGAAAAGTGGTCATTGTACCTTGTTATACAATCACTTTTTTTTTAACTCATTACCAAACGACAAACTTTTAGGTTTGTCCAGATCGAAAGCATTTGCAGACAACAAAATAAAAGTAACTGGAAATTTAAAATTTATTTTGTGAAGGGTAGAAAACATTTTTGGAAAAGGAGAAAATGCTGGTTACCAGCATTTTCTGATTTTCCCACAATGTTTTCTAAAGGCTTCTTTTGCAGGGGCGTCAAAAGAGGGATTGTGTGGTAATGGGTTAATTATCAACTTAAACTGACATGCACTATCGTTGATCTGTTTACATCTAATTGATGTAAGAATTCCCAGATGGTCCCTTTTTACGTGATGGGTCACAAATGTAGACGTCAATCATACGTGATGCATTTAATAGAACTTTGACTGTTAAAGGATAAGAAAAAAAAAAACATGATGAGAAAAGGAGAAAATGCTGGTTACCAGCATTTTCTCCTTTTCCTTTCACGCTTTCATTTTTCTTTTCTTATGGCCGTTAACCCTTTACCCCATAAGGCATTTCTATGGTATCTCTAATTGACCCTAAATAACAGCAAGGATGAAGCTGTATCTTATGTGTATATGACACCTTTTGATAGCATAGAAAACATTGTGGCAAAAGGTGAAATTGCTCGTCACGAGCAATTTCACCTTTTGCCACAATGTTTTCCAAAGGCTCCTACATGCAATGCGTAGAAATGAGTATCTATGGAGTAAAGGGTTAAAATCCGAAATCATGCGGTAAGGGGTTAAAGTAGTATTAAAAATGGTATTAGAAACAACATATCTAGTGATTCTTCGACACGTGCGTTTAACAAGCTATAATTTTTTACCTTTATACACCTATAGATCGCGGAATAAATTGCGTAATCAAGGCTGAAGTACGAGTGCTCTTCTCATTTACCAGTCTGACACTTTCAATCTAGCTCTTGTTATAAACCAGTCTGACACTTTCGATCTATGGTCTTTGAATGGCTCAGTTTCTTCTTAACCTTTCCAGTGAAATAACTAGAATAATTTTTTTCATTTTTTATAATGAAAACCCAACTATTGATATTTCAAAGTTTTGTTTTGAGGAATATAATCTCCTTCTGGGACAGTGTAGATCCAAGATCAGACTGCACATTCTGTGCAGTCTAATCTTGATCTACACTGTACGCAAATAGTCAGTGAGTCGCGCTTAACAGCCTAAGAGTTAAAGGCCCAATAGTGGCCAAAAACACAATGACGGTGTACGAATGCCATGGTGTCCCATTGTGGCCATCGATTAGATAAGCATAACTCTACTTATCCTACAGCAGTTACGTACTTTACCTGACTTCTATTTCGTTGTAAATTCAGTTCTTTGATTTTTCCAAAAACAACACAAATAACAGCCTAGAATGAGCGGTTCTTCTGTTTACAAACTCCAAACCAGGCATTTAATATATTTAATATTATCTGAGCGTTCTACATACAGTTTGGTTATAGCTACTTACGAATATTCGTACACAGTTCTTCAATAAAATTGATCAACTATATATAGTTAACAGCCATCCAACCCCCACTTCTTACTACGGGGAAAAAACTTTGAAAACATTATGGGAAAAGAGAAAGTGCTGTCAACCAGCATTGTTTCCTTTTCTCACAATGTTTTCTACACTTCACAGAACAACTTTCTTTTTATTTTCAGTCCTATGTATTTGTTCGTCTGTAAATAGTTTGAATTCATCCTCGGATACCCCGGGGTCTCCCTATTTGCTACGCTACATCGTCGCTGTAGCGTAGCAAATAGGGAGATCCCGGGGTATCCGAGGATGGTTTGAAATTGGACAGTCTGAAATTTTGTTGCGTAGAAAAAGTTAAAGGAAAGAAAATATCGTGATACAGCCAAAGCATTCGAAACGTGAACTGATGACTTTATTCTGCATGTATGAGTCTCGTTCTGATATTCACTGGTAAGGAGCCACGTGATCTCTTTTATGCCCATATCGGAGTTATGCAGACGGCGAAATCAGCGAAAAATACCTATTTTCTTTTTAACCGTGTCTGACTTTTTCGAACTAAGGTGTCACACAATTGCCATATTGAGTAATATAAAGAATTGACTTGTGAGTTTATCTTCATTGATCAACTTAAACCCTAAGACTGCTAGGGGCAGCTCAAAAAACCTTTTGCGGACAGTGTAGATCAAGATCAAACTGCACAGAACCTACAGTCTGATCGTGGATCTACACCATCCGATAACAAGATAGTTCCCCCCCCCCGCTCCACAAAATAACTTTTAAAAATAACATTTGCGTTTTTTACTGTCGGCTTGAAAATTTTATTTCTCTTCTGTAAGGAAGGTTAAAGGTGAAATACTAACATCACTACATCACTGCTGATACCAGGAAGACACAATTTGCCATTGCTCATCACCTGCCGCAGAAGACATAGAGGATATTTGTTTTTTTCGGTGAAAGATCGAAATTTATTTCATCGAGTTGACACCATCGGTAATATTTTCACGAGTGGAGCAGCCACTCGTGAAAGTATTACCGATGCTTTTTACTCGATGAAATAAATTTCGATTTTTCACCGACTAAAAAAACAAATATTCTATCTATTTTATGCTTTTAACCCTTTCTGGGAGGAGCTTTATCAAAATCCAATACAGTTCTTTTCCGCTATTCCCCGTGGCGTACCCCTCCCGCATATCAACGCATTATAATATTACGTCAAGCGCGTGAAATGTAAAAGGTAAATGACGTCGTATTTCCATCTGGTTGTGAGGCAATTCACCAAGGCAGCATGGACATAAAAATCGGTATTTTCACTGGCGGTACCAGTGTAAGATCGACAAATATTTTCACTGCTATTTCTCGACATCCTACCGGAAAGCATGAAATAATAGTTGCATATAGCAGCAGACGATTTTCTACAACAGTTCGTCAATTTTCCATCCTTCTACGTCATTTACCCTCTTGCTGCTAGAAAGTGAAATAAAACTTTTGGGCCGACAGTAAAAAGCCAATCTTTGCTGTTTTAAAGGTTATCCTGAAGAAAACGTATCTCCTGATCGGACAGTGTAGATTCATTAATAGACTGCACATTCTGTGCAGTCTGATCTTGACTGACACTGTCCGCAAAAAGTTCCTTTGTCGAGCACAGGGGCCTAAATATTAAGACCAGAAATTCAGTGCGGTAAGGTTACTTTGAGAGACCTGCGTCCTTCCCTGATATTTTGTCAAGCCTGACCGCGTTTCCCTTCATTTACATGTCTATAATTATAGACTTTGAATAACTTTTTATGCTACATCTACTTCTAGAAGCTATTTCGGTAAATCTGCCATTACTTAAACGCGTAAAAAAATCCTTGCCTTGCATTGGGTGATTTAATGTACAGTGCAGATCAAGACCATGGTTTATTCCATGCGATTCGGTGGTTTATCGAGAAGTAATGGGGGTAATGGTGGATTATAGATTGATAGTCCATTCTTTGTTTGGTGGTTTATTGAGAAATAATATTGGATTATGGTTTGATAGTCCATGCTTTTTGCTGGTTTACTGAGGAATAATATTGGTTGTGATTTGATAGTCCATGTTTTTGGTGGTTTATCGAGAAATAACATTGGATTATGGTTTGATAGTTCATGCTTTTTGGTGGTTTATCGAGAAATAACATTGGATTATGGTTTGGTAGTCCATGCTTTTTGGTGGATTATTGAGAAATAATATTGGATTATGGTTTGATAGTCCATGCTTTTTTGTGGTTTATTGAGATTAAGTATTGAAGTACGAATGCTCTTGGGTTATGGTTTGATAGTCCGTGCTCTTTGGTGGTTTATCGAGAAATAAATATTGGATTATGGTTTGATAGTCAACGCGCTTTTTTTGTGGTTTATCGAGAAATACTATTGGATTCTGGTTTGATAGTCCATGCTTTTTGGTGGTTTATCGAGAAGTAATGGTTGATTATGGTTTGATAGTCCATGTGTTTTGGTGGTTTATTGAGAAATAATATTGGATTATAGTTTGATAGTCCATGCTTTTTGGTGGTTTACCGAGAAGTAATGGCGGATTTGGTTTGATAGCCCATGTTTTTTTTTTTTTTTTATCGTGAAATAATATTGGATTATGGTTTGATAGTCCATGCTTTCTGGTGGTTTATCGAGGTACTTTATGGTTTGATAGTCCATGCTTTTTGGTGGTCTACTGAGAAATAATATTGGATAATGGTTTGATAGTCCATGCTTTTTGATGGGTTATCGAGAAATAATATTGGGTTATGGTTTGATAGTCCACATTTTTGGGGGGGATTTTATTGAGAAATACTATTGGATTATGGTTTGATAGTCCATGCTTTTTTTGTGGTTTATCGAGAAATAATGGTGGATTATGGTTTTATATCTCATGCTTTTTGGTTCCATGTTTTCTAACTCTTCAATTGAAGGCGGAAACAGTAGTTTCCGCACGCTAGTTACCTAAGTCAACAACGCGTACCATTCAACAAAACGGAACAATGACGTAATTCACGCGTAATTAACTTAAATTTCTCGAGCTTTACGTAAATTGTAACTTGTTGTTATGTGGAGAGACTACTTCACGAAGAATAACAGAGACAACTAGGCTCGATCATTGATAAAATCCCAACAAAATTGGGATCAGAAGCAAGAAATGATTAGAATTTTTGTTTCCAGTGAACATCTCGTGAACATCAACGGTTATATTTTCCCTCGTGGCTGCGCCAACCGTGGAAAATATTTGCGATGTTCATTCCATGAAATATATTTCGATCTTTCACCGAAATAAGCAAATCTCCATTTACCTTGGTGATTTAAAATATAGCTCGAACCGAGAACATGGTATTTTGTAAGATTACTAGCCAACACGAGCCTTTCACTCGCCACAAACATCTGATCCTTTTACCTCTATTTTCAAAGATTTTCAACATGTAAATACAGTGGAAAGGATTTGAAAATCGTGGAAAAAAGAGATGTTCTTAGCAAGTACGTTTGTTTTAATCTTTAAAATGCTGTAAATATCGTGCTAGAGCGAGAGGGAGTATTTTGTCATTCATTGGTCTCTTAAATGGCTCTTTGGGAAAAAGGAGATTTGTTTGCAAAAAATGTTTGGCATCGAACGGTTCTTCAGTCCTGGCGAAGTGTCATCCCACCAATAGAGTCTGTCGTGGGTTTTACAGAATCTATGCTGGTCTCTGCAGTGCCTTGTCTGAGAAAATAACAACTTGACTGATACCGTTAGCAGGAATCGAACTGGGAATTCGTGATTAGCAGTCAAACACCTTATTACTTAAGACAAACAAATAGATCACTGGATGCATCAGTTTGTTTAATTCAGTTCAGCCACGCTCTGGCAAAAAGAGGGTTAAATGCATTTCCGTGACACCTGGGTCCATATTCGCCATCCATTCTTAAGAAAATTCATAGTCTTATTCTTCAGAATTTTGTCATTATGAAAGTAAGAGAGCTTCTGATTGGCTAAACCAAATGGTTAAGCCAATCAGAAGTCCTGTTACTTTCACAGTCAGGGAATCATGAAGAATAAGACCAAGAACGTTCTTAAGAATGGTTGGTGAATACGTACCCTGATTTTGAGCGAGTCATCAGATGATTACAGATCAACAAGCTGAAACTCTATCCAACAAGCGACTGAATCAGGGAATAGAATGATCCTTTGACATACAGAAAATCTAGAAATAGCAAAAATATCGACCCATGTCAGCCTGCGCGGACAGCACCGGCTGACATGGGTCAATACTTTTTGCAAAAACATTGATTAACCCTTTACCACACAGTGACGACTTTTGACGTCCCTGAGGTAGAAGTCGTTTCAAACATTGTTGGAAGAGGATAAAGTGCTGGTAACCAGCATTTTCTCCTTTTCCCACAATGTTTTTACCATTCCAAAATTTCGATTTCATGGTCACATTTATTTTGTCGTCTGCAAATGCTTTCAATTTGGACCAGACTATGAATTTGTCGTTTGGTAAACAGTTAAGACCTCCTTTTCACAAATCATTGCTCACTGTTGTTAGCACAGGCGTGCGTATTAATGCTCGATCTGATAGTGACGCTTGCAAAATAGAAGGCTGATTGCATCCTGATTATCTGTGCCATAATTTGAACAAATTAGAGAAAAATAAACACGGCGTGTGACGTCGAGAATTGATGTAATAAATCTTTCTAGGAAAACAGATGACAGTAATTTGACAGTTTATCCCGTCTAATTTAAAGCTTTCTCTTTTTCCCCACAGGTTAAGATTCGAGCGTTAATTAATCCTTACAATATGGAATAATATTTGATGTTATTTTCTAGGCGCAGGCTGACCTGGGCCGAAACTTTTTGCCATATGTCAATTTTTTGTATGTCAAAGGATAAGTTTACCCCAAGATTAGGTTGATAATAAGACACAATGGATTTATGGATCTGTGATTAAGTAAGCCATAATGCATCACAGAGGTATAAAATATGATATTTTATTATACTGCTCAGAAATTTTTCGCGATCTGATTGGATAATATGCCCCGAACATAATTATGTACACTGGCAAAAGCCAAACTGAAAGCAGTTTCCCTTTCGGGAGCCCCGTATGCATGACTACAATATCAACAAAACATACGAAATGGCGGCGTCGATCAAGATTAACATCAAGATTATGCGCCAAAATGCACGTTTTAAAAGCATGTATTACCAAGGTTTCAGTGACGTGAGTTTCCAGTGACATCAGTTTTCATTGAATTGGGGCACCCAGAAGGGAAATTCTATTTCGTCAGCAGACTCAATTTTTTAAAACCAAAAACCAGGTTAAAATTCGCTTAACAAATGTTGGACTGGTAAAACTTTGCAGTATAATAAATTCATTATACGGTCAGGTGACAGGAGGCTTGAAAGCTTGTTCACGGCTGTTGTGAATCATGTCGCCCCGCGCCATCGTCGGCTCGGGACGACATGATTCGCCATAGGTGTGAATAAGTTTCCAAGTCCCCTGCCATATGACCATACAACTATTAAAGTCCTCTGTCAGAGCACGCCCTGTCTGTGCTTGCTCTGGACTACATTGGACGTCGTCTTAAACCAGAAACCTATATTTGTTAAAGATCTACGACCCGTTGTCTGCGCAAGTCGTATTCTTCGAAGATTCGACCTTCGGCTATGACGCATCACCGATCCCATATACTAGGGAAAACTAGGGCTTATACCGAAGCTATAACCCAAGCCTGTAAGGGCTGTTTTCATAAATGGACGGTGAATAGGTTACATGCTAGCTGATTCGTAGCTGTATGAGTCGCACAAGGTATCGTTGTATTAAGTAAACGTTTATTTTAGTATGAAATTCAAAGTAACGGTGGTCGCGTAGAAAAGTTGTCCGTTTCTGCACCCAGAATGCCCAGATGAGATAGATGCGTATAAAATGCCATCTAGTGGGAGATAATGATCCACGACCCCTAACTCAGCAGAAAATATCGTTTACGTAAAGGCTTTTCGGCCAATGTCGACAGCTTCCGTATTCTAAGGTAGTGGTCCCGTTTTATCGTACAAAACTTGCTGTCATTAAAAATGAGTATTATTGTACTACTTCAACCGAGCCACTTTTTCCTTTTTCCCTCTTAGAATTATCATTTATAAATCTAAAACCGCCGTATTCTCATTACCAATGGAGAAAAAGTAATTACGTCCCTTTTCTGAAAGCAAACGAAAGCATCAACAGATAATTATAAGATTGACATCAAAGGAATTTAAGGTTTGTTAAAAATGTGTAAAAGTGTTATATCTGTATAAAAACGTATTTATCAACCATCAAAAAAATTATTCCTCGCTGCACATGAACTGTTATGGTCTACTACCTTAACCCTTTACCCCATAAGGCATTTCTATGGTATCTCTAATTGACCCTAAATAACAGCAAGGATGAAGCTGTTTCTTATGTGTATGTGATACCTTTAGATAGCATAGAAAACATTGTGGCAAAAGGTGAAATTGCTCGTCACGAGCAATTTCACCTTTTGCCACAATGTTTTCCAAAGGCTCCTACAAGCAATGAGTAGAAATGAGTATCTATGGAGTAAAGGGTTAAAAATGTGCAAAAGTATTATATCTGTATAAAACCGTATTTATCACCTATCAAAAAAATTAGTCCATGCTGCACTGGAACTGTTATGGGTCTATTACTTTTATACGAGACGTCGGGGCTGTAGATTCAGTAGCTCATCGGTAAATTAGGTGTAACATCGACGTTTTCGTACATGCTATTCGACCAATCTTGGCAGCTTCCGTCTTTTGAAATGAGAGTTAGATCTTAAAAAAAAAAAAAAAAACAAAGAATCGTGGCTCTGAATATTTCTATATTCAACATGTCTAGACGTATTGTTTAAGGATTACCCTCTCTTTTATAATTTCAGATTATCTTCAGTAAACACAGCAATACACGTGACATTCACGACTTGGTGGCTCAGGCAGCAGGATGCAGCAAGTATGTCAATATTTATTTCCGTTGCCATGGTTACTAATATATATCTGCAGGATAGTTGTGAATTAGGGAAGGTACTTAGAAACCAATTAGCATGTATGGAACAAAGCGTATAAAGCTTGACAAAAAATCACATGCTGGTAGCGTTGTTAGTGAGTTTATTTCTGCTCAATGAACCCTTTCTCAAACAATCACTGTTTTTTACGGTTCAGGAATAGAAGCCTTTTGAAAACATTGTGGAAAAATGAGAAAATGCTGGTAAAAATCAGCATTTTCTCCTTTTCCAACAAAGTTTTTTACCCTATCATATAAAAAAAAAATCATCTTTTTACCAACTGTTGATTTGTCATCCGTGCAAAATGCTTTTAATTTGGCCTGGTCCAAAATTTGCCGCTAGGGAAAGGGTTAAGCCCTATACAGAACATTTCTGTCTTTTAACGACCCTGAGGAAGAAGTTTTTTGAAAACATGGTGAAAAAGGAAATGTACAGATTACCAGCGTATTCTGCCTTTCCTACCAATAGCATACCGTATCTTTATGGCACTCTTTTATTTGTCGTCTGCAAATATTTTCAGATTAGAAAAGCATGAAATTCTATCGTTAGGTAAAGAGATAATTAACAAAGCTATCCATTGCAAAGCATAATGAGTTTATCAAGGGTTTTTTTTATAAGTCTAGTTAATTAGAAACAAAAAAGGGTTGATAAGGATCAGACTGCAAGTAGTGACGGATTGCAATTAGTGACTGGCTGGTCTTAACATTCTCTCTTTGATTGAGTAGAATTTTTGTTAAACTTTTATTGAACGTTGCTCTTTTACGGCCGAGGCAGATAAAAATTTGCTTGCACAGTATTAGTTGTACGGTCAGGTGGCAGGGGACTTGCAAACTCGTTCACCTCTGTGGTGAATCATGTCGCCTCGAGCCGAAGGCGAGGTGGCGACTTGATTCACCACAGCCGTGAACAAGTTTCCAAGTCACTTGCCAGCCGACCGTACAACGAATTTCTCACACTGCGAAGTTTTACCATTTCAACGTTCGTTAAGCGAATTTTTACCTGTTTTTTGGTTTAATAAATTTAGTACGCTGACAAAGTAGAACTTCCCTTCTGAGTGCCCCAAACCTGAAAACTGACGTCACAGTGAACTACGTCACTAAAACATTGGTAATATGTGCTAAAACGTACAACTTGGCTCATAATCTTGATGTTGGATGTTGTATTGACAATGTAGTCATGTCCACGGGGCTCCCGAAAGGGAAACTGCTTTAACGTTGGTTTTGCCAGTGTACATGATATATATGTACAGGGCATATTATCCAATCAGATTGCGAAAAACTTCTTTGCAGTATAATAAACATAGCAATCTGATCTTGAATCAACGCTGTCAGCTCTATTTAAAGTACCTTGGGTTTTCTTATATGAAGTGCAACATGCGAAAAGAGTCATTCGGACATTTGCGTAAAGGCTAATCCGGGACGACACTTTACGCAAATGTCCGAATGCACCTTTTCGCGTGTTGCACTCCATATTATGGAAAGGATGGAAAGGTTCTGATAATTTCTACCTTATCGATATCATTAATCCGAAGGCCGCTTAACGCGACTCGGTGCGCTTTTGCGGATAGTGAAGCTCCAAGTTCAGACTGCGCAAAAAATGAAATCTGATCTTGGATCTACACTGTCTGATGCGGTCCTTTTTTTTCCAAAATGAAAATTAATCTTGGCATCTTCAGGATAGGGTACCCTAATGGGATGCATGTAACATCGCCAAAATATCGTACGGATTCGGCCAACACTCGGGTAATTTGTATTCGATGCGGGAACCAGCGTCGCGTCTGTCGGTCGATTGATTACGGATTACCCGAGTACTAACGGAATTCGTACGTTTCTTCGTCGATGAAAATTGATGTCCACGAATCCCACTTGGGTGTCCCTTCCTTAATATTTGGCTTTTTTAGTTTTTGAGTGGATTATTTTATTCTTTCGATCAACGGTTAAGAGTCTAAAATATGTCTTCCTTCACTATGAAAGCTGGAACTTTTATCTTAACAGTTAAGGGGGCCATATAAGATTTAGTTCTCGTTTATCAAATTTTATCGTCAAATGCTGATACATACCATTAAATATGAGCCATGCTCTCGTAAAAGTGAGCCTACTGCATCTCCGTGATGAATGGTTCTAAGCAACTCATTCCTTAATTATGGTCTTATCTAGTAAAGACGGTCACATCCAGTAGAGAAATGCAATTTCGTTTTAATGTAACGGATATTGGTTAAGCAATCGATACCGTCTACTTCAAAGAGATGGTGCGAGTATGAGATAATTTTATATGTTTTTTTAAAACAATGTTTTTAAATGACCCCATTTATTGGTATATTGGTAATTATGATATTCCAACAATCCGCCAGAAAATTCTAGGACGAATTCTAGTTTGTTCAGCGTAGGTGAATGTACTGCCATTTGACCTACTTTTTTGTACCATTAACAAATTAATAAATAGATATTTGTGATTGGTCAAATATGTAGATATGTTTATTCCGAGGGCCCCTGTCTATTTGCTTGCAAATTTGCGCCGCCCCCCTCTCTCTCTCTTTCTCTCTCACTCTCTCTCTCTCTCTCTCTCTCTCTCTCTCTCTCGTAGATAGTTTGCCAGTTGTTTTCAGGTTTGATGACAACAATCTATACAGCTCCCTTTAAATACTTGTAATGACAGGTTAATTATCGACCATTGCCCATCGATGATGATCTGTTTAGGATTTCGCCATTTTAGCCCTTTATCAAACGACAGGTTTTGGACTTGACTAGATTCAACACATTTACATACAAGTACAGTGTTGCTAAAATAATGATTAATGATATCGATAAGGTAGAAACATTATTTGAAATGAGAAATTGCTAGTTACCAGCATCTTCTCCATTTGGCTCTTTGCAAGTCGGGATTGTGTGGTAAAGGGATAATTGGGACTATTGCAAAAAAAAAAAGTTAAACATTCTAGATCTATTTCTTGACGATAAATCACTTCACCATTACGACTATATTTGAAGATGGATTCTTCAAACACGCTGTAATAAGTTCGCAGAAGAAGTCAATATTCTATTTTGAAAGAATAAATACGTTTATTTGTCCGCGTCAAATATTGTTGTGTACTCTCTTTGACCGCTCAAAGATATAAATGATATGGGCCCAACGATGTAATATGTCCGCACCGTTGTCTGCGCATGTCATATTCTTCGAAGATTCGACCTGTCTGTTATAACGCATCACTACCCCCATTTTTGTGGGGATTGTAGTAGTACGCGGTGTAGAGTAGCAATTGAGAAAATGGCTTTTATCAATACCAAGGTTCGAGGAGAAGTCAAGTCTGTTTTTGCTCCAGATTTCCCTAAACTGCTGATCATAGCTGAATGAATCACACCGGTTAGCGTTTTATTGAGTAAACGTTTTTTTTATTTTGAAATTCAAAGTAACGGTTGTCGCGTAGAAAAGTTGTCCGGTTCGGTACCCAGGATGCCAAAATTAGATAAATGAGTATTTGTAGAATGCCAACTAGCGGGAGGTAATGGCAGTCTGCATGTTATCGCTTTCGGTTGTAAATAAGAAGAAAGCCCTTGGGTTTTTTTCTTCCTGACCCTTACACCATATTTATGATTAATCTATCGATTTTACATATAACTGAATTATTATACACATTTTCAAGTTTTTAAACTTTTATATATGTCTAGCTGTACGGATGGATCTTTACGGCCCTTTTTCTCAGAACAGTGTTTTGTCTTTTCACAGGTACTGCACCATCACAATGAAGGATGCAAACGGGGCTCATATATCTATGTCACCCACAATGCCTTTGAACACTCCAAGGTGAGTTGAGTTTGTTGGTTTTATTTGAGTTTGTTTAGCCTGAGATCAAGAGGTAATAATCCTTTGATCACTCCATATTGCGGTCTCCATTCACAGTCCATACAATACAGTTTATCGTTTTTGTAATTATTACCCTCATTACGCCCGAATATAGGAAAGGGCATAATTATGAGCCAGCTTAAATCAATCCTGGGTTTGTTGGTTGCTTGGTTGGTTGGTGTTCAACGCTGTTTGCAAACAACCAAAAAGTTTAGACTGATCCAAA
Organism: Tridacna crocea; assembly: GCA_943736015.1. Taxonomy (NCBI): domain Eukaryota; kingdom Metazoa; phylum Mollusca; class Bivalvia; order Cardiida; family Cardiidae; genus Tridacna; species Tridacna crocea. The sequence goes on from OX031061.1 coordinate 51,289,527, forward strand.
GTGAAAGCGGTTGCAGACGGAAAATTAAATGAAGCCCACAGTATTATTTCTTTTTTTTGAAAAGATGAAAATATTGCAGAAAAAGGAGAAAATGTTGGTTACCAGCTTTCTTTTTACTTCTCCCATAATGTGTTCAGATACATTATCCATCAGGGCCTTACCGAAAATCTGGTTTATTAACTTAAGATCACTAGTTTTAAAAGTTGCATTCGTTGACAAAATAATCAGATGAAATATAATGGATTTATATAATTTATTTCATTAGCTTGTGGTACATATGGGGAAACAATTGCCAAGAAAGGGAAAGGCCAATCAAATTTTGTTGTTGTTTTTTTCATTTAATAATGGTGATGTTGTACTGTCACCTATGGTTTTGTAGCAGTAGGCTCGGGTTACTATTCCTCTATTCTATTAAAAAAGATAAAAGTTATAATTAGACGTTAGGCATAAAGGAAACGCAGTGTTAAATCGCCCTCTCTTTTTTTCTGTTCCAGTTCTCCATACAGGGTGCATATCAGTCAGTCAGCATCGAATCAAGGTAGGTTTCATAAGGTTTTCTCAACGATCAATATAAATTTTCCTACTGAAAATTACGGGCATGTTTCCCATGGTTAAAAATCAAGTAGGAAAGAAGTGTAAATCTTTGGTCTGGCTGTACTTTCTGTGCTATCTTATCTTAGATCTATACTGTCAGGTTAGACTACTTATATCACAAATAGTAGATTTGTAAGCACGCAGATGTAAAAGTAATCTTCTCCCGTGATACTGAATCCTTTAACTCGTTACGAAACAACAAAAATTTGGAATATTCCAAATTCAAAGATATGCAAGCATCAATTTAAACGCAGTTCAAAAGATGTACTTTATTCTTGATATGGTAGAAAACTAGTGGGAAAAGGAGAAAATGCTGGTTACCAGCATTTTCTCCTTTTCTCACTATGTTTTCCAAAGCTCTCTTTATTAGAGTCGTTAAACTCGGATTTGTTTAACGTCAAGAACTTGACGCCATTTTAACGGCTTAAGTCATATCATGGCTGTCAGTAATGCACCCATGTGTTGTCTGGCTTTCTCACACCAGCTCTGACACAACTTGCTTTCCAAAGCCACTGACTACTTTTTTTCGCATGTATCAGAGGTGAGAGGTGAAAAAGCCGACATAAAGAAAGTTCATCGCAACCGGGTGTCGAACTTGGAACCTCGGGATTGTGTGTTAAAGGATTAACCCTTTAAGTTGTTAAATAAGTTGAAATGAAACTTTCAAGTCGATAGTAAAAAAATAAAATACGAATGCTGCTAGATCTACTTTAACCTTACTTTTTCGGAGAAAAAATTACCACATAACCACCCTTGTTTTCGGTGTACCAATTACGAATTTTCTTATCTTATACACGTGTAGACTAATATCACAATCGTATGACGTCATTTGTGACGTCATTTTGAACGTTTTTCAGAGAAGTGAACGGATTTTATGGGTACTACTGCTGATGCATCTATAGATGTTTTTGCATCTGTTGATTTATAATTTGTGAAATATTGTGAAATTATAAAAAGAATCTGATATTCAATTTCATTTAAGATGAAATTTTATTAAACTAGTCTAGTGAAGAAAAAATGTTATTAAGCTCGCCAAAGGCTCGCTTTATAACATTTTCTTAAGATTCGTTTAATAGAATTTTATCTCAAAAGCCAACACATGTCAGATCCTACATATCTCTACATCGGACAGTGTAGTACCTAGATCAGACTGCACGTTCTGTGCAGTCTGATCTGGATCTACACAGTCCGCAAAAAGTTATTGAATCGCACATATAACAGTGTAAGGGTTCAGAAAAAAATGTTAACAGGAAACTGCCAATAGATGACGGTAGCCATCAATTTCATGCCATGCATTCACGCCCAGGATCTAATTTACGAGAAATTGGCAACGTGTGTTGCGTAATAGCTAATTTGTCGAGTATTGTTATTGAAAGTTTCCTCATTTGTGCAAACCATTCCAGACACATTGTTTTTCCTTTGTTGACTTTAGATATTCACGTATAACACATTACCTCATACAAAAAAAAAATGCATAAGACAGTTTTGAAAGCGTCTTTAATTTGCTGAACAGGTAGGCCCTATTATTAACCTAAAATTACGTTTTAAGCTCCACTTGCCGAGGGCTAGCGGGTTATGGCCCAGTGTCCGTCGTGCGTTAGTCCGTCCGTCCATGCGTGCGTGCTTTAACTTTTATTTCAAACATCTTCTTTGAAACTAGCCATGCAATTTTGATGAAACTTCGGAGAAGTTATCCTGCTATGGCCCTCTTTAGAATTTCTTGAAAGAATGCCACTTCTTCAAAAACTCTAGTTGCTATGGTAACAAAGCTGAAAAATATTGAAAATCTTTGAAAATCTTCTTCTCTGAAACCACAAGGTCTAGGCCGTCCAAATTTGGCATGTAGCTTTACCTAGTTGACCTCTACCAAGTTTCTTCAAACCATAGCTCTTGGGTTAATGTGACCCAGCCCTGGGAGTCACAAGCTTTGAATGGACCTATATGAGGAATTTTTTTTCAAAAAAAAGTTTCCTCGTACCTAGCGATAAAGCATAGGGCCAAAAATATTGCATTTAGCATTATCTAGTTGGTTTCTACCAAGAAGGCCAAAATTATAGCCCGGTGGTCAAATTTGTACCGTCCCTTTGGATACTTAGCTATAAGGCCTAGAGCTACCATTTTTGCGTGTAGCTTTATAAAGTAAATCCCTACCAAATAGGCCAAAATTATAGGTCTTGGGTCAAATTTGGCCCCGCCTGGGGGGGGGGGTGTCACGAGTTATAGAGGGCCTTCTAGACCTGTATTATTTGGTAAAGGGCTTTTTCCTGTACACCTCCAACAGGATTCAAGTAATTATAGCTCTCTGGTCAGCATCGCTTTGACCGGGGGTCATAACGTTCTCGTAGGATTTTATAGGAAAAAAAATGTATGTCTTCATGTTTGAAACCGATTGGCCAAGTATTGTAATGTTTGGCGTGTATTGTTTTTACTTACTAGCCAGTAGAGTGATACAGGGCCATCATGGCCCTCTTGTTTACCTATATCGCAAAATCGTCACTTTTAAACAACCCGTAGAAAAAAAGGCTTTTGGAATCATTGTGAAAAATAGGAGAAAGCATTTTCTTCTTTTTCCTCAATATTTTGTATACATTAAAGGAAAGTTCCATCAACTTGACAGCCTTTGGTTGGTCATCTGCAAATACTTTGAGCTTGGATAAGTCTGAAATCGTGTCGTTTGGTTAAGTCAATATATGAATCCATTGTAATGCATTGTGGCATAAGGAGAAACTGTCCGGTCTGTTCCACAGAAAAGCAGACAGCATTTACGTAAAGTATCGCCTGGCATCAGCCTGCGCAATCTGCGCAGACTAATCCGAAACGACACTTTCCGCTTTCATGTAATCTTCTGTCTTCTTCAAGTCTACTGTGGACAAAGGTCTAATGTAGTCGTAAAGTGCCGTCTCGGATAAGCCTGTGCAGACTGCACAGGCTGATCCGAGACGACACTTTACGCAAATTTACGAATGCCACTTTTTGCATTTTACAAGCTATATGCTGTACGATTGTAGCAAAGCTTATTTCTGTCTGCATCTTTCAATACCGGATGTAAAATTTCTGACAAAGATTTAATACTAAAGGGCAGTGTTCTTTGTTTTACAGGTGATAGCGAAGTTCTAACACATCTGATGTCACACGTAGCTGATCAGTTTAATAAGTAAGTTGTTTACGGCCTATAACTCACTTGTTGTTGTTGTTGCTTCTGCTGCTGCCACTGCTGTTGCTAATGATACTGACGATGATGACACCGTCATTGATGATGTTATTCAGTGGTAATAATCATAATGATGATGATAACGATGATGATAATTATAGCACTACTAACAACACCAACATCACGAACTACTACAGTGTATACCTATAATAGAAAATACTACTTCTACTACTACTACTTGTAATAATAATAATAATAATAATAATAATAATAATGTGAGAATGATGATGATGAAGATTTTAATAATATATAATAATGATGATGATAATAATAATAAAATAATAATAATGATAATTATAATAATAATGATAATAATAATGTCGTTATTTGCGTGTGTAGAGTAACTGTTAACTTTTTCCAGAAATCACTAATGGATATCCCACGGAGAGAGAGAGGCCACTTGTTACGCTCGTACGAGGTGACGACGCTTTGACCACTATAGTGTCATAGACGAAAACAGTAGCTTTTGCGGATAAAATAGATCAAAATCAGACTGCACAGAACGTGCAGTCTGATCTTGGATCCAAACTGTCCGCGTATTTCGTCATTTTGTTTTAAAAATGCTGTCAGAATTTAAGTAGATTACAGTTTTAGTCCTTGAAAGAGGTTAATTTATACATTACCGACTCGGCTTACGCGGTACTCGCGTTTTGTTGGACGTACATGTATGTATTAATGGAGGCCTGTTCTTTAAGAGACAAGTCCTGAATTTTGCTCTTTGTAAGCCGCAGAGAATGTTAATTAAGCATGATCTTCTGTTAGGTGGCATGTTTTCAAATAAATATTTATCTGATTGGGGCCTTCTAGGTACAAAACTGGACTTTTCGTACAGCAATTGGTGCCACGAATTTTAAGCAGAATATACGTTTATTAATAAGAACGCTACCTGGTACGATTCATCCAGCCATGGTTTACTATTATACAGCATATGCACTGATCATCCATGAACTGTCCATACAGGCTTTTGAACCCGTTCCTTAACGACCAAAAGAAACCAAAAGAGTTTGCAGACGACAATTTTTAGATTTGGAGAAATTGGCAGAAAGTTCTCAAAAAGGGTAGAAAACACTGTGGAAAAAAGAGAAATTGCTCGTAACGAGCAATTTCTCGTTTTTCCACAGTGTTTTCAAAAGAGTTTTACTGCAGACACGTAAAAACCTGGGCTTGTTTGGGAAAGGGTTAAATGGTTTCGGTATAAGCCCAGCATGATTTGGACATTTTTTTTTTTATAAAATCTGTGAAAAAACGTCCACAGATTCCGGTTTCTCGCAATGTATTTACGAACATGAAAAGTTCGCAACAAATTCATAGCTTAACCCTTTCCAAACAATTCCTGGTTTTTACGGTTCTGGTATAGTAGCATTCTGAAAAGATTGTAGGAAAAGGAGAAAATGCTGGTAAGCAGCATTTTCTCCTTTGCCTACAATGTTTTCTACCCTATCATAGACAGAAATCATCCTTTCAGCAAGAGTTGAATTGTCGTCTGCAAATGCTCTCAATTTGTTCTTGTCCAAAAGTTTGTCGTTTGGGAAAGGGTTAAATACAAACCGCATCTGGCGGGACTCGAACCGGTGCGGGTAAATATCCTCGATTTTTCGAGGTTTAAAAAACCAACACTATTACCACTAACCACTTAGCTAAAGTGATATCTCCCTAACGCAGTTGTTAGGTATCATATTTAACTCTTTACCAAACGACCCTGAGAAAGAAGCATTTTGAAAACACTGTGGGAAAAGTGTCATTTTGTAAGGTGTTTTGACCTATACGGCATTGTAATTTCCACTTTTGTTGTATAACTTCTGCGAAATGCGTCCATCCATAATTCATTTAGCAATATCGAGATTAAAAATAGTCAAAATGTCACCCAAGGGCATTGTGTGGGTGACTGAGTGGCATTTTGTTCAGTTTTCGATTACGATAAGCCTTCTTAACTTTTTACCAAACAACAAAATATTGGACTCTATTAGTATTTGCAGAAGATAAAAAAAAATTGAAACTTGACCTTGGAAGAGTAGAAAACACTGTGGTAAAAGGAGAAAATGCTGGTGACCAGCATTTTCTCCTTTTTCCACAGTGTTTTCTACCCTTCCCTAACCAAATTTCAATTTTCGGTCACTTTTATTTTGTCGTCTGCATATGTTTTCAGTTTTGAACAGTCTAAATTTGGTAAAATGTGGTAAAAAGTTAAATTGGGACGAAGCCATGCATGGAGGAGTGGTCTCCCGTGACAAGATCTACATTTAGAAAATGTAAACAAAGCTATGAAAACAAACAATGTTTTTTCTTTCAAATCAAATTTCCCGTTTACAAGATTCTTCTAGTGAAAAAAAAACAGGCTAAATTGCTTCACAGACCCACAGTTACTTTAAGCGGCAGTGGTTTGATTTTACCCGTGGCGCATTAATATTTGTCCAGTGCTGGCCAGTAATGCGTCAAAGCAGACAGGTCAATCTTCCAACAATACGACAATAGGTTTACATCTTCTGATTTTTCATCCCCCACCGAGGGAGGAGGGATATAGTTTTAGGGTGTCTGCCCGTCCGTGTGTCCGTCCGGGTGAATAACTCCAATACCATTGGACAGAATTTCGTGAAACTTTATACATGTCTACAATAACCCATTCTGCCGAGGCACATTTTTTTTGTTATTCGATGCAAAATGGCCGTTTATGTTTTCAGTCTTGTCTTGAAAACTATACAAACTTCTTTTTCGGCGGGAGATATCATTTCAACGAAATTGCTTGTTTCGGCGAGGGATATCATTTCAATGAAATTGTTTGTTTGAATCATAATTGTCTATCGAATTCAGAATTCCTGTTGATTTACGTGCCTTCCCATTTGCAAGAAAATTAATTACACGTCCGTCTGATAATCTGATCATACGGATAACTATACTTGTTGAAAGAAAGTTTACGAGAGCTATTTCCGGTAATTAATACCCAGATAGAGTTTGTTGTCAGATATCAAAGCTTTAGCTCGCGGGAAAAAAAAAACAGTGGTGTTATTTGTATATACATAGTTTCCTGACGTTGCCAATGGCATCAATGTGAAAGAAATGAGCCGTGCTTTGTGACAAGGGGGCTTAATGCATATGCGAAAAATATCGACCCATGTTAGCCTGCACGAATCAAATAGCTCGTAGCTTTTCATCTTTGATAAAAATAGAACAAGTTCCTGACCTTTCGAATAAAAATAGAAGGTAAACATGGATACCTCCGTTGATATTTGCAGGATCTGTAATGATTTATTACATAGACGAACAATTTTTACAGAAATATTCTGTCTGACCGATCAATTATCGGAGGTTTTAGGCTATATTCCAGCACCTGCATGACGATAGAATGTCGAAGTATATTTGTGATTATTGCTTCATGTTGAATTATTGTATTCGTAAATAATGATATTTCATTGGCTATCAGAAATATGATGTAAAGTGGGATAATAACCAGCATCGGATTTACGGGGCGTATCGCTGGAATTTCGAAATCGGGCTCGATCCGCCAAGGAAAGATCCACGTAGTTATCGTAACCTTGGCTCGCGCAGATTTAGCAACGCTTGTTTAGAGTATTTTCATAAATTGTTGAAGTGAAACTGGCTGCAGTGGCCCGCAGAATAAACACGTACACATTTTTGACCAATCATAAAGTACCATCTATTCATCGTTTAACAGTGCCAAAAAGACGTCAAAAGCCAGCGCATGGAGCTATGCCTTAAATCGTTTTTCGAAAATATTAAGAAGTAATCTCGTTCTGTCGTAGTTTATCGTTCAATAAATCACAGTTGTTAGTTAGATCTAAAGGCGAACTTAAAGAATATAAATAACCAATTATGTAAGTCAAAGGGATGTAAACTTAGATGAAATATTTACTGCATATTCTTGAAAAGGTATACGCGGGGCAGAAACTCGTACTCGTGATGTATGAATTACCATCACCAAATGTTAACCCATTACCAAATGACAAAATTTTAGGCTTGCCCATATTGACAGCATTTGCAGGTGACATAATATAAGTGACTGAAAATTTGAAATTTGTTTTGTGAAGGGTAGAAAACATTGTGGGAAAAGGAGAAAATGCTGGTTACCAGCATTTTCTCCTTTTCCCACAATGTTTTCTAAAAGCTTCTGGGGCGTCAAAAGTAGGGATTGTGTGATAATGGGTTAAGAACTGAATTTCCGGGTTTCTACTAATAGTTGGCGTAAAACTACTGTGTTACAAAATAGATTACATGTTCCCGTATAAAAATGCGAATGACAATGGATGAATATGACAAGCCAATTATCACGTTAATGTCCCCCTCAGCATCACGGGCCCAATTTTATTACGTCAATATTCCTCCGGAAAATTGCATCTTAGGATTTTAGTCTACAGTGCTATCGTTACGCAAGTTTGGCGATGGAAAATACGTTCATTCACGTCGTAGGATCTTAGTTTTTAGAGTGTCTTTCTAAACTATACAGCTGCCTCTGCGGCGAGTATAGATCAAAATCAGACTGAACGAAACGTGCAGTCTGATCTTTAACCCATTACCACACAATCCTTACTTTTGACGCCTCTGAGAAAGAAGCCTTCTGAAAACACTGTAGGAAAAGGAGAAAATGCTGGTAACCAGCATTTTCTCCTTTTCCCACAGTGTTTTCTACCCTTTCCAAATCAAATTTCAATTTTTCAGTCACCTTTATTTTGTCGTCTGCAAATGCTTTCAATTTGAACCAGTCTAAAATTCTGTCGTGTGGTAAGGAGTTAATCCATCCTGTTTGCTTTGCTGAGACATTCCTGGACAATAAAGACGTTGAATTCAATCTAACTGGGGTCTTAATTCTAGAATGAAAATGGCCTTTGGGTTTATTCGGTGCTCCAAGGGTTAAAGACCCAGTAAAGGTCAAAATATAAAAGCAGGTGTCATAATACATTCAATCTTAACCCGTTACCACACGACAAAATTTTAGACTGGTTCAAATTGAGAGCATTTATACAGACGACAAAATAAAGGTGACTAAAAAATTGAAATTTGATCTGAGATGGGTAGAAAACACTGTGGGAAAAGGAGAAAATGCTGGTTACCAGCATTTTCTCCTTTTCCAACAGTGTTTTCAAATGGCTTCTTTCTTAGAGGCGGCAAAAGTAGGGATTGTGTGGTAATGGGTTAAATCATGCCATTTTGTGATGTGGCCAGGCCATATTTTAGTGGCTGGTAGGGTAAAAAAAAATCAATTTTAAAAATCAGGTAATATGTAAACAAAAGACACAACTACCTGGCAGGTTTAAACCTAGTTTTGAATTTAATTTCTCTGTAAGCAACTGACAGTTGGACCGATCGTACATAATAGATTATCTTCACAATAATGTTCCTGCTTTTAAATATTAAGTTTTAAAAATCAAATTCATTTAAAAAACCGCTTAGTTTACTTTTGGGCTTTACTGTTACTTTAATGATTAAAGGGAATCTTTCCACATAACTTTCTCTGCAAGGACCGATGACAGCCAAAAACAATGCAGGTATTAACCCATTACCACTCAATCCCTACTTTTGACGACCCTGAGAAAGAAGCCTTTAGAAAACATTGTGGGAAAAGGAGAAAATGCTGGTAACCAGCATTTTCTCCTGTTCCCACAATGTTTTCTACCCTTCACAAAACAAATTTCAAATTTTCAGTCACTTTTATTTTGTCGTCTGCAAATGCTTTCAATTTGGACCAGTCTAAAATATTATCGTTTAGTAATGGGTTAAAAGGCATAAATTTATGTTTAATTCATACCGTTTAAAAGTACAGAATTATTGTGAAGATGACAATCTAATTGTGTGGTCGATCCAAGTGATATTAGCTGCCAAAAAAAGAAAATGAATTTCAAAATAAGGTAAAACGTAAACGAGAGACAAAGTGATCTGACAACTTTTGATCTAGTTTGTCATAAGTCTGAAATCAGGTATCGGATAGTTGAAACCAAGGCCATGACTGCACATTTTATTATACTGCAAAGAAATTTCTCGCGATCTGATTGCATAATATACCCCGACCATATATATCATGAACACTGGCAAAACCAACGTAAAAGCAGTTTCCCTTTCGGGAGCCCCGCATACATGACTACACTAAAAACACAACATCCAAAATGGTGGCGTCGATCAAGATTAAAATAAAAGTTATGCGCTAAGTTTCACTTTTTAGCACGTATTACAAGGTTTCAGTGACGTCATTTCCCAGTGACGTCAGTTTTCATCAAATTGGGGCTCTCAGAAAGGAAATTCTACTTCGTCAGCGTGCTCAATTTTCTAAAAAGAAAAACAAGTAAAATTCGCTTAACAAGCTTTGGAATAGTAAAACTTTGCAGTATAATAAATTCACTGTACGGTCAGGTGGCAGAGGACTTGGAAACTTGTTCACGGATGTGGTGAATCATGTCTCCCCGAGCCGAAGACGAGGTGGCAATATGATTCACCGCAGCAGTGAACAAGCCCTGCCACCTGACCGTACAACTTATACTGTCCAGTCTGCTTTCGAAGTTTCATCACCAGCAACACCAATACGCTGCTAATGACAGTGGAAATATAACGCAACCGTACAAACAACTGGGCTAGGCTGTATGAAAAGAGATGAATAATGCATCTACAAAAAGCATCGACCTATGTCAGCCTCCGCATGGGCTGACATGAGCCGAAACTTGTTTCTATTTGTAAATTTTCTACATATCGAACGACCACTCTACCTACAGATTCAGTCGGTTATTTGACAAAGTGGATTTAATAGATCCATGATTATAATTGGCATACAACACGCGAAAAGGGACATTGGGACATTTGCGTAAAGTGTCGTCTCGGATCAGCCTGCGCAGTCCGCGCAGGCTAATCCGAAACGGCACTTTCCGTTTTTATGTCATTTCCTGTTTTGTGCAAGTCTACTGTAGCACAAAAACTAATGTAGTCGTAAAGTGCCGTCTCGGATTAGCACGCGCTGACCCCCCCCCCCCCCCCAGCCTGATCCGGGACGGCACTTTACGCAAAAGTCCGAGTGCCCTTTTTCGCGCATTGCATGCCATATGATAAATAGTTTGGTATGATGCATCACGAAGATGCATTTAGCTCCTTTTCCCAGGTCGTAGCTCAGAATAATTGGTGAATGCAGCGTCTGGGGAACAATAATAGGGAAAGAGTTATAGACCGTAGTCCCAAGCCATACGGTAATATTGCCAATTATTAAGACAACACGTCTCGTCTATTCTCGGTGGCCCACAAAACTGATGTTAGCTGGCAAGCGTTCGTTATTGTATTCGGAATGTCTGTAATTTTATTTGTCGTCTGCAAATAATGGTTTTTCCTCTCTCTTCAATTGCAGGGCCTTTAAGGTGGAGGAAATGAAGTCAGAAATAGCCACACGCCTGACAGCGCTGGAACGGAAGATAGAAAGTAAGTCAGAGTATCTTGATAGCCATGTGCTAGATTTGGCCTGCACTGTTCGAAAAGGGTCATTCGGACATTTGCGTAAAGTGTCGTCTCGGATCAGCCTGCGCAGTCCGCGCAGGCTGATCCGAGACGACACTTTCCGTTCTTATGCAATTTTCTGTTTTGTGCGAGTCTATGGTAGGACAAAATCAAATATAGTTGTAAAGTGTCTTCTCGGATCAGTCTGCGGGAACTGCATTCGTACATTTGCGTTAAGCGTCATCTCGGATAAGCCTGGGCAGTCTGTGCAGGCTGATCCGAGACTACACTTTCAGTTCTTATGTAATTTTCTGTTTTGGGCTAGTCTACTTTGCGAGAAAACCGAATGTACTTGTAAAGTCTCTTCTCGGATCAGTCCGCGCAGACTGCGCAAGCTGATTCGAGACGACATTTTACATACATATCCGAATGCCCCTTTCGTTTGTTGCACTCAAGCTGACCACATAATCCCGAAGAAAGCATTTGAGAACAGTCTTGGAAAACAAGAAAATGCTGCTATGGGGATTTAAATATATTTGCAAAAAGTATCGACCCATGTCAGCCTGTGCAGTCAGCGCTTTTTTGCTATTGATCAATTTTCTGCGTGTCCAAGGACGACTGTACTCCAGGATTCAGCCGATCATTAAATCATACATAAAGATCGAAGGCGAGGTGGCGACTAGATTCGACACAGCCGTAAACAAGTTTGCAAGTCCCCTGCCACCTGACCATACAACGAATTTATTATACTGCAAAGTTTTACCCTTTCAAAGCGCGTTAAGCGAATTTTTCCTGTTTTATAATCACACGAATCGAGTTTGCTGACGAAATAGAAATTCCCTTCGTGGTGCCCCAATTCAATGAAAACTGACGTCACTAATACGTGCAGTTTGGTACATAAATGTGCAGTCTGGTGATCGATCGACGCCGCCATTGTGGATGTTGTGTTGCAAGTGTAGTGATGTTTACGGGGCATCCAAAAGGCAAATTTGCTTTACTTGTTTTTTGCCAGGGTACATGATATATATATGTTCCCGGCACGTTAACCAATCAGATCACGAGAAATTTCTTTGCAGTATAATAAAGTTATATGATGACTCCTTTGGTATAAATCATTATAAGGTTGCATTAAATCCTCTTCTGCATTGATCTTACATGCTTAGCGCAAGAAGAGGTCAGCAACCTCCGTAACTCGGTAGTATAGTAGTATAGTAGCCGACCATGGGTTTGTAGGTCGTCGTTTCAATTCCCCCCCTTTCCCCCCTCCCTCCCCACTTCCGCCCAGCCCCCATTCCCATGTATTATTTTTCCGTAAATAATGGGATACAGTCCCGTATTACCCGTATTATTGATTTCTACGTGTTAGAAAATATCAACTTTCAACCTTCCCTCGTTTCGCCCCCGCCCGCCGCCCCCCCCCCCGCCAAAAAAAAAGGGCTGAATATTTAGCTTAACCCTTTACCAAACGACAAAATTTTAGAAATTGAAAGCACTTGCTGACGATAAGATAAACGTAATCTAAAAATTGAACTGTGTTTCCAGCATGGTAGAAAACAGTGTGGAAAAAGGAGAAAAGGCTGGTTACCAGCATTTTCTCCTTTTCCAACAATGTTTTCAAAAGGCTTCTATCTCAGGGTCGTAAAATCCAGGGATTGTTTGGTAAAGGGTTAATGCCTTTTAATCCTTATCTTGTAAGGTAAGTGAATTAAAACTTTTGAGCCGATAGCAAAAAAATCCAAATTTTGCTGTTTCAAAGGTAGCTCATTTATTAAGATATCTTCATATCGGACAATGTAGATCAGAGATCAGACTGCACGTTCTGTGCAGTCTGATCTTGATCTACATTGTCCGCAGAAGGTCAGCGAGTCGTGCTTAGCAATCAAAGAGTTAAAGAAAAATCAATTTAAACTTCAATTAATTAACCTGTATCTGGTCGGCAGTCTGTTATATTTCTTCATCTTACCTGGAGGAATTCGCTAATTGAAAAGGTTTTTGATCTGTTATAACATTTTAACCTTTTTTAAGCCTCGTTTGCAACAATTGTCTAGGCTTTTGCGACCAGTGGGTTGATTCAAAATCAGACTGCAAGTTCTTTGTAGTCTGATCTGGTATTTACACCGGACGCGAGATGGGTTGGTCAAGTTTAAAAGGACATCGCTCTTACCTTGTCCTTCTATTACTTATCATGCTAAATATATGAAATGATTTTTTTTTAAACTCATTACCAAACGATAAAATTATAGACTGGTCTAAATTGAAAGAATTTGCTGACAACAAAATAATTGTGAGTGAAAAATTGAAACTTGGTTTGATAAGGGTAGAAAACATTGTGGGAAAAGGAGAAAATGCTGGTTACCAGCATTTCCTCCTTTTCCCACAATATTTTCAAAAGGCTTCTTTCTCCGGGTCGTTAAAAGTCGAGATTGTGTGGTAAAGAGTTAAACCAATGATAAAAGCCCAAATTTAGCTATCTCAAAGTTATGGGAGGAATATTTCCTCATCAGACCGTGTAAGTCAATATCAGCGCAGTCTGATCTTGACCTATCAAGTCTGCAAAAAGGTCGGTGAGTCGAGCTTAGCAGCCTAAGGGGTAAGTGACTTCAAATGTCCGTCTGATCTAAATTGTTACGGGGGGGAATGAAATTTTAGATTACGTATGTTTGCAGTCTGCACTGCCCATTTTCACCAACCGTTCTTGAGAATATTTTTAGTCTTATCTCCAGGGTTTTTCTAAATTCTGTTTAGCCAATCAGAAGAAATTGTGTTACTTACAAATGTAGAAAATTCTGAAGAATAAGACAAAGTGTGTTCTTAAGACTGGTTGGTTAATAGGGGCCCCGTTTGGTACTTAGCGATTTTGTAAGAGGAGTTGTTATTCTATTCATTTTTTTTATACGCCCGTCGTAGACGGGACGTATTATGGGATCACCCGAGGCGGGCGTCCGGGCGGGCGGGCGGCGTCCAGTTCTTTGTCCGGAGCATATCTCCAAAACTATTCTAGCTAGGGTTACGAAATTTCATGGGTGGATAGATCTCATCGAGGGGGGAGTGCAGTGCACAGGAACCATAACTCTTGCTCGCTTAATTTTTGAGTTATTGCCCTTTGTCGTTTTTCATACTTGAATTTTGTCCGGAGCATATCTCCAAAACTATACTAGCTAGGGTTACGAAATTTCATGGGTGGATAGATCTCATCGAGGGGGAGTGCAGTGCACAGGAACCATAACTCTTGCTCGCTTAATTTTTGAGTTATTGCCCTTTGTCGTTTTTCATACTTGAATTTTGTCCGGAGCATATCTCCAAAACTATACTAGCTAGGGTTACGAAATTTCATGGGTGGATAGATCTCATCGAGGGGGAGTGCAGTGCACAGAAACCATAACTCTTGCTCGCTTAATTTTTGAGTTATTGCCCTTTGTCGTTTTTCATACTTGAATTTTGTCCGGAGCATATCTCCAAAACTATACTAGCTAGGGTTACAAAATTTCATGGGTGGATAGATCTCATCTAGGGGGAGTGCAGTGCACAGGAAGCATAACTCTTGCTCGCTTTATTTTTGAGTTATTGCCCTTTGCCGTTTTTCATACTTCAATTTTGTCCGGTGAATATCTCCACAACTATACTAGCTAGGGTTATGGAATTTCATGGCTGGATAGATCTCATCAAGGGGGAGTGCAGTGCTTAGGAATCATAACTCTTGCTTGCTTAATTTTTGAGTTATTGCCCTTTGTCTTTTTTCATACCTGAATTTTGTCCGGAGCATATCTCCAAAACTATACTAGCTAGGGTTATGAAATTTCATGGGTGGATAGATCTCATCAAGGGAAAGTGCAGTGCTCAGGAACCATAACTCTTGCTTGCTTAATTTTTGAGTTATTGCCCTTTGTTGTTTTTCATACCTGAATTTTGTCTGGAGCATATCTCCAAAACTATACTAGCTAGGGTTATGAAATTTCATGGGTGGATAGATCTCATCAAGGGGGAGTGCAGTGCACAGGAATGATAACTCTTGCTCGCTTAATTTTTGAGTTATTGCCCTTTGCCGTTTTTTATAGTTGAATTTTGTCCAGTGAATATCTCCAAAACTATACTAGCTAGGGTTATGAAATTTCATGGGTGGATAGATCTCATCAAGGGGGAGTGCAGTGCACAGGAACCATAACTCTTGCTCGCTTAATTTTTGAGTTATTGCCCTTTGTTGTTTTTCATGCTTGAATTTTGTCCGGTGCATGCCCCAGCTTTACAACTTTGAGTAAGACGGGCGTATCTTGCGACAATTTGCCGCTCTTGTTTTCAATGTAAAGGGGGCTGAAATCATCTGCATAAAGTATCAGCTTTGTGTATTCAACCTGTTTAGTCAAAGCAGACTGAGTCGGATTGATTTTTTAAGTGTTTGTCAATTTTCTGCACGTCAATGGACTATTCCACCACATGATCGTATGATTAGGTCCATCTTTGCGAGCCAAGGTTACGATCACTACGTGGATCTTACCTTGGCGGATCGAACCCGATTTCGAAATTCCCGCGATACGCCCCCCTATCGGTTGCTGATTATTATCCCCGTTTACATCATATTTCTGACAGCCAATGAAATATCGTTTTAAAAACCGCTTACGAATACAACAAATCAACATGAAGCAATAACCACAAACGGTAATTCGACACTCCATCGTCAGGTGCTGGAATATAGCCTAAAACCTCCGATAATTGATCGGTCACACTGAAACGTTCTGTAAATATTGTTCATCTTTGTTTTTTCGGTAATAAATCATTACAGATCCTGCACACATCTACGAAGGTATCAATGTTTTCCTTCTAATTTTATTCGAAAGGTCGCGACCTTATTCTATTTTTATCAAAAATGAAATGCTACGAGCGATTTAATTCGTGCAGCCAGAGCTAGCTGCAACCAATGAAAATACGTATTGCGGGAATGTCGATATCAAGCTCGATCCGCCAAGGATAGAGTAGCGTAGTGTATCGTCACCCTTGGCTTGCGAAGATGGATTAGGTCTGGCTACGTTCAGTCAAATACTTGTGACCCATCCCACCAAAATAGGGACCATCTGGGAAATTTGTACATCAATTACATGAAAACAGATCAACGACAGTTCAGGCCAGTTAAAGTTGATAATTCAAAAATGACTGTATAACAAGGTTTAATGACCACTTTTTATACAGAAAATGTCATTAAAGCAAAAAGTGTCAACCCTGGTCAGCCTGCGCAGTTCGCGCAGTCTGACCAGGGTTGATAATTTTTGCAGTTCCAAGAAGATCCCTTTTTGCGTGGTTGGTCACATTGAAAGGACATAGTCTTACAAAAACAGCCACAGCAAGAGTTCTCATACTTATTTTGAAGGCTAGGGGGGAAATTTATAGGATTTTTTTAATGAAAAAATCAAATGACTTTTCGCGATAGTTGTTTATTCTAAGAAAAAAAAAATCTCGGATCAAATACCACCACGACTCCAGTTTTAATTACTTGCCTCCGGTCATGGCAGGTAATGAACTCTTTTCCTGCTAAATCAGTTAAAATACAACTTTGAAGTCGTTAGTAACAAACCAAAATATTACGATTTTCAAAGTATTTTTTTCTGAGGAAAAACAGAACAGTCCTAATCGGACAATGTAGATCAAAGATCGGACTGCACGTTCTGTGCAGTCTGATCTTAATCTATATTGTCCGCCAAAGTCACTGAGTGGCGCTCGGAAGATTAAGGGTTAGACGGAATTTTCTCTTGGAAATTCTTCGCCATAAACAGGAAATTATCTGTACTATTTCAGGTAACACTGTTATCTTATTTGTATCGACGACCTGAACTCTTGCAACTTGGGCATCGTGCTGATAAAAACTTAAGAACATATATCTGATCTTAAGCGTACAATGACCGACTCGCTGACCTTTTGCGGACAGTGTAGATCAAGATCAGACTGCACAGAATGTGCAGTCTGATCTTGAATTTACACTGTCCGATAAGGAGATATTTTTACCCAATTAAATTGCATCTTAAGGTAGTGGACCCGTAATAGAAAACAGCTATTTCTACTATAATATTATACAACAACAACAAAAGTTGCTATGATTGAAAAAATGAGTATTTTGTACTACTTTAACCGAGCCGCCTTTTCCCTTTTTTTCTCCTTCTCAGAATTATCATGTTTAAATCTTAATCCACTATTTTCCCATTACAAAGAGAGATAATAATTACCTCCCTTTCCTGAAAACTAACAAAAGTATCACCAAATAATTTCAAGACGGACATCAAAGGGATTTCTGGTCGGTAAAAAAATTGCAAAAGTATCATACCTGTATAAATCCGTAGTTATCAACTATAAAGAAATTATTCCATGCTGCACTAGAATTGTTACTGGTCTACCACCTTAAATAAAATAAAATGAGTTTTTACTTCCGGTTCGAAGGTTTCATTTTGCTTATGTAGCAGAATAAAGGTAGAAATTTTACTTAATGCGTGTTAAAAGTTTAGGTCCACGGTCCCTAACTCTCATTTTTAAAAGACGGAAGCTGCCGAGACTTACCCAATAGCCTTTACGAAAAATGTCGATGTCACGCGGTATTTACTGATGAGTTATGGGGTCGTAATCCTTAAGTCTTTTGAGTCCTTCAACTGAGTGCGTTCTCTACTCTCAAGATTTTTTCTTACTCAATAGTCCGTGTAAAAGATATTTTGAAACCGAGATTTTCATTTTATATGAAGACAGAGAGAAAAGGCATGAAGGGCAGTATGGAATAAAATTTCTTGTTAGTTGATAAATACGAATTTATATAGATATAATACTTTTCCACATTTTTAACTGACAAAAATTCCTTTGATGTCTATCTTGAAACAATTTGTTGATAATTTTGTTAGTTTCCAGAAAAGGGAGGTAATTATTGCCTCGTTTTGTAATGAGAATAATTGCAAGAAGGAAAAAAAGGGAAAAGTGGCTCGGTTAGAGTAGTACAAAAATACTCATTTTAATCATAGCGAATTTTGAAGGACAATTTTATAGTCATCTTCGCAAGCCAAGACTGACGATTCACTACGCTACTCTACCCTTGGCGGATCGAGCTTGATTTTTACATTCCTCCGATACGCCTTTTCATTGGATGCAGCCAGCTCTAACTGCAACAAATGAAATCGCTCGTAGCATTTCATCTTTAATAAAAATAGAATAGAGGGTAAACATGGAAACCCACGTGAATGTCTGCTTATCGCTTCATGTTGAATAATTGTATTCTTAAGCGGTTTGTAAAACGATATTTCATTGGCTTTCAGAAATCTGATGTAAAGGGGGGTAATAACCAGCATCAAATACAGGGCGCATCGCTGGAATCTCGAAATTGGGCTTAATCAGCCAAGGTAAGATCCACGTAGTGATCGTAACCTTGACTCGCGAAGATGTTTAATATTGGAAATGGCTGTTTTCTATCACAGATCCACAACCTTAACTCTACCATACGACATTTTACGACACTCCCAGACTGAGAGTATTTGCAGATGACAAACTGAATATAGCTAAAGTTGAAAAAAAAAATGGAATAATGGTAAAATGGTGACCAGTGTTTTCGAAAACCATCTTTTTTAATCTGTATAAAAGAAATAGGCCTCGATTAGGAAAAAAAAGGGATTGGGTAAACAGTGCTTGATTGTTGTCAATAACTTTATCGATTCAGTAATCCAAAGGTTGTAAAAAATCCTATTAATGAGAATTTATATTCCGTTTATTTACTGTGTTGCACTGCTTTTTTATAAGTAAATTAATTTGAAGACTAAAATAAAAAAGGTATAGATATGCAAGAGTAACATCTAAAGTTATCTTTGAGCTAGTCTAAATTTTGTTTCTGGTCTAACGACATGTAGAATAACAATCTGATTGTATACCACAACAACAACAACAACAACAAAAACAACTATCATCACGTGAAAGAAATGGGTTTGTTCAACCCGAAGGCTGCTACATCTGTTTTATAATTATATTAGAGTTGTCAAAATTCAAACCATTCACAGACAACAAAATAAAGTGCATCTCAAACGATTGGATTTAGACTTAAATTGGTATAAAACCTTGAGGGAAAAGGAGAAAATGCTGTTTACCAGCATTTTCTCCTTTTCCCACAAGGTTTTCAGAAGCTCTCTGTCATGTTCGTTAAAACTTGAATTATTTAGTACAGGGGACATACACCGTCGAGAGATCAATTCAGATTCGCTAATCACTTTTCATAATGAGCATTTTGTCGCCTCTAGATATTCCATCAGATCATACCGGTCCAATCTATCATCGATAACAGCCATTTACACGAGCTTTTAATTCGCTTTTCTAATCCTGATGGGGGCTTATCATAAATCAGGTTTTCACTTTGCTTATTGTTATGGTGATTAGCCGGAAGTGCAGGGCGAATTACATTCAACATAATGTACTGCCGCGATAAAATTGTAATCCTTGCGTGAATTATAACAAAAGACGGAAACTGCTTACAAGGTGACCAATTTTTAACTTCGTCCCATAATAGAAACATACACAGACGATATTTCAAATGTTGTTAAACGGATTGGAAATGTTATAGGAAAAGAAAAAAAAAAGCTGGTTCTCAATATGTGGTCTTGGCAATAAGTTACCTTGATGTGTAATAGCTTTTATAAAAACATAACTGAACAAAAATATCAATTTAATTGATGTAGAAGCCTTCAGGGTCATACTCTACCTGACGACAACATTATACGTAATTAGATAGTGGATGATGTAAAATTACGATAAATGAGTCAAGCGACATATGAAGTTAGATTGAATGTTATTGGGAGCCTTTCCTGAAATAGAGCGATTTATTACTATATCTAGCAGCGAATTGCACCATTCCAAATGCTTAGTGCTTGTGTTCGAGAAGGGAATTTATACAGTAACTGATTCCTGTCGTTTTTTTCTTTTACCGGACGGATTAGATCACAGGACTTAAGTATTACGATCCCTTACTCAACGGTAAATATCGTGAAACATTGACGTTTTTGTGAAGGCTGTTCGGCCAATCTCGGCAGCTTCCGTCTTTTTAGCTCACCTGAGAACAACGTGCTCAAGGGGAGCTTTTAGGATCACCCGGTGTCCGTCGTCCGTCGTCCGTCGTGCGTCGTCCGTCGTGCGTCGTCCGACGTCCGTCGTCCGTCGTCCGTCGTCAACAATTCTTTAAACGTCAACTCCTCCTAAACCGCTGGGCAGATTTGGACCAAAGTTGCAGGAATGTTCCTTGGGAGGTCCTCTTTAAAAAGTGTTCACAGAATATGATTCCATCAAAAACTCTGGTTGCCATGGCAACCAAATGGAATTTTTTAGCAAATTCTTTAAAAATCTTCTCCTCTGAAACCGCTAGTGGGATTTTGAAGTAATTTCACAGATATGTTCCTTTGGTGACCCTTTTCAAAAAGTGTTCGTGAAATTGTGATTCGTCAAAAAATGTGGCTCTGGTGAATGGGGGCTACTTGCACTATACAGAAATGAAGGAATTCTTTAAAAATCTTCTCCTCTGAAACCGCTGGTCGGATATTGAAATAATTTCACAAATATGTTCCTTGGGTGACCCTTTTCAAAAACTGATCGCGAAATTTTGATTGGTCAAGAAACATGGCTCTGGTGAATGGGGGCTTCTTGCACTATACAGAAATGAAGAAATTCTTAAAAATTCTTCTTCTCTGAAACTGCTGGTTAGATTTTGAAATAATTTCACAGATATGTTCCTTTGGTGACCCTTTTCAAAATTAGTTCGCGAAATTTTGATAGGTCAAGAAACATGGCTCTGGTGAATGAGGGCTACTTGCATTATAGGGAAATGAAGAAATTCTTAAAAATTCTTCTTCTCTGAAACAGCTGGTTAGATTTTGAAATAATTTCACAGAGTTGTTCCTTTGGTGACCCTTTTCAAAACTTGTTCGCGAAATTTTGATAGGTCAAGAACATAGCTCTGGTGAATGGGGGCTACTTGCACTATACAGGGATGAAGGAATTCTTAAAAATTCTTCTTTTCTGAAATGGCTGGACAGATTTTGAAATAATTTCACAGAGATGTTCCTTGGGTGATCCTTTTCAAAAATTATTCGCGAAATTTTGATTGGTCAAGAAACATGGCTCTGGTGAATGGGGGCTACTTGCACTGTATGGAAATGAAGAAATTCTTGAAAATTCTTCTACTCTGAAACCCCTAGTCAGATTTTAAAATAATCTGACAGAGATGTTCCTGGGTGACCTTTTTCAAAAGCTGTACATATAATTTTGATCCGTCAAGAAACATGGCTCTGGTGAATGGGGGCTACTTGCACTATACGGACATGATGAAATTCTTGAAAATTCTCTTTCTCTGACACCCCTGGTCAGATTTTAAAAGAAATTTTCCGTAATGTTCCTTGGGTGACCCTCTTCAAAACTTGTTCGTAAATTTTGATCCATCAACAAACATGGCTCTCGTGGATGGGGACTACTTGCTCTTATACAGAAATGAAGAATTCTTAAAAATTCTTCTTTTTGAAACTGATGGTCAGATTTCGAAATGACTTTTACAGGTGACCTTTTGAAAATTGCTTGGCAAAATTATAAATTTGGTTCCAATGTTTCAATACCTCAAAAAAAATATAGACTATGGTCATCTAAAAAATTCAGGTCAGCGATCCAGGGCCATCTTGGCCCTCTTGTTATATGAGAGTTAGGGGCCTTAGATGACTTACTCATCGGTAGATATCGTGTAACATCGACTTTTTCGTAAAGGCTATTCGGCCATTCTTTGAAGCTTCAGTCTTTTACTATGGGAGTTAGGGCCGTACACTCACTAACTCATCGGTAAATATCGTGTAACATCGACGTTTTTGTGAGGGCCATTTTCGGCAGTTTCCGTCTTTTAATATGAGAGTTAGGGGTCGTAGACCTTTAAGTTCAACCAATGATTTACACAGAACGACAAATTGTGTAATGTGTTTTGACCTATACGGCATTGTACCTTCCACTTTTGTTGTATAAGTTCTGCGAAATGCGTCCATCTCCAATTCATTTAGCAATATCGAGATTAAAAATAATCAAAATGTCACCCGAGGGCATTGTGTTGGTGACTGAGTGTCATTTTGTTCAGTTTTCGATTATGATAAGCCTTCTTAACTTTTACCAAACAAAAAACATTGGACTGTATTAGTATCTGCAGAAAAAAAAAATGAAACTTGGATTTGGAAGAGTAGGAAACACTGTGGAAAAAGGAGAAAATGCTGGTAACCAGCATTTTCTCCTTTTTCCACAGTGTTTTCTACCCTTCCCTAACCAAATTTCAATTTCAAATCGATAGCATTTACAGAAAAAACAGTTCCCCCCCCCCCCACAAAAAAAAAAAAAAGATGGGTTATAACTATGAAACAAAAAGAATAAATTTTTATCGGTGAAATTGCGAAGTTTATTTCAAAATGACTTTATCTCCATTCTTACACCGAAAGGAACAACTACATGTATTCTCTATTTGTTTTCCTTTTAGTTTATTACTAAATGTTTTCTTTTCAGTCGAAGGCCTAAAGGCTGTAGAAATTGAGAAATGTAAAAAGGATATATCTGACATCAAAGACCAGATCTGGACAGCCCAGAAAAAGTTTGTGGACTTCAACAGAATGAGGTAATTATCAAAACTTCTCAAAATTTGTTCATTTAGCGATTTCCCGACGGCTTAACACTTTACCAAGCGACAATATTTTAGGCTTGTCCAAATCGAAAGCATTGACAGACGATAAAATAAAAGTGACTGAAAATTTGAAATTTATTTTTTGACGGGCAGAAAACATTGTGGGAAAAGGAGAAAATGCTGGTTACCAGCATTTTCTCCTTTTCCCACCATGTTTTCCAAAGACTTCTATTTCAGGGTAAAATCAGAGATTGTTAGGTAAAGGGTTAAGCGATTTCCCGGCGGCCTAGGAAACTGCCTTTTTTGGATTCTGCTAGCAATATATTCTCTTGTATAGAAATCTTTCTCTGTAAAAACCCATTACTAAACAAACATGGATTTCATACTCACCTGTTGTGGATAGCTAGATATAAAGCAATGTCGTAAAAAGCAGGAACTGCAACAGAAGCAGGTGTTGCTTTTTTCCACGTGATTTGGCTCTCCTGGGCATAAAGTGCTCAGGGAGAGGCTTTAGGAAGTCTCGTGATCTGAAGTTCGGCGTCCGTTTTCATTACACTCCTCCAAACATCTCCTCCTTGTATCGATCTTTTGTTTGTTTTCTTTCAAAGTTTTTCAAATAGTTCTGTTATGTTCCAAGAAGGGTCCGTATAAACCAAACCATTCTTGAGGACGTTCTTTCTCGTATCCTTCACAATTTTGTCAATGTGAAAGTAAGAGAACTTCTGCCATATTCTTAAGAACGTTCTTTGTCTTAATCTTCAAAGTTTTCTGTGAAAGTAACAGAACTTCTGATTGGTTAAACCAGCTGGTTTAGCCGGTCAGAAGCTGTTATTTTCACAGTTAGAACGGTCTTAAGAATGGTTGGTGAATATGGACCAAGCAGAGTTCGTATTCACCACCCATTCTGAAGAACGGTCTCAATCTTATTCTCCAGAATTTTCTACATGTGAAAGTATCACAACTTCTGATTGGCTAAACCAAATGGTTTACCCAATAAGAAGTTGTGATACTTTCAAATATAGAAAATCTTGTAGAATAAGACAAATAATGTTCTCAAGAACGGTTGGCGAATACGGACCCAGGTTAAATGAACTACGAATTGATTCAGAAACTTAAAGTTTTAATGATGCTCTTCCTAGGAACTAAAGTGTGTAGTCAATCACTCCCACATTCACATGCAGCTTTCTTCACTTTATGTGAGAAAAGTTAAGAACTAAGGTCAAGTGAGTAATATGGCTGTCATTGCTTGTAGCAGAAAAAGAATTTTTTGCTTCAAGAAGTGGAGTTGTTTGACACCGCCACTTTGCATCATAAAGTCAGTATGAACAGTATTACAAAGTGTATGGATCCAATCAGAGATTGCAGGTTAATATTTAACCGATTTTTTGGATATTTCAAACTTATTGCTGAAGCGTTCAATATAGATTTGCAAAGAAAACGTAAAAGAGTTAATTGTCCTGCAGCCACAAGGCCTGAAGCTTTGGCACGTGGTACCGTATGGAAGTATTTTATTTGATTTCTTCAAACGATGCCTTGGGTTATCCCTTTACCTGATATGCCAATTTGAGGCTCTTCCATTTCAGCAGCAAATAAAGATGTGATGTCAAAAATATGGACAAATGAGTATACACATAATTTCTGATTGAGTGGAAAACATTGTGGGAAAAGGAGAAATTGCTCCTTACGAGCAATTTCTCCTTTTCCCACAATGTTTTCAAAAGCTGTCAGTAGTTGATAATTATGTCAAAATGAGTATCTATGGGGTAAAGGGTTAAAGACGGTCTTCTGAGAGGCATCATGGCGTTGTATATAGTTCTAAGTAGAAAAGAAAAAATTCAAAGAAAAAAGTCTTGTCTGAAGCAACAAGGCCCAGAAGGTTGATACGTAATTGGCACTTAAAGTCACGTAGTACTAATGTCAAATGTTTCCCTGTAATCTAAATGTCTAAATTCTATGCCAAATTTCGGTACTTGCTAGTGTCAGATTTAGCATTGAAATATTATTCTTATCGTTTAGATTTTAGGTGAGCGATTTTTTAGGACCTTTATGATCCTCTTGTTTTTATACAAAAAGAAACAGTTTTTGGTTTTCATCTTTTATAGGAACCGTGCTTTATGAAAAGGGGTATAATGGATCTGCAAAAGGTTTTGACCCAGGTCAGCTTGCGCAGTCTGTGCAGGCTAACCTAGGTGAAAACTTTCTGCAATTGATAAACTTTCTGTCTCTCTAAGGACCAGTCTAGTTCATGATTCAGTGGATCATTAGAAAAACATAATTTTTCAGCATCGAAAATTGTGTAATGATTTGCTCAGCATAATGGCTCACGAAGATGCATTAACCCTTTACCCCATAAGGCATTTCCATGGCATCTCTAATTGACCCCAAATAACAGCAGGGATGAAGCCGTTTCTTGTGTGTATATGAGACCTTTTGAAAGCATAGAAAGCATTGTGGCAAAAGGTGAAATTGCTCGTCACGAGCAATTTAACCTTTTGCCTCAATGTTTTCCAAAGGCTAATTCAAGCAATGCGTAGAAATGAGCATCAATGGAGTAAAGGGTTAAGTCCTTTTTGGTCATAGCACGGCATATTTATACCTTTTTGTCCATTGTCCTCTAACACAATAACCATGTTTAGTATTGGGTTACTCGCATGTAAACTTATAAATACAATAACCAAAACGTCAGTTGGACCTTCTTTTCAAGGAGTGTAATTGTACTCTGAAAATGCATCGCTATGTTGCTTGCTGATATAATACCGTTTTGTTTGTGTTCATATCCAGTCTTTCCTCTATCGGCATGTCCCAGTCACAGTCAAACCTGTGGTATATGGCCACCTCTTTGAAGCAGCCACTTGCATTAAGCAACGGCCGTTTTAACCCCTGCCGTGCTAGTTATGTAAAATAATATATTCAAGCCAATAGTACACACTTAAATAATGTTATTTCAGGCTTTTTTATGAAGTAAATATATTTACTCATCGGACGATGTAGATCCAAGATCAGACTGCACGTTCTGTGCAGTCTGATCTGAATCTACATTGTCCGCAAAATGTCAGCGAGTCGCGCTTAACAGCTAAAGATTTAAGTAGACTTTTTAAGGTTTATTATTTCATTAAGGCTGGAATTAGAGGCCACCTGGCTTAGGTATTTTTTGGTGTTCCCTCAGCGGTAGCTAAGCACATGTTTGACTGTGGTTGTTCATAATCTCTCTTTAACCAACGCTCAGAATATGGTACATCTATGACATTCTGTATAAAAAGATAGTTTAATACATCGGCAAAAAAGTAACGACCCAAAATCAGCTTGCACAGTCGGCTCAAGCTGACCTGGGCCCCGTTTTACTAAGGCAGTTACGAACAAAAATTGCGTAAGTTGTGAGTAACTATAATATAGTGTCATTAATCTGCTAATAGACACGATATAGTTATCATGTATCTCGTAGCAGATTAATGCCACTATACTATAGTTATGTAAAACTTACGCAATTTTTGTTCGTAATTACTTTGGTGAAACGGGGCCCTGGTTCGAAACTTTTTGCTGCTGGTGAATTTTCTGCATGTCAGAGCAGCATTCTACCTCATAACTCGGTACGTTTTAATACTACTTGCTTGGTAGTGTGCATTACATAGATGCATCAAACCCATATTTCCAAGTGTCGATCATAATTAGTCTGCAACACGGGAAAAAGGCCATTCGGACATTTGCGTAAAGTGTCGTCTCGGATCAGCCTGCGCAGTCCGCACAGGCTAATT
This sequence comes from Tridacna crocea, assembly GCA_943736015.1. NCBI lineage: Eukaryota > Metazoa > Mollusca > Bivalvia > Cardiida > Cardiidae > Tridacna > Tridacna crocea. The sequence goes on from OX031061.1 coordinate 51,316,138, forward strand.
CGAGACGGCACTTTATGACTACATTAGATATTGTCATACAGTAGACTTTTGCGAAACAGAAAATCACATCAGAACGGTAAGTGTCATTTAGGATTAGCTTGCGCGGAAAGCCCAGGCTAATCCGAGACGACACTTTACGCAAATGTCCGAATGCCCCTCTTCCCGTGTTGCAGGTCAATTATCTATAACTATTCAGAAATGAGAACGCTATTCCTTACCATACTTTTTTTTTTACGAATGAGAGATCTATTACAAAATTTACATTAGGGTACCATTCAGAACACAATTGTGTGGTTAAATTTACCTGCAGGTTTATTTCTCCTTTACAAACTAGCAGTTTCATTGTTTGTGATAGATTAATGTGAGTGGAATGGTTAGGTGCCACTTCACATTCATAGTTTGTAAGTTTACAGGAATAATTATTTCATATGAATAGATACAAACACTGTTAGATTAAGAAAAAGATATTAATTCGTGCATTCATGTATTCTTTCATTCTGTTTGCGTTCATTCAGTCATTCATCTATCAATTCTTTAATACATGTATATTGAATATATATTCACTCTTTCTAAAACGAATTCGTTTCGTAATGAATGTTCCATATTTCCGCAATGTTTTATATCTGTAAATCTTTCTTTTTGTTTTCCAAGACCACTCGGGCGCGAAATTAGTTGGAACAGCTCGTATGTATTTTCTTTCTGAACTGTCCGTTCTCTGTATATATTTACTTTTATGATGCTTTAGACAATTTAAGTTTAAGACCAGACTGTGAAAAAAAAATTGCCGTGTGATATTGAATCCATATTTTCCACAGTATTGTTAGTTACTATTATCAAATGGCCTTGGAAATGAAACAATTGTAATTTTCTCTACATGACCGGATAACTAGAGGATATTTGGGGGGGGGGGGGGGGGGGGGGTTTGTGATGAAAGATCGAAATTCATTTCATCAAGTGATCATCATAGGTAAAGTTTTACTGATGCTAGCTTTGCAAATTGACCGTTTTTTTCTGGTGATGTATATCTATTAAATTGTATTTGCAGTAGTATAAAATTTGCAGTAGTATAATATGGTTGTTAATCCGCTTGGCTTAAATGTCGATGACAAGTCATACAAATTATAAACATAGAACGTTATCGCAAAATTTCAAAAACTAGGAATTAATTCTCGGATAAACATTTAAGAAAAGAGAAGTTCCTTGTTATCAACGTACGCATGATCGGCATATACTTCAGAGTGCGGTTATTCAGATCAACGTAAATTTCACTGGGTGAGGTTATAGTGATCGAGGTATAGTTTGCTGAGAGAGGTTATAAAGATCGATATTATATTTTGCTCAGTGACATTATCAAGATCTTCCTACATGTATATTTTACTAAGAGCAGTTATTACAATCCACATATATTTCACATATATTCCAATGAGTGCGGTTATTAAGATCGACATGAGGTTTTATCCCGATCTTAGGTTAAAGCAATTTTAGACCCGTCTTTGTCATTGTCCTTGAAATTTTATTGGTGCATGTTCTTCTTCTCTGAATTTATTAATCCATCCAGTAATGGTAGTGCATGAAGCAATTGAATTATTTATCTATCTTTTTCTAAGCATGTTAAATTAATAAAATCAACGAAATGTTGTATTACTTTGGCATCTTTTATAAATGTAACTGGATTACTGAGACTATTAGATAATGAACTGTATATCAAAGGCTCCATGCCAAGATCAGACTGCACGGATGAGGTGGGTCATCTTTTTCGATATATTCTGGATAAGAACGTCTGGAGTCTGGTGCCCCATGGTATTGATTAGGCCCATGCTCTCCAAATTAATGTTGTAACCAGCAATTTGTAGAGAAATCTCGTTTATTCTTACAGGCAATCATTAAAAAAAAATTAGTAAAATCTTGACCAGGTACTCAGCAACTCGTTGTTTTGCGTTTATGTAAGAAAACGGTCGGTGGCTTGAAGAGAATATTGTGCAAATTACCGGTTCAAGAATTTCCAGGAAAGCATTAATAAGTCACTGAATGCCACAGAAATACTGCAAGAATATTTGAAACGGTATTAAACATCAAACAAATAAATTTTACAAGATGTCAAGATTCCACACTCATCCTTATCGAAAGCACTTGCAAATGACTACTTAAACTTGCCTTATATAACCAATGTTGGCTTTGAAGGAATAGAAAAAATGCGGGAAAGCGAGAAAATGGTGATGGTCAGCATTTTCTCCGTTTTTCAACGATATCTTAAAAGGGCTTCTTCCTCAAGGTCGGATATTAGATTAATTCATAGAAGTTTAACTTTAAATATTTGTAGAAAGAACTTGTCCGGAGAGAGGAAAAGTTGTTGTAGAAGTAATATTAATTGCTCACCTCAATGATAAGTGCTTTCTTGAGAAAAGGGCGTTTTTGTTTATATTAAGATAAAACTGTGTAACGATGTATTATCGCTAAAGGGGAATTCTAATTAAAAAAATCATTAACCGGAACTAATTCGGATGATTCAAATCAATTCCCTAAATTTGTATTTCCGACTTACCAAGATTTTATTTTTCTCGAAATACAGACCTTTCATAAATACCATTTTTTGATATACAGTATAGACGATGAGAGGTAAGACCGATTCATATTTTCCATTGCTTATAGAGTCACTTGTATTATGTTATCATCATGCGTCATGGTACAATTTTCACTCATTCAGCTCAATTCATTCATCCATTTTACAGAGAAGTTATGCATTTGTTTCAGTACTGTATTATCATAAAGTAATTTGTTTTGAATAAATGTGCTAAACACGACTCACAACTAGATCAAGACTTTCACCTATTGTTTCTCGCCACCTGTGGGCAAAGTGCTCAAGGAGAGCTGTTTTGTTCAGTAAGGTGCCTGTGATTTGCCGTTCGACGTATACAATAAATTGTTCAAATTATATGCTGAATTCAAAGTAATTTCAAGGAAAAGTCCTCGGATAATACTGATTTTAACTAGAAATTCAGACCATACGAAAATATCAGCTGGCTTCACTATATTTGTGCATAACTTTAAGATCTTCTTCGGAGGTGCCTGAAGTCAGAAGGCATTAGAACTTGACGCAGATATTCAAACCAAAAAATAAAGTTGATGCATGACCTTTTTTAACTTTTGCTGCTTCATTTTCCAAGGATAGCTATTTCAAAAATATCTTTTAGATCTACATGGGTCTAAAGTTTTCGAATTTCATTTGTTCCCAGGGGTTGTTTTATTTATTTAACTATTTATTTTTCTTTTTAAATCAGATCCCTAGGATTGAAAATATCTCATCTATGGAGTCTTATCTTTAAGATAAAGCTTAAAATGGAGGGCTTGGGGCAAAATTATACATTCACAGGGCCTAGAATGTTGACATATTGTATGAAGAATCATCTTGTTGTTAAAAAAAGGCGTACTACGTAATTAGGAGTTCAGTCACTTTGAAATTTAGAGCAGAAATATTTTAGATCTAGACTAAGAATACGATTTACAATGACGCACGGGCCTTGGTGTAAGTGACTCAGGTTAGCATAATAGTTCGATCGAGGCCCCCTTGTTCTAAATTGAAAATACTTTGTATGTTTAAGACCTAACTGTGTATTGGCCTGGTTGGGTATATAATGCAAAAAGGAAAAGAAAAGTCCTTGAATGAAAAATGGCCATGGCTATCAGTAATTGTCATTATTTATTTACATTGAAAACGTTTACTTGTTAGAAACGAAATCTAGATGCTAGTCGCTTTAGTTATTTACCACTCACTTCCTTTGATTTTGTTTAACTTTAAAAAAAGTTAGTTTAATGGCTTCAATAGAATTTTAAACAATCACCGCACTTTGACATGTAACAGTCTTAGTAAACTAGATAGAACTTAAATGATTCATTCTAAATTACGAGTATTAAACTTAGTACTCGACTATTCAACTGACACATATTTTCTGTATACTCATAAGATTTTCATGTAAAATATAGATAATCACATTAAGGTTTTAATAAGAAAGACCCTTTGCAGGCATTGTGGTAAAAGTATACTGCATGTTATTTTGAAGCAATGTTTCAAAGTGTACTGATAAAAAACGTTCGCTGAATGTACGTAAATGAACTTAAGTTGGTGCATAAATTCAGATATGAACGTGAAGACTCAACTCAGGTAATATGCTAAATATATTTCCATGCATATTACATGTGTCATTCTCTGTGAAAAGGGGGTTTAATGTATTTGCAAAAAGTATCGACCGATGTCAGCCTTTGCAGTCCCGACAGACTGACCGGGATGGAAACTTTTTGCCATTGTCATGTGTTTGTCTATCAAAGGACAAGTCTAACTCTTGATTAATTAGGTTATTAGACAAACAGAATTTTTTGGATGTGACATTATGTTAATACTCGCTATAATGCACCAAGAAGATGCATTAAACCCCATTTTGCAAGAGCATGGCTTAACTTAATTGTTGGATAAAGAGTAAGCCAAAGGGGAAAACTTTGGAAGAAAGGGAAATATGCTGCTTTTACTACACACTTTTGAGTGACATGAAAAAAAAATAAATTAGTTTATTTACTTGCATCAAAAATCAAACTTTACATCATCATTTTTTACAAGTCTATGGTCGTAAGAGCGTAGGATAAAGTAGTAAGTCAACCTTTTTACCACACGATCTTGTGTTTTTGTAAGCCTTAAGAAGACTTTTGAAAACATTATGGCAACCAGCAATTTCCACATTCAAAAAATGTTTTCTATTAAGGACAAATTCAAACATTTTAGCCACATTGAATGCATCCCCTGCATTTTTTTCTTCTTTTCTTTTATTTATTTTATTTCTGTTTTTAATTTGGAACTATGAAATATTAAGTCGTCTTGTTAAGATCTTATTGATTTATTGGTCATCATATAGATAATTTTTTCAAACCGTATAAATCTGTGTCATTTAAGTCTAACAAGAAATGTCTTCACATACATAAAAAGGGAAAACTCATGATTTAATGTCATTACTTGCATAACATGCCTAGTGTACTGGTGTTCCCCGCATTGCTTAATTGTTGTTTGTGCTGTTTATACATATACACATATATTGCTGCGTCTGCCTTAAAATTGTGTTGAGATTTACCTTAAATTTTTGTTTAGATTCATTGTACCTTTCAATTTTGTTACGACACTTAAATGATGATGTACTATCATATGGTGAAGAGTGTTTGAAAACACTGGAGGTAATGAGCAATTGCTTGCATTACAAATCAAAATACCTACCTCATAACCCTTTGCATAGTATATATGTAAACTTCTGTTGCTTCAAATATGCCACATTTGTGCCCCGTATGCTTACAATTTGTATACCTACAAATACCCGTTGTGGTATTGGTTTTACAGACGCACTAAAGCTTACTTGCACTTTATCTTATTTTCACCATTTGGTTCTTTTGTTGCCAAAAAAAAAAAACACGTAACCTGTATGCAGCTTCCGCTTCAAAATGAATATTGTCCTTCCATCATTCCAATAAATGGTTCAAGAGACTCCTGCAGTACATATCAATTGTTGTGATGTCATTTTTTTTTGACATGCGGCAATTGCTTAGGTAGCCAAAGCTTTACTTTAAGACTGTTTGTAAATGGAACTCAGTATTTCTTTGGAGACCGCACATTGTTCGTTCGGCCTTCCTTTAAGCTCAGAGGTTGAGGTGATTGGTTTGCAATTGTATAATTCTGAGAAACTGTTAGAATCCGTTTAGATCTATTTTAGACAGATAGCACTTGTATTTGATTAATCTCTTACAAAGCTCATGCTATTCTCTTGTATTTTCCCCAACCGAAATGTCCTTTCTTTCTTTTTTTGCAATTATCACAGCTTCACCAGAGTGTGGCTCTCAATTTTTTTTAAAAAGCAACAACATTGTGATAAGCGTTCCAAAAGCCTTGGTGACTCATGCGTTAATCTGTATTCAGAAATAAGATTTGTTCTTGTTATAGTTATGTTGGAAGAAATATGGCATCCCTTGGCTCTTACAGACGTTAACTTTAACTTGAGGTACAAAGTAACCCCCAAATGTGCTACCCATGACATTGTTAACAAAATTCACAATCCTGTTGGCAATCGAACCATTTTAGTGCAAATGAACTTCAGTCTATGCCTGGCTTGTCCACCAAGTTTCAGCAATGAACGTTTATCAGTCTTTGTTTATCTCCGTCCAATTATTTGTTCCAAATGTTCTCATCTGCTTTGGAAGCACACCTGGATACGCTATGCAATTTGTCAATAACTGACACCCTCCACCCTCAGGGGCTAAAATGCACTATCCATGACTTATTCAGCACCTGAAGACGACTCTCTGCATTCTGCAGCCGTCAATTCTTAAACCCCAGGTCAGCTCACCTTTTCCCTTAATAAATCATGTTTGCCTGTATTAAGATTTGTAACCCTTCATGCGAAAAGGGACAATCTGGGAATTCCGTATATGGGTAAGATGAAAACCAATCAAAGATAGTGCAGGTCAGTTAAAGTTGATAGTTCAGAATGATTGTATAGCATGGTAGAATAAGCACTTTTCATACAGAAAATATCATAAAAGCGAAAATTGTCCACCCTTGTCAGCCTGCGCAATCTGCGCAGTCTAACAAGAGTCGACACTTGTCGCAGTTCCCAGGTGGTCCCCTTTTGCGTGAAAGGTCAAATGTACATGTATGCCTCGAAGTCAATAACTGAGAATTTGTTTGAAGATGGAAATGATTTAACCAAAAAAGAAATTGGGAACAAGACCATGTGTTAGATAGTTCTTTATTGTACACATAAATGTAAGTTGGTTATGTTTTCCACTCTCATTCACTTACTTTTTTTTTCCATTTTTTCATTTTCTCTTTTTTATCATTTTGCCCACCTTCATCCACGTGCTGCATGTCTACACCAGACCCCTCCTACAAGGTAGTAACACTCTCGATCATTTTTATAGTTCCCTTAGCGATGAGCGGAAGATCTGCTTAAAACGAGACGTCCCAAGTTATCCAAAGGTAAAACACGCTGAGAAATTTGCCGTAACCAATCTTGAGTTACTGCCAAACTTGAGAAAAGACAAGCTTGTAACCAACTATTCAGCAAAAAAAACTTTTTTTACGGTCATGCCATGAGATATTAGATAATAGCGTACTAATAAATAGGTTTGCGTGTTGCTTGAAAGACGAAGAATAAAATTTTACATAGGTGAAAAAGGGGTATATTTCAGAAAGACAAAAGATTTATTGTCTTTACGCATTTATTTCAGTATACAACGTAATGTTTCCTAGCCACCATTTATTCAACGAACTTTATAGCATTGTAACTTTTGCATGGAATAATTTTGTGATATTTCAAGTGGATTAGTTAAGTTATGTATTGAAATGGTCCCCAGTCTACAAATAGCTTTTACTGCGGCCGTAATGTCGCCTTTTTTTCTTCGATAGATATGAAGTTGCGTAACTTTCGATTTCCAAGGTGTTTTGATGCTCTATACGGATGTATAAGAATTTTGTGCAGTATTTATTTCTCATTTCAACTCAAAAGGCCAGGCTCTTTTAATGATGATCAACACGAATATGAGACGACACTTCCTGCAAGCACAAAAGAGGCAAGCAGTGTGTGTGGTGCAGAAATGCACCTCTCGTGGTCATATCGGCGAGGCTCGTGTCGTGCACAAAACTGTTTCCTAAGAAACCTAGAAAAAATTCAACAGTTTTGCTCACCTCAGGCATGTTGATGACAGAGAAAACTCTTCCTCTGCTGAGTACTGTTTTGAAAACCAGCCACAAAAGGTTTCAAGAAAGTGGAATTCTGTCGAGAAGACCGTGTTCATGCTTTTAGCTTTCTTTGAATCAATAACAGCCAAATAACAGCTATGCTACTGGTGCACTTCGAACCATTTTTGTTGGACAAGTATGGAATGTCATCTTGTCCTTTACTGACAATCACATCTTCTTCCTAAATACAAGGATAGGCTCGCTAAGCTCGCTAAAGTATTTCGAAGTCCTAAAGGGAGTCTCAAATCAGTTAACATCGCTAAAGGACCCGTCACTCCCAACTAGTTCTTAGAACGGTTTATCACGTCCTATCATAAGCGGGAAAAATCGGTTACGATCGGGATCGAACTTAAATTTCAGCCTGATAATGCCAGAACCCCCTGTTTCACCTAACCTCTTCCTAGAAAATTGCCCTCCGGTCAACAAAAATAGGAAAACGGGCTGCGGTCAGAATAGGATGTGTCATTTCAAACGCACTGCCGATTGATTCCTGACTGCACCGCGTCTCCGAAGTACGGCAGTTTAAAGAACGATGTCACTCCGTCTAATTACAGGGCGAGATGGACGGCAAAAAAAGCAAACCAAAAGATCTGGAACAGCTTCCCGCCCTAACCCGTCCATTAGGTTTGTAAACGGATTGTAGAGGGATACAAATACGTCCACATACGAACACTGTTTAATTCTGTTTGGCAAAGATTTTTTGGAAAGGAGTGAGAACGAGTTTGATGTAACGTTGATATAAACATGACCGCTATGCAGACTGCTACAATATGGTCTGGTTGGAGTTAGCTCCAATATACCTACGGACCTCCTTGTGCTTGAAAAATGCGCATTGACTAACCAGCAATACCGAGATTAGGTCTTGGATCCGCATGTTAGATTGTATGATAGTATTTAATCTAATTCACGATTGTATCCGTCCCATGCTGCCAATGTTTTGCACCGCTGCCTGCATGGAGAGATGATCGCACACCTTGACTGGATAGTCCTGTCCCTAGTCTCAATAATTAGACGCTACGGTGATATTTTTTTTCATATTTGGACATTTACTGAGCACCGTACCGTCTACTGTACCGTCTCAAGTCCATCGTAGATTTTCAAGTAGCAAAGACAGAGCGCTATACTCTCTTCATATGTTGTCGGTTTAATCTATATTGCAGCGAAATGCACTTGAATTTAAGTAATTAGTAAATCTTTCATTACCTAAATAGCTTGTAGAAGTCGTCTATAAATGTAAATCTCTAACATCTCCTTTAAGGACAGTTACCTGTACCTGTGTTCGATCCCCTGATCTTGATCCCATGAAGCAAACTTGAAATGAGCCATAGGTGTCGGTCTGCTCAAACTAAGAAGTATCCAGGGGCTAGGTGGTGTGCTCGTCAAAGAAAGGAAAATATTTCATGCTTTAATAATGAGGAATATGACGAGACACATTACAGGAAGATGACGAACAATTATTAATCGCAAGAACTCGATAGTAATCGTGAATAAGCTTATTTTTTAAGTGGCTTTTTCTTTAGTTAACAGATTTTGAAAATTGCACAAATACATCCAAATCGTTAATGTTAACCCTTTCGAAGCTTGGTAAAACTCAGTAGAAAAGGTCTGCATTCTTGTCTCTCTCGTTAACGAGACTGTTAAATATGTAACTTAGAAATTAATATTAGCACAAGAATATTGCTACTGAAATATAACAAAACTAAGCACTTCAGAATTCTTAGTGTTTAGCATTTTTTTTTTCTTTTTGTAGATTAGCTGCTATTTTGAAAAATTCTTTGGAATTGCAGGTTATAGTAAAGAGAGGACATATAGCAAACTTGTCACCATTCTAAAGTGCGATTTTTTCGTTAATTTACATTTTCCTCGGCGCCTCATGAGTTGAACTTTACTGTGAACTTTTCACCTGCATACTTTATTTCACCCGATCTTGCAATGAGACCGGATAAATTCATCATTTTAGACGTAATGTGTTTATTGTTTATTTTTCTAATTATTGCGATAAATTAATAATACCCCTTCTCTCTCGACAATATGTTCATCCTTTCGTATACAATGTATTTACATGAAGGTTAATCAGGTTGCTTGTCTTTTCTTTTTAGATGGCAGTATTTCAAGATTGTGAGCGCAATAGCCCATATCCTTATTAGCCAATACTGTTGCATGTAAACAATATAGGCCCCATTAAACACATATCCATTGTTTGTGCTAATTTGTGATTGTGGTTAGTGATCACGTGATACGTGTTGCAGCGTTTGATCTTGGCAAACAACGTTAACCGTTGTACACTGTTTTAGGAGTGAGTTAAGCACTCTAAACTTTATTATGTAGAAATATCGTATGTTTAGAAAAATATTTGTAGAAAAATATACTAGTACTCAAATTAGAATTTCTCGGCAGCTGTAAATACTATGGAATTTGCAACGAAAAAAGACGATTTTATCATAGTTTAGAATACAGTAAGAGGCCAGTGCACACCAAAGGCCTGGCGCTCTTTCTGGGATAGCTGATCTTGTCCTGCGCTATATGCAAAAGCCAACTGTTGCACAGCGTTAAATAGTCCTCTGGGTGCTGATCCTTGATGTACACATTTTGATATTTCGTAAGGAATTATTGAGCGAAAACGACAAGTGCAAGTCCTATTTGAATCGGTGCTAACTGCCTTTTAGTTTCTTATAGGGTTAGTATTAAGCAAGGTCTACCCTAAAATGGCTACAGTTAGACTTCTATGAAGACTAAGCAGTATCTGTTGACTAACTTACTACACTGATGGTAAAATTTGATCCCTTCTTCATATTAAGTTAGACCTAAAGGACGAATGTTCTGAAAAAGAAAAACTGGTTGTTCTGAACAAGCCTTTTCATACACGGCCAGATAGTTTGCATGTGATCGTTAAATTGTCACCTAGACTAGTTGTTCTAGATATGTTTACTATAAGATTATCTACTAACGTATTAATGTAAACCTATGAAGCTTACATGTTGTTTATTTTATATTTGATACTTTGTAGTTATATCTATAAAAATTCAAAGCTAATGTTTCGTGTTGTTTATGTTATATTTGATTGGGTTCTTTGTCAGGAGATGCGAAAATAATATGCTGAACAGTAAAAATGCTCACTGAACGATTCATTTGTGAAAAATGTCATTGTTTGATAATGTTTTATCTATTGAGCTTCTCGTTTGCTTTAGCGGAACATAAAGATAAGCTTGAATTTCAAAGTTTTAGCTTGGTTCTACATAGGGCTGACGGGTATTATAACATATTTGATTACACACACAAACAAAACATGCGTATTTGCTCTTCGCTGAATTTGCACTTATGGTAGTATTGGTGTTATCATGTAAAGAACATTTTTCAACACTTTTGTAACAGTGAAAGTATACTATTCGTGACAAAATATTGAAATAACAAGATATAGTTTGATTCCCGCGTGTAAAGAGTCCTTTTTTTTTTTAGAAAGTTTGGCAAAGTATATATCTGTCCTTTTAGGGTTTGGTACACATATGCATGGAGAAGCATTTTTAGGGAAAGATATCATTGATTACAGCATGTTTTAGAAAGGCTTGCTTCTAGACAGTTGTAGTAGCATGTTATTTAAATATATCTACATGAGTAGATATCGTAAAGGTGTTTGTTGTAATACATAATAGGTGCTTCCGTGCGAAGATTACCTATAGCTCTTAGTGAAATTATTCCCAGCGGTCTTAAATCTCGCATGATCCATTAGGTTTAAATGAAAGTAGCATTCAAGTCTAATAAACAACTACAATCTCTTATCGTGATTAGGTCTGACGATGTAAAGCTGATTAGGAAAAGATCAATCCCAAACTTCAGAAAGGTAACTGAGTAGTTTAGGGATCGCCTTACAGATTTTATACATGTATAATTGAAGTTTTGTTGTTTTGGTTCTTTGATGCATACTTACGTTTTGACCCCTAGTAGTATTGTTCCACGATAACAGAATTTCCTCCTTCTTCTGGACATTGAAAAATACTTCTTTAATCTTAGACTTCAGAGCCCTTTTAACGGTCGCATCTTTTGCGCTCTAGAGATTTTGCTTAAACTTTGATTTAAAAAGAAATTTTAGCCATCCAGAGCTAAAAATCATATCTGTTTAAGTCTCTTCGGTGCGCTCGTATGCTACTAGATCTAAATCTATGTCCTCGATCCCGCCAAATTCTTGCGAATATTTGCCAGGACTAGGGCTGTGTGAATTACCAAATTTTTAAATGTTAATTCATTTCCTCTGGACTCATTTTGCAGAGGACGACATAAAAGTAATTATGTAAAATATGCATAGATAAATGCAGGTAGCAGGAAATGAGTCTTACTGTGTAAAAACCAGAGTGAAACGAAAGGATAGGAAAGAACGGAGATATGTCCTGACAGAATATTTTTTTATTGCTTGAAAACAAAAGTGTGCTGCAAGCCATACATAGGTTGTTGCGTTTGCAGGCATGTTGATAGAATTACTTGTCTAAACGATAATTAATTTTGAAAATACAGAAATTATACACGTTTATTTGAATAACGTATCCTGTTGAAAAAGTCTCGAACATACAATCGTGTTTCACTGTGGACCATTTTGAAATTATTATTTTAGTAGGTCTGTCTTACTGAACTACGAAGTGGTCTTATCTTTTGCTGAGTTCATATTTAGTATTCAAGTTTGTTTAGCTTGAAACGTTGCAAGGCTAAAATATTTCAAGAAAATATCAGTGGCTTACACTTTACAAATTAAGCAAAAAGCATCGCCTTCAAGAATCATCCGAGTACAGTGTATGCCAAGTGTGTGAAGGACTGTTTTTTCTAAATTATTTTCCTAGCTCTCAGTCAGCTTATCATTAATTCTATAATGCATTGAGTAACTCAGTAATAACGTGCCGAAGTGCCATACAACGATCCTGCAATTCGTAATTAAGTTGACGTAACAGTAGTTGTACATGTTACTGACTGAAACATGTTTCACGGCAGCAGATGACTGTGAACTTGTAAGATCATCATCATTTCAAGTTTGGTATAAATATTTAAGCAGAAATATTTAGGCATAACCAAACAAGTGATCGTTACAGGTAGATTTTCGTCTGTCACAATTATAGATTTCCCCACTCTTGGTGATCTGTCAAATATCATTTAGTGTAAGTCATTCCGTGTTAGGTTACTTTTTCAGTATGTGTCTATTTAATTGTGAATGTCCCATTTAGTTTTACTTTTATTAGGTGTATTTTTGGTCGTTATTTTGTTACCTTCCCAGTTTATAGGAAACCCATACTCATTGTTTTAACTCTTTTCTACTTTCAGTCAGAGCTCCAGATCAGAGGGAGTGATGGTACTCAAAATCCATTATTTTTCTTTGAAGCCATGTGTTATGAATACTCATTAGACTCGTTCCGATGAGAATATTCTAAGAAGTACCCATAGCATTAGGGTTTAGTGAAAAAAAATATATGTTTTCAGTTTTGAAGTAAAAATTACTCCCTCTCTCTTGAGCTCTGTTTCAAGTACTCTTTTACACTTAAATATAAAATAGTAAACCAGTACTATATCTTCCAGTTTATGAATAATTTCTAGCTTGCCATTTAGAAACTTAAAATCAACTTTATTGATGGATTAGCAATAATTTAGTTGTACGTGAAATAGTAGGCACTGTAGTATAATTTTAGCGTAACATGAAATGTTAGATATAAATGTTGAAACTTTTTTGTTGTTGACGGCCGAAACTTTGCTAGCGGCCAATTGTCTTAAGGTCCAATGAACTTTCTACCGCATAATAAATAATAATTATTCTCGACTAAATCCTATGTTATGGGTACTTATTAGAATCGTCTCACCGAGACGATTCTAATGAGTACCCATAACATAGGGTTTGGAAGAGAAATAAAGAATTAGGATTGCCATAACTCCCTGTTATCTCGTGTTCTGAATCAATTATTTCATGATGACTTGCATGGTATCATGCATCATGGAGATATATTAATTCCCCTGTTGCAAGAACCTGGCTCATATATGGCACAGATAATTCAGGAAAATAATGTAAAGGCTATCCGTTGAATCTGATTGAAAAGTTTTTTTCTTGAGCCGGTGTAATGCCCAGAAGTTACACTCCCTACAAAATTACCCATGGGCCATTTCACTACGTACAGGAATGGCCAATGGGTCAATTTGTAGGGGATGGTCATTTCTCTGAATTACACCGGCTTGGTTACGGGTAGAACATTCAAATACTTGTTTCGTAACTTTAATTACGATCGCATGTCTGAGAAACATTTCCACCTGCAATATTTCTTGATGGTTATCGTTAATGTCTACCTGGTAATACTGCATCATCAATGAGCTCGCGATTGACTTCCCTTTATAGTCTTGATCGATGCGACATCGTCCTTTATTCGAAAGAAATGAATTCATTACTCTTTTTTTGACTTTGTTAACTTGAGACGAATGTAAGATACAGCTGTATGGTTGGAGAAAGTCGTGTTTGAGTAAAGCGACAGTTTGTCTTTCTTCGTACTAGGGTTTTATGAGTTCAAATTGACTTCCGGTACGGTTATACCAAGAATTTGGTTTGAGCACTGTTAACCTTTAGACTGCAAAACCCCACTCACTGATCTTAGCGAACAGTGTAGATTAAGATCAGACTGTACAGAACGTACAGTCTGATCTCGGATCTCCACTCTCCGCTAAGTTGTCGTTCCCCAAAACGTAACTTTGAAATAGCAATAACTGTCTTTTAACTATCGAAATGATTTTTTTATTTTACTTATTTATCCGGATAAGCGTTAAGGTTTCAAGCTAGCAATCGACTAGGGAGATATCAAGACTAAGTAAAGTTAATTGGTAACTGGACTCGGTATTCCGAGGCACTTTTGCAAAAGAAATAATTCTGATTGACTAGGACATAACGTCTTGGATACCGGATAAGAACTTAATTCGATATTCTGTGAATACCGTTCCTTGTTTTTCCTCATCATTGTCGTGTAGATTCTCTGATCTTAATTGACCAACTAATGCACTTTCTTTAATTAGCTGACTCAGAATGTCAATTGCCTAGGTTTAGCAACTCATACTTTTATGTTTATGTGATGTCTCCGAAGCAAGTCTTTTATACACAATATCAATGTGGTATTACACAAAGAGAATTTCTAAATGACCGTTCACCCTCCTTGCATTATAGGGTGGGCAAACATTTTCTCCTTTTCCCACAATGTTTTCTTCTATGTCAAAGAAAAATTACACCATTGGAGCCACACTGAAATTGTCGTCTTCAAATGCTTTCAAATGCTTTCAATTTGGACAAGGTTAGAAATTTGTCGTCTAGTGATGGAATAAAACATCACGGAGATTCATTAACCCTTTCCCATACGACAAACTTTTGGACTAGACCAAATTGAAAGCATATGCAGACGACAATTCAACTCTTGCTGAAAAAATGATTTCTGTCTATGATAGGGTAGAAAACATTGTGGGAAAAGGAGAAAATGCTGGTTACCAGCATTTTCTCCTTTTCCCACAATGTTTTCAAAAGGCTACTAATCCAGACCCGTAAAACCCAGGGATTGTTTGGGAAAGGGTTAAATCCCATTTTGTCAGAGCATGACCCATTGATATTGGCTGTCTCTTTGAGAAGGAAGAATACTTCCTTTGCTTTCTTATAAAATCTTAAGGTTTATTACGAGAAAGAAGATTGACATTTCCTAGGCACGCAATGGTATATCAAGAGGCTTTAAATGTAACCACTTGATCACGTGATGTACAAGTTTGTCCTCTGGTTAATTACCGGTGAAATGGTCTGTAGAAAAATCCTCATGTGTGCTTGAAAATGAACCTGTGTTCAATCTAGTATATTTGCCTGTGAATTACTAGCTATTATCTGTTTTCCTCTAGCTATTATCTGTTTTCCTCAACGTCATATCGTTTTGATAGTTATGACGGAAACTGATTGAGTTTGCGCTTATTTATCGTCGCCACCGGTAGCCCATATACATGTATATGGCGACACCCCCTAAATGCATTTGGTTTAGTTACAGAGCATAGTGTAAGATACAGGGTGAACCTCATTATTAGTTACACCTGGTTTTGTTACGTGCTTGGTGTATAGCATCGTCAGAAGTGACCTCGCTTTAAGGTAAGACCTGTGTAATGCACTTCCGGTGAACATTGGACAAATATTCTATTTGGTTGTTAAATACGGATAAATACGGATTTATGCAGAAAAACTATTTTTGCACATTTCTAACGGATCAGAAATTCCGTTTATGTCTATCTTGAAACTATTTTTTGGTACTTTTGTTTGTTTTCTAAAAAGGGAGGTAATTGTCATCTCTTTTTTAATTGAGATTATAGCGGTTTTAGATTTATAAATGATAATTGAAAGAAGGAAAAAATGGAAAAAAAATGAAAAGGTTAAAGGAGTTCAATAATACTCATTTTTAATTATAGATGATTTTGCAGGATGATATTTTAGTGGAAATAGCTGTTTTCCATTACACATGTCTTACCGTAATGTCTCATCCGAAAAACTATCAGTAATTTAAGATTGCCAGCTGTGGGAATCGAACCCACACCTTTAAGTGACTCAAGACTTAGGATGAGGAAAAGAAGTAAACGGTTTACAAAGGCCATAACAACAGCCATGCATCCACGTTATTGTGTTACACTCTCAAAAAATGTACAGAGTATACAACATGTACATGTATTTGTGATAGGCTTTTGTAATGTGAAGTCCCATAATTAGGAATCATAGAAACAGACAATTTAATAACAGGGGAAAATATACCTTTTTATTTCATGCTTTCCGGTAGGATATTGAGAAATAGCAGTGAAAATATTTTTCGATCTTACACTGGTACCACCAGTGAAAATACCGATTTTCACGTTCTTGTTGCCTAGGTAAATTGCGCGTGCCTAACAACCAGATGGGAAATATGACGTCATATTCCTTAGATTTCTCGCGCTTGACGTAACGTTGCTATGCGGGAGGGGTACGCCACGGGGAATAAGGGAGAAGAACTGTACTAAATTTTGATAAAGTTCCTCCCAGAAAGGGTTAAAAGCATAAAATAAATAGAATATTTGTTTTTTTCGGTGAAAGATCGAAATGTATTTCATCTCGTGAACACCATCGGTAATATTTTCACTCGTGGCTGCGCCACTCTATATATAGAGGTCAAGACTGCAAATGTTTTTGGTCCTGAATATTTCAACGAGGCGGACGTTGTATAATATCTGGGATCAAATTCACATTTCTGCAGTGTTATCTTGATATCTAATGTCCATAAAACATATAAGTTGTTTTGAGCCATAAGCGTGACTTAAGAGCATTTTACAGAACTTGTCTGATCTTTGTATCTACACTGTTCGATCTGGAGATTTATATATTTACCTTTGAAATAACAGCATTGTTTACTTTACCATCAGCTTAAAAGTTCCGTCTCATTTATTTTAACCCTTTATCCCATAGGGAATTTCTATGGTATCTCTAATTGACCCTAAATAACAGCAGGGATGAAGCCGTTTCTTATGTGTATATGACACCTTTTGATAGCATAGAAAACATTGTGACAAAAGGTGAAATTGCTCGTTACGAGACGTTGCTTTACACAAATGTCCGAATGTCCCTCTTCGCGTGTTGCAGCCCAATTATTATCATTATTAATTGTGGTAGTAGTAGTCTTGTCTCGTTGAGCGGTTCACGTGCACCGATGGTAATTGTGATGCATTGGTAAAAGAACCATGACACTTGTGGACTGAAAGGAAATTTGACGTAATGGTTCTTAGACATTTCTTTGCGAATGACAGGTGTGACGTAATGATAGCAAGAATAACTGTAACAGGTTTTGATGGATGATAGTTTGACAAATTGATACGACGAGAACTGTGATGTCTGTGGTCTAACAGTAACCATGACGTCATGATTTTGGTCGATATCTTGACAGATGCGCAAAAAAAGGTAGTTGTGGCGTAATGGTAGGTGACTGACGATGACAGTGAAGGCCAAGTGGTATCTATCATAGTATGACGTTAACTCAGTTGAATACCTACAATTATAGGCTAATTGGAATTGTGTGTCACTGGCAGATACAGTCATTGCCATCTGAAACCAAAAAGGAGAATGTAGGAAGAAATCCATAGGTTATAGCACCGAGAGCATTGTACTTCATACAAATGAATTAAACATGAGAATAATAGAGATGGTGTGAATAGGATTACTTCGGGTGCTTGTCGTTCATTATGACGTAAACACAAGAATCTATTATTTATCTAGTCTGGATCAATGCTGTAATAATTCTTAAATTTTGCTCCGTATCACGGTCTCCTTATCTCGAACTGCTAATGATCATTGGTAGCTTTCTTTTTATCGCTTTCGTTATTATTACCCTCATTTTTGACAAAGTAAAGTCCAAATGATAGATATGGAAAAACGAACGGACTTGAGCCCAAGCTAATACTAATCATGTGGTCCAAGCTGTACAATGACTTGCGGACAAGCAAGGCCTGGTATAACTGAAAAGTATAAGAAATTGAAATAACCAATTAAATGCAGATGATCAAATTGTCCTCCGAAACACATCTTAAAATTTGCTAAGTTTTCGAAAACGTGTTTGCGAATACAGAAAATGCCAAAGTTTTCGTGTCCATAGTCACCATTATGAACTATTCCAGACGATTCAAATGAGTACCCACAACATAGGTTTTAGTGGAGAAATAATGACTTTAGAGTACCATCACTCCCTCTCAGCTCTGTGAAACTATGACTATCGATTTTAGCGGTTTCTTTGTGTCATTAGGTACCATTTGCTTTAATTAATGATCTTTTCCTTCGTTGTCACTGAACTAGAACACAACATGAATTTGACCCATTAACCCTTATCCTGTTAGGTAAAAGTCTCAAATCAGTAACAAAAGCCAAATAATAATGATGTTTCAAACTAGTTTTTGGAGAGTAAAAAACTTTCCTTACCGGAGAGTGTTGATTTGCAACCATGTTCTCATTGGTTGTTATTATAGAGGCATGTAAAAAGATTTAGCTAAAAGGAGAAATTGATAGCCACGATCAATTTCTTCAGGATGTTTTCAACAAGAAATCCGCCAAAGTTCAAAAGACAGGTATAGCTTAGTTATGATTTTCATAGCTGAAACAAGAATATTGAGGCAGATGAAGAGGCCCAGCTGTTACAAAGTCTGATGCAAACAGTTTGTCTAGAAATATCGGATATAGAAGACAGGTGATCAGGCCTTGCTCTTTTAGCAATCTTAATCGACACTATCTTCAAAAACACATCTAGTTTCCATCTTTGTACCAAAGGGTCACCGAATCAGAAATCAATCTCACAAAGGTTAACGACCTCCGTAAGCTCCTGGTGTTATTGGACCAAATGATTTATCATTAACCCATTACCACACAAGTCCTATTTATGAAGCCCTATAAAAAGAAGCCTTTAGAAAACATTGTGGGAAAAGGAGAAAATGCTGGTAACCAGCATTTCGTCCTTTTCCCACAATATTTTCTTCACTTCACAAAACAAATTTCAAATTTTCAGTGACTTTTTTTTTTGTCGTCTGCAAATGCTTTCAATTTGGACAAGCCTAAAATATTGTCGTTTGGTAATGGGTTAACCCATAGGCTGCTTAGTGAGACTCAAAGACCTTTTGCGGACAGTGTAGATTCAGATTAGACTGCACAGAAGATGCAGTCTGATTTTGGATCTACACTCTCCGATGTAGTTATAATTTCCCATAAAAATAAGTTTGAAATAGCAACATTTAAACTTTTACAATCGGTTAGCACGTATCGTTTAACTTGGTCAGCAGGACAAGGGTTAATATTTTTCCCCTGGATCATATATTGGGATCAATGTTTATTAATATGAATGCGCACTGAAGTACTTTAATCTCAGTTTCTATTTTATGTACAGCTTGTTTGTAAACAAAAAACGAAAGACTTGGTACAAGATTAATCACGAACATTCATTCCATAACAATATTATTTAATCAACTTTGCAGAATATCTGCATGGATATCTGCTGTCTTACTAAATACTTTTATTTCAGCATTTATTGATATTGCACAAAATATATATTTTTTATATTATCTATCTTATACATGTATTTTATAAAAAGCATATATCTTATACATGTATATTCCTATATATCCCTTTACCTCTGTAAGTAACATTTTAGCTAGTGCGTTCTTAAAACCGTTTCCAGTTGTTCTTTCCTTTTTGACAGGTACTTTAACGTCAGTTTTCTATATCAATTTTAATTCTGATCAGTAAATAACAATTTCATTTCTATCGTCAGTACTTTATTTTTGCACATTATTACCTTTTGATGATAATTAGTAAAGTGCATTCCTTCTCAGTAACTATTCCATTACCTTTCCTGACTAGTAACAAATACAGTTTTACTATCCTTTTTACTTACCAGCACGTTAAAATTTCTTCTGCTTACATTTGAATTACAAATTTATTTCCGTTAGTTTTTTCCCAGTTTCGACAAATATATTAACTTTTTTTTTTACTTCGACATCATATTACATGTTTTTCTTATAACGAGAACGTTACCTTTCAGTACACACTATCACAAGAGACGATTGAATATCTCAAACAGCCAACGTTTGATATTTGGCATTGGGAACCCAACGAAGTAAGTCAGAACGTTTTCTCATATTTTACCTCTCAGTATGAATTAAAATAATTTCAACTTCCTTTCTTAATCAAAGAATAGCACGATACTACAAAACCTCGCGGAATGTCGGACATTTAAAATATTTATGTTGACTGCATGTCTTTCATTCTGATCTACTTCCAGACTGTCTACAAAACTGTCAAGCATAAATTGCGCTTTTAAAGACAATTACCACTCATATTGGTATCATTTACAGACTACTAATTAAGTGTTGCTTAAATGAAGGTATCTGTCTTTGTAGGATTGGAAATATTGTGAGAAAAAGAGAAAATGCCACTGACAGCATTCCTCCTTCTCCCACAAAGAGGAGGTAGACTTTTGAAAACATCGTCGGCAAGGAGGAAATGCTAAACAGAATTTTCTTAAAGTTCTCGTCTTTTGAGCAACAACAGTTTTGTCGTTTGCAATTCTTTTTCAACACAGACGCATAGATCTAACATTGTGTCGTTCTGTAAGAATATTTACATCGTCAAGAATGAGCCTTGTATTTAAAGCCATTTAAAAAGTCTTTCGTTCATATGATGTCTGCTTTTGTAGCAATCTGCAGGTGGCAAATATATATTTTTTTTAGTTTTTAATAAGTTAATTAATGAACGATTCTATTGAATTAAAATACTTATTTTTACCAGGCACAAGTGATCAGTAATTAATACAATACTAAGATATGTACTTGTATTCAGTGATTGTTTTGTTGTTGATTTATTTCCATATAAAAATTGTTTTTTTCAGATGTTAAGTTTATTAGAGCATATGTATCACGAGTTGGATCTTGTACGAGAATTCAACATGAACCCAATAACGCTGAAACGATGGCTGGTAAGTCCAACATTGACCTTCATGCTGCTACACTGTTTCTAGTTGTATCTCAGCAAACAAGATAGAGTCTTCATTGTCGTCTAAATTTAAAGTATTTTCAGGCAACAAATTAGGTGTATCTTAATTAATGGGATGGGTGTTTCTTTGAAAGGATAGAAAACATTGTAGGAAAGACGGAAAATGAGGCTTCGAGCATTTTCCCTCACATTGGTTCAAGAGGCTTTTTTCTGACGGGTCGTTAAAACGCAGGATATTTGGTAAAGGATTAATAAAATCGGGAATGAAAAGTGACTCATTATGTAGCTTTGTTGGTGTTTGTATACCGATGGTAATTGTGAAACATTAGTACAAGTGCGGTGTCAATTGTCGACTGTTCAAAGGGAAATCTACTTTAATGACTTTTAGACATTTCTATAGTAACTTAAATTGTTTAACTTGTTGCAGCTGTTGTATTTGTAGTCTAAGGGTAATTCTCACGTCATGGTTTGGATCATTTTTTTTTTCAGATTTGCAAAAATAAAAAGAGCCAATTCGCACGTTATTGTTGAATAGAATTAGGAATAGAAGGTGACTCAAATTGTCCAGTTTAGCATCGTTTTTCTTTACGTTTACAGCTCTGTGTCCAGGAAAACTACCGAAACAATCCGTTTCACAACTTTCGGCATTGTTTCTGTGTCACACAGATGATGTACGGCATGGTTCACCTCTGTAAACTCTGGGAGATCATAAGCAAAGAGGAGATAGGTATTTTGATCACTGCAAGTGTTTGTCATGATTTGGATCATCCGGGCTATAACAACACGTAAGTAATGATGTTTTAGTATATGTCCGTTTTTTACAAGTAAACATTTTAATGGTTTGTGTCTAGCACGAGGTGTTTGGCTTGCAAATGAAATGTCAGTGAAGAACTAGAAATAAAAAAAAGGGGGACATAACACCCCTAATTCCATGTCGCGAATTCCCATGACAATTAAAATTATACGTCAAAAGATATGCATATTTTTCTCCTAGTTCATTCCGTTTACTTCAAATACAATATTGTTTAACAGAATGAAACTAAAGTTTCACCGATTTCTTTGCAGTCATAAAAAAGTGCCACATAATTATATGCATAGATCTGTATGCTGTTGGGGGTTTTCCAATATTATGCTGAAAAAAATACAGAAGATTGAAAAAAAATGAGATACAAGACGAACACTACAAAGCTAATACTAAGATACCTTAATGTGCTTCAAACTATTGACAGTGTACGTCTTTATTTCATTTTTCTCCAAAACATCACGCAGTTACTCACGTTCATTAAAACATCGGGATCAAGGTTGTCAAACACTTGAGTGGCACACAAATAAATCACGACGGTTCGAATTAAAAGGAAAAAATAAACTAATATGATATTCTTTGTCTTTATCATCGAAAACAAAAGCATTTTTTTTTTGCGATAGAAGTCTGAGTCAAAATACGGTTTTATTCATCCAGTTTCAATCTTTTCTTCTCAAATATGAAGATCTCGATTTATTAGTGATCCATGCCTTTTGAGAATGGGCATTCATGCACCTGACAAAAACATTGGCTCATGTCACCAGTCCGCACAGGCTGACCTGGGTGAAAACTTTTACCACTTGGCATTTTTTTTACATGTCAAAGAATAAGTCTACCTTATGATTCAGCCGTTTATTAGAAAATATAGATATAATGGATCCACTGTTATGTAAGCTGTTGCTTGATGAGACGCATTGATCAAGGAGATGCACAAAATCACTTTTGCTCGAGTATTACCATTGTTTATGTGCCATTGAGTGAGGCTAATGCTAGGAGTTCCAAACCACGCCAAGAAAAAAGTCCTTAACTCTAAAGAAGTCTACAATATTTTAGACCTTTCCTGATTGAAAGCATTTACAGATTGACCATGAAAGGTAGTTTAAAATATATTAAACTGTCTCTCAAAGAGTGGAAAACTTTGTGGGAAAAGGAGAAAATGCTGGTAACCAGCATTTTCTCCTTTTCCCATAATGTTTTCAAAAGCTTACTACCTCTGGATCGTTAAAAGTCTGTGTTATGTTGAAACGCGTAATGGGTAAACCATTCATCAGGGTTAAAGCTTTAAAATGATTTAATGAACGAATAAGAGCGCCAGTTGTTCTCTCATGAGAGTAACAAATTCGTACTGGATAGAGTCCGAGAACATGTACTGAAAGCCCTTCCTTGGGTTCAAGATTTATACTCCGAATGACTGTTTTATTTCATGCTTTTCTGTAGTTTATGGAGAAATAACAGTGGAATAATGTTCGATTTTTCATTTTTACGGCCAGTGAAAAATATGGATTTTATTTTCTAACTCTTCAATTGGAGGTGAAAATATTAATCCCCGCACTAGTTATGTAGGTAAACAGCGCGTGCCAACCAGAGGGATTCCTCGCGCCCAACGTAATTTATTGTAATGCGTCGCTATGCTGAGGGGTACGTCACAGGGAATTACCAACAACATAAATACTGGATTTTGATGGAAGTCCACTCGCCCCAAAGGGGATTAGAAGCATGAAAAAATATATTTTTCTCCAGTGAAAAATCGGAACTTACTAGTATTTCATCGAGTGAATATTCTCGGATTTTATTTTTGAATATTCCTGACAAAGAATCCTTTTGAAAAGATTGTAAGACAAAGAGGTAGACACCAGTGCTATATAGAGTATAGACCTAGATGAATACATGCTTTCAAACGATGAAATGAACAATGAGAGCGCTAATTGTTTTCTCATGAGAGACAAATCAGCACTGGATCTAGTACATGTACTGAAAGCCCTTTCTAAAGATTAGGGCTAACAGGCAATGTAACGGTTTTTTCTGTCTTTGCGTATGGGTGTGCCTTCCTATAATTACACTAAACACCTAGTTAAAATTATAGTGTATGTGTACTTCATACTTGCAATGTAACGGATTTTTTACTGTCTTTGTGCATAGGTGTTATTACTCTTTATTTATAAATACATAATTCCTATAAATGCATTAAACACATCATTAAAATTATAGTGTCAGTTTACTTCATACATGCAATGTAACGGTTTTTTCTGTGTTTGTGTATAGGTATGCCTTCCTATAATTGCACTAAACACGTCGTTAAAATTATAGTGTCTGTGTACTTCATTTGTTGCCTATACTAAATGATCGACTTTTCGTAGATTTTCAATGAATTAAAAAATGACTTAAGTTATAGTGGGAATGGATGTAGATCAGTATTAAATTCGCCATTACAATTTGATCATCATTCAGAAAGAGTTTAACCCAGTACCACACAATCCTTACTTTTAACGACCCTGAGAAAGAAGCCTTCAGAAAACATTGTTGGAAAAGGAGAAAATGCTGGCAACCAGCATTTCCTCCTTTACCCACAATGTTTTCTACCCTCCAGAATTTTTTTTTTTCAACTTTCCAGTCACTTTTATATTGTCGTCTGCAAGTGCTTTCGATTAGGACAAACCTATAATTTTGTCGTTTGATAATGAGACAAGTAAGTTGCTGTGCTTGAACATACAGATTAGAATCATACTACATAGTCTGATCTTGGATGTTGAGATAGTCGGTTGAAGATTTACGCCACTCTCTTCCAAACTACAAAGTTTGAGACTGGTCTAAATTCAACTCATTACCAAACGACAATATTTTAGACTGGTCCAAATCGAAAGCATTTGCAGACGACAATATAAAGGTGACTGTAAATTTTAAATTTGTTTTGTGAAGGGTACAAAACATTGTGGGAAAAGGAGAAAATGCTGGTCACCAGCATTTTCTTCTTTTCCCACAATGTTTTCTAAAGGCTTCTTTCTCAGGGGCGTCAAAAGTAGGGATTGTATGGTAATGGGTTAAATGTTAAAACGCTGGTTACCAGCATTTTCCACTGTTCTCACAAAGGTTTCAAAAGCCATTATTCTTAGAACAAATAACGTCAATAAAGAAAAACAGAATAAGATTTTTTTTTATCACTGGCATTATTTTATCCCCCTCTTTATCTTCAAAGTTCGTTTGCTAACAATATAAAAGGAAATATTCTGTGGGGAATATTTGGAAAAAAAATGTAAAAATTTACAAAAGATCTAGGATGTTTTTTAAAAGTGTGCGTGAACAAGAGGGAAGATAATTAAATAAGGAAATGAAAGAAATAAAGATAAATAACGTTAAAAATTTTTCGTGTTTTTTTTTTCTCCGAAAATAAATTTTTCTTGTTTATGCCTTAACCACATAATCCCGATTTTAACGACCCTTACGTAGAATGCTGGCAACCAGCATGTTTCTCCTTTTCCCAACAATAATATCTACCCTTTCAAATAAAGAAATTTACTTTAAACATATTTATGTTACATCGATTGAGAAACAAGTTCATGCAACTTATGCTAATCTCTCTCGTCATTTAGGCCAGATTTGATTTGTTGTCTGCAAATTTTTTGAATTTAGGCAGGTCTTAACTTTTGAAGTTTTGTGAAGTATGAACTTTTCACGTCTTGGGGCGAACATTCATGGAAAAAAAGATTTGAAAATTATTATCTTAATAGGAACCTTATGTTATGACTTCAAGCAAAACCATTGTGAATAAAAAAAAATAAATCTAGCCTGTCAAGAGCAAATTCTACTTTTGCTGTATCATTTTTCAAATTTATTTTTCAGTTAGACGCAAATCATCGTCAGCTGATGTTTAGCTCATTACCAAACGACAATATTTTAGGCTTGTCCATGTCGAAAGCACTTGCAGACGGCAAAATAAAAGTGACTGAAAATTTTAATTTTGTTTTCTGAAGGGTAGAAAACATTGTGGGAAAGGGAGAAAATGCTGATTACCAGCATTTTCTTCTTTTCCCACATTGTTTTTAAAAGGCTTCTTTCTCAGGGTTGTCAAAAATAGGGATTGTTTGGTAAAGGGTTAAAGTACTTGCTTTGACCCTTTTTTGTACTAATAACAAATGAATAGATAGAGATTTATGATTGGCCAAAAGTGTAAACATGTTTATTCTAAGGGTGCCTGCCTATTTGCTAGAAAATTTTCACCGTCTATCTTTTTTAAAGACATTTCTTTTTTATTTACGCTGCAATAAAAGATCACAATTAACCTAGAAAAAAATATCAGGGAAAATAAAACGCCACGGATAAACGAACGCCACAGGGAATAACTCTCATCATTTAATTAAAAAAGGCTATTAACTCTTTACCTGACGGCAAAATTTTGGACTCCACATTGAAAGCCGTTGCAGGCGACATATTAATTGTATCCCATAAGATTGGATTTACCTGTGAGAGGACAGGAAAATATTGTGGGAAAAAGAAGAAAATGCTGGTTACCAGCATTTTCTCCTTTTATCCACATTTTTTTTCTAAAGGTTCTCAGTCATTTTAGTTAGAACGTTTTGTGCGATAAAGGGTTGATTCTTATTTATGGGATTGATTTCTTACCTGAAGTAAATCTTCAGGGTTCATCTGTTGTACTGACTGTCCTTGTTAAGCTGTGTAGCGCACAAATAATGATGACCATTCTTCAAATATTTCCCATGATTCCTCGCCAGTACTACACGTGAACTGGCCACCGTTGTATACCGTGTATTGTTGAAATGATACCATGCATAAGTAATTATATTATGATCACAAAACAATCACTTTAAAAGACAGTAATATCGAAAATTATTTTCATAGCTATTGCTTTTTACACCCTCCAAAAATATACACACAAAAATCAAGAGACGCTACTCTAAGTTACTATTTGCACAGTTACCTCGCATAATACGGGCAGAATTCGCCCCGTTTCGATTAGCCTGTACCGGTCCCTATACACGTAGTGTATCAGGGGAGGTAACCAGTCTATACTACACGATGGGCGAGTGCAACTCTATCCTAAGTGCCTATACAAAGTATAGGCACTTAGGATAGTGTTGCACTCACCCATCGTACATTGGTTCTGATAAGGGAATTACTTGGTTTTCATCCTAGATTTTCTTGCACTATGCAGCCATATTCATGAGATAACATTTCACCATAGTTTAATTGGATTGTTTAACAAATAAATACAAACGTAGTTTTTTTTATCATTATCAACAGAATTCTGATTTCAATTACACGAGGACCTTACACATATATAGTAAATTATATTTATTGCAATGTCCTTCAGGGAACCAAGGATATAAACAAAGGAATACATCTGAAGGGAACCAACTGTTACGTGGTTACCTACAGTATTTATATAGCAAGCGAGACAGTTTAAGTTAAAGGAATGCATCCTTCATTGAACTATACTTTGTGAAAAATGTGCTTAATGAATCCCTTGGGTATGAAATCAAGCACGTCATCACATAGTTATGGTTTCAAAAAATCCAATTTGTCTAACAACAGATCCAATCATTTGGTAAAATGGTCCCTTTGACATGCTGTAAACTGACATATAGACAAAAAACTCAGTCCAGGTAAGCCTGTGAGAACTTACCCAAAGTGAAACAGAGGTTTAATTTTTTGTACCAATTGTCCTTCTAAATCAGCGATACAACCCAGAACAGCACATCCTGGTTACTAGTATTCCGAAAACTCTAGATATCTGCTCCCAAGCTGAAGTTAAACAGAGCTTCTGTATTTGTGCTTCTTAACCCTTTCCCAAACGACAAACTTTTGGACTAGACTAAATTGAAAGCATTTGCAGACGACAATTCAAATCTTGCTGAAAAGATCATTTCTGTCTATGATAGGGTAGAAAACATTGTGGGAAAAGGAGAAAATGCTGGTTACCAGCATTTTCTTCTTTTCCCACAATGTTTTCAAAAGGCTACTATTCCAGACCCGTGAAAACCAGGGATTGTTTGGGAAAGGGTTAATGACAGATAAATGCAAAAATATCACTCGATGTCGATTGTTGATCGTTTTTTTTCTCTACTGTTTTCTTTGATGGCTTGCGGGGTTCCACAAGGGTTCTCAGTTGACTTGTTTTTGTATGGTCAGGAGTTAAACCATGAATGTCTAAATAAATGCAATATTAAAGGTCTAGAAACAAGATGCCAATATATGAGCAGCGTTCTGGAAAAAAAGGAGGTGTTTAATACATCTTGGTAGTCACATAATTACGTATCCATACATAGTCGATAATTCCATTCATAACAAAATCAAATGGGACCTAACATTTAATAACAGTTATTTAGTAAAACAGTGTTATGTCTAATCCCCCCCCACACACACACGCACACACAAAGTTGCAAGACCAGTGTGTTGTGACTGGTATATCTACGATTACAGTTGCCACTTATCGCCTTGTTAGGCTTTATCAAGGTCAATGCATATCATATGCTTGATTATGAATTGGAATTCTGATGACCTAACACCTGTAAACATGAAATACTATTATTAACTCTTATCAACATCATCATCATCGTCATTGTTTACGTTACAAATCTATGAAGTTCAATACGTTTTTTTTTTTGTGTGTGTGGTATTTGTCGAAGACAATAACACTATGAGTTCAGTATTTAATTTTGAAGACCATGTATCGTATTTTGTGCAAAGCCGAAGGAAATAAACCCAACTAAACTCATTTTTTCGCCGCAAATAATTTTTTCGGTAGCACTCAGATACATGTATGTAATTGGAAATGACATGTTAAAATACAATGGATGAGGCCATCGATCATGGAAATACTAATTTTTTATTGAAAATAGCTTCACTCGCTCATACCCTTCTGTTTGCGCAATGATACAAAGTTTGTCTCCCGATTTATTGGTCCTGGACTTTTTCGTTCCTAAACCAGTTCGTCTCATGGCTTGTTCATCCCATGATTGCGCACTACTCTATTTTGTTGGGCATTAATATTTATAGATCGATAATAATTGTTTGTAATGTTGGGAATTAAATGTTAACGACCAAAGATATTTCAAAATAATAGTTTTCAGGTACGAACTTAATTTTGTTCGATTATTCACATGGTTTCTCTCTCTATCCACCATGCATCGCACTTTCAAGGGACCTTACTCGTGACTCAACCTAATGATCGAAGGGAGACCACCATGACACAAAGATCTTAACTTTTTAATAAGTACTCTAACTTTAACCAAAAAAGTATTCATTTGCTTAGTTGGTTGACTTTCAAGCCAATATTTGAATACTGTTTCTCTTTTTCTTTCAAATCAATTACTCAACACAACGGTTTCCTTGACAAGTACCACTTCAGCGCTCTCAACGCTTTGATTTTACAAGGCATTGTTCCAGAAATAAAACTGTCCTCTAACGAACAAGGGAGTGACTGCCTTCTATACTAATAACCAAAATTTAGCCTAGCTTGCCAATACCGACAGCACATATTGGTGATAAACAAAATGTAGTTAAATTGAGATCGAGAGTTGTCCTTAAAAAGAAAGGAAACATTCTGGAAAAAGGATCAAATGCTCCTTAACAGCGTTTTAAGTTTTTTCAGCAATGTTTTCCAGTCTTCGTCACTGAGGTCACAAAACACCATGGTGTTGGATATAAGGGTTACGGGCGTATTTAACTCTTTGTTTATGGTTGGCATTGTTATAAGCTTTTGTGCACAGCGTAGATCAAGATCAGACTGCACAAACCGTGCAGTTTGATCTGTGATCTACAATGCCCACTTTTTTCTTTTAATTCTAGATTTTAATTGAAGTGTTTCTAATCTTGTAATGGAAGTGTTCTTTTAGGCAATGAAATATTACCATTTATTTTACGTTTTTCAATAAATTATCGACAAAAAAACGGTGCAATATGGTTTGGTATTTCATGGTTACGACCGGTGAAAATTACCGATTTCATCCTCAAACTTTTTCCATTGAAGGTTGAAACAGTAGTACTTGCGCACTAGTTGCCTAGGTAAACAGCGCGTGCCATTCAACCAGATGGAAATGTGACGTAATTTACCCTACATTTCTCGCGCTTTACGTAGTGTTGTAATATGTTGTTATTCGGAAGGGGTGCGCCACGGGGAATTACCGGACAACAACTGCACTGAATTTTTTATAACCCCCCACACACACACACACACACACACGCACACAAACAAAAAAATGTGTTTGAAGCATAAAATAAATGCTGCGCG
This sequence comes from Tridacna crocea, assembly GCA_943736015.1. Taxonomy (NCBI): domain Eukaryota; kingdom Metazoa; phylum Mollusca; class Bivalvia; order Cardiida; family Cardiidae; genus Tridacna; species Tridacna crocea. Next base: position 51,346,469 of record OX031061.1, read on the forward strand.
ATTTGTAAATATATTGCCGATGATGTTCTCGTGATGAAAAAGTTTCATCGAAAAACAACAAATATCATTTATTTATTTATTTATTTATTTATTCATTTATTTATTTATTCATTTCCTACTGAAAGAGTTAACCCCATACCAAATTTCCGAGTTTTTATGGCCTGGGTTCCAGCATTCTCTCCTTTTCCCACAAATTTTTCTATACCTATGAGAGACAAATGGCATAATTTGAGCTACCTGTGATTAATTGTCTGCAGACGCATTCAACATGGATGAATTCAAAAATTTTTCGTGTGGTATATAGTTAACATTTTACCACACAATTTCGACTTTTAAAGACCCTGAGAAAGAAGACTTTTAAAAACATTGTGAGAAAAGGAGAAAATGCTGGTAACCAGCATTTTCACCTTTTCCCACAAAGTTTTCTACCCTCTCCAAACCAAATTTCAACTTTTCAGTCCCATTTATTTTGTCGTCTGCAAATGCTTTCAATTTGGACAATGCCATAATTTTGTCGTTTGGTAAAGAGTTAACTCTTTACCACATGACAAAATTTTAGGTTTGCCCATATCGAAAGCATTTGCAGACAACAAAATAAAAGTGACGGAAAATTTGAAATTATTTTGTGAAAGGTAGAAAACACTGTTGGAAAAGGAGAAAATGCTGGTTACCAGCATTTTCTCCTTTTCTCACAATGTTTTCTAAAGGTTTGTTTCTCAGGGGCGTCAAAAGTAGGGATTGTGTGGTAGTGGGTTAAGGTGGTCAAGGTCGAGGTTCATTAGGAAACTGTCGATAGATAGAGGATAGAAGTAAATCAATTCAATACAAATCATGTCCAATACTGTCTAATTGGCACATATAATAGAGGTCAGTTTTACAGCAGCGAATGATAACAAAAGAGGTTTTCCGATTTCTAGAACAAAAAAAAAAGTATACAAAACAAGAAAGATCGTTTAACAATTGATTGACGACGTAAACGGCAATGGAATGTGAGAACTGTGGGTCAATATTGGGAGAGATAAGGAAAAGATATCTCGTCGTGTTTTTTTTCATTGTTTTTCATATTGTTGAAAAGTGAAGTTTTCAATTTTTTTAACTACATTATATTACCGTTTCCTTCCGCTAGGTAGCCTTTTTCAAATACAAACCTATCTGATTTGGGCATTCTGGGTACAGAACCGGACTACTTTTTAAAACGACAACCGTTACTTTGAGTTTCCAAGTAAACGTGTATTCAATAAAACGCAACCTGATACGATTCACCCAGCTATAGTTAGCTCGCCGATACCTATGCACCTGTCACTTTTGAAAACAGCCCCTAGAGACTTGGGAAATAGCCTTCGTATAAGCCCAGGCATTTCTCGTAGATAACACTGTGTAAAAACCCTACACAAATCCAGGTTTCCCCAAAGTATATATTTGGATATTGTCTTCAAAGATGAAAAGTTAAGCAATAATATGTGTAAAACCTAATTTTCCTGTTTGAAATATATAAGTCCGTAAGAAATAAGGAGTGAAAAACAGACTAGAATTTTCCATAAAGGTACTGTTTATAGCCATTTTTTCTCTATTGCTTCTTTATTAGCGCGTATTTATAGTTTACACACCGCGTATTAATATTTATCTCGTAAAGGATAGTGATACTTCAAAGCAGACAAGTCAAATCTTCGAAGAACATGACATGCATCTGCAAAAAGTATCAACCAAGGTCAGTCATGAGCACCCGGGGTATAAAGGAGCGGCAGCAACACTTAACGTATTCTTGTCATAAAGGGGTAACAATCAGCAGTTACAGCACTGTGTTACAGTGCATGTGTTCCATAGTAAAAGTAAGCATTTCGTCGGTTTACTTCCAAAACCTCGTAACTACAGCTTGTAACAAGCTGTAGTTACGAGGTTTTTGAAGTAGACCGACGATTTGTTCGTGTTACAGATATCAAATCAACGCAAGAACAGAACTAGCTATTCGATATAACGACATCTCTCCCCTGGAAAATCACCACTGTGCCGTTGCCTTTAAGATACTCTCCAACCCCGAGACGAACATATTTTCCAACATCGACAATGAAACATTTAAAAGGGTCAGAGCAGTAAGTCTTGGAGCATAACAGCTATTAGTATTGTATTTCATCTCTCTCTCTCTCTCTCTCTCTCTCTCTCTCTCTCTCTCTGTGAGCGTCGTTTAAATTCGGAATGGTTTAGCAAATGGTAACAGTTCTCATTTTCAGTTCAGCTATTTTCGAAGAAAGGGTCGGATCTCCGGCGTAGACTACGTCGTCGTCTGCTTCGTCTCTGTTTTGACATTTTATAATATGTGACCCATCGCACAAATAGGGACCATCTGGGAATTCTGTACATCAATTAGAAGTAGACAGATAGTGCAGGTCAGTTTAAGTTGATAATTCAAAAATGATTGTATAACAAGGTAGAATGACCCTTTTCATAAAAAAAAATACGTGTTGTTGTAGTTATTTAACCTTGCACTTTTCACACGGGAAATGTCATTATTTAACCGAAAAGTGTCTTCTCTGGTCAACCTGCCTAATTCGCGCAGTCTGACCAGGGTTGACACTTTTCGCAGTTCCCAGAAGGTCCCTTTTTGCGTGATGGGTTACATATCTCTGTCATTACTACAGATATTGACTTCAAACTTGGACAAGTAATCAACTATTAAAAAGAGAACCTGTAGAACAAGGATGGTGCACCGTCAAAGTATTTTTGACCCAGTTATGCCTCTTTTCCTCCAAAGAATATTCACTGAAAAGGAAGCAGTACTCTTGTTTTCTTAGCCTCATTTATCGCATAACTTTCCTTGTTTTCAGTGTAATATACCGATTACCAAGTTGCTTATCTCATACATGTTTAATATCACTATTGCGTGACGTCATTTTTGACGTCATTTTACCTGTATTTCGTAGAAGTGAATTGGTCTCATGGATATTAACTGGGGTGCATATCTTTACATCATTTAATCTCTGTTTTGTGAAATATTGGTAGATCTATGTATAAAAAGAATCTGACATTCGTTGGCGTTTGAGATAAAAGTTTAATTAAACTCGTCGATGAAAAATGCTATTAAGCTCGTCAAATACTCGCTTAATAACATTTTCCCAACTCGTTTAATAAAATTTTATCATATTTTGTCATATCCTATATACCCGAATTGTTCTTCAACTCAGGGTATCACACAGCTGATTCTAGCCACAGATATGGCCCGTCACAGTGAGATCATCGAAAACTTCAAGGCAAAACTTGATGCACCTTTTGACTTCAAGAACAAAGAGCATTTAGACACGGTAAGTTTGTATGTCTACCTATTTGTCATTGACCTTCTGTTTTTGGTGTTACATTTCACCGGTTTTGGTGTCACATTTTTCGTGTGCTACATGGGCCATGCTCTGTGAAAAGGGGGATGGGGGATTAATGCTCCATTTGAATGGGCATGGATATTTATAGATAGAAATAATTGATTGTAATGTTGGTAATTTACTGTGAACGGCCGAAGATATTTCATAATCATATTTTTCAGGTACAAACCTCATATTATTCGATATATTTTAATGGTTTCTCTCTCTACCCATCATGAATCTTACTGTCAACGGCCGATTCATCTGATTCTTCCTTATAATCAAAGGGTGACAACAGATACAAAAATAATCATAACTTTGTAGTGAATCTCTCCCTTCATCCAAAAGGGTATTCATTTGCTTAGTAGGTTGACATTCAAGCCTATATTTGAATAATATTTCTCTTTTTCTTTCATATTATTAACTCCACACATTGGCTTCCTTGACAAATACCACTTCAGTGTTCGCAACGCTTTGATTTATGGAAGTATGAAAAAAACAATCACACTATCTGAAACTGCGAAGCGGTTTCATACAGTGTGATTAGATGGGTTTTTTCCCATAACTCCATGAAAAAGATAAAATTCAATATTACATACAACAAACACGCATGGAAATAATTCAAACTGCATCATTTTTGTTTTATTTTAAAAGCTATCGTTGGAGTTTCCATAGCCCATCCAATCATACATGTATGGCTCAAAAATACAAAAGGGAAGCGGTTTTCATGTCCCCAATACTGAAAATTAACCAATAGAATAAAAGTAAATGAGTAAAGCAGTGTGTAGGACCCGCAAAAGTAACCTTCAGCGAAAGTAGTTCTAGCACAATGTATTTTTGTTTTGAGCTGTGAAAAAATAGCAATCAGAACTCGCCAGTGTTCTTGAAAACAACTGATATCAAATTATTCGTTGTTGAATTTGGTGAATATATCAAGAAATGCTAAAACTAATGATAAATCCAAAATTGGACAGAATTTTTGGGTATGTGTCACTTTTAATCTTGATATACACTGTGCTCAAAAGCAACCCAGTTTGTCCGGGGTGTTGAAAAGATGTCTAAGCTTAGCCTCAAATGATGATTCAGTAACTACCATTTTCTTTATATCTGAGTAAAACAATAAATAAATCTATTGATATCGGTTCATTGGTCAACAGTATCTTAGTACTTCTATGGATGTCAGACAGACTCTTAGACACGAGGGTACACGTATTTTCAACAACTGTGCTTCTACAAGTATGACAGTAAGACAGATTTAATAAGAGGGAAACAGAAGCTTAAAGATGTGAAAAGTTATTCTGTAAAGTGTGTCAAATTTATTCTACACGTATATAATTTTGAAATTTCATTCTAAGCTGAATTTAGCAATTAAGTTAATAATCACTGATCCTATTCTACTTTTTTACTCGTTGTTCAGTATTCGGGTATATCTGTACAAGAGACTCGTGTTGCGGTTAGATATATGGATTAAACGAACGCCAATACGACTATGAGTTCAATATTAAATTTTGATGATCATGTGTCGTATTTTGCGCAAAACCGAAGGAAATAAACCCAATTAACCTCAATTATTCTTTTCAGACAAATGAGTTTTTCGGTAACACTTCGGTATGTAATTGGAAATGGCAGGTTGAAATACATGTATACTGGATCAGGCCATCGATCGTGCAAATACTAATTTTTTGACTAAAATTAGGTTCACCTTTTATTGGCGCAATGATATACATAAAACTTGTTTATTGATTGCTTTGTCCTGGGTTGTTTCGTTCCAAAACCATTTCCAACAATGGCATGTTCATCCCATCACTGCAGGTCACTCCATTTGATTATTCATAGACGGAAATAATTTAATATGATGTTGAGAACTAAATGTTTACGACCAAAGATATATTCAAAATCATAGTTTTCAGATACAAACCTATTTTTACTTGGTTTCTCTCTCCATCCATCATGCATCCTATTGTCAAGGGGCGTTACTCCTGACTCCTTCTAATGATCAACGGGAGACAACCTATACAAAGAAATAATCCCGAATTTTTCATTAATACTCTCCTTTCAGCCAAACTGGTATTCATTTTTGCGTAGTAGGTTGACTTCCAAGAGATTATTTTAATAACATTTCAAATTTTCTTTCAAATTATAAATTCCACACAATGGCTTCTATGACAAATACCACTTCAGCGTTTTCAACTCTTTGATTTTCATCATATCTTTTTTTCTTACCTCTAATGTGTCAATGATGTCGTCAATCACTATGTTACCATAGCAACTTTTTTTTATTTACAGTTAAAGATGGTGTTAATCAAATGCTGTGACATCTCTAACGAAGTCCGACCAATGGAAGTCTCGGAACCGTGGGTGGATTGTTTATTGGAAGAATATTTTAATCAGGTAAAAAATCATTTTAACTATGCTCTGCAAAAAAAAAAAGTTCAATGTATTTGCAAAGGTGTCGACCCATGTCAGCCTGTGTGAACTGCGCAGGCTGACATGGGTCGATACTTTTTTCTCTTTGAAAATTGTTTACTTGTCAAAAAGGGACAATACTGGCTCGTGATACAGCTTCCCTCATCTCATAACCAAAGGACAAAATTTTGGACTTTTGCAGAATACAAATTAAAAGTAACTCAAATTATGGACTCTTTGTGATGAGTTAGAAAACATGATGGGAAAAGGAGCAAATGCTGGTTATCCTTTTCCCACCATGCTTATAAATAGGATTCTGGTCCTCAAAACTCAAAATTGTGTTGTAAATTATGGAACCTGTCTGTGATAGAGTAGAAAACATGATGGAAAAAGGAGACTGAAAAGGAGAAAATGCTAGTAATCCATTTTCCCACCATGTGTACAAATAGTCTCTTTATCAGGTTTCTCAAAACTTGAAATTTTGTGCTAAGTTGTGGAATCTGTTTTTGATAGAGTTTTTTCTCTATAAAACATGATGGGAAAAGGAGAAAATATTGGTTACCAATATTTTCTCATTTTCCCATCATGTTTTGAAACTGGCTACTTTCTCCGAGTTGTAAAAATTCGAAATCGTGTTCTAAAAGTTCAATAAGCTGTAGCATTACGACTTGCCTGCAAGTCCCTTGAAATTTTGTATAAGGGAGATAATTCATGTTGTCCTACTGGATTGACTTTACAGGATAGTGTTTAATTAACTCTTTCCATACCATAGACGAGACCAGAAGCTTTTGTGGACAGTGTAGATCAAGATCAGACTGCACAAAACGTGCAGTCTGATCTCTGATCTGCACTGTCCACTTCTACATTCTAGATTACGATTTAGATCATCTTGCAGGGGAAATGTATTTTTTAAGCCTTTGAGAAAATGCAGTTTGATTATGAAGTTGTTAGAGCATGGCTTATATTTGGCCTACGACATGCGAAAAGGGGCATTCGGACAATTGCGTAAAGTGTCGTGACGGATCAGCCTGCACCGACTTCGCAGGCTAATCCGAAACGGCACTTTCAGCTTTTATGTAATTTTCTGTTGTGCGAAAGTCTACTGTAGCACAAAATCTAATGTAGTCGTAAAGTGCCGTCTCGGATTAGCCTGCGCGGACTGCGCAGGCTGATCCGAGACGTCACTTTACGCAAATGTCCAAATGCCCCCTTTTTGCAAGCTATAATAATAATAATAATAAATTCTTTATTTTCATTATTTTCAGAAGGTAAATCATTAATATTACACATCAATGTAAAAATGATACATTAATTACGGCAATATTATTTCCAATGATACCTTCTTTAACAATATTCATATAATTAATCAGTATAAAACAAATAATGTAATTACATGTTATAGAAGTTATACCTCAAAGACAGACATAAACGGAAGTGGGTATCTGCAATCTGTTCGAACATCTATAGATATTTTTGCTTCAAACTTTAGCAATTTTCAAAAAGAAATGATTTGAATTTACTTTTGAATGTGTTGATATTTTGAGAGTTTCTAATTTCTGTTGGTATTCGATTCCATATTTCCATACCGGAATAGCTAAAAGTCTTTTTGAGATAGTTTGTATTGGGTTTATTGTGTGAAATATCCCTTTTAGCTATTGACCGTAAAACATATGTATTATTTGATGAGAATGTAATAAGGTCAGAAATATAGGAAGGTGTTAGGTTATTAATGGCTTTAAAAATTAATAAGCCTATAAAATATTTGCATCGGACTGGAAATGCTAACCAATTTAGAGTTCTGAGCATTTCGTATGGAGATTTATCCCTGTGTTCATTTAACATGATTCTAGCTGCTCGTGTTTGTAATTTGGTAATTCTATGAATATCAACCGTGTTTGCTTTACTCCATATTACACAACCATAGTCAAATATTGGTGTAATGTATGCCTTGTAGAACAACTGCTTAACATCAGGTGTAAGAAAATACTGAATCCTTTTCAAAAGAAATAACTTTGAAACAAGTTTCTTACATGTTTTGTCAATGTGTAATTTCCATGTTAAGTTTTTATCTATGTAAACCCCAAGAAGCTTTTGTGATTCAACATTAGTTATCCTGTTATTATTAACATACAGATTTAGATCTTTAATGCATGATAACTTTTGCTTTGATCCTACCATCATACAAGTGGTCTTGGTAGGATTGATGGCCATGTTATTTTTCATACACCAGCGTTGTGTTTTGTTGATATCCGACTGAAGTGTTAATTGAATTTCATTAATGTTTTTACCTTTACAGTGAAATGTTGTATCGTCAGCATACATATCCGTATCGGAATTGATTTCAAGAGGCAAGTCATTTACATACAATAAAAACAACAGTGGTCCGAGTATGGATCCTTGCGGAACTCCAGACGTTATGGGAAGATAATTTGAGCACGCGACAGCAGTTCTGATCGCTTGAGTTCTATTTGTCAAGTAGGATTCAAAGAGTTTTAAGGCATTGCTAGAGAAATGATACAGTTTTAATTTATGAAGTAATACTTTATGATCTACGAGATCAAACGCTTTCTTGAAATCTAAGAATACAGCACCTATAATATTACCTTCATCCATGCTCGTTAACCATGAATTAACTAATCTAATCAGAGCAGTTTGGCACGAATGATGTTGTCTAAAACCAGATTGGCGTTCATCGAGCACGCTGGTATTTTGTAGATATTTATTTAATTGATTAGCAACGTGTCTTTCGAATATTTTAGACAACGTTGGCAAAATGGAGATAGGTCTATAATTATTCGGGTCATCTTTGCTTCCTCCCTTATGTAATGGAACAACACCAGCTTCTTTAAGTTTGTCTGGGAAAACGCCAGATGATAAGCTGTAATTTATTAAAGTTGCAATAGGTCTTGCAACCTGGTCTTTGCATAGTTTTAAAATATTAGGCCCTATTTTGTCTAGCCCAGAAGATTTATTTGTGTCCAATTTTTCAATGAGAATACTAACTTCATAGGGGGTAATAAAATCAATATCAAAAGATGAATTTTGCAATTTCATATCAAGAAATCGTTGAAGTGAAATGAAATTTTCTGCATTAAATTGTGACTTTTCTGCCGTTTTGGCAATGTTTACAAAGTGATCATTCAATGCGTCAGCTATATTTTGCATTCCCTCAATTATTGTATCGTTGATCTTTAAAGTATTCGGAACAGATATACATTGTTCATTTTCGTTTGAAACCAGTTTTATATTTTTCCACAAAATCTTTGCATCTTTTTTGTCTTTGACTGAATTATTAAAGAAAGATTTTTTAGCCTTTTTTATGATCGAAACGCACTTATTTCTCCAGATTTTATACTGATCCCAATTTTTATGCGATCTATACATATCTCTTTTAATTCTAACCTGTTTGACTTCGTCCGTGTACCAGCCAGGCTATTTAATGCCATGAAGTGGACAGAATAGCATATCTGTCATTTCCAAGAGTACTTAGTCCTGCATGCCAAAGGTCAAATACATTGTCAATTGTTTGGTTCTTATATTTTTTTGCGTTGTAGCTGTATGACCTTGCCTTTGGCCTAATTTATGGATTTGGACTCGGCTGAATAAATAGTGGTTTACGATTGGTTGAAAAAAAGGAGGCATTTTTATTCTGTGGGCCTCTTTGCGGGCCCATTTATGACACCAATATATATTTACCACACTTTGTGATAAGGGGGCTTAATACATCTACGCCGAGCTCTGGTAGCTCAGTCGGTAACGTGCATGACTTAACCCATTACCACACAATCCCTACTTTTGACACCCCTGAGAAAGAAGCCATTAGAAAAAAATGTGGGAAAAGGAGAAAATGCTGGTTACCAGCATTTTCTCCCTTTCCCACAATGTTTTCTACCCTTCCCAGGACAAATTTCAATTTTTGAGTCACCATTATTTTGTCGTCTGCAAATGCTTTCAATTTGAACTAGTCTAAAATTTTCTTGTGTGGTAAAGGCTTAAGAACAAGGGGTCGTAAGTTCGATCCTTAGCTCGGCCAATTTCTTTCCGAGAATGAGTTATAGTCGTTGCGACAGGAATCATTCCTCTCCTACTGCGGCCAATTGTTTCGACAATAATTATTTGTGAAAGCAGCAAGTGGCTTGGAAAGATCATTATACGTAGTACTGGTAAAAAAGACGCCAGGAAAGCATGATTAGGTTTACTGTCCACCGCGCTATAAATGAAATAATGTTGAAAACGGCATTAAACACCATACAGCCAATCAATCAACATTAACTCATTACCAAACGACAAAATTTTAGGCTTGTCTAAATCGAAAGCATTTGCAGACGACAAAATAAAAGTGACTAAATATTTGTTTTGTGAAAGATAGGAAAAACATTGTGGGAAAAAGGAGACAATGCTGGTTACCAGCATTTTCTCCTTTTCTCACAATGTTTTCGAAAAGTTTCTTTCTCAGGGGCGTCAAAAGTAGGGATTGTGTGGTAATGGGTTAAACACCATACAGTCAATCAATCAACATTAATGCATCTTCAAAAAGTATCGCCCCAGGACCTGGATCGATACTTTTTGCTATTGGTCAACGTCCTGCATATCAAGGGAATAGCTTATCTCGTGCATGTCAAGGGAATAGCTTATCTCGTGCATGTCTTATATCGTGCATGTCAAGGGACCAGCTTATCTCCTGCATGTCAAGGGACCAGTTTATCTCGTGCATGTCAAGGGACCAGCTTATCTCGTGCATGTCAAGGGACCAGTTTATCTCGTGCATGTCAAGGGACCAGCTTATCTCATGCATGTTAAGGGACCAGCTTATCTCATGATTCAGTAGAGAAAAAAATATAAATCCATGATTAAGTGATGAGTTGCTTGGTATAATGCTATACAGAGTTGCAGTAAGTTTTGTTTTGCCATACCATGGCTCATGTGGTATCTCTTGTTTTAATTTCTACAGTCCGACAGAGAAAAAATGGAAGGACTTCCGGTTGCCCCCTTTATGGACAGGGATAAAGTGACCAAACCTACAGCCCAGATTGGCTTCATCAAGTTTGTCCTGATACCGATGTTCGAGACCGTTGCAAGGGTAAATAATTTTACAACAATATTATAATCCGGCAGAGATCTGGGTCCGTATTTAGTAATTATTGCATTGACATTCTTAGTCTTTTTTTTTTTGTCTCTAATTCAGTAAGTAACACAATTTCTGATTGGTTAAACCTTTCGGTTTAGCCAATCAGAAATTGTGTTACTTCTTATCTCGAATTAAACTAAGAATGGAAGTTATAAGGGTTATAGTGAATACGGTCCGTGATTCAACCACCATACTACATTCAGTTCTAATACAAAATTCTAAGCCCGACCATCTGATTGAGACATTCTATAAAAGATTGCATCATTCAGTGCCTGTAATGGCTTAGATTTGATGAATTAGTTGTAACAGATACATATCTGTTATGTATGTCCCCCTGATGAAAGGTGTGTGTATGTGTTTGGAGGTGGAGGGTGGGGGGTGGGGGGGGGGCGTTCCTTGACTTTACTTAGTTCGCTTATATCTGAACATCCTCAGATTCACGAGAGTTTTCATAGATTTAAATTCAGCCTATGCAATGAATAAGGTGGTTTTTATTTCCCTCTATCACTCATTCTTTTCAGAATTTCTTTGCTTTAACTCTTTACAACACAACAGAGTTTTAGCCTGGTCCAAATTCGAAGCACCTGAGATGACATGTTTTCTGTTACTCAGAACATAAAATTTGTCTTTCAAAGGGGGGGGGGGGGAAATAGTGGGAAAAGAAAAAAAAATGCTGTTTACCAACATTTTCTTATTTTCTTCTTTTTTTTTCCGCAATGTTTCCAAAAAGCCTCTTCCTCAGGGTCGTTAAAACCCGGGATTGTTTGGTAAAGGGTTAAAGGGGGTCTTCTTCATCTGTTTTTGTTTTGCCACAAATAACAAACAATTGCATTGCGGACATTGGATAGTAAAGCACCAATATAGACTTTGGAACTTATATATCAAAGCGGAAAGGGTGTGAATGAAATTATCAGCTTTTCGAATTGTTACGAAGGTCACAACAGCTGTCTTTACGCGCTTCAATACCGGTATATACATGAATTTAAAGAGTTTGGTAAAAGTCCGATAAAAGGACTTTAATCTTCATTTACAATTGAGCCATGCTCTGACAAAAGGGGGCTTAATGCACCACCGCAATGCATGCTACCAAGTAAGTCACAACATTATTACTATATAGATCTATAAAATCGATCTTGTTTAATTACCCATTGAATTACGAAATAGACTGTTCCTTTGTGCTGCAAAAAAAAATGGCCGACAGCAAAAGGTTTCGGCACAGGTCAGCCTGCGCGGACTGCGCAGGCTGATCTGAGTCGATACCATTTGCAGATGCATTAAGCCCCCTTTTTAACAGAGCATTGATCATTTAGATGTGTACCCTTAACAATGGACCGGAAAAATATCTTTTAGCCTTGAAAAATTGGAGGGCGAATAATCCCAACTCTAAGTCTTGGAATAACACTCAAAGATTTACTATTATTAGACACTAGAAAGCTGCTTTTTTCAGAATGTCTCGACAGAATTGGCAGTGTGTATCAAAGATCAGACTGTACGTTGTGTGCAATCTGATCTTGATTTATACATTAAATCGACTTTAGCAGCCTAATACTTCAGAACAATCTGGAACAATTAACACTTAGTTGGACCTTGCACCATTCTTAACAAGCACGTGTAGTGCTGTATACCATTGTTTCAGCCTATTCTTTGAGTGCCGACTTAAGTATGGGTTTTTTTTTTTGCATTCATTGAATAGAAAAGATACGGCCTGGGCTTTATCAATGGTCTCACAATTTTAGGAAATTTAACTCTTTACCAAGCGACAAATTTTTGGACCAGACCAAATTAAAGCATCTGCAGACAACAAAATAAATCTCGGTAATATGATGATGTCTGACTTTGATAGGGTAGAAAATATTTTGGGAAAAGCGCATGCCTTTTTTACCAGCAATTTCATGAATTTGCGTTTATTTATCGTCGCCACCGGTTGCTCTTATGTGTGACGACATCTCAAGGCTGTTAGTATTGTCACAGAGTATAGTGCAAGATACTGGACGAAACACATTCTAAGCTACGCCTGGTATTAAGTATTGTCATAGGGTACAGTGCAAGATACTGAACATTCTGAGCCACGCCTGGAAGTTTGACGTGCTCGGTGTATACCACCGTCACTTGGGACCTCGGTTTAACGTCTCATCAGAAAGACGTGTTTAGATATCTAGCCGTGGGAATCGAACCCACACCCTCAAATGACCCAATACATCACGTTCACGAGTCCTACAAACTACCAAATGCACTTTACGGACTCAACCAGCGATGTGGCCTGATAAGCGAAAATTTGTTCCCTTTTCGTGAGCATTCGATTTTGGCTCCTGCACTATGTAGTCGATGACATGTCGATACCAAAACCATCTTTATAAATGAGTACACAACAATTAGCGTACTACGGTTGATTTTTAAACACACCCCTTCTCGATTTTCCAAATTCAACACTTTTCTGATCAGAATACCTCAAGCGGTGTTGGAAATTATGGATCAAAATGAATACTAGACTGCGCTTTTTACACTGTCAGAACACCTATTTATTTCGCTATCGCGGCGGCAAGTGGAAAGGGTGAATTGCAGTTTCTGTTTGAATTCTACTTTCTGTCACATGGGTTTATTAGGTCATGTTTTCAATTCTTTTCATTATCACATTAATTCGATATCAGAATATTCACTTTCGATAACTGATTTCTAGTTTTATTTCGATATATGTAGTGTTAAAAGTAGAGGAGGAATCCTCGGTGTTTGGATCAAAAGCCTCGTTGAGCAAAATCCTCGGTAAACAAAATCTTCGGTGATCTGATGACGTCAATCCATTGATTTTCAGCATTTTTTTCAATCTTTTGTTTAGCCCTTTTCACCGCATCGATGACGTCATAACAGAACATTTAAAATCCATTGATTTAACGCATCTTTTCAATGTTTTGTTTGGCTGTTAGAGAGATGGATGATCTGAAAAAGAAAATATATTGAATAAGCCTTACTTTGAAGAACAATATCCTACAGCTTTTTGTGGACCGTAAAAGTTATGGAAAGTGTTAGATCGAAAGTATCCCGATGTGTTTATGATCGATTATGTGCGACAAGATTTGTATGCATTACAAAAGCCAATACGATATCGCTTTAACTCATTACCACACGACAACATTTTAGGCTTGTCCAAATCAAAATCATTTACAGATGATAAAATAAAAGTGACTGAGAATTTGAAATTTGTTTTGTGAAGGGTAGAAAACATTGTGGGAAAAGGAGAAAATGCTGGTTACCAGCATTTTCTCCTTTTCCCACAATGTTTTCTAAAGGCTTCTCTCTCAGGGATGTCAAAAGTAGGGATTGTATGGTAATGGGTTAACTCATTACCACACGACAACATTTTACATTTTAGGCCTGTCCAAATCAAAAGCATTTACAGATGATAAAATAAAAGTGACTGAGAACTTGAAATTTGTTTTGTGAAGGGTAGAAAACATTGTGGGAAAAGGAGAAAATGCTGGTTACCAGCATTTTCTCCTTTTCCCACAATGTTTTCTAAAGGCTTCTTTCTCAGGGGCGTTAAAAGTAGGGATTGTGTGGTAAAGAGTTAAGGCCGCAAATGTTCGAGTAGCATCTGTTAATAACCAGTAGAATATAGAATTAGTGTCCATTGCTAACTTAGCGGAAGAAAATGACAGAGTGCAATTTCTACTATTTGCAATAGACATCATGTCAAGAAAATTATTGGGACGAACGTCGAAAAATCGAAAACTCAAGGTTTCCTTGTTTCACAGAGTTCTGTGCCCTCAATGTCTGATTCCTAATTTTTATTTTTGTGACGAGCTAAAGAAAGGTTTGATGTTCTAAATCTTTTACCGGTCTGCAAAAAGTTCAACGTGGCCAAATTGAAAGCGATTTGAGACGAATTATTTTAAAAAATATCATAAATGATGAGGGAAATATGTGATCAGTACAGAACTCGAAATCCAGACCCTTTGCTTACAGAGTGAGTGCTCTACCACTGAGCAACGCATTCCGTTGAATTGACAGATGAGCACATAGTCCATTTTTGTGAAAGGTAGAGGAAGAAAAAATTAAAAATTGTTGTTTATCACATATTCATTTAAAAAGAGTCAGAATTATTGCCTTGTTAAATTATCTTGGTCAAGTTTTAAATTGGGTCATTTAGACATATCTTTATTTTTTACCAATCACGAAACACTGTTTATTCATTCTATATCAAACCAAGAAGTAGGTTCAAAGCCAACGCATTTAGCTACGCCGAAAAATAAAGACGTCAACAGAGCTTGTATAGTTCATTTTGTTGACGCCATCAGAACCCTCCTAAGAAAGCCTACCCATCTCTGCATTACGCGTCTTGCATATTACCTCCTTTTGCACTAGATAACTGCACTAATCAATGCAAAATATCTGAAGCACAGATATTAACAACCTGTCCCTGCAAATGTGTTAATACAATTTTTTACTTATTCTTTTGCCAAACAATTCCGAGTTGTAACAGCCTTACATAATGAAGCCTGAGAAAGCATTGTGGGGAAATTAGAAACTGCTGATCATCAGCATCTTTCTTTCTTTTTTTTTTTTTAATTTCAATTACCTTTTCAAAAAATATATTAATACGTGTATCAAGCATTTATAACGGAATGCGTAGCTCAGTGGTAGAGTACTCGCCTAGAAGTCCAAACGTAACGAGTTCGAGTCCTGCAGGATTGACCTTTTTTTTTTCTTCCTTGTATGTGACATTTTTAACCAGATTTTGTGTTGTTGTTGTTGTCTCGAACTACTTTCAATTTGGACAGGTTATTTTTCTTTGTCGACTGGTTATGGATTTAGTACATAGAACTCCTCGTTAGCTTGTCATAAAAACCTTGAAAATTGGAATCATATATCCGGGGCATACAAATCAGAGAAACAAAAGAAACACGTGAAAAGATGAATTGTCACGCTCTTGTAACTGAAATACCATTTAGACACTGCGAGAACGAAATCAAGCATACAAACACATGCAAACACATCCAATTGTTTGAAGTTGGGGAAAAATTAGTAGCGCTATACAAGGAGTTCAGCCAAATTTATTTTTGCAGCACACTGTAAACGCAAGAGTTGCAAGTCCAAACCACCAATTTCTACTTTTCCACAATGTTTTAAACTATCCTTTGAAAGATAAACCTATTCGTGCCATCTAGTTTTTCGTTTTCTAATGGGCAAGTTTAAATAGAAAATTGTAGTCTGGAAAAAACGCCAGCAGTGTGAATGAAAAGACGTGCTTTGTGATTGGTAAAGCAAGATCAGAAACATTTGCATAGGTGCACTGTTTTTACTGATACTCACGACTCATTTTTTTAAATAAATAGAGTGAAAAACATACAAAAAACTTTTATAGTACTATTTGTCAAAGAAATCCTCTTTAAGTTTACCTAGGGTACGATAAATGAGGAGCCGAACAGCTTTCACAAAAAAATTTCTCGATTTCGAGCACAAAAAAACAAGCCACCAGAAAAGGGGACCGAAAGTTTAACTCATCATTTCGACTAATTTATATCATTTGCGGAGCGCCAAAAGCTTGCTGTGTTATCCAGAGCAACCCCAATTAATATTTGGCATCATGGAATTACAAGAATTGCATCTTGTGTGCTTTCAAATTGAGATTTTTCCATGTGGTCCCTCTTCTCGTGCTGCAAAAGTTTTTCATCGATATGGCCGGATGTCGGCTAAAACTTTCGCAGCACCTTGAAAGGGGTATTTTCCTTGTCACGCATCAATGTAACTTTTTATCGGGTACCTATTGTCATGCCGCATAGGATTTGCATAGGATTTGCACGAGCAGTTCGATTTAGGCTTACCCCATTATATGGAGTGGAGGTATAGATATATCCTCAAGCGCCCATGTAGCTCGTGCAAATCCTATTGCGGCATATATCCGGTCATATTGAAGAAAAACTTTTGCAGCAGCTTGAAAGGGGTATTTTCCTTGTCGCGCATCAATGTAACTTTTATCGGGTACTTATTGTCATGCCGCAATAGGATTTGCACGAGCTACATGGGCGCTTGAGGATATATCTATACCTCCACTCCATATAATGGGGTAAGCCTAGATCGAACTGCTCGTGCAAATCCTATGCGGCATAACACTAGGTACCCGATTTGCAGCACAAAAAGAGGGACCACATGGTAAAATCTCAATTTGCAATCACACGATATGTAATTCTTGTAATTTCATGATGCCAAACATTCATTGAAGTTACTCTAAATAAGATAGCAAGCTTTTGGCGCTCCGAAAATGATATAAAGTAGTCGAAATAATGAGTTAAACTTTTGGTCCCCTTTTCTGGTGGCTTGTTTTTTGTGGTCGAAATCGAGAAATTTTTTGTGAAAGCTGTTCGGCCCCTCAATTATCGTACCCTAGGTAAAATTAAAGTGGGTTTCTTTGACAAATGGTCCTTTAAATGTTTTTTGTATGTTGTCTTTCACTCTATTTATTTAAATATGAGTCTTGAATATCAGTAAAAACAGTGCACCTATGCAAATTTTTCTGATCTTGCTTTACCAATCACAAAGCACGTCCTTTCATTCACACTGCTAGCTATTTTTCTAGACGACAATTTTCTATTTAAACTTGCCCATTAGAAAACGATAAACTATATGACAAGAATAAATTTATCTTTCAAAAGGTAGAAAACATTGTGGAAAAGTAGAAATTATTGGGTTTTTACAACGATTTCGACTTGCAACTCTTAGTTTTACAGTCGGTTGTAAAAAAAATGATTTAGCTGAACTCCTTCTATGGTGCTGCTTAATTTTCTCCAACTTTAAACAATTGTGTGTGTATGTATAATTATGCTTGTATGCTTGATTTCTTTCTCGCCAATTCTAAACGATTTTTCGGTTACAAGAGCGTGACAATTCATCTTTTCACGTGTTTCTGTATTTTTCTGATTTGTATGTCCTCGATATATAATTCCAATTTTCATGGTTTATATGACAAGCTATCGAGGTGTTCTGGGTACTAAATCCTTTGCCGATCGACAATAAAAATCAACCTGTCCAGATTGAAAGTAGTTTGAGGCAACAACAACAACAGCACAAAAACCTGGTTCAAAAATGTCACAAACAAGAAGGAAAAAAAAAATAAAAATATGAATCATCCAGTATACGAACTCGGTACCTTTGTAATCAGGGGCGAATGCTCTACCACTGAGCTACGCATTCCGTTCAGTATTGTGATAGCACGTATTAATATATTTTTTTGAAAAGGTAATTGAAGTAAAAAAAAAGAAAGATGTTGATTATCAGCACTTTCTCATTTCCCCAGAATGCTTTTTCAGACCTCATTATGTAAGGCTGTTACAATTTTTTGGTAAAAGAATAAGCAAAAATTGCAATTACGCATTTGAAGATGCAAACTGTTTATATTTGTGCTTCAGATATTTTGCGTAAGCCAGTGCAGCTATCCCAGAATTCCTTTCCATGTCAACAAAGCTCGATTTTATCGTTAATGCAATTTAGTGCGACATGATTCATTCGTCTCTCATTTCTAAACTTTTGCATCGACTTTGTCGAAATTTAGCCATTGGTTTGTAATGAAAGATCGAAGCGTCTGCTAGAAAAACAACTGGCAGAGTGAAAGAAACGACGTGTTTTATTATTGGTAAATCAACATCAGAAACGTCTGCATAGGTGCACTAGTTGTACTGATAAAAATACTCATATCATATATAGAGTCAAAGAGCACAAAATCAATAAAAAACCTAAGATGGCCATTTGTCATATAAAAACTCTTTAATTTTACCTATGATGCGATCATTAAGAGGCCGAACAGCTTTCACAAAAAAATCTTGATTTCGACGACATAAAAAGAACAGAAAAGGGGACCGAAAGTTTGACTCATTATTTCGGCTACTTCGTATTATTTTTGGAGCTTCAAAATCTTGCTGTGTAATACAGGGCAACTCCAATTAACTTTTGGCAGCATAAAAAGACAGGAATCGTATCTCACGTGCTTGCAAATTGAGGTTTTTCCATGTGGTCCCTCTTCTCGTGCTGCAAAAGTATTTCTTCAGTATGGCAGGCTATCGACCAAAACTTTTGCTCGGTGGTAGAGCAAAAGGGCCCTAGGTCGAGTCCTGCACTGGTCACATATTTCCCTCATAATTTATGACATTTTTTGAAACAGATTTTCTTTGTCGTCTCGAATTGCTTTCAATTTGGCCTCGTTGAATTTTTTGTGGACCGGTAAAAGATTCAGTATATCAAAATTTTCTTCAGCTCGTCACAAAAATAATAAAGGGATCATATATTGAGGGCACACAAGTCTGTGAAACAAAGGAAACCTTGAGTTTCGATTTGTTTATCAAGGCTGCTCTTTCGTATGAACCATTGCTGGTGGAACTTGGATCTGTAACACCAGGAGAGTCTGCATCGTCGATTATGCAGACCTGAATTTGAATTTGACTTGCCAATGCATCTTGACCGCGGTATTTCAACAGTGTCAGTATGTACGCTCGATATGTGTTGTAGGTTCACGTTAAACTGGCTTTGATTTCAAAGCGTCACTTCACTCGTAGAAAACAATGCCTGTAAAAAACAAGTTGGCAGGTCCAACTAGTTCTATTGTTAATGCAGTACCCTCAGTCTTCTTCACTTTCAATTTCAAATAAATTTGAGAATTCTTTAGATCACAATAATCTCTAGAATTTTGCGATTGAATCCTAAATTCGAACAGACTGTCATCCGACACCTGAGGTAATGGTCGAACTTCGTCATAATAAACGTCGATCACGCTCGTTTGAGTCGGTGGCAAATAAAAAAAAAAGCAAGTTCAGACACAAGCCCTTCTTTAAATTGTTCTTCATTAAAGGCCGACATTGTTAACTTATTTCGAAAATGTCACGCGATCGTTTAGTGCTGCGTTTTCTCTTGTATTTCCTTTGATAGGCTGAGACGATTTACCTGCAACGTTTTGTCTTTTAACACGTTTGTTGATTTTTTTCCATTATTTCGTTTCCTTTTGATTCCTCTTCTTCGACGATTCTTGCTAGTCTCAAGCATATCTACGATTGCATAATTATGGATTAATATCTTGTCGTTCTAATGCTTATTTTGCTTCAGCCGTGCTTTGTTCTGCAGATAAAACTGTTTTGACAGGATATTGCTTGTCGTCACGTCTTTCTGTGCGGTCAACAGGTATCACTTGTAATCTTCTACCAGCTCCTGAGTGATTCAAGGATATGCGTGACCGGAGCTAACAGCATCAAAGAAATCGACCCATTTTTGTGGATTAGGAACGTATGATTTTATCCTTTTGTACAAAAATGGATTCAATTCGTCTCAGAAATGGTCTTTCTTGTCCACGCACAATACTTTTCTTGCAAAGAACTGAATATATGTAAATACCATCCGATGCCTTAGATTTTGGTTCTTTCCTTGGTGCTAATTAATGCTACTTTCCAAATCATCTGTAAAATTAAAGGTAGATTTAAATGTATTCTGAATTTAAAGGTTTGATTATTCTCGAAGTAAGCTTTGCTCTCATTATTTTGAAAATAGATATATCGATCCATGTCTGTTAACGGCACGTTTTCACCAACGATTGACCTCATCTGCGTCTATCCAGCTATTAACGGTCTTCGGAAATCCTTGCCAGTCGACAAAGTACTGAAGCTTCTTGTTTCGCTTCCTCTTTCGTATGATTCGCAGAATAAACCACAAACTATTCTCGTCTTTATTGACCTGTTTGTACCTCAGCCCCCTAAAACAAACCTTTAATATTGTCATTTTTTAAATCCTGTAATTTTCACAGTGGTATTCCTTGTTTCAATAATTTTGACACCTTAAAGACCTCTATAGTAAATAATTTTGCAGACACCTTAAAGATCTCTATAGTGAATTGTTATTGTTATGTTCGACGGAACGGTTGTTTAGTAAAATTTATGCGCACCAAATCACCAACTCTGTAAGTAAAAGCAGGTTTAGTTTTCACATTTGAGTTCTTTTTCAAATACATGTAAGCCCATACATCAGCTTCGTTTGTTTTATCGACCTGCATAGGCGTTAAACCATTCAAAGCACGATGCGGTTTGTTAACATTACGGACGTCGTTCTCTAGAGAATCGATGTAACGATACGAGCGATTGTGTCTCTTCATTCTGTGAAGTGAACTTTCGATTGTTCGCTGAACAATTTTGTTCTTCAAAGTAATACTTATTCATTTTTTTTATCATCCATCTCTCTAACAGCTAAACAAAAGATTGAAAAAAATGCGTAAAATTAATGGATTTTATATGTTCTGTTATGATGTCATCGATGCACTGAAAAAGGCTTAACAAAAGATTGAAAAAATGCATAAAATCAATGGATTGACGTCATCAGATCCCCGAAGATTTTGCTCATCGAGGACTTTGCTCAAGGATGATTTTGCTCCGAATACCGTGGATTCCTTCTATACTTTTGACACTACTGATGTATTGAATTCATGTTTTATCTCTACATAAATAACCCTATATATATAGCTTTGGAAAGCACCCTCTCTCTCTCCCTCTCTCTCTCTCTCTCTCTCTCTCTCTCTTCCTCTTCCGAACCTCCCCTCCATTTTGCAAAGGTTTTGGGGAAAGTGATTACAAATAGATATAGAGATACTTTGGGTCTGTTGTCACTACCTTTGACATAATTCTGAAAGCAAGAGTTTAATGATCTGGTACTTGCAACCAAAACTAAAAGAAAAATCCGATTTTACAGAACGACCAACCCGATTTTCTCTTCTTTGATTTAACACGCACTTGCTTGCCGTGATCGACAGAACAGACACAAAAGCTTCACGACTGGCCAAGGCCATGTGATTTGGCCAACCAATCAGAATGTGTGTCAGATTTTTCAGTTTACATTTTGTCATTCTATTGGTCTGCCATTCTCTGCTTTGATATGACTGTGACTTGTACTTACAGTTATTCACAAAGATTGACAACACGATGGTAGAACCTTTGCGGCTTGCCAGAGATCGTTACGAAGGTATGAAAGAGCAACAACAACAGCAGACGACTGTTATTAAGAAGACGGAGGTATATAACTATAGTCTTACAAACAAAGTCCGTAACTAAGAAACAAATGAACATATGTAAAACAGAAAAACACGGACCAGACAGGATTCGAACCTAGAACGCCCGGAAGAAAGGCCAACACCATCTACTTTACAGTAGACTTGCGCAAAACAGAACATTACATAAAAATGGACATAGTCTGCGCAGTTTTGCTCAGACTGGTCCGAGAAGACACTTTACGCAAGTGTCCTCATGCCCCATTTTGCCGATTGCAGGCCATTTGAAATGTACTACTAGAATGGGGTGTGGTGCGGTTGAAAAAACGAATCTGGAAACCAATGTCTATCTTTTTTATTCAGGCAATTTCCCGCATCTCAAGGTATTGGACCTCTAACGCTTTTAGTGCAACGTGGAATGGAATAACTTGTTAGTTGACAAATAAGGATTTAAGTTGATCTACAATTTTTGCACAATTTTAATCGACCAGAAGTTTCTTTAATGTCTATATTTATTTTTTAGCTCACCTGAGCACAACGTGCTCAAGGGGAGCTTTTAGGGTCACTGGGTGTCCGTCGTCCGTCGTGCGTCGTGCCTCGTGCGTCGTGTGTCGTGCGTCGTGCGTCGTCAACAATTCTTTAAACATCAACTCCTCCTAAACCGCTGGGCCAATTTAGACCAAACTTGGCAGGAATGTTCCTTGGGAGGTCCTCTTTAAAAATTGTTCACAGAATTTGATTCCGTAAAAAACTCTGGTTGCCATGGCAACCAAATGGAATTTTTTAGCAAATTCTTTAAAAATCTTCTCCTCTGAAACCGCTGGTCAGATTTTGAAATTATTTCACAGATATGTTCCTTGGGTGACCCTTTTCAAAAATTGTTCGTGAAATTTTGATCCGTCAGAAAAAAAATTTGTGGCTCTGGTGAATGGGGGCTACTTGCACTATACAGACATCAAGGAATTCTTTAAAAATCTTCTCCTCTGAAACCGCTGGTCGGATTTTAAAATAATTTCACAGATATGTTCCTTGGGTGACCCTTTTCAAAAATTGTTCGTGAAATTTTGATCCTTCAAAAAATGTGGCTCTGGTGAATGGGGGCTACTTGCACTATACAGAAATGAAGGAATTCTTAAAAAATCTTCCTCTCTGAAACCGCTGGTCAGATTTTGAAATAATTTCACAGAGTTGTTCCTTGGGTGACCCTTTTCAAAAATTGTTCGCGAGATTTTGATTGGTCAAGAAACATGGCTCTGGTGAATGGGGGCTACCTGCACTACAGGGAAATGAAGAAATTTTTAAAAATTCTTCTTCTCTGAAACGGCTGGACAGATTTTAAAATGATTTCACAGAGATGATCCTTGAATGACCCTTTTCAAAAAGTGTTCACAAAATTTCGATCCGTCAAGAAACATGGCTCTGGTGAATGGGGGCTACTTGCACTATATGGAAATTAAGAAATTCTTGAAAATTCTTCTTCTCTGAAACCCCTGGTCAGATTTTAAAATAATTTGACAGAGATGTTCCTTGGGTGATTCGTGCTCTTGTGAATGGGGGCTACTTGCACTATATGGACATGATGAAATTCTTGAAAATTCTCTTTCTCTGAAACCCCTGGTCAGATTTTAAAAGAAATTTTCCGAAATGTTCCTTGGGTGACCCTTTTCAAAACTTGTTCGTAAATTTTGATCCATCAAGAGTCATGGCTCTCGTGGATGGGGGATACTTGCTTTTATACAGAAATGAAGAATTCTTAAAAATTCTTCTTTTTGAAACTGATGGTCAGATTTCGAAATTAATTTTACAGGTGACCTTTTGAAAATTGCTTAGCAAAATTATAAATTTGGTTCCAGTGCTTCAATACCTCAAAAGAAAATAGGCTATGGTCATCTCAAAAATTCAGGTGAGCGATCCAGGGCCATCTTGGCCCTCTTGTTTTATTGATACTTTTGTTAGTTTCCTGAAAAGGGGGTAATTATTATCTCCTTTTGTAATGATGATTTAGTGGTTTTAGATTTATAAATGATAATTCTGAGAGGGAGAAAAAGGAAAACGTGGCTCTATTAAAGTTGTACAATAATACTCGTTTTTATTCATAGTAAATGTTGTAGGATAATATTATAGTATATTAACCCTTGTCTTTTTTCTTTTAAAAAATTACAGGGCAAGAAGGCAGACGGAGACTGACCCACTCAATGCACAGACTTTGAAAGTCAACTTAAACATATCATTATTGTTAAAAAAGAAATTGACTAAAGCAAGAGACTTTGATATTTTTTTTCTTTCGTCTGTGATTTAACTTTTTTTTTCAGAATTCGACAGATATATGTAGCCACGGATTCGTTTTATTGCGTTACTATACAAATCCAAATGCAAGCACATACAGTAACATGTGTGGTCGACAGTGGTTTGAAAAATGATGTTGGAAATGTGGCAGTTCTTTCTTTTAAGCAACTGATACTTTCCCACAAACATGTTTTGAAACGTTTTATGGAGTATATATAAGCCGTTCTGTGTAAAAAAGATGGCTTAATGCACTTGCAAAATATATTAATCAATGGCAGCTAACGCAAGCTGACATTGGTCGAAACTTTTTGCTATCTGTAAATTTCTTGAGTCGATTATTTGAGTGAATGAATTTAATTAATGCATAATTATACGATGATTTACTTTGAATGGCGCATCATGGGATTGCTTAAGCCCCTTTTTGCCAGAGCCTGGCTCTCCTTCATTTTGTTAACATGTTTGTCCCTTACATTGTAAATTCAAATAACGCACATCTTGGTTTTGAAGAAATATCTTGAAAAATGTATCACGACGATATCAAATATCCATATTTAACCGCCCAGTGCATAAAATTTCATAAATATCAAATGAATAATTCATCTCAAATCAAAAGCTTGAGCTTGTGAGGTCAAAAAATTAAGATTGACAAAGTTAATATTGAGTGTAACCACCGCCGAAATCATAGGATTGCTTAAATTCATCCATCTCAAAATGATATCAAACTCACGAAAAGCGCTGATTTTAGAGTGTAATAATATTCCTCAGAGATGTATAGTAGTCCAGGGGTTGTCCATGCGTCGGCGATGTCAATATTCGATTGACTTTTGCGGTGGTAATAATGTTAACTTTGTGATTTTCATTTTATGACCACACAAATACAAGCTTTAAATTTGCGGTGGATCATTTATTAAATTTCCATGAAATTTTGGGCTCTGAGGCATAAAATATGGCTATTTGGCATGGTTTATTTTCGTAGTCAAGGGTTCGTTACTGTGTAAAGAATTTATTTAAAACCAAAGTGTGCATTTTTTAAATCTATTCAGTATAGTTTAGAATGTTTGGGTTTTTTGCATGTTTAAAATGGCCTTTGCAGTAAGGGATAAATATGGGACCAATCTATTAAAGATTTGTAGCGCCAATCACGAATTTAATTGCTTATATGGACAGTGTAGATCGAGATCAGACTGCACAGAGCGTGTGGTATGATCTTGGATCTAGAATGTCCGCATTTTTGTAGGCTATTCCGTTTTTCATAATCAACTTTTTAATTACAATATTTATGTCCTTAAGCTCAATGATTTTTTTTATTTATTCAGTGCAACAGGGAGTAACCCCTATGCTGTTAAGCGCGACTCACTGACCTTTTACGGATAGTGTAGATCAAACTCAGACTGCACGGAACGTGCAGTCTGATTTTGATCTACACTGTCCAATTAGGCGATATTTTTTCCGCAAAATAAAAGTTTGAAATATCGTTAATCAGGTTTCAACTATCAGCTTGAAAAAAGTTTCATTTATTTAGCACGATATGGGTTAGTGTCGAGTTTATGGTGATGCTGTTTCTTTTTTAATCTGATACCTTGGTACAATTTTTATACTCCCGGAAAAAAAAACATGTTTTTTTGTTTGATCCGTCCATCTGTCTGTCTGTCCCCCTGCCCTCGTCTGTCTGTCCGTCGGTGAAGTATTTTTGTCCGAAACCTAATTTCTTTTCCCTATCAATAAACATCAAAATGTTGTGGGTTTTTTTCACAAACATTAAACGCGTGCCATGAGTTGTACTCATGTTCTTAGGTCAAAGGTCAAAGTCATAGCGAGGTCAAATCAGGTGCAATCAAGAACTATGTGTGTAGATATATGTTCAAGGTCACAACATGATCAAAATGTGTGGAACAAATGGACGGGGGAGGTTCGATGTCTGGCTTATAACTGTTTCAAGAATTATGTTTGTAAATCAAAGGGCAGTCATTTTTTTTCAACAGGCAAAGATGGGATGGGCGGTATGCTGTGTTTGTGTCCGGCCTATGATTTTTGTGGTATTTGTCGAGGACAATACCACTATGAGTTCAATATTGAATTTTGAAGACCATGTACCGGATTTTGTGCAAAGCCGAAGGAAACAAACCAAACTCAACTCATTTTTTCTCATGCAAATGATTTTTTGGAGGCACTCAGATATTAATTAGGAAATGGCATATCAAAATACACAGGGTTCAGCCATCTATCATGGAAATACTGTTTTTTTTTTTTCATCGAAAATAGCCTCATTCACCAATAACCATCGACTGGCCCAATGATACAAAATTTGTCTACTGATCGCTTGGTCTTGGACTTTTGGTTCCAAAATCAGTTCGTCCCATTATTGAGCTCTACATTTCATTGGGCATGAATATTTATAGATCGAAATAATTTATTGTAATGTTAGGAATTAAATGTTAACGGCTAAAGATATTTCAAAATCATAGTTTTAAGATGCAAATTTGATTTCATTCGATTGTTCACATGGTTTTTCTCTCTATCCATCATGCATCGTACTGTCAAGAAACGCTACTCCCGCCTTCTCCTAATGATCAAAGGGAGACCTTCAATACGCAAATAGTCCTAGCTTTGTCATGTAACTTCAACCAAAAAGTTGTAATAAACCAACAGAAAAACAATCATTATAATTATACAGAAATTTCAACCATATGGAGATGAGGGTTTGGTGACTTTCAAGCCAATATTTTTAAAATATTTTTCAGTTTCTTTCACATTATTGATTTTACACAACAGCTTCCTTAACAAATACCACCTCAGCGTTATCAACGCTTTTATTTTAATAAGCCAACATAAAAACAATCATTATGATCATACAGAAATGTCAACCATATAAGAGATGTCTTGCATGCAAGGACGATGTCAAATGTGTCTAAAAATAGAAAGGTGTGGTCGGCCTTTAACCTTATTTTAATTGGCAAAAAAGTCTGTATTACTGAGTAGTAATGTTTACCACATAAAGACGATATGTCATGTGCATGAATAATATCAAGGGTTCAAAGGTCAAGGTCACAACAAGGAAAAAATGTTTGTAAGAATAATGTCTATAGCGTTCGTTCATTTTCACATCTCATGGGAAAAGATCTTAATATCTACGGAAACATCAGTCAATTCCCATTGGCTTCTCTTGTGTACTCCATTATCAACCCTTTACCGCACAATCATGAGTTTTCATTCTTTTACCCAACAACAAAATCTTAGAGTGGTCCAAATTCAAAGCATTTGCAGATGGCAAATTAAACGTGACTTTAAAATTGAAACTTGACTTTGGAAGTGTAGAAGACATTGTGGGAAAAGGAGGATATACTGCATTTTCTTCTTTTCCTGCAATGTTTTCAGGAGGCTTTTTCCTCGGAATCGTTAAAACTAAGTGATATGATTTTCTACTTCGTTGTATGTTTGGTAAAAAGTGGAGCGCAAAGTACCTCTCATACTTTTCCGGATCGAAATTTAATTCATTTAGTGAACATAATCGGCAATATTTTTACCAGTGACGCAGCCACGAGTAAAAATATTACCGATGATGTTCACGAGACTAAATTAATTTCGATCTTTCACGAAAAGAAAAAAACATTCTATTCACTTCGTGTTTTTAACCCTTTTTCGGGCAATTTAGTAGACTTCTTTTCGGTTATTCCCTATTGCCTACCTCTTCCACATAGCAACGCATTACAATACGTAAAGCACGCGAAATATAGGGTAGATTATGCCATATTTCCATCTGGTTGAGAGACACGTCTAATTTTGTAATATGTGCGCGGAAACTACTATATCAGCATTCAGTTGACGAGTAAGAGATAAAAATGGGTACTTTTCACAGATCGTAATAATAAAATTTTGAAAAAGATTCCACTGATAATTTTCGATAAACTACCGTAAAACTTGAAATCAAAGCTGGTATCCTATGACCTCATTTTAGACATCAAATTTATGTATTCTTGGAGAACGCCGTACTGTACACTCAGTGAAACTTCTGAACTGCCACTTTTGTTTCTCCTACAAATTTACAAACAGGTCTATAAGAACAAATTGTAACAAATATCTGGACGTTGGACTTGATATTTATGCTGAAAAGATTCTAGATTTCTCCTACAGAAGGCATCTCTCTTTCAAAAAAGGGTAAACACATGGTTTGCGCATGCGTGGTGTCTATCAGCCAAACGATGTTAAAAAGAAAAGTATACAGGTCTAAAATTTTGTCAGCAATATGGGAAAATATGAAAACTATTTTCTGCACAAAAAATATACCGGTAATTCGAGAGAAGGAGCAAGAAGTTTTAAAAAAAGTGATTCCTCTATTTTCTATGTTAATCGAATGAATGGTTACCAGCCATGATTTTCCTAGCTTACCCACAATGTTTTTTTTTTTGTTTTGTTTTTCAAAATCTGAACAACACAATTATAGCTTCGCTGTCGATCTAAACTAGTCAAAAGAGTTCGTCATTTAGTCAAGACTTGAGGATAAGTAACCCCGAATTGGATTCTTGTAACATCGTCTTTCATCGCCAAAAAACGGATGTATTCGGCTAAAGCCGGGTAATACCGTAATTAATCGATCGGGCAATACACGCTGGTTCCTTGCATCAATTACGGATTACCCAAATCCGCACGATTTTTGTCGATGAAAGGCGATGTTATACGAATAAGGTGTGCCCTATCCTTAACTCTTTGCCAAACGATAAAATTTAAGACTAGTCCAAATTGAAAGCATTTGCAGACGTCAAAGTAGAAGTGACTGAAATTCTGAAATTTGTATTGCAGGGGGTAGAAAACATTGTGGGAAAAGAAGAATATGCTGGTTACCAGCATTTTCTCCTTTCCCCACAATGTTTTCTACAGGCTTCTTTCTCAGGGTCGTTAAAAGTTTGGATTGTATGGGAAAGGGTTAACTGAGTGTTAATGCTTGTTGATATCCTATTGTTCTTGGACTAGCTACAAAAATAGTCCTCTGTTCATATGCAGGTAAATTGATGTCTCATTCGATTATTTGTTTTGTACACTATAAAATTGAGATCAGAAAATTCCAGATCACACCGATTTGTTTTGTTTCTTTCATTCCGTTTACCCTATCACTGTGGAAAAGCAGCCAGTGCCTTGGAAAGAATATTGTCTGGAGTCCTGGTAAAAGAAACTTCAGGAAAGCATGCATAGGAGCACTGTGTCCCGCGATATTAATGAAACAATGTTGAAAGCGGCGTTAAACATTATATAATCAGTCAATCAAGCATTACTTTATCACACACAAACCATAAGTTTTAAACTGAAGATGAAATAGATCAAGATTAGATTGCATGTCCGTAAAGTTGTTCAGTTCACAACCACTTATTTCAGATAGGCAAATGACACTTGATATCTCTGTGTTAGCGATTTGTTCTTACGTGGTCTTGTGTACGAAATGATTGTTTCAAAGATTTGAACCTGTCAAGACATTTGATGATGATGATGATGATGATGATGATGATAATGATGATGAGTCGGTTTGTTTCTCCAGTAACAATGTCTTACCAAGGAATATGTACAGTTCTGGCGATATATAGAATTTTCCTCAGGATATCTGGACTCAATTGATTTGAAACTAAAATCTCAAAATCGTCGCAATACTGTCTTGATAGATTATCCGTCGGACGCCAAATTACTGTCTTATACAGTCTATGAAGACATAGTACTAAACTCTGATTTCTGTCGTTCGTTTAAACAGACGGATATGAACCTTGCTTAAAACCGTTGTTCGTGACTTGGCTTCAATCGCCCGCTTTGCTTTGTCTTACTTGGCTACAAACAACGTTTTTGAATCAAGAATCAAACACACAGACCTCAACAATCTCGCTGTCTGTCTCTTTTTCTGTCGTTCTGTCTCTATCTATCCATCCATCTATCCATGAAATCATGACGCGAAGAAACCCATTTTTCTGAAGAAAAGAATAACCCCCATCTCTCTCTCTCTCTCTCTCTCTCTCTCTCTCTCTCTCTCTCACTCTATGACCATCAGAACTGCATAAAACAGCTTCTGAAAATTAAGGGAAAAAGAGACAATGGTGGTAACAGCATACCCTCCCCTTTCCACTATGTCTATGGTCACACACAACCTTTGAAATTATCTCCCTTTGAAATCTGACAAAATTTTAATTTTTGCAAATTTTATGACTTCTTTTCATTTCTTTTCACTTGGATGTCACTCACCATGAGTGGGAGCTACTTTTCCGACATAAAAAACGTTGAGAAAATGCTTCTGTAAGAAACCTTGCAAAATTGGAGTTATCTCCCTTAAAACCGGTCCAGCAGTCATGTCAGTAAGTGGTTAAATATAATATTTTGCCCTTTTAATATCTTGTAGACAGAGCACTGCACAGTGAAGACAAAATAAATGAAAGATAAGGGAAGGGATTTTAATAAGTACATTTTTTAAGCATAGAGGCTCAAGAAATCATCGTGGCAAATGGTGAAGAAAAATACCGGAGGTTCCCAACTGCATTTTTTTGAAGATACTGCATACAATTTTTTATATTCAAGAGTTAAATGCACAGACATCAACAATCTCTACCTGTCATTCTGTCTCTGTCTCTGCCTGTCTTTCCTTCTATCAGTCTTTCCCTGAAACCATGATGATAGAAACTTGAAAGAAATTAGATTTACCAGAAATTGCCAAATGCCTGATTTAGAAGATCTGCTTGACCTTCAGAACACATTTTTTTATAATCAAGAGTTACATAGTCCTCAACAGTCTCTCTGTCTGTCATTCTGATTCTGTCTGTCTGTCTGTCCTTCTATCAATCTATCCCTGAAACCGTGATGATAAAAAACTAAACAAAAAGAACAATCATGGCAGATGTAGAAAATAATTTACCAGAAATTGCTAAAGATATTGTTGGAAAAAAAGAAAATTAATAAAGACTTCAAGAGAATATCGCGGCACTTGAAGAAAATTATTCATCTGCCAAAGGTTCTCAAATACCTCTTTTTCCTTGAACTTTTTACCACACGATCCCAACTTTTAACGGCCCTGAGAAAGAAGTCTATAGAAAACATTGTTGGAAATGGAGAAAATGCTGGTAACCAGCATTTTCTCCATTTCCCACAATATTTTCTATTCTATCAAAATCAAAAATCTTCATATGACCAAGATTTAATTTGTTGTCTGCAGATGCTTTGAATTTGGTCCAGTCCAAAAATTTTGTCAATGGTAAAGAGTTACAGAGACAGTGTTTGAAAACATTGTGAGAAACCTGGATATATTTCTCTCTCCCTAAAGAAGATGCCCTTTGAAAACATTCTGGGAAATATAAAATGCTGGTAAAAGTTTTTTTTCTTTTCTACCCTTTCCAAGACAAATGTCTTCATTTGAAAAAAAAAAAACTAATGTGTTCTCTTCAAATACTTTCAATATTGATCAATCTGTAGACTTTGCAGTAATTCTGAAATACATTTAACCCTTTACCACACAACAAAACACAAGACTTTTCCAAATTCAAAGCAATTACAGAGGACAATTACCTCTTAACTCCTAGATAGAAATTGTCCATTAAAGGGTAGAAAACATTGTGGGAAAAGGAGAAAATGCTGGTAACCAGCATTTTCTCCTTTTCCCTCAATGATTTCATAAAGATTTATCAGCATTTTCTCCTTTTCCCACAATGTTTTCAAAAGTCGGATTGTGTGGTAAAGATGTTATAAAAGATTAAATGTGATGAGGATTTAGAAATGTGTTTGATCGATAGAATTTGTCTTTGATAAGGTAGAAAAAAATGTGGAAAAAGGAGAAAATGCTGGTTACCAGCACTTTCCTCTTTTCCCTCAATGTTTTCATAAAGATTCCTTTGGATTAATTGAATATTAAAGGGTTAAGCCATCCATTCCTACATCAATGCAACAAGATGACTGTTTACAAGTTTTAAGGGAGATAACTCAATTTTTGCAAGGTTTTAGATACAAGCGAGTTACCATGGTTTTTTTAATGGAAAAGAAGCTTTCAATAATAGTGAATAACGTCCAAGTCAGAAAAATTTCTAGAAATTGTGTGATAGATGGAGAAAAGCTGATTTTGTTGATTTTCAACGGGAGGCGATCTGACCATTCTTTATTGCAAGTAGAATCAAAGGACTGATAGTCCTGCGAATCGCCTGGTGGGTAATGTGTTAGAAGTTTTCACCCTTACTTAATTTCCAACGGTAATCTATTACAAGCGTTGAACCAAGATGGCCGTAAGATGGTATTATTCAAGCATAATATCTGAGTTGTCACGTGAGAGCGCTCTTATTCCTAAAACCAAGCCCTTGCAAATAGAAGTCTAATGCATCTCCGTGATGCAATAACAAAGCAAGTTATAACATAATTTTGGATAAAAAAAATCCACTTTTGTCGACAACAAGTGAAATCTTGGGGTAAAATGGTCTTTGTGCATGCAGAAAATTTACAAAGAGTGAAACATTTCGGTACAGGTCAGCCTGCGCGGAGTGCTCAGGCTGACCTGAGTCGATACTTTTTACAGATGCTTTATGTTCTATTTGAACTTCTCTCGGAGTTAAACTTACTTCGACATCAGAACACAGTCGGTCTAGGTAGATACCAGTGTATTTTTGCTGCAAGAGGCAAAAAGAAAACCGAAAAAATAAGTACAACATCAGTTTTATTTTATTGTTTACCTACTACTTTACACAACAAAAAACTTTGTAATTATAGGCAGTTTTACTCAAAAATGGTAAAAACATTTATCCATTTGAGAGTAAAACAACTTTTTTCTTTGCAAATAACGAGTGGATATTTAACAGCAATGTATTGAAAAATCAAATATGAAACCAAAGTAAAAAAAAAAAACCTGCAAGACATACACACAATAAATGGTATCGTATACATTTAACACCCAATAGACATACGCCATATTCTGTGAAACTGGAGAGAGAAGAGGCTGCAAAGAGGTGGCTGTGGTCTCCAGTATTGTGCGAAAAGTATCGATCCAGGTCTACTCGCGCAGGCTGACCTGTGTCGACGAGACTTGCATGTTTAAGGACCAATTTACTTCATAATTCAGCTGGTTGTATACACAAAATGAGTCCATACTTATGAGATAATTGGCACGGAGATGCATAAAGGTTTATGCCCCCTATCTTTCACTTTAAAATTAATTTTAGTGGGTCTAACTATAATATCAAATTCGCCAAAGGCATGTTCTACACAGTTTTCATCAAGAGTATAACCATTTGTATCAATGTGTAGTGTATACTGGTTCTTGCGCTTGTTTAAACTCGGAGTTAGTAGGTATGGGGTTAAAAAAGTTCGACTTTGTCAAATTAGATCGTCATCGACATTCTTATTCGCCTCGCACTCGTACATTGGAGTTAGGATACATTGCAAGTTGTACTGGGTTTGTCCTGGATAAGTAAACTAGCACCTGCCTCATTCCAAAAACTTGACAGAGATGTCTGTACTTTAGACAAAGTCTATGAATCGGTGAAAAATATTACAAGAAAAATCGCCCTTTTTTCAACACTTGCAAAGCAAAAAATGGATAAAACCCTTAAAAAAGTCTAATATAGGTTTATTAGTTGTCCCTGTAATAAAGAATCGCACTGTTCAAGAATGTTCTACTCAGTTTTTGTCAAGAGTGTATATAAAAGTATGTATCTCTCAAAACATCCAAATTATGTACAAATAATCCCTACGTCTTCGCTATGACCGCAGTTATGATTTGACGTATAACTGCATGAAAATATACTTGTTTCTCGACCTGAACAGCCTACATCGTCCATATGTATATTTCCTGTACCTGCACCAAAATAAGCCGATTGTTTCTGTGTCCCGGAAGAATATCCAAACATCTGGCATACCACCCTAGCGTCCGTGTTGCTGAAGGAATCGTCACAGACTGTTCCCCAAGATCCGCTTCGATACACCTCAAGACGTCCCCGGATATTACTGGAAGAGATCTTGGCATTTGCCAATCTTACACTGTCTATCTGAACAACTGTTGATGATGGTGTCAGACCGACTGGTATTGTTTTGATGTAACAGCCGTCGCTACGACAAACAGGTGAACTTGATGAATTTACTATAGCCTCATAGATGACTTTTGTGTCGTCAAGCAAGGCTACAATAGCACCAGATAAAGTCTTACTTTGTAACTTATCTGAAGAAACAGTAAGTGAACTGCTTATATACTGTGTCAGATTTTCGGTGATTTCTTTAGCACTTACTAAAGCAGCGTGCACATCTGGCTGGTCAGTTGGTCTCCCTGCAACAAAGGAATTCAATGCGTTACTTACATTACTGAAAAGTGTAAAGGTTGAATTTTCAATGTTTTCTAACTTGTCAGTGATGGCAGAACAAACGTCTCCATAATTTTGCCTGAGAACTTCCTGGGCCAGATCTGTTACTTGAACGTGAAGTCGTTCTTGTGAATCTCTAACCTGTTGTTGGTTTTCAGAAAACACACGAATGACTTCATCTTTGAGAGTTTGATGTCCTACTGTTGTTACTGCTGTAATATTTTTCAGCATTGATACAACCTCGTTCCCTCTACAATTCTCTAAGATTTGGTGGCTGATGTTTGTACTTTGTGTGCCAAGAGAGTCATACAGCGAAGAAAGTAAGTCTTCTTGTCTGGCTGATGAAGCTTGAATATCATTTAGATATGTTGTCAAATTTTGCCAGATTTGTGTATTTTCATTCTCCATGACCGCCTGTAATCGAAATTTAGCATCAAGGACCTTGTGCGTTTCATTTAACATTCTATCAATGCCGTTTAATTTATCATACGTAGTATCCTGAAATACATCGAGACGGCCAAGGAGGTCGCCCAAGTTGTCTTGAAGGTCTGTTTTTAAACTTGTCAAAGCCTCTGTGTTGGTCTGTATAAGGGCTTCATTTTGGATTCTATTTGACATAGTGAGATTTAGAGAATCTGTCATCATCTTTTGTAAGGTTATGTTCATATCATTTTTTCTGCTCACCGCATCCTCATCGAGTCGGTCGATTTTGTTCATTATCAGACCTACTGACATTGATAACTGGTCCATCTTCTGTGAAATGCCGTCTAACATCTTTTCTGTCAGATCAATAGAAACGTCTGTTACCTCATGTAACATCCTCTTGAAAGTCTCTGTTTGGTTTTTCGACCGGTCTTCGTATGAAAGGACGGAAGGTTGAATAGTATCCAGTTTATCAGCCAGATCTGCCAATGATTTTGAAGCGGCGTCCATTGCTTCTATAATTCTGTCCAGTGTTTGCTGAGATTGTTGATTACTAGATACGCCAAATTGGACAGAAGTTTTGGTGAATTCCGTTGTAACATCACTTAACGTGACATTCAGTGATTTAATTAATATCGTTAACTCATCTATTTTGTTGGAGGCCATCATCAGGACTTCAGGCTCTGATGTATGGGGTTGTGGCGCAATAGTTGAACCGAGCCTTGCGTTAGCAGACAGTGCCTGGCTTGACACACCTGTACAGCCGTGGTCAGCGGTCCTAAGTGGTTTTGAGCCATTCTGTATATAAAGTATTAACAATGAGAAATGAACCATGCACTGGGAAAATGGGGTGAATGCATCCGTAAAATGAATCGACAAGGTCAGCCGGCGCATTGCGCGCAGGCTGGCCAGGCTCGAAATCTTTTGCTTTTCTATATGACCAAGGATAAATCTTATTATTCAGTCAGTCTTTGACTCTTTACCAGACGACAAAATTAATGTGACTAAAGAATTGAAATTTGTTTTAGGAAGGGAAGAAAACATCACAGGACAAGGGAGGAAATGCTGGTTACCAGCATTTTCTCCGTTTTCCTATGATGTTTTCATAAGCTCCTTCCTCAAGGTCGTTAAAAAGAGTTAATCAAAGTAGATTTTATGAATCCATGATTACATTATTAGTTGTGCGGTCTGGTGGCAGGGGACTTGGAACTAGCTCACGGCTGTGGCGAATCACTCTGAAGGTAAGAGATGTATAATGCACTGCCGGTGAACATAGGGCAAAAATTCTCATTGGTTGATAAATAAGGACTTACGCGGAAATAATATTTTTGCACATTTCTAATGGAACAGAAATTCCGTTTATGTCTATCTTGAAATTATTGTTGATACTTTTCTTAGTTTTCTAAAAAAGGGGGTAACTATTATGTCTCTTGGAATTGAGAATATAGTGGTTTTAGATTTATAAATGATAATTCAAAGAAGGAAAAATGGAAAAAATGAATTGGTGAAAATAGTTCAATAATACTCATTTTTAATTTTGCAGGATAATATTTTAGTGGAAATAGCTGTTTTCCATTACACAGATCTTACCTTAAGCCGAAGGCAAGTTGGCAACATGGTTCACTACAGCCGTGAACAAGTTCCATTGAAACTCAGACCCTAGACCGCGTGATATTATAATCAAATTTGTGAGTTACAGATCTCGCCAAAAGCTGCTACTCAACAAACGAAAACTGAAAGATAAAGGTTATAACCGTGTTTTCTTAAACGAGGATTTGACTGCTATAAGAGACAAAATCTACTATATAGCCAGGCAAATGTTAAAAAACAAACTGATTCTCGGAACATGGACAAAAGACGGTACAATATTTGTAAAAGACAAAGCATCAAAAACTCACAGGATCCAAACCATGGCTGAGATAGAGCAATTCAAATCAAGTGTTTTGGCACTGTAACTTTTATGGATGGTATACCCACCAACTTCATGTGTTAACCCTTATCCTTGGTACAACTGGACAAAACTTTCAAATGCTATTTCATGACATTTCATAATTGTCTTTTAAGGAAAATATTTCCCTGGCGGACAATGTCGATCCGGGATCGGACTGCACTTTTATGCGGTTCGATGCTGGTCTGCATTGTCCGCTGTGGATCTAGAGTTGCACTAGGCAGCCTAGGGGTTAAAAGTAAAACTGCATTCATGTATTAGTAAATATGTACTTGTTATTATAGTCAAAGCCAATTGTTTCTTTGTTATGGTCAAAGTCATACATTTATTTGATTGGACTTCAGTTTGCTTTAACCCATTGCTACGCAGTCCCTACTTTTGACGAAACCGAGAAACAAGCCTTTAGAGGACACTGTGAGAAAAGGAGAAAATGCTGGTAAGCGGCATTTTCGCCTTTTCCCACAATGTTTTCTACCAATCACAAAACAATTTTTTAAATATCCAGTCACTTTTATTCTGTTTTCTGCAAATGCTTTCGATTTGGACAAACCTAAAATATTGTCGTTCGGTAATGAGTTAATGTTTTTATGAATGATATGGTTTATTATTACTGTCTTGATCTGTTGCCGAACAGTCCCATAGCCTAAGCTTTTCACGATCCTAACATAGTACATTTGAGAGGAGCATTGTGGGAAAGGAAAATTGCTTATGACGGATAGTTTTTTTTTTGCACCCACACTGCTTTCTTCTCTTCGTGAATAGTTTAGTCCAAGCTTTTTATGGCTCTCAGGTAGTATATTTGAGGGGAGCATTGTCACTTTTATTCTGTTGTCTACAAATGCTTTCGATTTGGACAAACCTAAAATATTGTCGTTCGGTAATGAGTTATTGCTTTTATGAATGATATCATGGTTTATTATTCCTGTCTTGATCTGTTGCCGAACAGTCTCATAACCTAAGCTTTTCACGATCCTAACGTAGTACATTTGAGAGGAGCATTGTAAGAAAGGAAAATTGCTTATGACGGGCATTTTTTTTTTTGCACCCACACTGCTTTCTTCTCTTCGTGAATAGTTTAGTCTAGGCATTTTATGGCTCTCAGGTAGTTTATTTGAGGGGAGCATTGTGGGGGAGGGTAAATTGCTTGTGGGGGAGGGAAAATTGCATATGACGGGTAGGATTTTTTTTTTTCTTTCTTACTCCCACATGGCTTTCTTCTCCCCTTGAATAGTCCAAGCTTTTCATGATCCTTACTTAGTACATTCGGGAAGAGCACTGTGAGGAAAGGAAAATTGCTTATGATGGGCAGGTTTTCTTTTTCTCTCGCTCTTTCTTTCTCCCACTTTGTCTTTTGACTCTGAGGTAGTACATGTGCAAAAAGCATTGCGAGAGGGGGAAGATGTTCATAACGAGCGCTGTCTTCCTTCTCCCACATTTCTTTCATATAAATTACTTATTCAACGATCGTCCAGCGATTTAAATTGTTGCCTTTAGTCATTCTCAGTGTTATGTTGTCTGGTAAAGAGATCATTATAAAAAATATATAATAAAAATGTAAAAAAAAAAAAATCTTTTTACAGAAAAACATACGTCTTCTATTTCATATAAGTCTACAAGCTGCTAGTATACATTTCATCAAAATCTCGTTAATTACAGCATATTCTGTAGTCATCTTATATTTGATTCTTTGATTAAACTGAATTTGAACGCATTTTGTACATTTCCTATTCCTAAAACTTTTCGGTGTAAAGAGTTCAATATTAGAAATATATGATAAAAATATAAAAAGTAATCTTTATACAGAAAAATAAACGTCTTCTATTTCATATAAGCCTCCAAGCTACTAGTATACATTTCATCAAATCCCTTTAATTACAACATATTGTGAAGTTGTCTTATATTCGATGTGATTAAATTGAATTTGAACGCATTTGGTACATTTCCTATTCATAAAGCTTCTCGGTGTTTCGTGGAGTTGATAATCTAGATCCCTCCGAGTATATGCTTTCATGTATGTAAATCTTGTTTATCTGTTCATCACGTTTGTATATATTTGTATATAAGTGAATGTATGTGAACATGTTCTTGTACATATCTATTTGTTTTCACCCCATCGCTGTAAAATCTGGAAAATTGATCATGTGAATCATTGCCACTTCATGATTTTTTATTAATCTTGGAATTACGTATGTAGGTTGTAGGTATATGTCAGAGAGTATATGGGCATGATTGTCTCTACATACTTTGCATATTTTGAGTATATATATATGCATTACGTATGTGTTTTTTAAGGTAAAGTTGCATGTGTGTACATATGTTTATCATTATTATTATTACCATTATTATTGTTTTTTTTTTTTTTGTCCAGATTTGTGTCTATTTACTCTATGGATAAACTTGTAATTGCATATTCTGCGTATATGTACACCACGTATGTGTATTTTTGCATTTACCTGCATGTGCAGGTTGCAAATACATCTTAGAATAGTATATGAGCATGCCTATACATATTTTGTGTATATGTGCCTCACGTATATGTATTTTTATGTAAGGGTGCATGTGTGTAGAAATGTTCTTGTACAGATGTTTACATATTTTGACTGGTGTACATTGCATTAGTGTTTTCTGCACATGAGTGCACGTGTATGTATCTATGTACATCGCGTGCGTGTTTTTTGCATATGGGTGCATGTGTATGTATATGTGTGCATTATGTGCGTGCTTTTTTGCATATATGTTCATGTGTATATATACATTTTGTACAAATTTGTGTCTATTTACTCCATCGGTAAATTATGTACAGATGTGAGCATATATTGTCTATGTGTACATTACGTATGTGTTTTCTCCATATGTAGCATTCCTCCATCAAGGCTTATTTCAAGATTTCTAGACTCTATTTAATGACTGAGAGATCGAATTGTTAGAATTTTGATTTCTAAGATTTCGTTTCTGTTGAAAAGTCACTCCTGTAATGTCTTGGTTTCTATCTAGGTAAAACCAGCAGGAAAATGTAGAATTTGATTTTAAAACTTTGCATTTATACTTGACAGATTATGACGTCATGTATCCTCCCCATATAAGTTAGAAAATTAGTACCCATCTAGTCCACCTCTTCTACCAACTCTATCCAATCTGTTTCAAAATGTACCGATCATCATTTCTATCTTTTTTCTTACTTCTTCTTGTTTCTTTTTTCAACGTTTTATTTGCAAGAACAACCCTTCTTTATTTTCCTGTCATTATGTTATCGAGGATCCTTGCTGCTTGTCGGGCTTCTGCTGTTTCAGACGTTTATCACGGATTTGTTGTTGTTTCGGTAGCTGCGCGTCTGATGACTGATAAATTGTTTGATCCACCATAGGTATAGAAGTTGCGATCTGGCGCGCGTCTATCGGAAACTTCTATGCAAGTACACACAGCTGCATTAGACGATATCGTTTTATCATTAACCTTATAAATGCTTTCAATCTGATTCTCATCACTTTTTTGGATATATGCTATCAAACGTACTTAAGTATCAGGCCAAACTCAAAAGCAATTTTAACTTTCTCTCTTCATTACATTTTGTCTATATTACTTATTCTATCAGGTGATGTAGAGACCAATCCGGGACCCACTATGAATACCCCGTCATCTAGCGACAGACTTTCTATTATTCACCTTAACATTCGCAGCATTCGAAATAAACTGTCTTTCATCTCTGACCAGCTCTCGGATTTCGATGTCATGTGCTTTACGGAAACCCATTTGAATAGCACTATTCCTACCTCAGACTTGACAGTTGATAACCATGACAGTACATTGTATAGACAGGATCTCACTTCACACTCCGGCGGACTCCTTGTATATGTTGCGAATTCCCTGTTCTCCAAAAGACGAACTGATTTGGAACACCTATCTATTCATTGTATATGGGTTGAGATTAAATACCGTTCATCTTCCTTTCTTCTTTGCAACGTGTACAGATCTCCAAGTACGCCGGTGGCCTTCTGGGAAAATTTCAATTCGACACTGGAAAGAGCTTTAGAGTCTAATTCAAATATTGTGATAGTTGGGGATCTCAACCAAAATCTGTTAGACAAAAATGAGTCTCATCTCTCCAATATCATGGTCTTAAATAATCTAACCAACGTAATTACTAAACCAACACGAGTCACCAGTTTTTCTGAGACACTGATTGATCCAATATTAGTCACTGATCCTATAGATGTTATTGGAGCCGATACTTTGGATATTGACCCTATCATTACTGATCATAAAGCAACCCTGGTCATGTTGAAATTTACGTTTGCGCCAACGGTATGCTCTAAAAGAAGGGTCTGGTATTACGAACGTGCTGATTTTAACGAGCTCAACCGTCTTATAATAACCGAAAATTGGAACTTTTTAGACAACTCTGACATTAACGACGGTTGCGAACTTTTCACTAATAAACTATTAGAAATGATGTCAATATGTATTCCGTCTAAACAAGTAACAATTAGACCTAATGACAGACCCTGGTATGACTCCGAGATAAGGAGACTTTCCAGACAACGTGACAGACAAAAGAAAATCATGACAAAAAAAGGACGACCTAGTGACTGGGTAAAATATAGGTACCTAAGAAATAGGGTTAACAATTTGAAAAAAAATGCTAAAGAACGTTATTTTGATCATATCGATGACTGTTTGTCTAACTATCGTCTCGATAATCCCAAAATATACTGGAAACACATACGGCGTTTGGTTAATATTAATAAAAAATCAGATTCCATACCAATTTTACGAACATTTGAAAATAATGCAGAAATTCTACATTATACAGACATAGAAAAAGCAGAGAGCCTTAATAAGTATTTTTGCTCTATATCATTTGTTGATGACTCAAGCGTTGAATTACCTAGATTTGAAGCTAGAACTGATAGCAAGCTTGAGAGTATTATTATATCAGTACGTGAAATAGAAAGTATTTTAAGTACCCTATGTACCAATAAAGCTGCAGGTCCTGATTTCATTAGTCATAAAGTACTTAAGAATGTTAAAAACAGTATAGCCGTTCCACTTTTCAAGCTTTTCAATAAGTCGCTTAATGATGGAATTTTTCCAAACAGCTGGAAAGAGGCAATTGTAAATCCTCTTTTTAAAAAGGGAGACAAATCTTTAGTGAGTAATTACCGTCCTATATCTCTTTTAAGCTGCCTAGGTAAACTCATGGAAAGATGTGTTTACAAGCACGTTTATAATTATTTGCATTTTAATGATTTATTATACAAAAAACAGTCCGGATTCCTTCGTGGACATTCAACCGTATATCAATTGCTCGATATTTACCAACAAATTGTCTCTTCTCTAGATTCCAAACAAAACCTTTGCATGGTTTTCTGTGATATATCGAAAGCATTTGACAGAGTTTGGCATAGAGGCTTGGTATTCAAACTTCGCCAGCATGGAATAAGCGGACCTCTTTTGAACTGGTTTGTGAACTATCTTGAAGGCCGCAAGCAGTCAGTTGTAGTTAATTCCGTGAGGTCAAGGTCATTGTCAGTTAATGCTGGTGTCCCCCAAGGCTCAGTACTCGGGCCTCTACTCTTCTTGGTATATGTCAATGACATTTCGGAAAATTTATTAAGTATAAGTCGTTTATTTGCAGACGACACTAGTCTCGCCTGTTCTGCAACACGAATACCTGATATCGAAGGTATCTTGAATCATGATCTTTTCATGATTTCCAATTGGGCAAAACAATGGTTAGTAGACTTTAACCCTTCCAAGACGGTTGCTATGTTATTTTCCAATAAAAACATCGATCCTCCAACTTTACTGTTTGATAATGTTCATATTCAGTTTGTAGAAGATCACAAACATTTAGGTTTGACATTAAGTAGTAATGGTAAATGGCAGGTGCATATAAACAATTTAACTAAGTCAGCGTCCAAAATTCTCGGAATCATGAGGAATTTAAAATTCAAACTCAAACGGGATTCGCTCAATCAAATTTATATATCATTTCTGCGTCCGATCTTGGAGTACTCATCAGTAGTTTGGGATAATTGTACAGAGCGAGAAAAAGAATCATTGGAGAAAATACAAATCGAAGCAGCAAGAATAGTAACTGGCTTAACCCGATCTGCATCACTGACCAATATCTATAGAGAAATCGGGTGGTTAAGTCTTGATAATAGAAGAAAGTACCAAAAAATAATACTCGTATACAAGATAATTAATGGTCTTACTCCTAATTATCTTACTGACATATTTCCTCGACAAGTAAATAATAGAACAGATTACACGTTACGTAATGCCAATGACTTTGATTTGATAGCATGTAGGACTGAATTGTTTGCAAAATCGTTCTTTCCTTCAGCAGTTTCTCTTTGGAATGAGCTTCCTCAAGATCTAAAATCTATAGAATCTATATCCTTATTTAAATCTTCGATTTTACGAACATTCTCAGTCCCTAAGGTACCTCGTCATTATTTTATTGGAGATCGCAAATATTCGGTATTCCACGCAAGAATACGTAACAAATGTAGTAATCTCAACCACGACCTCTTTACTAATCACATAATACTGGACCCAAGCTGTATATGTGGACACGAAGTTGAAGATGCAGATCATTACTTTTTTCATTGCACTCAATATACTGCTTCAAGAATAAAACTCTTCCGCGACTTACACCGCTTCCACCCTTTAAGTACAAGGCTACTACTTCT
This sequence comes from Tridacna crocea, assembly GCA_943736015.1. Lineage (NCBI taxonomy): Eukaryota > Metazoa > Mollusca > Bivalvia > Cardiida > Cardiidae > Tridacna > Tridacna crocea. Next base: position 51,390,005 of record OX031061.1, read on the forward strand.
AGGCTCATCGGATTTTAGTTTTGAGGATAATGCTAAAATTTTTCGCACTACGCAAGTGTTTATAAGGGAATCTGAAAGGTTTACATAACGTCGTGCAGCTGCAACAACTCATGATTCATATACAACAGTTGTGTGATACACGACCTGGCGTCACTTGCTCGACAAGCAGTAGGTCTATCCCGAGAACATATCTTCCATCAGTTTTTTTTTTCTTTAATTTATTTTTTTTCCTTTTGATTGACTTATTTCTTTAACGAATTTTCATTTGTATGCATGTTGTTTCCGTTCATGACCGGAAAGACACTGTCTTCTCTACATGCTAGCCCGAAAGTTATTTATTGTATGGTTTTCTTTTTAATATTTTTGGTATTATTGAAGACCTTATTCTGTGTAAGTTAAACAAAAGGGAATGGCCGAAGCTAAGTTGTGAGAACTTGTGGCCAGACCCTTTTGCCTTATTTAAATGATTACTGTCTTTGTTATATAGAAAACTATGTATACAATTGGCAATAAAATATGTTTAAACTAAACTATTGAAACTCATTCACGGCTGTGGCGATTCATGTAGCCGCGAGCCGAAGGCGAGTTGGTGGCATGATTTACCACAGCCGTTTACAGGTTTTCAAGTCGCCTGCCACTTGACCGTACAACGAATTTATTATATTGCAAAGCTTTTATATTCCAACGTATATTCAGCGAAAGTTACCCGTTTTACACTGTCATAAATCAAGGGTAACAACCTACGTCACAGGAAGTGATATCGGACCTGCGCATTTTCGTAACATATACATGTCCGCCATATTGAAAAGTAAGTACGATATAAAGATAGAATGAGGCTAGCTTGGGTGTATACAAACGGACTACAAAGACTCTCATGTATTGATCAAAGACATTAGATGAATACATTTAATACTCTGATGTTTTAGACCGGAATCAGATGTCTATATGCACAAACATTTTGACTAAATATCAAAAAGTGATTGGGTTTTAATAGTTGGTCGAAGTCTATTCCATTATTTTAAGTAGTTAACAAAAGCTTTGACAAAAAACAAAGTCCCTAGGCATTGTACGCTTTGGAGGTCTAAAGACTTTTTCAGATCATTTAAAGGAACGATTACAAAAAAAAACAGTCTTACCAAACACGCACACTGACTTTATATCAAGGGTCCGATATCACTACCTATGACGTCACACTGACGTACGTTATGAGGGGTGTAAATTGAGTACGCTGATGACATAGAATTTCCCTTCTGGGTGCCCCAATGAAACAATGAAAACTGACGTCATTGAGAACTGACGTCACTGAAACCTCAATAAAAGGGCAGATTGGTGCATAAACCTGATGACGTCACTGTGATAGACATTCAGCGTATTTTTATTCAAACATGAGTTTAAACAATTTCTAAGTAAGTAACGATGCATTTTAATGATGTGTTGGCAAAAGTATACGACCATTAGTGGCCTCAAATGACCATTCGGTTGTCCTTCTAACGTTAAAATGTGTGAGTTTCGGCACTTCAGTTTTCTTGCCTGACGAAAAGCTGGCTCGTTTAAACCCCGTATATTTCAGAATGACAACAACTGCTAATACATGTAACTATGTTCATTTATTCCAAAATAAACCATTCATTCCTTTTATATGACAACTATCAAAGGAAACTTGTAATTATATGGTTCTGGCTACTTAGAATGTTTGTCTTTTGGGCGGCTCGTATCGATCGACCCCGCCATTTTGGATGCTTTGTTGAAAGAGTAGTCATGTACATACGGGGCTCCCAAAAAGGGAAAGTGTTTTTACGTTAATTTTGCCAGACTACATGACTATTTGTATGTGACATATTATCCAATCAGATCGCTATAAATTTCTTTGCAGTATAATAATATGACTTGCTATGTATGATATACCACGGAAATAGATTAAATCACTATTTGTCAAAGAGCCGTTGAAAATTTAAAAATACCAACCACCATGGAGATAAATTTACTTGACCATCATTGAATACATAGTCTAAAAATGATTTCATTTTGTAGAAGTCTAAAATTTTGTAGTTTTGTGAGAACATCACGCTCTAAACGACAAAATTTCAGACTTTTCCGAATTGCAAGCAACTGCAGACGACAAAACAAATGGGAGCCAAAACTGAGACTTCCTCAGGGACGGGTGAAATACACCGTAAAAAACTGGATAAAATGCTGGTTACCTTTTCCAACAATGTTTTTAAAAGCTGTTTTTTCAGGGTCATTACAAGTCGGGATATTGTGTTAACTCATTACCAAACGACAATATTTTAGACTTGTCCAAATCGAAAGCATTCGCAGACAACAAAATAAAAGTGACTGAAAACTTGAAATTTGTTTTGTGAAGGGTAGAAAACGTTTTTGGGAAAAGGAGAAAATGCTGGTTACCAGCATTTTCTCCTTTTCCCACAATGTTTTCTAAAGGCTTCTTTCTCCGGGGCGTCAAAGGTAGGGATTGTGTGGTAATGGGTTAAAGTGTTAATTAATTGCCTTGAATATATTCGTGTCTGATTAAAACACGAGTAAAGATTACAAAGAAGAACTGATTCAAAAAGAAATATATTACAAAATAAAGAAAAATAAAGAATAAAAAATAATATAAACGTTGAGGAAAGACTGGTAGGAATTGTTTAAAACGGACAATGGCTATCTTGACCCTAATTTTTTCTGAAGCTTTTTATCATCATTATCAGCAGCAGCAGCAGCAGCGGCAGCAGCCTTATTGTTACTCTTATTATAATCATTATCTTCAAAATAATAATAATAATAATAATAATAATAATAATAATTATCATAATCGTAATCATCATCATCATTCATTTATTTTCTTTATTTTCTCATAATCATCATTTTCACATCATCATCATCATCATCATCAACATCATCATGATCACCATCATCACCATTATTATTAGTAATATTATTAAACCCCTGCAAAACGAAAGATCTGAGTCCGTCCGTGTGTCCGTCAGTTTACAAAAATACTAGTTATTGCCTGTATCTGTCAAAGCCCTGGCGGGGGTATTAAGTCACATTCAGTGACAGCTCTATTATTATTATTATTATTGTTATCTATTATTATTATTATTATTATTATTATCTGTATTATGATTACATGATGCAAGGAGAAATAAGTTCTACCTGATTCAAACTTGTAATGAAGTAAAGATTCACACAAAGTCCTGCGAATATCAGAAACAAACAGCAGTAGATCCCGAGAAAACTTTTTTGGGACACCTGAGTTTTTGGCTTCTCCTCAATAGGTATCATCTCGCGCCCCGTATCGGCAAAGTTCTTTTCAATAGAATTTACTCTGTCCAGCTCGTACTCAGCCGACATCATAACTGGTGTTTCGCATACTGGTAAAGTATGTCACATGTCTCGTTGATTTATATTACAAGGACACTTATAGCATTATATCCTGTGGAAACCCTCTATTTCCCCACCAGACATTTTTTTTTAAAAAATATCATGGCTGATGCAACAATTGCAATTCCTCCTTAACTCTACCAAAAGATAAAATTTTAGACGGGTCCAAATCAAAACCACTTGCAGACGGCAAAATAAACGTAACTCAAAATTGAAATCGGTTTCTAGCAGGGTAGAAAATATTGTGGGGAAAGGAGAAAATGCTGGTCAACAGCATTTTCTCCTTTTTCCCACAATGTTTTCAAAAGGCTTCTATCTCAAGGTCGTAAAAACCAGGGATTGATTGGGAGAGGGTTAAGCGTCAATTTTTCCATGGAGAAATACATGTGATGAGTAATTTCTCCTTTGGCGTCAATGTTTCCACAGGACCTTAACTCTTGGGAAAAAGACGGAATTTTAGATTGGTCGAAATTGAAAGCATTTGCAGACGAAAAAAAACCATGCTTCCTCAAAAACTGAAGTTTCTTTTGGGAAGGGTAGAAAACATATGACCAGCATTTTCTTCTTTTCCCACAATGTTTTCTACCCGTCACAAAACAAATTTCAAATTTTCAGTCACTTCTATTTTGTCGTCTGTAAATGCTTTCGAATTGGACAAACCTAAAATTGTGTCGTTTGGTAATGAGTTAAGGACTTTGGGTTGGCTTGTATAAAATTTAAAATCATTTTCAATACTATTTTACCAGTATTTTGAACGGTGCTTCTTTCCGAGCTACTGGCTGCTTTACAACATAAACAGCACCAAAACAATTTTTAGCGACGGGAAGGGGATGGATCCTATCGCAACGTCGTTGTCTGCGTATACCATATCCTTCGAAAATTCGTCATGTCTCATATGAAGCATCACGCATTCCCCGATACTTGGGAAATGTAGGGCTTGTACCGAAGCTAAACCCAAGCCTGTAGGGACTGTTTTAATAAATGACCGGTGCATAGGTTACCTGCTAGCTGATCATAACTCAATAAATCGCACCAGGTAGCGTTTTACTGAATAAACGTTTATTTTATTTTGAAATTCAAAGTAAAGGTTGTCGTTTTGAAAAATTAGTCCGCTTATGTACCCAGAATGCCCATGTTAGATAGATCTTGTGTATTTGTAGAATGCTATCTAGCATGAGACACTGGTCGCAACGACAATCAACCAGTCTGGGAATAACCGAGTGGATTAGCCAATCAGAATTTTTATTTTTACTTTCTGAATCTAGAATAGTACACAAAAAAAACTGTTAAAAAAAATTGTTAAGTGGGGACAGACCTTAGTTTCACATTCGGTCTAATATGAATAGACTAAAACTATATATACTGTCAGACAGAAGTTAAGCATCACCAAATCTGACCAGCAATAACCCATGTGCTTAGACCAGCATTACTCATGCCCTTAATTTGCCATTTCTGGGCTTCGTAAAGTTTTCACGTAGCCATCTTTTCATTTGGCTCATAAATCAGCCTGTTACATGTCTAGTGGGTCCGTGCATAGCTTGAAAATATACCAAATAAAAGGTTGAAAAAAATATGACTAAATTTGTTCAGGTGATGCTTAACTTATGTCTGACTGTATATGATAAGTACACGTGAAATATTAGACGAAAAAAAAAATATTTGGAAACCAATATGGGAAAATGGGCGTGACAACCAATCGCCATTTTTTCTCTTATTTTGAAGCCTTTGTCACATAGTCCGGAGGTTGTAATGCTCCAGAGGAAGAACACGTATAAAAAACAATGTGGGAAAAGGAGAAAATGCTGGTGACCCAGCATTTTCTCCTTTTCCCGCAATGTTTGCAAATCTTTATTATTAGACACATCCAACCATTTTAGTCTTATGTAATATTTTACTACACGATCCGGAGTTAAAATAACCATATACAAAAAAGAAAGCTTTCAAAAGCATCATGCAAATAGGACAACATACTATGTTGCAATGCAGCATGCTCTCCTTTTCCCACAATGTTTTCAAACCATGCAAACGTTGTCATCCATCTGCAAATCGCGTGGATTTGGACACGTGCAAAATTTTGTAGTAAGGTAAAAAGAATGCTCGAAGTCGATGTTTAACCCTTTCCCAAACAAGCCCTGGTTTTTACGTGTCTGTAGTAAAAGCCTTTTGAAAACACTGTGGGAAAAGGAGAAATTGCTCGTAACGAGCAATTTCTCCTTTTCCCACAGTGTTTTCTACCCTTCTTAGAACTTTCTGCCATTTTCTCAAAATCAAAAAATTGTCGTCTGCAAACTCTTTCTGTTTAGAAGAGTCCAAAATTTGTCGTTTGGGAAAGGGTTCGGTACTGTGAGAAAATAGACTGAATTACTATAACTTTTTTTTCATGTTCTACGTCGTATTTACTCTTTAAGAAATGACAATCTTTTAGGCTTTTCCAAATTGAATGAATCTGCAGAAGATAAATTCATAAGCGGTTTTAAATGCACCAAGTTCTTTGACTAAGTAGAAAACATTGTGGTAAGAGGAGAAAATGCTGGTTAAGAGCATTTTCTTCTTTTCCAACAATGTTTTCCAAAAGCCTTCTTTGTTACGGATTGTTAAAATTCAGGATTGTGTGGTAAAGGGTTAAACAACTATATTGTTCTTCTTTAACCCCTTACCACATGATCCTGAGTTTTAAAAGCCTTCAGAAAGAAACCTTTAGGAAACATTGTGGAAAAAAGAGAAAATATTGGTAACCAGCATTTTCTCCTTTTTAGCTCACCTTAGCACAAAGTGCTAAAGGTGAGCTATTGTGATCGCCCTATGTCCGGTATCCGTCGTCCGTCAACAATTTCTTTAAACATCTTCTTCTCCTAAACCACTCAACCAATCTTGATGTAACTTGGCAGGGATGTTCCTTTGGTGAAGCTCTACCAAAAATGTTCAAAGGATTGAATTCCATCGATAACTTTGGTTGACCATGGCAACAAAAAGGAAAAAAATTAAAAAATCTTAGAAAATCTTCTTCTCTGAAACTAGAACTCGTAGAGCTTTGATATTTGGTATGTGGCATCTACTGGTGGACCTCTACCAAGTTTGTTCAAATGATGACCCTGGGGTCAAAACTGGCCCCGCCCAGGAATTGCAAATTCAAACATAGGAACAAAGAATAAAAACACTTAAATATTCTTCTTCTCAAAAACCAAAAGGCATAGAGCTTTGATACTTGGTATGTAGCATCTCCTAGTGGACCTCTACCAAGTTTGTTTATATGATGCCCTTGGAGACAAAATTGGCCCAGCCCCGGGGGTCATAAGTTCGAACACAGGAACAAAGAAGGAAAACTTTAAAAATTTTCTTCTTTGAAAGTTGATGGCGTAGAGCTTTGATATAAAGCTATAGTCTAAGGTAAGCGCTCCAGGGGCAATGGCCCTCTTGTTAAAAATTGTTCATGAAATTTTGATTCGTCAAGAAACATGGCTCAGGTGAATGGGGGCTACTTGCACTATATGGAAATGAGTAAGTTCTTGAAAATTCTTCTTCTCTGAAACCTGCTGTCAGATTTTAAAATAAATTCACAGCACTGTTCCTTGGGTGACCCTTTTCAAAAGTTGTTCGTGAAATTATGATCCATCAAGAAACGTGGCTCTGGTGAATGGGGGCTACTTGCACTATATGGACATGAAGAAATTCTTGAAAATTCTTCTCCTCTGAAATTGCTGGTCAGATTTTAAAATAATTTCATTTAATCTTACAAACTTAGATCCACCGGTGTGTCAAATCAGTTGTCATCATGGGCTCAGCCATTTTTGTTAAAATTGACGTAAGATTCTGATAAGTGAAGAAGCTCGAAAAAAAAATAGTTCCATTCTATACTGGTAAATTCATCAGTTTGAATGCACTTATAATGCATCCAGAATCATTTTTCCTTTGTCTATTTTATAATGTTACACATGAAACAGTTAAACACTAACAAAACATATTTTCCTCGGTTTGACAAGATTCTTGTCGCTTAGCCCATTGCAGAGATGTATGGTGAGAGTCACGAACGACAACTCTGCTCGGAGATTGGAATATTGGTCCCATGAACGGACTCGGAATAGGGTTGTAAACTCAGCAAAAACTATAGGTCACATGTTTTATCAATTGCAAGACCTTTACTATTTATTCATTTGAACTTATAAATACTAAGGAGTTATATAAAAGTCACTTCATAAATCTGCGTCGAAAAAAAAAAAGAAAAATGAAAATAGTTGTCATACAAAGAATCATTTTCGGAATTCCTATGTATTGAATACTCGGGAATATGATGAACGAGCGGATGTGACGTCATCGGCGCGTCATTCCTGATACAAGTTTACAGCAGAACGACCTTCAATTCAGCACTTTAAATGTCTGATTATCAACAAAAACAGAGGTTTTATAGCTCAGCGTGTGTGAAAACATTGTACAGAAAAGAAACATTGCTCGTGACGAGCAATTTCTCCTTTCGTTGCTTTATTTTCATATGCGGCCTATTTCGTGACAAAAAATAGTCGAGTGTAAAAGTTTTTTGCGAGTTAATTGAATATCCACTTCATTCTTATTGTTCAAACACTTGAAACAATTACAAAAATCAAGCATTTGTAAGTGCAATACTTATCTAGTCCTATATCTCGTTCGTTTTTATTTTCTTATAAAGAAAAAGGTTTTAACCCTTACCTGCTCGGCGCAACTGGCTGACCTTTTACGGACAGTGCAGATCAAGATCAGACTGCACAGAACGTGTCCGATAAGGAGATATTATACACCAAGATATATCTTTTAACCCATTACCACACAATCCCTACTTTTGACGCCCCTGAGAAAGAAGCCTTTTGAAAACACTGTGGGAAAAGGACAAAATGCTGGTAACCAGCATTTTCTCCTTTTCCCACAGTGTTTTCCATCCTTTCCAGAACAAATTTCTATTTTTAAGTCATCTTTATTTTGTCGTTTGCAAATACTTTCAATATGGACCGGTCAAAAATTTTCTCGTGTGGTAAAGAGTTAAAGGGCAGTATTTGGGTTATTAATTTTAATTGTTTAGCAGGTTTAGCACTAATTGTTTCAACTCTCCAAACACTATGCTCCGGTAAAATGGGATTTAAAGCATCTCTGTGATGTATCACACCCAGCAAATCATCACATAATTATGGAATCATAAAATCCATTTTGTATATCAAATGACTGAATCGTAAGGTAAACAGTTCCTCGGACATGCTGAAAATTGACTGACTTATATCAAAAAATATCTACCTAGGTCAGCCTGCGCAGACTGCGCAGGCTGACCTCGGTCGATTTTTTTTTCCCCAGAACTTTAAGACCCCTTTTCATAGAGCACGGGTCATATAAACTCGACCTTCTGCGACGGTTGAGAATCAACATTTCCGCTAAATACTAGTATAAGAAAGGGTGTTGTTATTATGGTTATCCTTATTATTATTACACAAATTATTATTATTATTATTATTACATGTATTATCATTATTATTATTGTTGCTATAATTATTATTATTTTTACTATTATTATTATTATTATTTAGGAACAAAACAGACGAAGCAAAATAGCTCCACGTACATTCTGCGCGTACAGTGGAATCTAATCCTGGTATGGTGCCTGTGATCGTGTGGTACAGCGCCGGTCTTGTAATCAGAGGGTCCCAAGTTCGATTCCCGGGAGTGGGTGTCAACTTTGGGACCCTTCATTGGCCCACACACTCGGTGCGAGTACTGGTGTATTTCCCATGAAGCAGAATCCACAGATATTAATTTTAAGTTGTAATAACTTGTTTCTTTCATGTAAAATAAACGTGTTTAAAGTAATTGATTTTAGTTTAATCCTGGATCTATGCCCAACTGTTTGTCTTTGGCCCTGGTTGGGTCAACTCAAATACTTGTCAGTTTAATCAATCATAAGAAAATTCAGTTAAATTTCAGTTAAAAATGTCTATCTTTGTATCGATTGTGAACGTTTATCACTCACTGTCGCTCACTCTCAATGAATCCTTCCTGGAAAATACTTGGACTGTTTTCCCTGACCATTCTTAAGAACATTCTTTGTTTTATTCTCCAAGATTTTCTTAATTTGAAAGTAACACAACCTCTGATTGGCTGAACCAAATGGTTTAGCCAATCAGAGATTGTCTTACTTTCAAATTTAGAAAATTAAGAACATTCTTGAGAATGGTTAGTGAATTCAGACGGACTACATATGCACTCGGTCCGTCATCATTATCTCGCAATAGATAGCAATCTACAAATGCACATCTAATTTGGACATTCTGTATACAGAACTGGGCTACATTTCTACGCGACAACCGTTACAGTTTGAATTTCAGACTAAAATAAACTTTTACGCAATAAAAACTACCAGGTGCGATTCATTCAGCTATGATCAACAGCTTAGAGAAATCTGGAGCTAAACCAGGCTTGTTTTCTCCCCAAACATATTAATAAAAGTCATTTTCTCCGTTGCTACATTATAACACGCATTACTACAATTCCCCCAGATATTGGGGTGAGTGATGCGTCATAGAAGACAGGTCGAAGAATATGGCACGTACATGTCTACAACGGGTCCCTCATAGCATTTTCTTTAACTATGATCATTGGAGAAGAGTAGTCAGTGGCTTGGAAGTAATATTATTTTACTGCAAAGAAATTTCTCGTGATCTGATTGGATAGTATGCCCCGAACATGCATACGAGATCATGTACACTGGCAAAACCAAAGAAACTAAAGCAAATTTCCTTTCAGGAGACCCGTGAACATGACAACACTATCAAGTATCAACACAACATCCAAAACGGCAGCGTTGATCAAGATTAACATTAAGATTATGTGCCAAGCTGCACGTTTTAGCACGTATTACCAAGGTTTCAGTGACGTCAGTTTTCATTGAATTGGGTTCGTTCAGAAGGAAATTCTACTTCCTTAGCGTACATCTTCGCAAGCCAAGAATGACGATTCACTACGTAAATCTACCCTTGGCGGATCGAGCTTGATTTTTACATTCAGCCGATACGCTTTTTCATTCGATGCAACCAGCTCTAGCTGCAACGAATGAAATCACTCGTAGCATTTCATCTTTGATAAAAATAGAACAAGGTCTCAACCTTTCGAATAGAAGGTAAACATAGAAACCCACGGGGATGTCTGCTTATCGCTTCATGTGTATTCGTAAGCGGTTTGTAAAACGATATTTCATTTGCTTTTAGAAATATGATGTAAACGGGGGTGGGGGTAATAACCCAAATTCAATAGAGGGCGCACCGCAGGAATCTCGAAATCGGGCCAATCAGCCAAGGTAAGATCCACGTAGTGATCGTAAACTTGGCTCGCGAAGATGTTAGCGTAGGGCCTACTCATTTTTTTAAACCAAAGAAAAAGGTGAAATTCGCTTAATAGACGGTGAAATTGTAAAACTTTGCAGTATAATAAATTCTTTGCACGGTCAGGTGGCAGGGGACTTGGAAACTTGTCCACGGCTGTGGTGAATCATCTCGCACGTTCGGGTCGGGGCGACATGATTCACGACAGCCGTGAACAAGTTTCCAAGTCCCCTGCCACCTGACCGCACAGCTAATAATGTGTTTGGACGATATCGAAAGCATTGATAGGTACATTTAATTAATACGGGAGAAAACTTCATCCAACAAACTATAAAGAAAAATCACGATACTGGTCAGATAGTTTCTGTTTTTAGACCACGGGTACAAGCAAACCATGCACCAAACACCCTTTATCTATGAACAGACTGTTATCAGCTCCACAAGGTCAAAAGGGTAACCAACTCTTCTCTTTGTGCTTTATGAAACTCTTTACCAGACGACAAAATGTTAGACTTGCCCAAATCCAAAGCTTTTGCAGACGACAGATACAATGTGGGAAAATGGTGAAATATTGCTTACAAAGTATTGAAAACATTCTGGGAAAAGGAGAAAATGCTGGTTTCCAGCATTTTCTCCTTTTCCCATGATGTTTTCAAAAGCAGCGTCTCTCGGGTCGTTTAAACTCAGGATTTGGTTAAACGACGAATTTTTGTGTTACTGTCTGAAATGGTTTTGTTTACAACGACAATCCATCAGGAAAAGGGAAGGACCGCGTCTAGCCATCCATTGCTACACGTCTAGTATACCCATCCCCCATCTTATATTGAGTACAGGAGGGGGCATTATTCCTTTAATAAGCACATTCCACTGCTCTCTCTCTCTCTCTCTCTCTCTCTCTCTCTCTCTCTCTCTCTCTCTCTCTCTCTAGTCCTCTCTCTCACTCACATTCTTACATCTACTCCATCCACTCACAGAAACGCAAACTCACATACTTAGCCAAATTTTCGATTTCAGTCCGAAGTTTAGACATGCTGAAATTGAAAGCAATAGCACGTGACAAATCTCATGTGCCTCAACCAACGGAACTTGTCTTTGGAAGGGCGGACAAAAAATGTTTTTTAAAAATCGCTCTTTTAAGCAAGTAAAAGTTCGTCTTGAGTCCCTTTTGCCACCACTTTCTTCCCCCCACCCACCACAAAAAACCCTCCCTTAGCAAAGCTTCATACTCCTATATCTTATGGGCTTGGCTTAAAAACCTCACGGCATAAATTCAAGATCAGACTGCACACAACTTGCAGTCTGATCTTGGTCTATGTTGTCCCCCCCCCCCCCCAAGTGCAGCTTTGAAGGCTTACACTGGCAGTGAGAAAAGTGAAACCACACAATGAATGGACTGTATGGACTCGGTTTTTTACTTTTCACTGTCAGCCTTCTGATTTTAACCCCCAAGCTGTTAGGTGCACCTCAAAGGCCTGTTACAGACAGTCAGGATCAAGATCAAACTGCACAAAACGTGCAGTCTGATCTTGGATCTTCACTGTCTGACAAAGAGATTTTTATTTTTCAAAAATGAAATAGCAAAATTTTGGCTTTTTGTGACTTGAAAGTTTCATTTCAATTACCTAGCAGGCTAAGCACTTTGTCGGTTTACTTCAAAAACCGTGTAACTACAGCTTGTCACAGTTGTAGTTACGAGGTTTTCGAAGTAAACCGACGATTTATTAAAAACAAATTTATCTTCCCATATTCTGGAGATGAGAGGGGATTTGAAATACGAATGACAGTCTTGGTGTGATATTAACCAACCTTTTCCGAACAGTGTACCTCTAGATCAGACTACACAAAACGTGCAATCTGATCTTGATCTACACTTTCCGATAGTATCACCAAATGCTGGTAACCAGCATTTTCTCCTTTTCCTACAATGTTTTCTACTCAAATTTATATTTCTTCGTAACGGGTATTTTGTCGTCTGCAAGTGATTTCATTTTGGACCAGTCTAAAATTTTGTCGTTTGGTAAAGATGTAAGAGACAGGGTTCTCTTAATTCAACAATTTCGTCTTATCTGTAAAATAAAGTGACCGCCAGTCCAGTTTTCAATGGTCACTCGGTCTTCACAAATATGGTTCGTTTAATATTTTGCAATGGAGTTTTGAAATACAATGTTGGAAAGATTTAGTGACTTGAACTATATTATTTCGAGTTTTACCGCCATGGATTTTTCAATACAGAAGTTAACTTTGTGCCTAATGGCTTTAATTTCTATTAGAGATGTTTACGGACCGGATATTCCTCTTTGTAAGTAGGATTTCGTCGGTTAACTTCAAAAACCTCGTAACTACAGCTTGTTTCAAGCTGTAGTTACGAGGTTTTTGAAGTACACCGACGATAATTTTGTTGTTTGCTTTATTCTTGATAGATCAATGAAATTCTAGCCTTGTTTTACTTTGTAAATGGTCATTTTAACAGCTAATAGTCATCTTACGTCGCTCACTGTACCTCTGCATTTGTTTCCTGGCTTTCTCACACCAGAGGTTATATAACTTTCCAAGCAACCATTGTCTGCTCATGTCATATTCTTCGAAGATTCGACCTGTCTTATATGACGCATCACTATCCCCGATATCGGGCAACTGTAGTATTACGCGCCACAAAGTAGCAACGGGAAAAATGGCTGTTATCAATACGTTTGAAGAAAAATCAGGCCTGTTTTAGCTCCAGATTTCTGTAAAGTGCTGATCATAACTGAGTGAATCGCACCAGGTAGCGTTTTATTATGTAAACGTTTATTTCAGTTTGAAATTCAAAGTAACCGTTGTCGCGTAGGAAAGTGGTCCTGTTCTGTACCCAGGATGCCCAAATTAGATAGATAAATATTTATAGAATGCCATCTAGCGGGAGATAATGTCCAAGCAACAGACTACTTTTCTATCAGAGGTGAGAGGCAAAAAATCGCCGGAGAGGAAGTTTGACGCATTATCCCGTTACCACATAGCAAAATTTTAGACCTATCCAAATTGAAAGCATTGGCAGACGACAGTTTCAAAATGGCTCAAATGGTGTCAAATTTGCTTTGATAGGGTATAAAACTTTGTGGGAAAAGGAGAAAATGCTGGTTACCAGCATTTTCTCCTTTTCCCACAATGTTTTCAAAAGGTTTCTTTCTCCGGGGCGTTAAAAGTCGTCATTGTGAAGGGTTAAAAGTACTTTGGTAAAAAAGAAGTTGTTTGTCACAAGCAATTGCTTATTTTCCGACATTGTTTTCATTATGATCCGAACTAGATATTTTACTCATTTCTTCAAATATTCCTAATTTTTGTCACTGGAACTATTTTTAGAGTGTCTATAAATAACCTGTTCGCTAATATGTTGGGCTTTATTTTCAGACAGTTATTACGTATGCGGAAGCACTCAAGTTCTGAGTGCTGCTAAACCCGCTGTCAAGCTGTTCTTCAGTTATACAAGACTTTTAATGTCTGGACACGCATTCGGAACCATGATGTGCCCATCCTATATAATATCAGACCCAGGATATCAAATTGCTGTGCGAGTTCGGCGACCATACTGTGCGATAACAATCTGCGAGTGTCAAAGCAGAGTTCACATAACAGATGCATATAGTTTGCAGACTTCATTTTGCGTCGAAGACGCTCCTCGGGCGGATGTGACGTCATCATCTAACAGTATTAATATCACGGCAACGTATTCAGGATATCCGAACACGGTCGTTGCCGTAATTTATCAGTTTCATCGTGGTGAATGCGGCGTATACGAGACATGGTGTCAGTCAAGCGGAATTTGCATTGACAATGACTTATTCAATGATGACACATATGATTTCTGCAATATACAAGGAATTACTACGACACATCGACCATCAGTTGACTCGAGTATTTATGATAGTAGATCTGGAATCGATAGCACCACAATCTTTGTGATAATAGGACCTATAATAGGTCTTATTGTGCTCTGTGTATGTATGTGTGCCTTTCTTGGACGCAAAAATACTGACCCATCCACCGGTAATGAAGCTTCGACAGAAACAGCTCCCACCAATACTGCAAATCTTCAGGAGATCTACACGATTGACGCCACTGACTCGAGTATAAATCAAGGTAATGGCGTCTTGAACACTTCCGCCCCACCAGATTATGAAGTTTTAACGGGCATTAATACAGACACACCCCCAAGTTACGCAGATGTGTTGGCTAAAGGAGATGATTATAATATAACAGGTTTATGACAAAAACATGTCACGCATTTTTGTTTTTTCTTTCCGGTAGTTTACGGAGAAAAAGCGGAAGCATATTTTTCCATATTTCATGGCAACTGCCAGAGAAAAATAAAATAAGGATTTTGCTTTTTAACTCTTCAATTAAAGGCGGAAACAGTAGTTCCCGCGCACTACTTACCTAGGTAAATGGCGCGTACTATTCAACCAGATGGAAATATGACGCAATTTACTCTACGTTTCTCGCGATTTACGCAATGTTATAATGCGTTGTAATGCTTAGGGGGTACGCCACGGGAAATAACCGAAGAGGACTATACTGGATTTTGACGTAAGTATCCAAAAAAGGAGTTTTAAAGCATGAAGTATATAGTTTTTGTGAAAGATCGAAATATATATCCATCGATTGAACATCATCAGTTATATTCACTCGTGGCTGCGCCACTCGTGAAAATATTACGATGACGTTCACTCGATTAAATGAATTTCGATCCTTCACAAAAACTATATATTTCATGCTTTCGATTTGGACAAACCTAAAATTTTGTCGTTTGATAATGAGTTAACCCTTTACTCCATAGATACTAATTTCTACACATTGCTTGTAGGAGCCTTTGGAAAACATTGTGGCAAAAGGTGAAATTGCTCGTGACGAGCAATTTCACCTTTTGCCACAATGTTTTCTACACTATCAAAAGGTGTCATATGCTCATAAGAAACGGCTTAATCCTTGCTGTTATTTTGGGCCAGTTAGATATACCATAGAAATGCTTTATGGGGTAAAAGGTTAATGCATACCCACGAGGCATCATATAAGGCACATTAAATGTTCATGGATCTGTAAAACCCGTTTTGTCTGAAAACTGAGTAAAACATGGTGTAAACCTGGTCATTTAACATGCAGAAAACTGACCCATAGCATCTAGTTTGGGTTCAGGTCAGCCCGCGCCGGATTGCCATTAGTCGATATTTTTTTGCAGATAGTCATTACATTTCGTGCTATGTTTTCGGAACCTGTCATAGAGTTTTGATTATGAAAAACTCTCGTTTTGACGATATTGAAAGAAGAAAAACAAAATCAAAAACGTTTTTATTGAAGTTAAATCTATAGTGAAGTGAAGCAATATACAGTATTTACTCAAAAACACTTGCCGATTATCTCCTTTTCAGACTATACTTTCAAAGTAGCTTCTCTGAGAATAATAAAAAAAATATATATATTTGCTTTAGTTAGGTGTTTAATTTTAGCAGCTTGAGTTAGCCTGAGTATTGTGTAAAATGATACTTTTATAAGAAATAAATTTGTCACATTGTCTTTGACTTTTGACCTTGTATTTGTCTTGGTAGCATGTGTAAAACAAAAAAAAACATCAAGGAGGAATGGATGACAGAGTCAGTGGTATGTAAAATCTCTAATCTAGGCAATCAAATAATTATAATTCTTTGATTAAATGTTCATTTTAATGTAATCAGTTTGATCCCGTTTATAATCAATCCATCTGCAACAAACGTTACAGAGAAACAGACCAATTCCTATCTATTCAGTAGCATATTGATTAAATTGATATATGATAATATCCCGTCAATTTGATTACCAAAGCATTGTTTAATACTAAGTAGATGTATTCACCCTTTGCCAAACAAGCCCTGGTTTTACGTGTCTGCAGTAAAAGTCTATTGAAAACACTGTGGGAAAAGGAGAAATTGCTCCGGATGATAACGAGCAATTTCTCCTTTTCCCACAGTGTTTTCTACCCTTTTTGAGAACTTTCTGGCATTGTCTCCAAATCTAAAATTGTTGCCTGCAAACTCTTTTGGTTTGGAAGAGTCCAAAATTTGTCGTTTGGGAAAGGGTTAAATGTCATTTCTTTATCACATTTATTGATGCTTTTGGGCATGGTACGAAACGGTATCATGGTACAAGGTGTTAACGCTTGGGTATGAGCTGGTAAATTTAGTGTACGAAGAGGCAAATCTGTGGTACGAAATTGCCATAAACGAAATGTTACGAAATGATTATGATACGAAGTGGCTGTATACCTTCTTGAGAATATTAGATTTAAAATTAGACTAAAATGTTAGAGAAAATGATCTGACCGAAAAATAAATACTTTCAAAACATTACTGAGTTATTTCCGCCATCGCTCGTTGTCCGAGCATGTCAAATTCTTCAAAAGTGTAAAGTAATTTGAAACTTCGTCTGTATTTGAAGAACGCCACTCAGTGGAAGATACAATGTAGGCTGACGGCCATAGCTTACTTTTTTAGCAGGCCGAGCCCCTAAGTCAGTAACAGTCCGCCGCAACTTAACTGAAATTATGTTAAAAACGGCGTTCAACACAATGCAAACAAATAAAGCAAACCTATTTGCACACCCCTTCTTTCCCCCATATTTTTTCCTTTTTTTCACTTTTCTTTTTGATTAACCTTAAAATACCCTACTTTATACATACAATAACCGGAAATTGGAGAGGAACTCTATACACCTTTCCCAAAAAAGCCCTGGTTTTTACGTGTCTTCGGTAAAAGCCTTTGAAAACACTGTGGGAGAAGGAGAAAGTGCTCGTAACGAGCAATTTCTCCTTTTCCCACAGTGTTTTCTACCCTTTTTGAGAACTTTCTGCAATTTTCTGCAAATCTAAAATTGTCGTCTTCAAACTCTTTCGGTTTGGAAGGGTCCAAAATTTGTCGTTTGGGAAAGGGATAAGCTTTGCTTCCTTTTCGATCCATTTCTACAGGATTATTTTTGTCAATTTGGTGTATTTATACTGTTCATGTAGATGTATAGTGTATTTCTGTAAAATAAAATATCTTTCAAATTAAAACAAACCTACCTTCTTAGCTTTCCGTGATTACAGAATGGAATAAAGTGTATCGATTAATCCATTACCACACAATTCCTACTTTTGACGCCCCTGAGAAAGAAGCCTTTTGAAAACACTGTGGGAAAAGGAGAAAATGCTGGTAACCAGTGTTTTCTATCCTTCCCAGAACAAATTTCAATTTTTCAGTCACCTTTATTTTGTCGTCTGCAAATGCTTTCAATTTGGACCAGTCTAAAATTTTCTCCTGTGGTAAAGAGTTAACCATTTTCAAATGGTCCCGTAAAAGATCTCAGATGTAATAATGTGAAAATGGACAACAAATAACTTCACTTCAGTAAGTTTTCACGTGTTGTCTGCAAACGCTTTGAATTTGAACAAATCTGGAACTTTTATCGTCCGGTAAAAAGGTTTCCCTCTTCACCAAACGATCCCAGGTTTAATGACCCTAGGAAAGAGGCCCTTTGAAAACATTGTGGGAAAGGAGAAAAAATAATTATGGTGACCAGTATTTTCTCAATTTCCTACAATATTATTAGATCAATCAATACAGATTTAACCTCTTTAGCAGCATTTAATTTGTCGTCTGCAAAATCTTTCAATTTGGTCCCGGGTGTGAAATATTGTCATAATTGGAGTGCAACACGCGAAAAGGTGCATTCGGACATTTGCGTAAAGTGTCGTCCCGGATTAGCCTGCGCAGTCCGCGCAGGCTAATCCGAGACGGCACTTTACGACTACATTAGATTTTGTGCTACAGTAGACTTGTGTAAAACAGAAAATCACATAAAATCGGAAAGTGTCGTTTCGGATTAGCCTGTGCGGACTGCACATGCTGATCCGAGACGACACTTTACGCAAATGTCCGAATGACCCTTTTCGCGTGTTGCACTCCAATTATTATGGTAAAGAGGCGAATTAACAGTTCATAGCGTTTCAGAAGCTTAAAATAACAGAAAGTTGGACCAGGTATTGTGAAATACAAATATAGTACTTTCAGATAGAATTAATTACCAAACAACAAAATTCTAGCTCAGTCCAAACGAATTTACCAGACCACAAAATTTTAGTTTTGTACAAAATGGAAAGCATTTGCAGACGACAAAATAAACTTGATTAAAAAATTGAAGCTTGGCTCTAGAAGAGAAGAAAACATTGTGGGGAAAGGAAAAAATGCTGGTAACCAGCATTTTCTCCTTTTCATACGATGTTTTCAGAAGGCTTCTTGGCCAGGGTCGTTGAAACTCGGGAATGTGTGGTAAAGGGTTAACTGGCGAGAAGTGTTCTTCCAAATGAGTATTACCCATTGACACAATCATCCTTAAATACATTGACCATCCTTCCTTCTGAAGTAAAGGATGCATTAAAATCACTTAAACATGGAAAAGCTTCGGGGCCTGATGGTATTAATAATAGGATTCTTATTGAAGTGTCTAATCAGATTGCCCCACACTTATGTGATTTGTTTAATCACTCTTTAAATGTGCATACACTTCCATCTTCGTGGAAAATATCCAATGTAAGCCCTATATTTAAATCAGGTGACCCCTCTCTTCCATCTAACTATAGACCTGTTTCTTTACTGAATAGCATCGAAAAAGTCTTCGAACGCATTATATTTAAACATGTCTCTAACCACTTAAAAGATATCGGATTTTTTACACCTTTCCAGTCAGGTTTCATGCCCGGTGACTCTACAGTCAATCAAGTGTCTTGTCTATATAATAATATTTGTAAAGCCTTGGACGATGGGCTTGAATTTAGAGCTGTATTTTTTGACATAAGTAAGGCTTTTGACAAGGTTTGGCACAAAGGCCTACTTTTCAAATTACAAAGGGCGGGGATCAATGGTAAGCTATTGTCTTGGTTTTCTAATTATCTTTCGAATCGATATCAAAGAGTTGTTATACCAGGGGGAATTTCGTCCTTATGTCATGTTCAGGCTGGAGTGCCTCAAGGATCTATATTAGGGCCTCTCCTATTTTTAGTTTATATCAATGATATCGTTGATGATATACAGTCAAACATAAATCTTTTTGCTGATGATACGAGTTTATCTATGGTTGTAGATGATCCAACTAATGTAGGCAATATGCTACAATCTGATATAGATAAAATTTCCCGTTGGGCACAAAAATGGCTGGTCAAGTTTAACCCTTCAAAATCAGAATCACTGGTAATATCCCGTAAACGTAATAAACCTAATCATCCAAATCTTTTTATGTCCAATATCGAAATTCCGTCAGTTTCTAGTCATAAGCACTTAGGCATTTTTCTTTCTAAGGACGGTTCCTGGGATATTCATATCAACAAATCTCTTGAGAAGGCATGGAGGAGGGTTGGAATCATGAGACATTTGAAAGTACGACTTGATCGGCAGTCTCTTCAAACCATTTACTTTTCATTCA
This sequence comes from Tridacna crocea, assembly GCA_943736015.1. NCBI lineage: Eukaryota > Metazoa > Mollusca > Bivalvia > Cardiida > Cardiidae > Tridacna > Tridacna crocea. Next base: position 51,410,185 of record OX031061.1, read on the forward strand.
TTAGGCCTTTATTGGAGTATGGTGACGTAATTTGGGACAACCTTTCTCAGGGGTTAAAGGATGAACTAGACAAACTCCAAAATGAAGCTGCACGTATAGTTACAGGTTGTACAAAACTTGTGGCAATTGCTGATCTATATGAGGAAACAGGATGGGAAACTTTGAGTGAACGGAGGCGAAAACACAAACTTATTCTTTTTTACAAAATGATGAATGGGCTTTCACCAAATTATCTAAATGCACTCGTACCTCCAACAGTTGGAAATTCATCAGTTTATAATTTACGCAGTCCAAACAACTTGCGAACCATTCCTTGCAGAACTAGTTTTTATAAAAATTCATTTCTACCAGCAGTAATTAGTGATTGGAATTCCCTAACTGATGACATGAAGAGCGCCGAAACACTAACAGCTTTTAAGTATCTTTTAAACCTTGGCAAACCCGTACCGAAACAACTTTATTTTTATGGCGATAGAAAAATTCAGATTATTCATGCTCGATTGCGCAATAGATGCAGCTCTCTTAATCACCACCTATATGTGAAAAAGATAGTACAGTCTCCTCTTTGCACTTGTGGTTCCGTCGAATCAACTGAACATTTCTTTCTAGAATGTCCAAATTATGTTAACATAAGAAATCAATTAAATCTTACCATTAATGATATAACAAGAGTTTCTCTTAGAACTATCTTGTATGGGGACGATAGTCTTAATCCGTCTTCAAATGAAATAATATTTGATGCAGTTCATTCTTATATTCGTGCAAGCGGCAGATTTAGATATTAGCAACACTGATCTAATTTTTTTTCTTTTTAGCGATGATTAATTATCTGTCCCCTAAACGAGCTTAAGTCTTCTGAGTAATAACAAACTCCTGTGGAATTATATGGTCAGGTTGTAAGATAATTTTTATGGTCCTTACATATTATTATAAGGTCAGGTGGTAAGTTAATTTTTATGGTTCTTACATATCGAATATTAGTTAACAGTTTTACCAGTATATAACTCCACATCCATCTTTTCAATCATCTTTTCTTCTTCTTACCTCTCGTCTCTTTTTCTATTTTATTTCTTCACTTTTGTTTTTTGTGACTTCTTTATACATACTGCTAAACCGGAGCTTGGAGAGAAACTATATAAGCTTAGCTTTCGTTTCGATCCATTTTATAGAATTATTCTTGTTAATCTGATTGATATATATTTCTATGTAATACTATGTAATTCTATGAATAAAATATGTTTAAACTAACTGGCGAGAAAACTGTGTTTGGCCAATATGAAGGATTTTGCCTTGGAGAAATGAGCATCTTCTTCTTTTCCTACAATATTTACAAAAGGTCTTCCTCTCTGATGTCGTTATAAATCGGTATTAGATCTACTGAAACCTTTAATTTAACCTCATGACAGTCAAGAAAGTAAGAACCAAGTGAGATCAAAATCAGACTCCACATTCTATGTCGAATGATCTTGACCTTCAAATACAAAGGCAATGTTAAGAACCGTGCTTTAAGAGTACATACGCAGGGATCCCAGGTCATCGGCTGAGCTGGCTTTCTTCAGGGGTGCAATTCATTGACTAGAAATCGTCTAATCCATTCACTCAAAACGGATAACGATTCCAGGAGAGAAGATTCCTTTCCTAGTTTAAAATTCCTTTCTGCCGAAAAGATTACATTTACGTCTTTAGAGAAAATAAAACAACAACAACAAAGATGGCAGGCTCGACGGAGAGAATGAATCAGCTGATCAAAAAAAGAGAAGAAATCGAGGAGGAAATAAAGGCCTTAAATGATGTTCTGGAAACGGTAAGCTCACTCATAAGAGTTTTACATACAGTAACAGACTTAGTGATTCAGTGAGTTAACTCCAAGTTTTAGAAGTTAAATTGAATGCGATCATAAAACGACAGGTGCTCGGGCGTGATCTTATTTCGGACACCTCTTTCAACTTAAATAATTTTACATGGATGCTTTTTTCCTTATGATGTTTTGTGCTCAAATACAGTTTTCCAGTCATATTACGATCATATGTTACTTCAGGTTCTTTTCCTATGTTTAATGGTTACATACAAAGCTTTAAAGGTCTCTCACAAGGGTTTCAAGACAGTTCCCCGACACAGCTTTTCGAGACAGTTCCCCGACACAGCTTTTCGAGACAGTTCCCCGACACAGCTTTTCGAGACAGTTCCCCGACAAAATTGAAGACAGTCCCCCAACACTTTTGAAGACAGTTCACCGACACATTCGTTATTGGCAAACTTGATTTTCATCGTCAACTATCATCGATATCTATATATTTCAAGGAAATGTAATGGTTTTTTTTTTTTTGTACTTGTGAAAGGATCGTAAATAATTAAGAGTATATTTATCCTTTTTAATTGATTATTGATGATCACTCAGTTTGGAAATGATACCTTCACCATTGTGCAGATCAGAATATTATTACTATAGCAGGCCCGTAGGAAGCAATTTTGGATTGGGGGGGCCAAAATTTTCAGAATCGGCTTGTCGTCCCGATTTGACATATATTTCGTTTGGTTATGCAGTGAGAAATACTCCGCCTACTTATACTAGGGATCCAAATAGAAGGAAATTTGTTTAACATTGTGGTGAATTATGAGATTTGGAGAAAAAATAAAGCAGAAAATCACACGGAATGAAATGTGACGTCAGAAATTGTTTGGTGTCTATCAGATAAGAGTCATTTTCTTGGTGATCAAATTATTGGGGGGGGGGGCCGCCCCCCCCCCCTGGCCCCCCCCTGTTCCTACGGCCCATTATAGTATATGAATGCATGTAGATCTATTTGATTACTAAACAAATCCTTATCCAGGTGTTGGATTTGAAATATTTGTAGGTCTAGGTTTAGCGGTTTTTTTTTTGTTTTTTTTACATTTGTCCAATTGTCTCTTACTTCCGGAGAAACTGAAATAACTGGCAAATAATGTAATGGAGACTACAAATGTAGATCACCTTTAAGTTGTGCCTTTATGGACAGTAGTAATGTGACTGTTATATAGTCCAAAAGAATTGACAAAAAGTATAAAATATTTATAAACTTTATTTAAGAAATATAGCACATACATTACACGAGTAATAAATGTTAAAAATGAGTTTCAGAACCCAATACTCAGGTCGCAGACTTCTTATTAATGTGGCAACAAATAGTCCATTCACAATATATCTACCCCCTTAATTGGTCATAAGTTCTACACAATTTAAATAACCACCAACATAGAAATTTACTTCATCCATTTCAAATAATGTCTATTAAAAAAATATTTAAAAAATCAAATCTATTCAATATATTAATAATGAAAGTGTTGGGGAACTGTCTTCAAAAGTGTCTGGGAACTGTCTTCAGTTTTGTCGGGGAACTGTCTCGAAAAGGAGTGTCGGGGAACTATCTTGTCGGGGAATTGTCTTGTTCCCCTCACAAGCTATGCTACTAGGGATCATGCAGATTTATCCAATGCTTTCAGTAGTTTGTCACAGAAGACCACTTACCGTACAATAGCCATCCAGAACTATTTTGACTACGGAAGTGTAGAAACATGTTGAAAAGGGCAGTGGGGAGAAAATGGTGACAACCAGTATTTTCTGCTTTTCCTGTCATAATACTGGGTCAGGATGTCAATTCTTTCAGTGTTGGAGCTGAAGTTCACTTTTTAATGAAAAACAGAAATGTGCAAGTTGAAAACTTCAGAAGAAGAAAAAACTGAATATGGCTTAATGGTAAAATACATCACTGAAAGATCCGGAAACATTCTGCAATGATAGGAGAAAATTCTAGCTGCCAACATTTTCACTTTTTCCCTCCATGTCAAAAGAGCTTTTTGTCTTTGGGGTCAGGAGAACATTATTTCCTCCCAAACTAAACACTTTATGTAACAATTCAGAGCTCCAGATAGAGGGACTGATCTTGATTCAAAATTGAAAGTATTAATTATTCTGCAATAAACACTATGTAGTTTGTACTCATTTGAATCGTCTCATCGAGACAATTCTAATGAGTACCCACAACATATGGTTTTTGAAGGTAAACAAAGACTTTAGAATACCATCACTCTCTCATAATTGAGGCCCTGCAATTGCAATATTTCGAAATCATCTCTCTCTACCAAAGCTTTTGGGTTGGGGAATTTAGTCTGTTATGTTTTGCATAGCATTTTCATGTCCACTCCATATCTTTGGTATGTCCAGTCTAATTTCAAAAAGATAAGATGACATGCATTAGATGCTAGGCTCCAGGGTTAACATAACAGCAGTGACTGAAAAATAGCATGCTCTTGATGTCTTCTTTCATGCTCTGCTTTATAGAGCTCTTGTTTAACTTTTCTAGTTGTTGATAATTTAATTTTCTGCCAGCAAAAGTCAGTTGGTATGGATGGACCATTGGTGGACACAGAAGGCTTTCCACGCTCGGATATTGATATCTATTCTGTGAGACATGCACGACATCAGATCATATGTAAGTGTAAAGTCATTTGAAACTTTAAACAAACAGTTCGGAGTCTTGATTATGTTTAGAAAGAGGGCCTCTGAAAGGGGGAAAAAGAGAAAGTACTAATTACTGGTATTTTCCCACAATTATGTATGTACTATTGCAATGACAAATCCTGAGTGTCATTTGAATTGTGATTTACAAATGGTGTCGACACAGACAACATCGTAATGTTTGAAATTTTGTTTCCAGGGAATGAGTTTTGACTGCCAAAGAATGATTAAAAAAAAGAAATCTTTCAAAAACCTATACAGTCTGTGGACAGAAAATCAGACTGCGCAGAATTTACAGCCTAGTATTCTACAACAGATGGTTAACCCATTACCACACAATCCCTACTTTTGACAAAAGAAGTCGTTAGAAAACATTATGGAAAAAGGAGAATTTCTCCTTTTCCCACAATGTTTTCTACCCTTCACAAAACAAATTTCAGATTTTCAGCCACTTTTATGTTGTCGTCTGCAAATGCTTTCAATTTGGACAAACCAAAAATTTTGTCGTTTGGGAAAGGGTTAAATGGTTTTTTTAACACTAGTTCAGTTATATAGCGGGAACAGAACCTATCACCTTGTGGTTTCAAGCTTTGTTTTACATTGACTGAGGTACCATGCTCAGCTGAAAGCAACAATTCTGATGCAGATTGAGACACTTCCAGTTGTTAGATGATGTGACTAATTTCTTTGTATAAATGTTTGATTATATTGTGGAAATCATTGTGGTAAGCATAGAAATGTTGTCAAGTCTGGAGCAAATTCTCTTGGCCAAGATATTTTTAAACATGAACTGTTGCAACACTGAAACTGTTTTAACTCTTTAATTCAGACTTTAAACAACCCTGAGAAAGAAAGCCCTTGAAAACAGTGTTGGAAAAGGAGAAAATGCTGGTAACCAGCATTTTCTCCTTTTCCCACAATGCTTTCTACCCTTGTCCAAATTTTAAATTTTAGTTTTTTATTTACATTTATTTTGTAGTCTACAAATGTTTTTTAATTTGGACGAGTCTAAAATTGAGTCGTTTGGTAAAGGGTTAACCCTTTCCCAAACGATAAACTTTGGACCCGTCCAAACCAAAAGAGTTTGCAGACGGCAATTTCAGATTCGGAGAAAATGGCAGAAAGTTCTCACAAAGGGTAGAAAACACTGTGGGAAAAGGAGAAATTGCTCGTTATGAGCAATTTCTCCTTTTCCCACAGTGTTTTCAAAAGACTTTTACCGCAGACACGTAAAAACCAAGGCTTGTTTGGGAAAGGGTTAAGGAGGGAATATTCTAATGTTTATAACTTTTTGTGGTAGACAGCTTAAATGATTATATCTGTAAATCAGGCCTTCAAAATGATTACAAGTCATTGATGAAAGAAATTGAAGAAGAACTTTACAACATCCATGCAGAGGCCAGAAAGTCGAAGATGGACACAGAAAGTGAAGACGGACAACCACAAAGAAACACAAATGAATCAAGTCTTAAGCATATCAACACCCCACCTATAGGCAGTGTGACCAGCGTTGATGAGGGGTCACCAGCAGATAGAGCAGTAAATACTTAGCTCTTAACCCTTTACCAAACGACAAATTTTGGACTCTTCCAAACTGAAAGAGTTTGCAGACGACAATTTTAGATTTTGAGAAAATGGCAGAAAGTTATCAAAAAGGGTAGAAAACACTGTGGGAAAAGGAGAAATTGCTCATGAGCAATTTCTCCTTTCCCCACAGTGTTTTCAAAAGACTTTTACTGCAGACACGTAAAAACCAGGGCTTGTTTGGGAAAGGGTTAACCCTGTACCATACGATCCTGACTTTTAACGACCCTGAGAAAGAAGCTATTTGAAAACATTTTGGGAAAAGGAGAAAATGCTGATAAACAGCATTTTCTCCTTTTCCCACAATGCTTTCTACCCTGTCAAAGTCAGAAACCATCATACTACCAAACTTTTATTTGTTGTCTACAGAATGCTTTGAATTTGGTCAGGTCCAAAAATTTGTTGAGTTAAGCTCTATGTCATTAATCACCTGTAAATGAATTCATTATGGACAAATCTAAAGTTTGGTTTATTTTTAAATGTTGGAATCCTGAATGTCTCATCATTGACATGAGCATTCATTTATTTTAACTCTTTACCAAACTAAACAAAATTGGACTAGTGCAAGTTGAAGGCATTTGCAGACAACAAAATAACTGAATCAAAACGATTTGGGAAGGATAGAAAGTATTGTGGGAAGCCAGCATTTTCTCCTTTTCCCACAATGTTTTCAAAAGCTTTCTTACTAGGGTGGTTGAAAGTTGGGATTTTGTGGTAAAGAGTTGAGATATGAAGAGAACTTTTTTTTGTTTTCATGGAGGTATGAATAAGATAATAATAATTGTATAGTCTGAAACTGTGAGGTCATATTTGTAAAGTGCTAGGTAAAAATTGATCACATTTTCTACTTATGTTCATTCTAGGGTGTCAGGGTTGGAGATCTGATCATCCAGTTTGGATCTTTATCATCAGAGAATTTCCAAGGCATGAAAAATATAGTCAACATAGTACAGCATAGTGTAGACGTAAGTGCATATGTGGTAATTCTTGTACTTGATCCATTTACTTACAGATATGTTAACTATTTACTAGATGGTAAAATTTTCCCCTATTGAAAGCATTTTCAGACATCAAATTAAATGTAGATCTGAAAATAAGCCGTCTTTGCATTTTTTGCTCACCCCAGCACACAGTACTCCAAGCGAACATTTTTGCAGTCAAAACAATTACCATGTGAGCTCTGTAGAGGCTACTTTTTCAGTCAGATTCTCTTGAAATTCCAATAAAAAATGTCTACTTCTCGTGTAATATAGCCTGACCTATTTAATCTTGAAATAGCAACATGTTTGGCTTTTTCTCCTTATTGAAAAATTCCATTTCATTCATCCAGCACTTTGAGGGTAAACCCATTACCAAACAATCCTTTTCCCACAGTGTTTTCTACCTTAACAAACAAAAATCATCATTTGAGCTACATTTATTTTGTTATCTGCATATGCTTTCAAATTGATGATGTTTAGAATATTGTCTTGGGGTAAAGGTGTATTAAAGAAATGAAAATTTCACTAAGTAACTATGACATAAATCTGGCTATGTCACCAGTAGACTAGCTTACATTCTGTCAGACATTGTAGGTCAAAGATCAGACTCGAACATCCTGGGCTTTGCCATCTTAGCTAATGCATTCCAGAAAGAGCAACTGGTGTGGCTCTAAATCTTTATGCCCGATTGCAATGAATAGCCTTACTGATTTTTTGTCTTTTACTGATTGTTCATCTTCTACTGATTGTTTATCATTTACTGATTATCTATCTTTTACTGATTGTGTGTTTTTGTCGGATCATGCATTTTTTTCTTTTTTAAATATTGTTATCATTTACTGACTGTTAATCTTATACTGGTCCAATTGTTACCATATACTGATTGTTTATCTTTTCCTGATTGTTCTCGTTTACTGATTGTTTAACAGCCACAGATTGCTTATTTACTGATTGTTTATTTTTACAGTCACGGATTGTTTATTTACTGATTGTTTATTTTTAGCTCACCTGAGCATGAAGTGCTCATTGTGAGCTTCTGTGATCGCCCAATGTCAGTCGTGCGTTGTGGACCTCTACCAAGATTGTTCATATGATGTCCCTTGGGTCAAAACTGGTCCGGCCTTGGGGGTCACAAGTTTGAAACATAGGAACAAAGAAGGAAAACTTTAAAATGCTTCTTCTCTGAAACTAGGTGGTGCAGAGCTTTGATATTTGGTATGTGGCATCTCCTAGTGAACCTCTACCAAGATTGTTCATATGATGCCCCTTGGGTCAAAACTGGTCCCGCCCGGGGGGGTCACAAGTTTGAAACAAAAGAACAAAGAAGGAAAACTTTAAATTTCTTATTTTCTGAAACTAGAAGGCGTAGAGCTTTGATATTTGGTAAGTAGCATCTCTTAGTGGACTTCTACAAAGTTTCTTCATACTATGCCCCTGGGGTCAAAACTTACTCTGCCCCGGGGTTCACAAGTTTGAAACATAGGAACAAAGAAGGAAAACTTTAAATTTCTTATTCTCAGAAACTAGAAGGCGCAGAGCTTTCATATTTGGTATGTAGTATCTCCTAGTGGACCTCTACTAAGATTGTTCACATGATGCCCCTTGGTCAAAACTGGCCCCGCCCCGGGGTCACAAGTTTGAAACTTAGGAACGAAGAAGGAAAACTTTAAAAATCTCCTTCTCTGAAACAAGATGGTGCAGAGCTTTGATGTTTGGTTTGTATCATCTCCTAGTGGACCTCTACCCAGATTGTTCATATGATGTCCCTTGGGTCAAAACTGGCCCCACCTTGGGGTTCACAAGTTTGAAACATAGGAACAAAGAAGGAAAACTTTAAAATGCTTCTTTTCTGAAACTAGGTGGTGCACAGCTTTGATATTTGGTATGTAGCATCTCCTAGCGGACCTCTACTAAGATTGTTGATATGATGTCCTTGGGATCAAAACTGGCCCCGCCCCAGGGGTCACAAGTTTGAAACATAGAAATGAAGAAGGAAAACTTTGAAATTCTTCTTGTCTGAAACTAGGTGGTGCAGAGCTTTGATATTTGGTATGTGGCATCTCCTAGTGAACCTCTACCAAGATTGTTCATATGATATGGGTCAAAACTGGTCCCGCCCCGGGGGGTCACAAGTTTGAAACATAAGAACAAAGAAGGAAAGCTTTAAATTTCTTATTTTCAAAAACTAAAAGGTGTAGAGCTTTGATATTTGGTATGTAGCATCTCTTAGTGGACTTCTATAAAGTTTCTTCATACTATGCCCCTGGGGTCAAAACTTACTCTGCCCCAGGGGTCACAAGTTCGAAACATAGGAACAAAGAAGGAAAATTTTAAAATTCTACTTCTCTAGAAGGTGTAGAGCTTTGATATTTTGTAAGTAGCATCTCCTAGTGGACCTCTACCAAGTTTTTTCTTACGATACCCCTGGCCCTGCTCAGGGGTCACAAGTTTGATTTTACAGCTTGGTACTCAGGTGAGCTGTATAGGACCATCATGGTCCTCTTGTTTATTGATTGTTTTGTCTTTTACAGAAATCCATCCCTATTGTGGTATCTAGAGAAAGCACTATGCATCATTTAAGCATAACTCCGATACATTGGAGACCTGGAAAGGGGTTGCTAGGGTAATCTTTTCACTCTTTACCAAATGACAGAAATTTAGATTTGCTCAAATTGAAAGCATTTGCAGAAGGCAAATTAAGTGTAGCTTAAAGTTATCAGTGAGCATATTCACCAACTATTCCAAAAACATTCTTATTCTTATTTTTCATAATTTTCTAAATCTGCATTGTAACATAACTTTTGATTGGCTTAACCACTTGATTTAGCCTATCAAAAGTTGTGTTCCTTGTAACCTTCAAAAATTTCAGTGAAAAAAGACTAAGAATTTTTTTTAAGAGTGGTTGGTACATTATGTAAATGCAAAGCCAGATTTATCTTGAAAATGGTGAAAGACATTATTGCAAAAGAAGAAAATGTTAGTAACCAAGATTTTCTCCTTTTACAATAGCATTGTCTTCCCCAGGGTTGCTGAAAGACTTTTTTTAAGTCAACTAAATAAAATGTTACATGAAGCACGCCACATCTTTATGCCCCACATGATACAGCTTTCCGAAAGTTTGCAAAAAACAGAACGCAATAAAGATTTATTAACTCTTTAGCAAAAGACAAAATTATGGACTCATCTAAATTGAAAGCACTTGCAGACAACAAAACAAAAGGGACTCATAAATTGAAATTTGTTTTGGGAAGGATAGAAAACATTGTGGAAAAAGGAGAAAATGCTGTAACCAGCATTTTCTCCTTTTCCCACAATGTTTTCAAAAGCCTTCTCTTTCAGAGATGTTAAAAGTTCTGATTATGTGGTAAGGAGGGGGGGGGGGTTCATTTCTTTGATGCATTGATTTATACGATGCAAGTCATCACATCATTATGGATCTATAAGATCCAGCTTGTTTAGCAAACAACTGTATGCTGAGGTAGAATGGTTCCCAAAAATGTAGAATGTTCACAATTCTGGCATGAATTCTAATGTGAATTCGGCTCTATAAATACAGTGCAGTGATAGTGTGGTAAAATTAAGAATCAATCTTCTTTCTATCGTGGTTTATCATTCAAGAAACCAGAGTTGACGGTTATGTGGCACAATAAATAATCCATGGTTGCGATCGATTATTTCGATTCTAACATGATCAGTTCTTAATGAAAGGAAAACAAGTTTATTCATAGAGTAAAAGTGTGGATGAAGATTACATTCCATGGATTAACTCACTCACTTACTTTATACAGAATGACATCACTTGATATAGAATGATGTCACTCTACGTGGAATATCGCAGATTTTACCACGCTTTGCTTGTACTGTGTGTATAGAGCCAAATATGCATGTCATGTTAGAATCTAGGTTATTCTATGTAGACTTGGTTCTATAGAGTGACGTCATTCTGTATAAAGTAAGGAAGTAAGTTATTCAATGTTGTTTCAAATGTATCTTTCCCAGGGGAATTAAAAGTCGTCATAGTATGGTTAATCATGTAATTATGTAGTTCTTATTCATGTAGTAATATTCTTGCGTCTTTTTCCAGATGTAACATCAAGCCAAGTGATACCAGCAAGTCATGACAAGTTCCCAAAAAGTTCCCGACTATTTACTTCATTTCATACAGGAGAAAGAATCTGTCCAAATATTGTATTTTAACCACATTTTATAATAGTCCCACTCATTGGGGTTCGTAGTTTAACCCCTGTCACCCATAGACTGTATATTATAAACAAGGGATTTAAGTGAATGCAGCCTGTTACTCTCCCCCGGTTACAAAAGAACGTTTCTTTTCTATGCTAACAGTATTCTCCTTATTCTTTGGAAAACGGATAGCTGAATTATTTTTCTACCAGAAAAACACAACTGTTTGTCAGTGGCTAATGCAGTCTGGCTGCTACAGTCCTTCAAACTTACGAACTTGTTCAAAAATCTTCTATGGGTGCTAGGAATCAAACTACTGACCCCTATAGTCCCACTATTTATGATCAATCACAGAACAGTTTGATACATTGATCCTGTTTTGTCAAACTTGTGTGAAACACATGGATTTAACCAATATTTTTCTCCTTTTGTTTTTTATTTTTCAGAGAAAAATCCTGCTGTAGCTACAATCAATGGCCATAATTATTTACTTTATTTTATTTTGAAATCTGAATCCCAATTGACTAACACAAATTTCTGTTTTACTTTTCAAGTCCTTGTTGCATAAAAGTGAAAGTATAATTACGAAACTTGTATAAACAATAAATCAAAATCAGTTTAGCATTGAAATTCTATATAATTTCAGACTTGAAACAATGTAATAGGACATGAATTTAGCTGTTTAGTTAGAAAGTGATGAAATTTTTTTAAAGACAACTTTTGCATTAATGTCAGTTGCAATTTCACAACTATTTAGTGAGATAATAACACTACTGGGTTTATCAGAGCTTCAACATGGGTGTTACAAACACAACTAGCATATTAGGGTAAATAGCTTCAGAAACCTTGCGTTCTATCAACATAGTTTTCCTTTAACTCTTTATCACACAATCCCGACTTTTAACTACCCTGAGGAAGAAAGCATTTGAAAACATTGTGGGAAAATTAGAAAATGCTGGTAACCAGAATTTTTTCCTTTTTCCACAATGTTTTCTACCCTTCCAAACTAATTTCAATTTTTCAGTCACATTTATTTTGTCGTCTGCTAGTGCTTTCAATTTGGACAAGTCCAAAATTTTGTTGTTTGGTAAAGACTTAACTTTATTCAGCAAAATAAGAGAAATAAAATTTCCAAGTGGATTATAAATACCAAAATATTTCATATGTCAAAGGTGTTTTTGGAGAAAAGATATCTTCTTTATCAGACAGTGTAGATCTAAGATCAGACTGCATGTTCTGTGCAGTCTGATCTTTATCTGCACTGTCTGCGAAATGTCAGTAAGTAGGGCTTAGCATCCTATGGATTATGATCAAATGATCAGAAGTGGTTTAGCTGATTATCTTGCATAATGTAAAATGCATTTAACCCTTTCCTAAACGACAGTCTTGGACTAGACCAAACTGAAAGCATCTGCAGACGACAATTCAACTCTTGCTGAAAAGATGATTTCTGTCTATGATAGGGTAGAAAACTTTGTGGGAAAAGGAGAAAATGCTGGTTACCAGCATTTTCTCCTTTTCCCACAAAGTTTTCAAAAGGCTACTATTCCAGACCCGTAAAAACCAGGGATTGTTTGGGAAAGGGTTAAGTAAATGGGAATTTGGTATGAAATATTTATGGACACTAACTGTATATGGAATGAAGAGAATTTCTTGTTTTCATGGAGGTATAAAGAAATATTAATCACACTGTGAATAGGCATTTTTTTCATACCTCCATGACAACAAAAAAATCTTTTCATTTCTCATAATTCAATATCACAGACAAGAAATATGCACTTAATAACACTGCTTTTTTTTTTGCAAGTTCAACATTGCATATTTACTTTTTATAGCTCAGTAAAACTGCTCGTCCATGACATAAAATGTGTTATTCATGAACTCATTACAGTGCTGAGCATTTGCAATATTAGTAGATTTGTTCTTAGAAGTTCACTATGCTAAAAACAAGATAGTTAAAACCCAGAAAAGTGACAAGTTTACATTCTATCTTTGAATTTACTGTTTGATATTTTTTCCAATATTCAGAGAAAATAAATTTAGCTAGCAAATCGATACAGAATTAGAAAAAAACAATTTTTCAATCTCGTATATGTGTTTGTTTACATTAGATTGAGTCTTTACTCATACAAGAAAAAATGTAAACTTGTCCAAATTGAAAGCATTTGCAGATTTGCAGACAGTTTTTTATCTTGTCTGCTAGGGTAGAAAATTTTGTGGAAAAAGCAGAAGATGCTGGTTGCTAGCATTTTCTACTTTACCTACATTGGTTTTTTTAAAAAACTTCTTTCTCACATTTGCTAGAAGCGGGTGTTGTGTGGTAAAGGGTTATTTATCATTACTAAATGAACTTATGTGCTGTTTGATTGTTGACTGCTTTGCCTTTTTTGCATGTTTTGAGTTGTTGTTTTCATTTTGTGATAGTGCTTACTAATTAAAAATTGCAAGAATGTTTTTGGTGTTCCTCATTTTAGTAATTTTGTATTCGTCTCTTTATCTTGCTCTGTGTGTTGGAGAAATATAGGATCTGACATGAGTTGGTGTTTATGATAAAATTCTGTCAAACAAGTCTAGAAAAAATGTTGATTAGTGAGCCTTTAGGGAGCTTAATAACTTTCTTTCTTGACAAGGTTAATAAATATAGGATCTGACTTGAGTGGGCTTTTGAGGTAAGATTTTATTAAACGAGTCTAGGGAAATCGTTATTAAGTGAGCCTTTGGCGAGTTTAATAATATTTTCTTTGACGAGTTTCATAAAATCTTATCTTAAACGCCCACAAATGTCAGATTCTTTTTATCACATAACTATATTTCACAAAATATAGATCAGATGATGCAAAACATTCATAAATGCATCCACAGTATTTTCCATGAGACCCATTCACTTGTATCAAATGCGTATATAATGACGTCACAAAACTGTGATATCAAATGTGTATAAGATAAGAAAATTCGTAATGGGTATATTACACTGAAAACATAGTAGGTTATGTGATAAAATTTTATCTCAAATGCCAACAAATATCAGATTCTTTTTATCACATTACGATATTCACAAATCACAAATCAGAAGATGCAAAACCAACTATCTATGCCCGCACAATAATATCCATAAAAGCTGTTCACATCTATGAAATATGAACAAAATGACGAAAAAAATGATGTCAAATAAATATGATATTAAACACCTATAAGATAAGAAAATTCATTATGGGTATATTACACTGAAAACAAGGGAGATTATGTGATAAAAAGTGTTATCATGACACAATGCATAGCTGCCTATGTTTATATACAAAATGAACATGTTTTTAGCCTGCCAGGACAAAGTCCAAGAGGGTAAATATTGCATTATCTGCATTACTAAAGTCAGCTTCCACACCAAACCATACGAGGCCTGCCCAGGTGGCTCAGTGGTGAATGTGCCGGACTCACGACCTGGTGGTTGTGAGTTCGATACCCAGTTGAGGCAAACTGTTTTTCTGGCATATTTTCGCCTGTCACCTCTGCTGAAGCATGTGAGAAAAGTAGTTGGTGGCTTTGGAAAGAAAGTTGTGTTAGTACTGGTGTGAGAAAGCCAGGAAACATATGTGCATCACTGACTGCCATGATATGACCATAGCTGTTAAAAGTGGCATTAAACTCCAATACAACCAATCAACCAACCTATGACAGATTTGGTTCATATTTGGTATAATAATAGAGATACGTCTAAAGTTTCCTTCAGTGATATCCCTGTCTATGGTCATTATATCAATGTCGTTTTACCTCAGAGTTGAAAGTTTTTATGAGCTCATATTTTCCAAATTAACCCTTTCCTAAACAACAAATTTTGGATCCTTCCAAACTGAAAGAGTTTGCAAACGACAATTTTAGATTTGGAGAAAATGGCAGAAAGTTCTCATAAAGGGTAGAAAACACTGTGGGAAAAGGGGAAATTGCTCGTTACGAGCAATTTCTCCTTTTCCCACAGTGTTTTCAAAGACTTTTACTGCAGACACGTAAAAACCAGGGCTTGTTTGGGAAAGGGTTAATGGATAGATTTCAGTAACACTTAGTCTGATGACAGATACAGGTTCAAAGTTTTAAATAGCAATTCTATTTTTATGCCTATGATCTAAAGGTCAAGGTTACAGGTTCTGGAATTTCATGAAGCTTTTCTAGACCTCCTATTTTTTCTAAATGATCGCCATCCCCAACAACTAACTTTTCCAGGTGATCTGTGCTGTCTGATGGCAGCTTATGTTAAACTCGTTACCATTCAACAAAATTTATACTGATCCCAATTGAAAGTATTTGCAGACGACAAATTAATTGTGGAGCAAATAATAGAATTTATCTCCAAATGGTAAGAAAGCACTGTGGGAAAAGGAGAAAATGCTGGCAACTAGCATTTTCTCCTTTTCCAACACTATTTGCAAAAGTCTTTTCGGTCAAGGTCATTAAAACTTATGACTGTGTTGTAAAGGCTTAACTCTTTAACAACTGAAACTAACAAGTGGTATATGAATTTAAGAAACATTGGAGTGCTAACCTGAGACTATAGCTTTATTCCCATTATGATAATATGATGAACTTTAAACTGTCTACTTAACCCTTTACCAAACAGCAAAATTGAAAGCATTTGCAGACGCTAATTTCAAAGTGGCTCAAATGGTGCAATTTTGCTTTGATAGGGTAGAAAAGATTGTGGAAAAAGGAGGAAATAATGGTTACCAGCGTTTTCTCCTTTTCCCACAATATATTCAAAAGGCCTCTTCCTCAGGGGCGTTAAAAGTCATCATTGTGTGGTAAAGGGTCGACCTAACCTTATTCCAATGTGTCTTGACTTTGACAGGGGGGGGGTCACCTACTCTTTTGCTACTGATAAATATTACTTTTAAAATGTGAATTAATGTTCCCTCAAGCCTTTCTTTAATCCTTTATTTATGGGAAAATATAACAGAATACAATATTAAAGTAGGGAAATTTTTTATTAGGGAACTATTGAAACGGTTTAAAGTTTTGATTAATATAGTACCTTTCTATAATGATCTGCTTTGTTCAATATTTAAGTATGGAAGTAAACAGTCTTATGATCTGACCAGTATGTTTCTATGGTACCTGTTAAGCCTTGGGTATCGGCAAAACAAGATCTAAAGCTGATTGGTTGTCAGTTGTTGGTTCATCCAAAACCAACTTACAGCCAAATTTGTTGCCTAAAGTTTGTATCAAGTCTTTTTCTTTATCAGATACATCAATGTTGAAGTCTCCAAGTATAACTAAGCTGCTATTTTCATTCAAGTGAGGAATGAGCTCTTTTTGAATAGTTCTCAAGTAATCTCTATCATTCATTGTTGGAGAAAAAGAAATTTAAAGTTTTCCTTCTTTGTTCTTATGCTCCAACCTGTGACCTCTGGGGCAGGGCCACTTTTGACGCTAGGGACATCATATGACTAAACTTGGTAGAAGTCCACTAGAAGATTATGCATACCAAATATCAAAGCTCTGCACCTTCAAGTTTCAGAGAAGAAGATTTTTAAAGTTTTCCTTCTTTGTTGCTATGTTCAAACCTGTGACCCCCAGGGCAGGGCCAGTTTTGACCCCAAGGGCATAATATGAACAAACCTGGTAAAGGTCCACCAGGATCTACATGCCAAATATCAAAGTCTATGCCTTCTAGTTTTAGAGAAGAAGAATTTTAAAATTTTCTTTCTTTGTTCCTATGTTCGAACTTAGAACCCCCGGGGTAGGGCCAGTTTTGACTCCAGGGGCATCATATGAAAAACCTTGGTAGAGGTCCAGTAAAAGATGCTACATACCAAATATCAAAGCTCTACACCACCAACTTTCAAAAAAGAAAATTTTTAAAGTTTTCCTTCTTTGTTCCTGTGTTCGAACTTATGACCCTCGGGGCTGGGCCAGTTTTGACCCCAGGGGCATCATTTGAATAAACTTGGTAGAGGTCCACTAGGAGATATTCCATACTAAATATCAAAGCTCTACGCCTTCAAGTTTCAGAGGAGAAAATTAAGTTTTCCTTCTTTGTTCCTATGCTCAAACTTGTGACCCCCGGGGTGGGGCCAGTTTTGATCCCAGGGGCATAATTCGAACAAACTTGGTAGAGGTCCACTAGGAGATGCCACATACCATATATCAAAGCTCTACGCCTTCTAGATACAGAGAAGAAAATTTTCAAAGATTTTGTATTTTTTTCTTTTTGTTGCCATGGCAACCAGAGTTATGGGTGGAATTCAATTCTCTGAACAAGTTTGGTAGAGTTTCACCCAAGAAAATGCCTTCCAAGTTTCATCAAGATTGACCCAGTAGTTTAGGAGAAGATGTTTAAAGAAATTGTTGACGGACACAGGGCGATCACAATAGCTCACCTTTAGCACTTTGTGCTAAGATGAGCTAAAAAAAAACAATGTTATATGTTAGATATAAATATTCAAAACACACAAGAGCTACTCATTAAAGGTGGCCCTTCAGATATTGGGACGAAAATTTTACAAAAATACAAAAAAATCATCCTTATACATCCAAAGCCTTATAATTTTCATTCATTAAACCCCAGTAGTCAAAAACCATCCGACATCTAGATAAATTAGAGATTTACTACAGCCCAGGTCGACACTGAAGGGAAACCCGGCCTATTTTTACATGAGCAACTCGCTCATTTACATACCAGAAATATACAGACGAAGCTTCAAACATAGCATCCGAAGTTCTAGACATTATGGAAAATAATTACATGTTTATTATGCTATGGAATTTAATAGTCATAAGTCACGTGCGAGTCACTTAACATTCCCACAATGATTTTTTGATTTTGGCGGGAAATCTAAAAATAGCTTAAGAGGCTACGTAGCCTTTTAAGGGAATACCACCAAAACATTTTTTTTTTTTTTTTTTTGTAATTTTATGATTCTTAATTACTGATGATTTGTATTGCTTTCTAATATAAATTTCATTGACATATATATTTTTTAATTTGGTGTGATGTGAAAATTCTAAATACCCACCTTTAAGTCTATACCAAACAAATATTTAGACTGGTCCAAATCGAAAGCATTTGTAGATGAAAATAACAGCTGAGACAGTGTCCAGGAAGTAAGAAGAGGGGATGTAAGAAAAAAGAATTAAATGGAAAACTAGCGCAGGAAGAAGGAATGAAAGAAAAAGTGTTAGAGTTAGAAAAAAGTTTTCCATTTAATTCTTTTTTCCACATCCTTTCTTCTTACTCTAATTCTGATCTTTATTTATTTATTCATTTATTTATTTTTTTTTTTCTTCTTTCATCATTTCTTCTTTTTCCATCTGCAGGTTTGATTTTCCAACTCAATATTAGTTTTAACATCTGTTTGAGGCACAAGAATAAGAGACTAAGCAGATGAGTCAAGTATTTCTTCATCAACCAAAATCTGAACAATAGCATTCTTAATTTCATCCTATAACATAGTACCTTTAATGGCAGTCAGTGTATAATAAGAAGCAAGATTGAACCAATCAGACTTGTTTGCTAAATTTAACAACTCCTGTGACGGCTCGGCAATAAATTTTTCACGATCAAGAGACATGATTGCTTTTTGCTGGTTCAGTAGAATATATATTTTTTTTTTTCTTTTTTATTATCATTATTCTTTATTATGTGATAAACTTTAATACTGTAGCAGGTTCAAAATATCCAAAATGACTTGATGATCAATCCCAGACGAACCCTCAATTTCTGAGCCAAGCGTAACGAGAAAGAAAACCAGCAACAAGCCTCTAACAATTAACAATATTTATTAATGACAGAAGAGTACAATAAGAGTTAGTTTGGGCGAAATTTTTACTATATTTAACTATAGAACAAGAAACAGAGTAAATGCCTAAAAATTGTGAAATAATGTTTAGACTTAAAAAAGTATGAAATTTCTGGTTCCTAAAACCTAAATTAACAATACTTCAACTTGCAAATAGATATGAGCAACCAGTTTAAATGTAAAGTAATTCCAACTTACAGATCTATATCCCAAATTAAATCCAACACTTTTCACTAATTATGTATCCATCCAGTCACATGTCTAAGCTCAAGTCCAAAAATCACCAAGTAAGTCACTCCGATTTATATCAGTTTGGAAAATTCTAGATTAGTCTTTTCTAGAAAGATAACATCATGGATTAGTAAACAGTTTAATAACAACCTGTTTCTGAAAAATGACCAAAATGGGAAAACCAATAAATGTTCCCCATGTTTCTAGAATATTCTGAAAACAGGTCACTGTATATCCTATGTACATTACAACATCTATTGATATTTTTGCATCTTCCGATTTATAGTGTGGAATATTGTTATTTGATCAAATGAATCAGACATTCATTGGCATTTGAGATAAAATTTTATCAATCTAAAGAAAGATTGTTATTAAGCTGGCAAAAGCCTCCCTTAATAACAGTTTCCTTTTACTCGTTTAATAAATTTTATCTTAAATGCCAACTCATGACAGATCCTATATTTATCACATAACTTCCCCTGTTTTCAAAGTATAACCATTTCGAATTTTCTTTTATCACATAACCTCCCTTGTTTCCAGTGTAATATACCCATTACAAATTTTCTTATCTCAAAGACGTTTGATTTCACATTTGTGTGACGTCATTTTTGACGCCATTTTGTACGCATTTCATACAAATGAATGGGTCGCATGGAAAATACCGCGGGTGCATTTATGAATGTTCTTGCATCATCTGATCTATATGTTGTGAAATATCGTTATGTGATAAATAGAATCTGACATTTGTGGGATTTTGGGATAAGATTTTATTAAACTCGTCAAGGAAAATTATATTAAGCTCGCCAAAGGCTCGCTTAATAACATTTCCCTTGACTCGTTTAATAAAATCTTATCTAAAAAGTCCACTCATGTCAGATCCTATATATTTTTTACACATGTAATATCACAACTCTGTGGCGTAACTTTTTACGTCATTTCGTGCGTGTTTCATAGAATGAATTGGTTTTGTGGATACTACCGCGGGTGCATCTAGAGATATTTTTGCATCTTCTTGTCTACGACCTGTGAAATATTGTTATATGAAAAGATTAATCTTACATTCGTTGGCATATGAGATAAACTTTTATCAAACTTATCAAGAAAATATGTTATTAGCTCGTCAAAGGCCCCCCTTATAATATTTTCCCTTTCTTTTTGCTATTCCTCTTTAACTCTTCACAAACGACAAAATTTTCGACTGGTCCAAATTGAAAGCAGTTGCAGACGACAAAATAAACGTTACTTAAAAATGAAATTTGTTTCCAGCAGAATAGAAAACTTTGTGGGAAAAGGAGAAAGTACTGTTACCAGAAAAGGCTTCTATCTCTGAGTATCTCAGGGTCGTAAACACCAGGAATTGTTTGGTAAAGGGTTAACTCTTTCCCAAACGATAAATTTCAGATAGGCACAAATTTAAAGCATCTGTACACAACAATTAAATGTAGAACATACTATAGAAATTGTCCTAAAAGATTACCGATAGAAAACGTTGTGGGAAAAGGAGAAAATGCTGGTTACCGGCATTTCTCCTTTACCACAGCGTTTTCAAAACGCTTCTTTGTCAAGGTCGTAAAAACTCGAAATTGTCTGGTAAATGGTTAAATTCCATGGAAAACAATGCACCAAACCGCATCACTGTCAAAGCCAACTCGTCAGCTTAACTTCCGTTTTTATCCCTTTCTTCAGTATATTTTTTTCAATTGTCATATGATTGTATTGCCTTTCGTGTTATTCAACTTGTATCTAATACTCGTGAATAAATATGTTTAAACTTACTCAACAGCAAGGATGGTTTGCAGTGTTTACATATCCACAGCGGGGAATCACGTGACACAACAACAACAACAATGACCGATATTTGAAAAAAATCCCCGACTTCAGGTAAGAAAATCTTCAATAATTCCGTTAATACATGACCGATTGGAATTTGGTTTGAAGCAGAGAAGGCGGAAGGACTCTAGGGATTTGCTTGATGTGTTAGATTTTTTAAACAACACCTGATAAAAAAGTTATTGACGAGCAAACAAATTTTTTACCCTGGATAATTTGTTTGCTCGTCAATAACTTTTTTATCAGGTGTTGTTTAAAAAATCTAACACATCAAGCAAATCCCCGGAGTCCTTCCGCCTTCTCTGCTTCAAATCAAATTCCAATCGGTCATGTATTAACGGAATTATTGAAGATTTTCTTACTTGAAGTAGGGGAATTTTTTCAAATATCGGTCATTGTTGTTGTTGAGTCACGTGATTCCCCGCCGTGATATCTAACCTCACTCCGTGACACTACTTTTGCGTCCGAAAGCACTCCCTTCTGGTGTTTCACCAACCCGGAAACAGTTTGAATTGGTGCAACACCTTTTTGTATTTGTTGTTGTTGTTCATGCTGTAAAATATACAATGTTTTTTTTTGTGGAGTTTTTTTTTTTACTTCAATTATTTGTCCTTGCCTTGTTCCGGCTTTGTGGCTTTCATGGTTGTGAAACCCAAGGAAAGATTATGGTATTGCTTTAAAACTAAATAAATCCAGGGAAATTTGTTTCCTTAAAGTCTCGGTAAAGTCCATGCCTATCTATCAAAAGTAAATTTCATTTTTACCATGTAAAATTATGGCAACTTTCAGCTCTACTGGCTGAAAGCCAGCAGAGCTTATGGCGTGGTTTCCGTCTTCCGTCTAACTGTCCGTTAGTCTTTTTCTTGTTTAGCCTATGAAGTCTGCATTTGTGGTCAGATTTTCGTAAAACCTATTGATTTTGAAAAAAAAAAAAAAAATCAAAATAAATAGTATGGGGAAAGTAGCCATTTCAAATGGAAAATTTCCATTTCTTGTTCACGCGATATTTTAAAGTCTGTATGTGTGGTCAGATTTCCATGAAACTTGCAGAGTTTGTTCATGTTGTCAACAGCTTCAACCCTATTGATTTTGAAAAAATCTAACAAACATCATGCCATTTCAAGTTGTAAACTTTCATTTCTTGTTTACGCGATAAAGTCTGCATTTTCAGACAGATTTTCATGAAACTTTCATAGCTTGTTTATATCATCCAAAGCTTAAACTCTGTTGATTTTGAAAAAAAAATCCAAAAAACAGTATGGGAAATTAGCCATTTCAAGTTGAACATTTTCATTGCTTGTTTACATGACAAAAGTCTTTATTTATGATCAGATTTTTGTGAATTGTTTACAGTTTGTTTATCTCATCAATAACCCTGTTGATTTTGAAAAAGAAAAAAAAAATCCAACAAACAGTATTGGAAAAGTAGCCATTTTAAGTTGAAAAGTTTGATTTCTAATTTACACCATACATACATTCATTTATTCATTCTAATTTATATGATAGAGTCAGCATTAGTGATCGGAATTTAATGAAACTTGCACAGTTGCTCTGTCTTAGCAACAGCTGGAACCCTATTGATTTTGCAAAATCGTTAATGGAAAAGTAGCCATTCAATGTTGAAAATTTCCATTTCTTGTTTAGTTAATGAAAGTTCACAGTGTTGATTAACTTCTTTTGAAACTTGCAAAGATTCATCAAGGGATTGAACTCTATTAAAAGTGAAGAAAATCTGGTAAACTGTTCAGGAAAAGTAGCCATTTGGTTACCTAGTATCATTTTTCCAACTAAGTCCACATTATTAGTCAAATTTCTTAGAAATT
The DNA here is from genome assembly GCA_943736015.1 of Tridacna crocea. Classification (NCBI taxonomy): domain Eukaryota; kingdom Metazoa; phylum Mollusca; class Bivalvia; order Cardiida; family Cardiidae; genus Tridacna; species Tridacna crocea. The sequence continues at coordinate 51,433,097 of OX031061.1, forward strand.
TACTAGGATTGTTTAATACAAGGCGTACTGAAATGCTATCGAATTCGTCTGGATTCCAAACATTTAGCTTTTAGAAATTTCTCTACAATTTCTTTCACTGTTTGTTCAATTCACCATGCCTACATATGCTGTCTTAATAGGTTCAAGCCCGGTTGCAAAAATACATTTTTGTGTGTTTTGTCTTTTTCTTCTGTTTGCATCATAAATTCATAATGTATGCTTGCATAAAAGCGAAGTCTTTGCCAGTAGATGGATTTCAGGCCCTTCAAGGTCTCTATAGTTATGAAGAGCTATGATATTACTTGACCCCATCACAGATAATTCCGAGAATCAACAACGACCAGGAAGAAGTCCTTTCCTTTAATTCTTTACCACACGAGAAAATTTTAGACTGGTCCAAATTGAAAGCATTTGCAGACGACAAAATAAAGATGACTAAAAAATTGAAATTTGTGCTGGGAAGGGTAGAAAACACTGTGGAAAAAGGAGAAAATGCTGATTACCAGCATTTTCTCCTTTTCCCATAGTGTTTTCAAAAGGCTTCTTTCTCAGGGGCGTCAAAAGTAGGGATTGTGTGGTAATGGGTTAATTCAACGATGTCCTTTACCGCTTTGAATAACAAATCTGTCTATTTTAGCCATATAGATTTTTCGTCTGCAAATACTATCCCGACTGAAGGGTCACTGGTTCGATCTCCGGCTCGGCTAATTTCTTTATACGGATTGATAATCTAGCCATTGATTCCTTTCTCTTCGCTGACCGTTGTGTCGACGATTGCTTAGTTTGAAAGCAGGCAGTGGCTTCGAAAAAATACTGGACCTAGTATTAATTAAGAGGAACACGGGAAAAGAGAAAAAGAATCCCGGTAAATAAAACACGGACAGTTGCCTCCTACATTGTTTCCCACTCTTCTAAAGTCAAGTTTCAGTTTTTGAGCCACGTTTATTTTGTCTTCTGGAAATGGTTTTTACAGAGGTAGGAGTATTTCGTGGGAGACCACTTTTCGTACTTCAAAAGGCTACTATTCCAGACCCGTAAAAACCAGGGATTGTTTGGGAAAGGGTTAAGTAAATGGGAATTTGGTATGAAATATTTATGGACACTAACTGTATATGGAATGAAGAGAATTTCTTGTTTTCATAGAGGTATAAAGAAATATTAATCACACTGTGAATAGGCATTTTTTTCATACCTCCATGACAACAAAAAAATCTTTTCATTTCTCATAATTCAGTATCACAGACAAGAAATATGCACTTAATAACACTGCTTTTTTTTTTTTGCAAGTTCAACATTGCATATTTACTTTTTATAGCTCAGTAAAACTGTTCGTTCATGACATAAAATGTGTTATTCATGAACTCATTACAGTGCTGAACATTTGCAAATTTAGTAGATTTATTCTTAGAAGTTCAATACACTAAAAACAAGATAGTTAAAACCCAGAAAAGTGACAAGTTTACATTCTGTCTTTGAATTTACTGTTTGATATTTTTTCCAATATTCAGAGAAAATAAACTAAGCTAGCAAATCGATACAGAAATAGAAAAAAACAATTTTTCAGTCTCGTATATGTGTTTGTTTACATTAGATTGACTCTTTACTCATACAAGAAAAAATGTAAACTTGTCCAAATTGAAAGCATTTGGAGACAGTCTTTTAAGTGTGACTCCGATAAGGAAATCTTGTCTGCTAGGGTAGAAAATTTTGTGGAAAAAGCAGAAGATGCCGGCTGCTAGCATTTTCTACTTTAGCTACAATGGGTTTTTTTAAAAAAGCTTCTTTCTCACATTTGCTAAAAGCGGGTGTTGTGTGGTAAAGGGTTATTTATCATTACTAAATGAAGTTATGTGCTGGTTGATTGTTTACTGCTTTGCTTTTTTTTTCATGTTTTGAGTTGTTGTTTTCGTTTTGTGATAGTGCTTACCAATTAAAAATTGCAAGAATGTTTTTGGTGTTCCTCATTTTAGTAATTTTGTAGAACTATTCGTCTCTTTATCTTGCTCTTTGTGTTGGATAAATATAGGATGTGACACGAGTTGGTGTTTATGATAAAATTCTATCAAACAAGTTTAGAAAAAATGTTAATTAGTGAGCCTTTAGAGAGCTTAATAACTTTCTTTCTTGACAAGGTTAATAAATATAGGATCTGACTTGACTGGGCTTTTGAGATAAGATTTTATTAAACGAGTCTAAGGAAATCGTTATTAAGCGAGCCTTTGGCGAGTTTAATAACATTTTCTTTGACGAGTTTAATAAAATCTTATCTTAAACGCCCACAAATGTCAGATTCTTTTTATCACATAACTATATTTCACAAAATATAGATCTGATGCAAAACATTCATAAATGCACCCACAGTATTTTCCATGAGACCCATTCACTTGTATCAAATGCGTATATAATGACGTCAAAAATGACGTCACAAAAATGTGATATCAAATGTGTATAAGATAAGAAAATTTGCAATGGGTATATTACACTGAAAACATGGTAGGTTATATGATAAAATTTCTTATCTTTCAACTACGCGAATATCCATGCAATATCACCCATGATATATTTTTTTTGATATACCACGGTTATTTTTAGAACAATGATATACCACGGATATTTATAGCACATGCCGGAACTACTTTCGACCTAAAACATGACCTCTTGTTGACATTTTGTCATTACACAAATCCAAGCAAGACAACAGTCGCTAGAAAAAAAAATCTATAGAACAAAAACAGTACTTTTGTTGTCTTTATTTGAATTAAACAAATACAGAATATGTCACAGTGCAGGTCTGGTGTAGTTCTGTAGGCAGGTAAAATGCTGACTGTCTTCCAAAATCTTCAAATGTTTACTAAAACTTCTTCCATAACTCCATGCCTTATTTCAGTTAAAATTTTGAGTTGTCTTGCACTGAAATTAGAAAAAAGAAATTAAAAATTGAATGCCTAATTATGAGAAAGAAAATCAGCAGAGTAACGCTTTACATCATAATTATGTCTTTTTCACAGTACGCAGACTTTTACAGTAGAAAGCATTGCAGTAATGGAAAATTGTCTTGTTATGAGCACATTTTCTTGATTTTCTGAATGAAGATTTACAGAATAGCACAGTGACTATGAGAATGGCAAATCTACTCGAGGAAAGAGTTTCCTTGATATTCTGTATGTTGGCATATTTGATTTTCTTTCTCATACATACTTCAAAACAATTTATCCCTTTAGCACACAATTCCAAATTATCCACCATAGGGAAGAAAGGTTTTTAAAAGTACAAGGTGGAGGATGAAAAAATTTTGTTGTGCACATTTTATCCACTTCCCACATTGTTTTCAATCAGAGAAAAAATACGTAATGTAACTCTTTACAAAAATTATACAACAGTCCAAATTGAAATCATTTGTAGATGACAAATCAAATTCAACACGCATCTTGAAAAAATTAGTTTTGAAACGTGTAGAAAATATCGTGAAAACGGGATAAAATATGGTCAAACATTTTGGCAAACACAAGCAGCGGCGACACGTACCTTTCACCGGCTGTCAAGTCTTGAAAATCACTGTCCCCCACCCGGTAATAGCGTGTCTATAATCTCCACAGCCCAATCTCAGCTTTCCAATCAATTCGCATTTGCAAATGAAGCTAGAGTCCATGAAACTCCAGTGTGTGAAGGCCAAGTAACTCCACCCGCCATACCCGAATAGCTGCATATTCCAAACTTGAATATCTCTACTAGGAATAGCAGTGTGACAACTCCAATGTTCTACGGAACCGTCTTAAACGTCGGCACATTAAATGTTTATCCATATCATAATCTTATCTGATCGATAGAATTGTCAAAAACTCTATGTACTTTTCTCCTGCGTTTAAAATTCAATGGTTTGTACTACACGACCGTTTGAAAGTACACAAACAGTTTGCCGGTTACCCGTGACATATTTTTTTTAAGCGACGGCTTATCCAACGTATTTCTGGTCAAATGCACACTTGATTTCTGTTACAATATTGACAAAAATTCAATTTCTGTCGGTTTGTTTTTTTGAAAACGTTTGACTGTGTACAAAAACGAAGAAACATCTTGAACTTCTTTCTTTGGGCAGGCTTGTACGTCTATGAGTAAATTGTTTGTGTATTAGATTAAAAGCGCGTGCTGTATCATTAGCTAATTTGCATATAGCGATAAATTCGTGTTTTTTGTTGTTGAATAATAAATAGGAATAACAAAAACCGACCAATCAGACGTTGAAAGATAAATAGAATACGTACCTAGTGTTGTAGAATATCAAAAATATCTAACTCGGTTGTGAGAATTGATAATTGTCTCGCCAAGGCTCGACAATTATCAATTCTCCCAACCTCGTTAGATATTTTTGATATTCTACAACACTAGGTACGTATTCTCTATATATGCAACACCAATCAAGATACCCGATAGGCGTCTTATCTAACAGTGAGACTCGGTCATCATCGGAGAACTCCGGCACAATGCAAACGATCATGGAAAAAGAAAAAAATACGATAGTTGCTTTTAAAAAGTGTAAAAAGGGCTAAAAATGTATTTTCTAAATGACTGAAAACTACGCCATATTAAAGAACAATAAATAAGCTTTCTGACTTCCCTGAAGATAATTTTGATTTTCCAACACAATGTGCAGGCTGATTTATGTTAACCGTGTACTCACTAAACCACTGACTTCTAAAAAATGAGGAAATTATTTTAAACAGAACTGACCTATTGAACATAAAGGTTAAAAAGTACAATTTGTATTCGGTTGTTTTGTTTATGATAGATCAGAAGATACCCGTGTGGTCTGATCTACCACCACACTTTCCCCATCCTACTATACATGTACGTACATGTATTTGTGACGATGCTATGCAAAACAATTACAATAAAATGCCGTCTGCTGACTATATAATAACTCTATGTTACAGGTTGGAGATTAATGTTTTCAAAAACATTGTAACAAGAGAAGTCTCTTCATAATATCCAATAATAATATTCAGAAATATATCCAACCGAAGTATTTTTACTATTGTACCATTTTCTTGATAAATCAATAAAAATATCAGAGATTGAATTCAAAACGATGATGAAAAAATCAGAGATAAAATTCCAAAGATGCAGAAAACATATGTACATGCTGTTACATTTCGAGCATTCGTGTCGCGCTCCTCCCCCGGCTTTAGTCTCATCATAAGAAACTTGTACTGCGGATATTTTTCTTTTTTTTAACTCTTTAGGAACTGGCAATGTATGACTGCCCCAATATTTAAAGCAATTGTAGACAACACAATAAATATGGCTCAAATTATTCAATTTGTATCAATTACGGCATGACAGCATTGCTTGAAAAAGAGCAAATGCTGATCAAAAGCATTTCTATAGCTGACCATAATTTTTCAAACGCGTGCTTTCGGTAAAATTTGAGGTAGATCAAATTGTAAGACCTGAAAGGAAAACAAATCCTACAAGTTTTGGTACCCCAGTAATTTACAACCCCAGATATCCCGCAGAGTTGTTTTCCAATAAATTGAAACCCTCTACACTCGAAGCGCGAAATTCGGGTTATAAGTGCAAAGGGTTTGCAGAGATCGCCAGTCAATACATCATTCCGTATGTGATCGATTTCATGGCCAAAAGGGATCAAACTCTCATAATTTAATTGGCTTACATAGCGGTCAAATAACAGTTACCGGGTTTGATTTGCATGATAAAGTTGGCCATGTTAAACTGCAAAGAAATTTCTCGTATTCTGATTGGATATTACGCCCCGAACATATTCATGTACATTGGCAAAGCCAACGAAAAAGCACTTTCCCTTTCGAGAGCCCCGTAAACATGACTACAACATCAACACAACATCCAAAATGGCCACGTCGATCAAGATCATGCGCGAGGTTTCACTGACGTCAGTTCCCAGCGACGTCAGTTTTCATTGAATTGGGGCACACAAAGGGGAAATTCTACTTTGTCAGCTAAATAAATTCTTTAAACAACAACAACAACAACAACAAAAGGTAAAATTCGCTTAACAAACATTGGGAATGGTAAAACTTTGCAGTATAATAAATTCGTTGTAAGGTCATGTGGCAGGGGACTTGGAAACTTGTTCACGACTGTGGTGAATCATGTCTCCACGAGCCGAAAAGTTTGAAGAATAATAAATTCGATGTACGGTCAAATGGCAGGAGACTTGGAAAATTGTTAATAGCTGTGGTGAATCATGTCGATTCGAGCCGAAAGGCGGGCTCGGATCGACACACGGTGTAATAATGGCTCCCATCACCCGAGGTATGCCGAATGATAGACCTTGCGGTACCGTCTACGTGGTGAAAATAAACACACAAGTTATGCCCGAAACCACTTGTGTCGTACCTTTTTGTTCACGGCCAGGTCGACACATATTCCCGAGGCACGAACAGTGGCGAAAAGCATGGGTGCATGCGATCAAACGAGGGAAAACGAAGTACGAAAAGTGGTCTCCCACGAAATACTTCTACCTCTGTGAAAACCATTTGCAGAAGACAAAATAAACTTGGCTCAAAAATTGAAACTTGACTTTAGAAGAGTGGGAAACATTGTAAGAGGCAACTGTCCGTGTTTTATTTACCGGGATTTTTTTTTTCTCTTTTCCCGTGCTCCTCTTAATTAATACTAGATCCAGTATTTTTTCGAAGCCACTGCCTGCTTTCAAACATAGCAATCGTCGACACAACGGTCAGCGAAGAGAAAGGAATCAATGGCTAGATTATCAATCCGCATAAAGAAATTAGCCGAGCCGGAGATCGAACCAGTGACCCTTTAGTCGGGATAGTATTTGCAGACGAAAAAATAGACATATTTGTTATTCAATGCGGTAAAGGACATCGCTGAATTAAAAGAAAGGACTTCTTCCTGGTCGTTGTTGATTCTCGGAATTATCTGTGATGGGGTCAAGTAATATCTTAGCTCTTCATAACTAGGGACCTCGAAGGGCCTGAAATCGCTCTACTGGCAAAGACTTCGCTTTTATGCTAGCATACATTATGAATTTATGATGCAAAAAGAAGAAAAAGACAAAACACACAAAATATATTCTTGCAATTGGGCTTGAACCAATTAAGACAACATATTTAGGCATGGTGAATTGAACAAACAGTGAAAGAAATTGTAGTGAAATTTCTAAAAGCTAAATGTTTGGAATCCAGGCAAATTCGATAGCATTTCAGTACGCCTTGTATTAAACAATCCTAGTAAATTTCTAAGAAATATGACTAATAATGTGGACTTAGTTGGAAAAATGATACTAGGTAACCAAATGGCTACTTTTCCTGAACAGTTTACCAGATTTTTTTCACTTTTAATAGAGTTCAATCCCTTGATGAATCTTTGCAAGTTTCAAAAGAAGTTAATCAACACTGTGAACTTTCATTAACTAAACAAGAAATAGAAATTTTCAACATTGAATGGCTACTTTTCCAATAACGATTGTCAGATTTTTTTCAAAATCAATAGGGTTCCAGCTGTTGCTGAGACAGAGCAACTGTGCAAGTTTCATTAAAATCCGATCGCTAATGCTGACTCTATCATATAAATTAGAATGAATAAATGAATGTATGTATGGTGTAAATTAGAAATCAAACTTTTCAACTTGAAATGGCTACTTTTCCAATACTGTTTGTAGGATTTTTTTTTTCAAAATCAACAGGGTTATTGATGAGATAAACAAACTGTAAACAATTCACAAAAATCTGATCACAAATAAAGACTTTTATCATGTAAACAAGCAATGAAAATGTTCAACTTGAAATGGCTAATTTCCTATACCTTTTTTTTGGATCTTTTTTTTTCAAAATCAATAGAGTTTAAGCTATTGATGATATAAACAAGCTATGCAAGTTTCATGAAAATATGACCAAAAATGCAGAGTTTATCGCGTAAACAAGAAATGAAAGTTTACAACTTGAAATGGCATAATGTTTGTTAGATTTTTTTTCAAAATCAATAGGATTGAAGCTATTGACAACATGAACAACCTCTGCAAGTTTCATGGAATCTGACCACACATACAGACTTTAAAATATCGCGTGAACAAGAAATGGAAATTTTCCATTTGAAATGGCTACTTTCCCCATACTATTTATTCTGATTTTGTTTTTCAAAATCAATAGGTTTCACGAAAATCTGACCACAAATGCAGACTTCATAGGTTAAACAAGAAAAAGACTAGTTAGACGGAAGACGGAAACCACGCCATAAACTCTGCTGGCTTTCCGTCAGTAGAGCTAAAAATTGCCATATTTTTACATGGTAAAAATGAAATTTACTTTTTATAGATAGGCCTGGACTTTACCGAGACTTTAAGGAAACAAATTTCCCTGAATTTATTTAGTTTTAAAGCAATACCATAATCTTTCCTTGGGTTTCACAACCATGAAAGCCGCAAAGCCGGAACAAGGCAAGGACAAATAATCGAAGTAAAAAAAAAAAACTCCACCAAAAAAAGAAAACATTGTATATTTTACAGCATGAACAACAACAATAAATACAAAAAGGTGTCGCACCAATTCAAACTGTTTCCGGGTTGTTGAAACACCAGAAGGGAGTGCTTTCGGACACAAAAGTAGTGTCACGGAGTGAGGTTAGACATGTAAACACTGCAAACCATCCTTGCTGTTGAGTAAGTTTAAACATATTTATTCACCAGTATTAGATACAAGTTGAATAACACGAAAGGCAGTGACAATTGAAAAAAATATACTGAAGAAAGGGATGAAAACGGAAGTTAAGCTGACGAGTTGGGTTTGACAGTGATGCGGTTTGGTGCATTGTTTTCCGTGGAATTTAACCATTTACCAGACAGTTTCGAGTTTTTACGACCTTGAGAAAGAAGCGTTTTGAAAACGCTGTGGTAAAGGAGAAATGCTGGTAACCAGCATTTTCTCCTTTTCCCACAACGTTTTCTACCGGTAATCTTTTAAGACAAATTCTATAGTATGTTCTACATTTAATTGTTGTGTGCAGATGTTTTAAACTTGAGCCTATCTGAAATTTATCGTTTGGGAAAGAGTTAACCATTTACCAAACAATTCCTGGTGTTTACAACCCTGAGGTAGAAGCCTTTTCTGGTAACAGTACTTTCTCCTTTTCCCACAAAGTTTTCTATTCTGCTGGAAACAAATTTCATTTTTGAGAAACGTTTATTTTGTCGTCTGCAACTGCTTTCAATTCAGTGGACCAGTCGATAGTTTTGTCGTTTGTGAAGAGTTAAAGAGGAATAGCAAAAAGAAAGGGAAAATGTTTAAGGCGGGCCTTTGACGACCTAATAACATATTTTCTTGACAATTTTGATAAAAGTTTATCTCATATGCCAGCGATTGTAAGATTCATCTTTTCACATAACAATATTTCACAGATCGTTGACAAGAAGATGCAAAATTATCTCTAGATGCACCCCCGGTAGTATCCACAAAACCAATTCATTCTATGAAACACACACGAAATGACGTAAACAGTTACGCCACAGAGTTGTGATATTACATGTGTAAAAAATATATAGGATCTGACATGAGTGGACTTTTTAGATAAGATTTTATGAAACGAGTCAAGGGAAATGTTATTAAGCGAGCCTTTGGCGAGCTTAATAACATTTTCCTTGACGAGTTTAATAAAATCTTATCCCAAAATCCCACAAATGTCAGATTCTTTTCATCACATAACGATATTTCACAAGATATAGATCAGATGATGCAAGAACATTCATAAATGCACCCGCGGTATTTTCCAAACGACCCATTCACTTGTATGAAATGCGTACAAAATGACGTCAAAAATGACGTCACACAAATGTGAAATCAAACGTCTTTGAGATAAGGAAATTCGTAATGGGTATATTACACTGAAAACATGGGAGGTTATGTGATAAAAGAAAATTCGAAATGGTTATACTTTGAAAACAGGGGAAGTTATGTGATAAATATAGGATCTGACATGAGTTGGCATTTGAGATAAAATGTATTAAACGGGTAAAAGGAAAATGTTATTAAGGGAGGCTTCATAACACTATTTCTTTAGATTGATAAAATTTTATCTCAAATGCCAATGAATGTCTGATTCATTGAATCAAATAACAATATTTCACAATATAAATCAGAAGATGCAAAAATATCAATAGATGTTGTAATGTACATAGGATATACAGTGACCTGTTTTCAGAATATTCTAGAAACATGGGGAACATTTATTGGTTTTCCCATTTTGGTCATTTTTTAGAAACATGTTGTTATTAAACTGTTTACTAATCCATGATGTTATCTTTCTAGAAGACTAATCTAGAATTTTCCAAACTGATATAAATAGGACTGACTTACTTGGTGATTTTTGGACTTGAGCTTAGACATGCGACTTGATGGATACATAATTAGTGAAAAGTGTTGGATTTAACTTGGGATATAGATCTGTAAGTTGGAATTACTAAATACATTTAAGCAGTTTGCTCATATCTATTTGCAAGTTGAAGCACATGTATTGTTAATTTAGGTTTTAGGAACCAGAAATTTCATACTTTTTTAAGTCTAAACATTATTTCACAATTTTGAGGCATTAACTCTATTTCTTGTTCTATAGTTAAAAATAGTAAAAATTTCGCCCAAATAACTCTTATTGTACTCTTCTGTTATTAATAAATATTGTTAATTGTTAGAGGCTTAATTGTTACTGGTTTTCTTTCTCGTTACGCTTGGCTCAGAAATTGAGGGTTCGTCTGGGATCGATCATCAAGTCATTTTGGATATTTTGAACCTGCTACAGTATTAAAGTTTATCAGATAATAAATAATGATAATAAAAAAGAAAAAAAAAATTCTACTGAACCAGCAAAAAGCAATCATGTCTCTTGATCGTGAAAAATTTATTGCCGAGCCGTCACAGGAGTTGTTAAATTTAGCAAACAAGTCTGATTGGTTCGATCTTGCTTCATATTTAAACCGACTGTCATTAAAGGTACTATGTTATAGGATAAAATTAAGAATGCTATTGTTCAGATTTTGGTTGATGAAGAAATACTTGACTCATCTGCTTAGTCTCTTATTCTTGTGCCTCAAACAGATGTTAAATATAATATTGAGTTGGAAAAATCAAACCTGCAGATGGAAAAAGAAGAAATGATGAAAGAAAAAAATAAATAAATAAATAAATGAATAAATAAATATTAGAATTAGAGTAAGAAGAAATGATGTGGAAAAAAGAATTAAATGGAAAACACTTTTTCTTTCATTCCTTCTTCCTGCGCTAGTTTTCCATTTAATTCTTTTTTCTTACATCCTTTCTTCTTACTCACTGGACACTGTCTCAGCTGTTATTTTCATCTACAAATGCTTTCGATTTGGACCAGTCTAAATATTTGTTTGGTATAGACTTAATGAGTAGCTCTTGAGTATTTTGAATATTTATATCTAACATGTAACATTTTTTTTTAGCTCACCTTAGCACAAAGTGCTAAAGGTGAGCTATTGTGATCGCCCTGTGTCCGGCGTCCGTCGTTCGTCAACAATTTCTTTAAACATCTTCTCCTAAACCACTGGGTCAGCCTTGATGAAACTTGGCAGGGATGCTCCTTGGGTGAAGCTCTACCAAAATTGTTCAAAGAATTGAATTCCACCCATAACTCTGCTTGCCATGGCAACAAAAAGAAGGCGTAGAGCTTTGATATTTGGTATGTAGCATCTCCTAGTAGACCTCTACCAAGTTTGTTCGAATTATGCCCCTGTGGTCAAAACTGGCCCCACCCCGGGGGTCACAAGTTTGAGCATAGGAACAAAGAAGGAAAACTTTAAAAAAAATTCTCGTCTGAAACTTGATGGCGCAGAGCTTTGATATTTAGGATGGAATATCTCCTAGTGGACCTCTACCAAGCCTATTCAGATGATGCCCCTGGGGTCAAAACTGGCCCAGCCCCGAGGGTCATAAGTTCGAACACAGGAACAAAGAAGGAAAACTTAAAAACTTTTCTTCTTTGAAACTTTATGGTGTAGTGCTTTGATATTTGGTATGTAGCATCTTCTACTGGACCTCTACCAAGGTTTTTCATATGATGCCCCTGGGGTCAAAACTGGCCCTACCCCGGGGATTCTAAGTTCGAACATAGGAACAAAGAAAGAAAATTTTAAAATTCTTCTTCTCTAAAACTAGAAGGCATAGAGCTTTGATATTTGGCATGTAGATCCTGGTGGACCTTTACCAAGTTTATTCGTATTATGCCCTTGGGGTCAAAACTGGCCCTGCCCCGGGGGCCACAGGTTCGAACATAGCAACAAAGAAGGAAAACTTTAAAAATCTTCTTCTCTGAAACTTGAAGGTGCAGAGCTTTGATATTTGGTATGCAGAATCTTCTAGTGGACTTCTACTAAGTTTAGTCATATGATGTCCCTAGCGCCAAAACTAGCCCTGCCCCAGAGGTCACAGGTTGGAGCATAAGAACAAAGAAGGAAAACTTTAAATTTCTTTTTCTCCAACAATAAATGATAGGGATTACTTGAGAACTATTCAAAAAGAGCTCATTCCTCACTTGAATAAAAATAGCAGCTTAGTTATACTTGGAGACTTCAACATTGATGTATCTGATAAAGAAAAAGACTTGATACAAACTTTAAGCAACAAATTTGGCTGTAAGTTGGTTTTGGATGAACCAACAACTGACAACCAATCAGCTTTAGATCTTGTTTTGCTGATACCCAAGGCTTAACAGGTACCATAGAAACATACTGGTCAGATCATAAGACTGTTTACTTCCATACTTAAATATTGAACAAAGCAGACCATTATAGAAATGTACTATATTAGTCAAAACTTTATACCATTTCAATACGGTATTTCCCTATTTAAAAATTTCCCTATTTTAATATTGTATTCTGTTATATTTTCCCATAAATAAAGGATTAAAGAAAGGCTAGTGGGAACATCAATTCACATTTTAAAAGTAATATTTATCAGTAGCAAAGGAATAGGTGACCCCCCCCCCGGTCAAAGTCAAGACATTGGAGCAAGGTTAGGTCAACCCTTTACCACACAATGACGACTTTTAACGCCCCTTAGGAAGAGGCCTTTTTAAAAATATTGTGTGAAAAAGAAGAAAATGTTGGTAACCATTATTTTCTCCTTTTTCCACAATCTTTTCTACCCTATCAAAGCAAAATTGCACCATTTGAGCCACTTTGAAATTATTGTCTGCAAATCCTTTCAATTTGGATAGGTCTAAAATTTTGCTGTATGGTAAAGGGTTAAGTAGATAGTTTAAAGTTCATCATATTATCATAGCAGGAATAAAGCTAAAGTCTCAGGTTAGCTCTCCAGGGCCAATGGCCCTCTTGTTTCTTAAATTCATATACCACTTGTTAGTTTCAGGTGTTAAAGAGTTAAGCCTTTAAAACACAATCATAAGGTTTAATGACCTTGACCGAAAAGACTTTTGAAAATAGTGTTGGAAAAGGAGAAAATGCTAGTTGCCAGGATTTTCTCCTATTCCCACAATGCTTTCTTACCATTTGGAGACAAATTCTATTATTTGCTCCACAATTAATTTGTCGTCTGCAAATACTTTCAATTGGGATCAGTATAAAATTTTGTCGAATGGTAACGAGTTAAACATGATGAGCTGCCATCAGACAGCACAGATCACCTGGAAAAGTTAGTTGTTGGGGATGGCGATCATTTAGAAAAAATAGGAGCTCTAGAAAAGCTTCATGAAATTCCAAAACCTGTAACCTTGACCTTTAGATCATAGGCATAACTATAAAATTGCTATTTAAAATTTTGGACCTGTATCTGTCATCAGACTAAGTGTTACTGAAATCTATCCATTAACCCTTTCCCAAACAAGCCCTGGTTTTTACGTGTCTGCAGTAAAAGTCTTTGAAAACACTGTGGGAAAAGGAGAAATTGCTCGTAACGAGCAATTTCCCCTTTTCCCACAGTGTTTTCTACCCTTTATGAGAACTTTCTGCCATTTTCTCCAAATCTAAAATTGTCGTCTGCAAACTCTTTCGGTTTGGAAGGGTCCAAAATTTGTTGTTTAGGAAAGGGTTAATTTGGAAAATATGAGCTCATAAAAACTTTCAACTCTGAGGTAAAACGACATTGATATAATGACCATAGACAGGGATATCATTAAAGGAAACTTTAGACCTATCTCTATTATTATACCAAATATGAACCAAATCTGTCATAGTTTGGTTGGTTGGTTGGTTGATTGGTTGTATTGGGGTTTAATGCCACTTTAACAGCTATAGTCATATCATGGCAGTCAGTGATGCACATATGTTTCATGGTTTTCTCACACCAGTACTAACACAACTTTCTTTCCAAAGCCACCAACTACTTTTCTCACATGCTTCAGCAGAGGTGACATGTGAAAATACACTGGAAAAAAAGTTTGCCTCAACTGGGTATCGAACTCACAACCACCAGGTCGTGAGTCCGACACGCTCACCACTGAGCCACCCGGGCAGGCCTCGTATGGTTTGGTGTGGAAGCTGACTTCAATTATGCAGAAAATGCAAAAGCTACTCTTGGACATTGTCCTGGCAGGCTAAAAACATGTTCATTTTGTATATAAAGATAGGCAGCTATACATTGTGTCATGATAAAACTTTTTATCACATAATCTCCCTTGTTTTCAGTGTAATATACCCATAATGAATTTTCTTATCTTATACATGTTTAATATCATATTTGTTTGACATCATTTTTTTGCGTCGTTTTGTTCATATTTCATAGATGTGAACAGCTTTTATGGATATTATTGTGCGGGCATAGATAGTTGGTTTTGCATCTTCTGATTTGTGAATATCGTAATGAGGTAAAAAGAATCTGATATTTGTTGGCATTTGAGATATAGAGAATACGTACCTAGTGTTGTAGAATATCAAAAATATCTAACGAGGTTGGGAGAATTGATAATTGTCGAGCCTTGGCGAGACAATTATCAATTCTCACAACCGAGTTAGATATTTTTGATATTCTACAACACTAGGTACGTATTCTATTTATCTTTCAACGTCTGATTGGTCGGTTTTTGTTATTCCTGTTTATTATTCAACAAGAAAAAACACGAATTTATCGCTATATGCAAATTAACTAATGATACAGCACGCGCTTTTAATCTAATACACAAACAATTTACTCATAGACGTACAAGCCTGCACAGAGAAAGAAGTTCAAGATGTTTCTTCGTTTTTGTACACAGTCAAACGTTTTCAAAAAAAAACAAACCGACAGAAATTGAATTTTTGTCAATATTGTAACAGAAATCAAGTGTGCATTTGACCAGAAATACGTTGGATAAGCCGTCGCTTAAAAAAAATATGTCACGGGTAACCGGCAAACTGTTTGTGTACTCTCAAACGGTCGTGTAGTACAAACCATTGAATTTTAAACGCAGGAGAAAAGTACATAGAGTTTTTGACAATTCTATCGATCAGATAAGATTATGATATGGATACACGTTTGACGTTTAAGACGGTTCCGTAGAACATTGGAGTTGTCACACTGCTATTCCTAGTGGAGATATTCAAGTTTGGAATATGCAGCTGTTCGGGTATGGCGGGTGCAGTTACTTGGCCTTCACACACTGGATTTTTATGGACTCTAGCTTCATTTGCAAATGCGAATTGATTGGAAAGCTGAGATTGGGCTGTGGAGATTTGAGACACGCTATTACTGGGTGGGGGACAGTGATTTTCAAGACCTGACAGCCGGTGAAAGGTACGTGTCACCGCTGCTTGTGTTTGCCAAAATGTTTGACCATATTTTATCCCGTTTTCACGATATTTTCTACACGTTTCAAAACTAATTTTTTCAAGATGCGTGTTGAATTTGATTTGTCATCTACAAATGATTTCAATTTGGACTGTTGTATAATTTTTGTAAAGAATTACATTACGTATTTTTTCTATGATATATTGAAAACAATGTGGGAAATGGATAAAATGTGCATAACAAAATTTTTTCATCCTCCTCCTTGTACTGTTTAAAAACCTTTCTTCCCTATGGTGGATAATTTGGAATTGTGTGCTAAAGGGATAAATTGTTTTGAAAAATGTATGAGAAAGAAAATCAAATATGCCAACATATAGAATATCAAGGAAACTCTCCCCTCAAGTAGATTTGCCACTCTCATAATCACTGTGCTACTCTGTAAATCTTCATTCAGAAAATCAAGAAAATGTGCTCATAACAAGACAATTTTCCATTACTGCAATGCTTTCTACTGTAAAAGTCTGCGTACTGTGAAAAAGACATAATTATGATGTAAAGGGTTACTCTGCTGATTTTCTTTCTCATAATTAGGCATTCATTTATAATTTCTTTTTTCTAATTTCAGTGCAAGACAACTCAAAATTTTAACTGAAATAAGGCATGGAGTTATGGAAGAAGTTTTAGTAAACATTTAAAGATTTTGGAAGACAGTCAGCATTTTACCTGACTACAGAACTACACCAGACCTGCAGTGTGACATATTCTGTATTTGTTTCATTTAAATAAAGACAACAAAAGTACTGGATTTGCTCTATAGATTTTTTTTCCTAGCGACTGTTGTCTTGCTTGAATTTGTGTATTGACAAAATGTCAACAAGAGGTCATGTTTTAGGTCGAAAGTAGTTCCGGCCTGTGCTATAAATATCCGTGGTATATCATTGTTCTAAAAATAACCGTGGTATATCAAAAAAAATATATCATGGGTGATATTGCATGGATATTCGCGTAGTTGAAAGATAAATAATGGTATACATTGATACATTGATACGGGGTAATCGGAAAGAAAGTATCAGGAAAAAAAACACTTCTTTAGGGAGAGGAACTATATAAGCTTTGATGCTTCCGTTTCAATCCTTTTCGCAATATGTTGTTGTAAAATAATGATGTTATTATATTGAATAAATTAAAACTAAATGTTTAAACTAAGATCAGACTTTTTTATGAGATTATTTATAAGGATTTAAAGTCTAGTTTAACAAGATTTTGTATAAGGAAGTCCAATTTGCCGCCTTATCTCTTTAGCTTTTTATTTGCAAATGTGTGATGATTAATGCATTTTTAAAAGTATTTTATGGCGACAGCTCACATATTCAAATATCCTCGCTATTTTCAATCTGATCACATGTATTTTCTCCCTCTCATGTGTTTTCAAAAGTCAAAAATTTAAAACTTTTTCCCAATATGGAGAACTTTCTGACTTCACCAACTTTAAAAGAATGCAGGACCTACTCGACAATGACGCCACCTACTATTCATAATAGGAGAGATAACCGGCTAAAGTCCCTCACTGGGACAAGTTCAAAATTTTATCGTTTGTTAAAGGCTTAAGGGTCCTGCGTGACTCACTGGTAAAGTGTAGGACACGTGACCTCGAGGCTCCACTTGGATCCACTTGGTTTTCGTGAAGTGTCCACGGACGTAGATCTATTACTGAGCCTAGTGCTGGTGAAATCCAGGATGTACATGAACATGTTAGGTTTCGCCGTTATACGGCTGACATAATGTTGAAAGCGACGTAAAGCACCGATCAATCAATTAATACATAGAGTTTATTTCATCAGCTAGTGGTTAATATGGGGAAATACTTACCGAAAAAGGGAAAGGTATGCGAAAATAACGAGTGCCGTTTTATTATATTTCCTCTGATTATTTTGTCAACGAATGCCACTTTTAAAACAGTAAAACAAAGTAGAACAAAAAAAGTAGTTCATGATTTTTGTCAGGAGGAAAATATTCACTGTGACGGGGAAATAATTCCCCCTCCTCCCAGCTTAAATTACGACATTTCTCTACCCATAACATTTCTAAAAATAATATAGTAAGCTCTTTTTCACCCATTTAATCCATTACCAATTAATCTCATATATATATAAGAGAAGCTGTTGAAGAAGTATTATGAAAACGTCAAGGAAAAAGGAGAAAACAGAGTAATGGATTTAGATCTGCTTTTTCTACATTTTCCGAAATGTTTTCATGATTCTAGCCAATTTTTATTTGTCTGCAACTGCTTTCGATATGGAGGAATCTTCACGACGATCAATATGTGGGAAAGAAGCCAATAGCTTTGAAAGAATGTTGTGCTGGGCACTAGTTTCATAGACAGAATTCATGGATAGGTGGACTGGTCCCCGCGCTTTAACTAAAATAATGTTGAAAACAGCGTTAAACACCTAGCAAACTAACAAGACTTGGGTGAGTCTTAAATTTTGCCGGTTTGTATAGATAGAGTAAAAAAAGAAAAAAGGTTGTTTTTTTTTTAAAGAATGTATTTTTTCAAATATTTCAATTGCGCAGAATTGAATTAAAAGCTGATGAAAAACAAAGATAAAGCTTTCTTCAACGATATTTCAACGGAAATGGGCGAAAAGGAAGTTTCGTTTAGTATTGTGGATTATTTGCAACAATCACAGGAAACCATCTTACTTCAATACGAGATAGCTATCATGACAATTTTAGAAAACTATCGCCATGAACTAAAGTTTCCTAGAATTTTTATCTTGATAGTAAAAAGTCCCCTAAAACTATCATGATAACTTAGATAATTACAATGACAATGACAAATGTTTATTTACGTATACAGGCCACCGGCCCAAAAATACATACCATATACAAAATTCCATAATACATGTTGAGAGAAGTACCTAATCAGATTTAAGGATCATGTGTACGTAAAAGGCTAATTTACTTAAAAGTTCAAAATTCTCTATTTGAAATATTTCATAGAAGGAATTTACATCAGTGCCGCGTTTATACCAGTTGAATAGATAATGCTGTTTTATTACATCATGTTTAGGACAATGAAAAAATAAATGAAATTCACATTCTACAACTCTAATATTGATTTTTTCTAAACAGTAAATGCATATTCTCTCCTCACGTGGTATATTAGAATGGCGTCCTGTCTCAATTCTAAATTTATGATTAAAACATCTAAATCGTGCTGGAGCGATTCTGTTTCTATAAGGTAAATCAACAGTCAAGTATTTTTCAGGGTTTAACAAAGACTTAAAGTGTTTATAGTGAAAGCAACGGCTTGATTTATTGATAGCTGCGTGCCAATTTTGCTGCGTGTCAATTGTTTGTTGTTTAAAGATTCTTAAAAAATAGTTTACATCGCCAAGTTCTTGTGAAACCCAAACATGACCGAATCCGTGTAAAAATAACATATTCTTGATATATGTAACCCAATTTCTTCGACCAACATCATCTAATGACTTAAGCATTAGATAACAGTTACGCGAGTATCTACTGTTTGATATTACTAATAGCTTACACCAGTACTTTATGCAATAAAAATGATAATCAATAAATAGGGGGTATCTCACACACTCACCTAATACTAACATATTAATGGTTGTACTATTTACTTTAAGGTATCTTTTACAAAATTCAAAGTGCACTGATTCTAAAACATTAGAATAGGTGTGTCCCCATATATGGGCCCCATAACGTAAAATTGGTTTTACAATGGAGTCAAATAACTTAAAAAGGTCTTTATGGGGGAAATAACCAAATGATCTTAGAAAATTATAGATGGACAGTATCGCCTTCTTACCTTGCGATGCTAATTTTTCTTGTGCGGAGTACCATGACAACGTGGGTGTGAAACAGAGTCCCATATATTTGTAACAAGAAGATGTTTTGACCCTTTCCTTTCCGAGGAACCATTTTTCATTTGTTCTTAAAGGACCACCGTTTCTAAAAACTATAACTTCTGTTTTACTTAAATTGATCTTCATACCAGTATCAGAACAAAATTGGTTTATAATATTCATTTGATTTTGTAGATTTGTCACAGTATCTGAGCAGTTAGCTATGTCGTCTGCAAACATAAAACAAACAATATCTTGCATGTTTTCATTGATAAAAATTCCATTTCTACACTCCTCCCTTAATCGAGCACATAACTGATTAATGAATAGAGAAAATATTGTTGTACTTGTGCAGTCGCAAATTTAATATTGTAACGCAGAATTTCTCTATCGCACTCGAAGCTGACATTCGAGATCATTCGGCATTCCTCGGATGATGGGAGCCACCATATCCCTCTGCTGTTACTGGTGGATAGACGATTTTCCAATTAGATTTGATATAAGCGATATTTCCATTTTATCGTAAGCGGCGCACCAGAAATATCACGTGACATCGGACAAATAAAGTATTATTTCAATAACAAATACCGTATGTCTCGTTCTTAATTTCTTTAAATTTGGACAAATTCATAACTAAAAAGAAAATGGCATGGCAAGAAATCTGGAGGAAATCAATTCTAACTCTATTCAAACATATTTCGTGATATTGCTTTTGAAAAAAATAATCATAAACAGACAAAATATGCATTTTATGAGATCGTATTGAAATAAAGAGCATATAGAGACTTATAACGAACTTACCCCCTGAAACCTGTTTAAAATTCATAATCCTGTCCATTAATGATCACCAAAGGGATAAATTAAAATGAAACAAAAGATAAGAAGAGTCAGTTTAATGTGACACGTGTTTGTTAATCTGTAAGAAGCAAGTACATTATGTACAGCTGTTCTAAAGGTCACCCACCCTGCAGTGCGATACCGATATTAAAGGAACACCGAGTTAACCCTTCACACATTTTTAATAAGATTTCATTAGATCTTTTCCCACAATATTTTCTACCCTGCTGGAAACAAATTTCAATTTTGAAATATGTTTATTTTGTCGTCTATAAGTACTTTCAATTTGGACCAGTCTAAAAATTTTGTTGTTCGGTACAGGGTTAAATACTCAAAATGAAGCTTGAATAAATGTTTTGTGAAGAAGTTATGGATGGTCTGAAATTTGATCTGAAGCCACTTTTCTTTTGTCTCATATCTATAACATGAATTTATTTGTCAATAGGTACATACCTGAAAGTATAACAAGGATGTTAGATAATTTAGTGCTTTAATATCAGTAAATGGACTGTCCCTGGACAGCTATTTAACCTTTTTGCCAAAGTATTTCGAGCGACCCGGAAAAAAAGGGGGCAGACGTGTTGATTTGTCTCAGTGTCTGTTACTTGTCTCACTTCCTCAACCTTAACACCCCACTCCCCTAACAAAAAAAGTAATCAATATGTAGCTCAGAAACATCTGTGTGAGAGAAAATATTTGAGGAAAAAGGAAGGGCTTGCACCAAGCATTTTCTCCTGTTTCAAAAATAGTTTGTTTTTTTTTTACTTTTTCAAAGACAAGTACAACCATTTGACCCACGAATGCTTTGGATTCGGACAAACCTAAAATTATGTCATTTGGTAATGAGTTATACATTTTGAATTTACAGCGAATGTCCTGACTTTGACATAATTAACATTTTTAAAAATCTTTTGCATTTTTGTCATATTACTGTTTGAACTACCTTATGAGTTGACTATCGTAATAACAAAGTTTAATTCAAATGTCAAACCTTCCATTCCCTCTAGGGAAAAAAAGGTACTGGAGATTCATTTTCAGGAAGCGAATACGTGCTGTACTTGTTTTCATTGCAAAGCTAGTAAAGGGTTAGCTGGGTGTGCGTTTGATCTCGGTATTTCACCGTCAAAGTGGGTGATCTATATAAAAAGCTGTTATGTTCTTTTTAGGTATCGACTAATACATAAGTGTCACAATTAAGTGTTTTACCATTTAGTCTTAGGTTGATCACTTGAAAAGGTTTGGAATCGTTAAAATCTGTTACGGAGGGTAAATCTTGAGGAAAAATATCTCCGTATCGGATAGTGTAGATCTAGGATCAGACTGCACGTTCTTCGTAATTCTGATCTGAACCTATATTGTCTGCAAAAGGTCACCGAGTGACGCTTGGCAGCCTTAGGGTTAATGCAGTCTGCATACAAGAAGTTCTATCAACAGACCCGGCAGGAGACAACGCTTATGATACCGCTTTACTCTCTGAAGTCTACCGAAAAATTGATAAAACAACAGATATATTTTTGTGTGTGTCTTTGAAAAAGATACTTGTAAAACTACCGGCACGGCCGTTTTCGGTTTTTGTCCTATTTATCGCGTTTAGGGTGTATTCCATGACCCTTTCACTATTCGTGTATAGACAAGATTGGGAAAGATTGTCCGGTGGAAAGGGAAGTAACTCGTGGTGACACGTCAGTAACGGTAATTGGCAAATGGTCTATTGACATGTAGCAGATCGATACATTTTACGTCTGGAAATACGCCGGTTTACTGTTCTGAAAATTGTAAGGCTTCTCTTACAAAAGAAAACTTGAGCATTTTCTCCTTTTCCCACTATGTTTTCTTGATGCTTCTTTCTCAGGGTCGTCAGAAGTAGGGGTTGTGTGGTAATGGGTTTAAAAAAAGAAAAGGTGGTTTTCCGCCAGATATACCACAAGTACAGTATACTTGCTGCATAAATCGACTAGTGTATTTACATCTTCTATCACTCTACGGAGTACCAGTTACGATGACGGAAGCGTACGAACTTAACTCTACTTACGAAACCCTTGGCGAAACGTTTACGGGGCGCGTAAATAGACCCGTGCAGAAGGAACAGAAGACTTGGGCGACGCAGAAAAGTTTTCTGGGAATTTACAGCTGTTTATTTCTAATACTGACAGTACTTTGTGTGAATCTCTACTTTGTCGCTGTTTTGAATCAGGTAAGTCTTCTTTTACTTGTTGTAGATAAAAATAATGATGACGATAGTAATAATGATAATAATAATAATAGTTATGGTAATAATAGATCAAATAAATTTACTAAAACATTGAGCTTCAAGAAGGTCATTATTATAATTATTTATAAGCAATTTTTCCTGTACCGTCAATGTTATTTCTTATTTATTTTTCAGTATTTTTTTTTCTTAGGTAGTAGACCCGTAATACTGCTAGTGCAGCATGGGATAAAATTTCTCGACAGTTGATAAATACCGATTTTTACAGATATAATACTTTTGCATTTTTTTAACTGACCAGAAATTCCTTGGATGTCTATCTTGAAATTATTTGAAAATACTTTTGTTGGTTTCCAGAAAAGGGAGATAATTATTATCTCTCTTTGTGATGAGAATATGGTGGTTTTAGATTTATAAATGATAATTCTAAGAAGGACAAAAAAGAAAAGGTGGCTCGGTTGAAGTAATACAGTAATACTCATTTTTAATCATAGCTAATTTCGTGGGATGATATTACGGTGGAAATAGTTGTTTTCTATTACGGGCCCACTGCCTTAAATGATTACTTCAGGATTGGTCCTCTATGGCTCAGTGATAAAATGTAGAACCCTTAGCCTGGGGGCCTCAGGTTCGACCCTCACTGAAAGCACAGGGTTCTTCTTGGAAATGTCCTTGCCACTTTAAAGCGAGCATTACCTATTTTTTACGATAGTTGTCCCGTAATAGAACACAGCTATTTCCACTATAATGTTACAAAGACTGTCGGGCTTACATCGATTTCAAATCGGTCTAATTATTTCAATTTTTTTCGAATTTTTATCGGTTGTCATAGGTGACTTTATTTCACGCTGTTTGTGTAAACGGGTATCGGCGATAAACAGGTGTTCAATCGGTCTTAAAAATATTCCATCTTGCGTTGGTAGAGGCCCGATCGGGATCGGACCGGTGATTAAAGATATTTTCATTGATTGAAATGCTAAAATGCCGTCGGATCTCACAGCTTGTAAACCGGTGTTCAGTCGAGCATGTCGGTGTTCGATCGGTGTTTGATCAGTGGTCAAACATTTTCTGTCGTATGTGGTCGGTGGTAATCCGTCGCAGATCGGTGGTATCGATGTTAAAGAGCTTGCATATCTCTTATCACAAGTTGTTGTCGGTTCTTTCAACAAAAAATATGTATAAATGATGAGAACCGATTAATTTCATGCAGTTCACTGGCTGACGTCATGGAGGATGGAAGAGCAATCGAGCAGTTGGGCCTTCTGCTGCAGCAGCAGGCCCTTCTCAATGTCAGACAGGCTATTCAGCTAGTCCATGAGCCCAGAGGAGACCATAGGCGCCGTCGTAGGAAGACAAAGGAGGTTGTGGACTGCCGCCTGCACCCCTGCTACCTCTTTCCTTCACGATGGAGTCTTCTTGGACTTTCAAGACTTCATTAGAGACAAACATGAGGTTTTGCCTTTGCGACGGATTTCTGGAAGTTCTCTTTGACCCACATAGATCTACTGAGACAATCCGAAACTTGTCACTTGTCAAATATGGCGCTGGTCAATTATTGTGGAAACTGAATTAAAATGCCTGTCGAGCATGTAACAATGTGTCTCATGGATTCCATATTTCGATTCTCAGCTTTTTACATCGGTGATTAGTATCAGTTCATCGGTGGCCCTTCGGTGGCTTGTCGATGGCCTGTAGGTGATATCGGTGGTAGATAAGTTGTCAATCGGTTGTTTTGTAATATTTTCACCGATCGAGAATTTTATGCATGTTTAAAAATCTAAATCGGTAATTTTTCATCGACAAAATTCATCTTTTCCCGATAGCTTTTGATAGGTTGAGAATAGGTGACGAATATGTGACATCGGAGGTAAATAAGTTTTAGTCGGTTCCCTCCCTACTTCGGTTAAAATGACCACCGATTTATCAGCGATAGCTCTGTGTAACCGGGTTGTTATTTACCGGGGTGTTATTATCCTGCAAAAAAAATTGCTGTGGTTATTGTACTACTTTAACCGAGCCACTTTTTCCTTTTTGTCCTTCTTAGAATTATCATCTATAAATCTAAAACCACTATACTCTCATAGGGTAGATAATAATTACCCTCTTTTCTGGAAACTAACAAAAGTATCATCAAACAATTTCAAGATAGATATGAAAGGAACTTCTGGTCGGTTAAAAATGTGCTAAAGTATTATATCTGTATAAATCCGTATTTATCAACTATCAAGAAATTTTATGCCATGTTGCACTAGAAGTATTACGGGTCTACTACCTTAACCCATTACCACACAATCCCTACTTTTGACGCACCTGAGAAAGAAGCCTTTTCAAAACATTAGGGGAAAAGGAGAAAATGCTGGTAACCAGCATTTTCTCCGTTTCCCACAATGTTTTCTTCCCTTTACAAAACAAATTCCAAATTTTCAATCACTTGTATTTTGTCGTCTGCAAATGCTTTCAATTTGGACCAGTCTAAAATATTGCCGTTTGGTAATGGGTTAATTCTTTACCAAACGACAAAATTTTAGACTGTTCCAAATAGAAAGCACTTGCAGGCGACAAAATAAACATAATCAAAATAGTGAAATTTGTTTCCAGCAGAGTAGAAAATATTGTGGGAAAAGGGTAGAAAATATTGTGGTTACCAGCATTTTCTCCTTTTCCTACAATGTTTTGAAAAGGCTTCGATCTCAGGGTCGTAAAAACCAGGGATTGTTTGGAAAAGGCCTAAACCCAGAACATACATGAATATGCGAGCTTTCGCCATGGTATGACTGAAATAAGGTTGAAAGCGGCGTTCAATTTCTTGGAGAGGTTTATTCATACTCAAGATACGTAGGCATATTATTATACTGCAAAGAAATTTCTCATGATCCAAATTGACGTCGATCAAGATTAACATCAAAGTTTTATACGACAAGCTGCACGTATAACCAAGTGTCATTGAATTGGGGCACTCAGGAGAGAAATTCTACACGCCTTCTCCACAATGCTTCCAGAAACTTTCTTTTTCAGAGTCATTGAAAATAAAATGGTTTGGGCAGTGATTACGAGTAGTATAAAAATAATCAACCCGCGGCCATCTTGGACGGATTTGACGGATCATTTGACGGATCAGTTCAAAATGGCGGTCATTAAAAAACTCCGGGAAACTATTCCCGCGTGATCATGACGGATTTTTGACGGATCCGCCTATTCAGTCGAGTAAGTTCTATCGGCGGCCATCTTTAACGGATAGTGACGGGTCCGCTCATAATGGCGCTTAAATGACGGATCGTGGAAGTTAGGTCTTTTAAAAAATGTCCGGGAAACTATTCCCGCGAAATCATGACGAAATCAAAATTGGGTTATGTAAATGGTAGCGTAAAGAATAATAGTTTAGTTGATTATTCACCTCGCATAATGCCGCAGTCCAGAATTCTTTCAGAAGCGACATTTGTTTTAAATTTAAACAGAGCAAATAAATCGGAAAGAAAACGTCTAATTGACGACATATCTCCTTATCAGATGGAGATCATTGAAGTGTTTGCGAGCGAACTTTTATTGGGTAAGATCCCAATGTCACAATACAACAGACGTTATTTTCGTCGTTTTAGAGATGTTTTGCGAGCTTTAGCGAGCGTTTCTGTGTCTTTGGGTAGGAAAAAAAGGTTAATAAAAAGGTACCATGCCAAAATACCGAGATTAACCAGATTGCAATATATTCTACACGCTGTGACGAATGAGATGCGAGAATCCGAAAACTAAACATGAGATCAGTAACCTATATGCATGACGATCTTTGTGAAAATGGGAAGTCACATATCTGACATTGTTTTGAATTATTTGAGAGAGTTGGGAAGTGACTGGTGTTTCTTTGCCATACATTTAGGGTACAGCATTAAACAAATCGAGTCAGTTAAACGTGTGTATCCCAGACATCTGCTAGCAGCAGTCCTTTTGTAATAGTAGGAACCACGAACAGCAGTTTCTAGGTCAGCGGATTTATTACAGAGAGTTCAACACACGAAATTACAACCAGACACATTGAAGGAAGTTACTTTCAAATAATTGTTTCCATCACTGCATTTGGTTGCAATATTGTCACTATGGCCCAAGCTCAGTTAACCTTTACAGAGAACTCACTGGACTTTCTGAAAAGCTATGGTTTACAACAAGTGATCTGGTCACCAGTCAGTGCAAGTATTACATGTTATATAGATGACAATTTTTCCTTGTCAGTAAGACACACAAGGAAGGGCATTCGTCTAAGTTTGAGGAAAGACAATCAATCGATGTCACTTCCTTATTCATTTTTGGAAAGTTTGTGTGATTTAAAGGAGAGTATTCTACTTCTGTGTTCATTTTTGGAAGGACAGCAAAGACAACAGAGGCAATAATGGAAATGAAAAACCTCGAATTTCAGTCTCCTGATATGAAATTTTATGAAAATAGATTAAAAACGTTCGAATCATGGTCTTCTCAAATACAACCTAACAAGTACCAACTTGCATCAGCCGGGTTTTATTATACAGGAAAGAGCGACATTGTCGAGTGTTTCTCATGTTCACTTCGACTTTATCAATGGGAAAAAAGATGATGATCCAATTAAGGAACACAAAGACCGTTCTTCACATTATTGTTTATTTTTGAAAATGACTGTACAATGTAATTCAAATGAAGATCATCTAACTAATAGGCAGACTTCATGGAACCTCTGGAATTCTCCGTATCCGTTGTTGGACTTCAAAAGAGCGGACTCATTATAACCTGAAGTAGATTAGAAATAACCGTTACAACATTTAAAAAAATACCCGCCAAATAAAGGTACAACAGCTATGGATTTAAAAAAAAACGTTATACATTTTGAAAATACCCGCGAAATTTGAATTAACCGTTACAATATTTGAAAATAACAGCCTGATCTCTGTATAAAAGCGGTGTTTGTGTTTGGGAAAGTATCACATTTTGTTTAGCTGTGACACCAAACACACGTTCAGATGGCTCAGTTCGTAGATACAACAGACAGTGGGTGCGGTAAAGGGGTGAAAAGAATGAAAAGATCGGACTCTATGACGACTCTTTGTGATGAAGGTGAATGGGAAACGAGCAGTGCGCCTTTGAATCACACAACAAATACGTCAGCTAGTGTTTTGTTGATGGATTCATACTTTGACTTTGTTTATGCGAAAGCCTTATGTGAAGTGAAAGCGGTGACCATGAAAAGAAGCTGTTACGGTTGCGAGATCGATCATCCATCCCAAACCCAGCATGACTGTCTGATGAATGATGACTGGAACAGAAACGACGATGATGAATATAAGCTAGATATATACTTTGACGACATGTTAAAAGTCATTGATGAGGATGCCATTTTAAAATCTTGGGAGGACCTAATAAGAATCTCCAACATTTCACCAGAAGTCATTGACTTGCACAAGAAAGTGATCTCAAGCAAAGATTTTCTAGCTGTGATGAAGACTGACCAGTGGAGAAATAAAATGAAAAAGATGGTCCTAACCATTATTCAGTTAGAAAATCGACTCTTTCCAGACGCTGATGCTAAAGACACATTTTGATTAATTGTAAATAAAAGTGAAATTCATGGTGGATTTAAGACGCTTCAATTTTTCTATCTTTAAAATGTTTCTGTTTTTAATTCTCTGCATTGTACATCATTCTAAATAAACATGGATAATGTATCTTAGCTATATTGATTTTGTTATTTTTAGCTCACCTGAGCACATCGTGCTCAGGGTGAGCTATTGTGATCGATCGTTGTCCGGCGTCCGTCCGTCCGTCCGTGTGTCCGTCCGTCCGTGAACAATTACTTAAAAATTATTCTCCTCTGAAACCGCCCAACAGATTTCAGTGAAACTTCACAGAAATGATCCTTAGGTGATGCACTTTCAAAATACTTCAAAGATTTGAATTCCATGGAGAACTCTGGTTGCCATGGCAACCGAGAGAAAAAACTTTAAAAATCTTCTTGTCCCAAACCGTAAGGGCTAGAGCTCTCATATTTTGCATGTAGCATCATCTAGTGACCCTCTACCAAAATACTTCAAATTATGGCCCTAGTGTTGAAAATGGCCCTATGTTGTGGGTTCTTGGATTTCACATGGAGATAAAGAAGGAAATCTTTAAAAATTTTCTTGTCCCAAACCATAAAGGCTAGAGCTCTCATATATGGCATGTAGTATCATCTAGTGGCCCTCTATTAAAATACTTCAAATTATGGCCCTAGTGTAGAAATTGGCCCTATGTTGTGGGTTCTCGGATTTCACATAGAGATAAAGAAGGAAATCTTTAAAAATCTTCTTGTCCCAAACCGTAAGGGCTAGAGCTTTCATATTTGGCATGTAGCATCATCTAGTGACCCTCTACCAAAATACTTCAAATTATGGCCCTAGTTTGAAAATGGCCCTATGTTGTGGGTTCTCGGATTTTACATAGAGATAAAGAAGGAAATCTTTAAAAATCTTCTTGTCCCAAACCATAAGGGCTAGAGCTCTCATATATGGCATGTAGTATCATCTAGTGGCCCTCTACCAAAATACTTCAAATAATGGCCCTAGTGTGGAAATTGGCCCTATGTTGTGGGTTCTCCGATTCCACATAGAGATAAAGAAGGAAATCTGTAAAAAACTTTATGTCCCAAACCTTAAGGGCTAGAGCTTTCATATTTGGCATGCAGCATCATCTAGTGGCCCTCTACCAAAATACTTCAAATTATGGCCCTAGTGTTGAAAATGGTCCTATGTTGTGGGTTCTTGGATTTCACATAGAGATAAAGAAGGAAATCTTTAAAAATCTTCTTGTCCCAAACCATAAAGGCTAGAGCTCTCATATATGGCATGTAGTATCATCTAGTGGCCCCCTATTAAAATACTTCAAATAATGGCCCTAGTATGGAAATTGGCCCTATGTTGTGGGTTCTCGGATTTCACATAGAGATAAAGAAGGAAATCTTCAAAAATCTTCTTGTCCCAAACCTTAAGGGCTAGAGCTTTCATATTTGGCATGAAGCATCATCTAGTGGCCCTCTACCAAAATACTTCAAATTATGGCCCTAGTGTTGAAAATAGCCCTATGTTGTGGGTTCTCGGATTTCACATAGAGATAAAGAAGGAAATCTTTAAAAATCTTCTTGTCCCAAACCATAAAGGCTAGAGCTCTCATATATGGCATGTAGTATCATCTAGTGGCCCTCTACCAAAAGACTTCAAATAATGGCCCTAGTGTAGAAATTGGCCCTATGTTGTGGGTTCTCGGATTTCACATAGAGATAAAGAAGGAAATCTTTAAAAATCTTCTTGTCCCAAACCGTAAGGGCTAGAGCTTTCATATTTGGCATGTAGCATCATCTAGTGGCCCTCTACCAAAATACTTCAAATTATGGCCCAAGTGTGAAAATGGCCCCATGTTGTGGGTTCTCGGATTTCACATAGAGATAAAGAAGGAAATCTTTAAAAATCTTCTTGTCCCAAACCATAAGGGCTAGAGCTCTCATATATGGCATGTAGTATCATCTAGTGGCCCTCTACCAAAATACTTCAAATAATGGCCCTAGTGTGGAAATTGGCCCTATGTTGTGGGTTCTCCGATTTCACATAGAGATTAAGAAGGAAATCTGTAAAAAAAACTTCTTGTCCCAAACCTTAAGGGCTAGAGCTTTCATATTTGGCATGTAGCATCATCTAGTGACCCTCTACCAAAAGACTTCAAATTATGGCCCTAGTGTTGAAAATGGCCTTATGTTGTGGGTCCTCAGATTTCACATAATGATAAAGAAGGAAATCTTTAAAAATCTTCTTGTCCCAAACCTTAAGGGCTAGAGCTTTCATATTTGGCATGTAGCATCATCTAGTGACCCTCTACCAAAAAACGTCAAATTATGGCCCTATTGTGGAAAATAGTCCTATGTTGGGGTTCTCGGATTTCACATAGAGATAAAGAAGGAAATCTTTAAATATCTTCTTGTCCCAAACCATAAGGGCTAGAGCTCTCATATATGGCATGTAGTATCATCTAGTGGCCCTCTACCAAAATACTTCAAATAATGGCCCTAGTGTGGAAATTGGCCCTATGTTGTGGGTTCTCAAATTTCACATAGAGATAAAGAAGGAAATCTTCAAAAATCTTCTTGTCCCAAACCTTAAGGGCTAGAGCTTTCATATTTGGCATGTAGCATCATCTAGTGGCCCTCTACCAAAATACTTCAAATTAAGGCTCTAGTTAGCTCACCTGAGCACATCGTGCTCAGGGTGAGCTATTGTGATCGATCGTTGTCCGGCGGCCGTCCGTCCGTCCGTGTGTCCGTCCGTCCGTTAACAATTACAAAAAAAATCTTCTCCTCTGAAACTGCCGATCAGATTTCAATGAAACTTCACAGAAATGATCCTTAGGTGATGCCCTTTCAGAATACTTCAAAGATTTGAATTCCATGAAGAACTCTGGTTGCCATGGCAACCGAAAGAAAAAACTTTAAAAATCTTCTTGTCCCAAACCATAAGGGCTAGAGCTTTTATATATGCATGTAGCATCATCTAGTGGCCCTCTACCAAAATACTTCAAATTATGGCCCTAGTGTGGAAATTGGCCCTATGTTGTGGGTTCTCGGATTTCACATAGAGCTTGGTACTCAGGTGAGCGATATAGGACCATCATGGTCCTCTTGTTCTTTAAACATCTTGTTTTTTATCTCGAGCCCCCCCCCCTTTTTTTTTTCTTAATGTTTGTAGACAATGTGAACCGAAAAATTTAACCATAAATGACTCATGCGTAATTCATATCTTGCATTTAAATAACGTATGAGTTATTTATTTAAAAACAAAATATATGACGAACAATGATCTATACATAATTTATATCCGGTATGTAAAATACGTATACATCATTTATCATGGATAAGACGCAGAAGCAAGACATTCTTTCTAAATATTATTTTGATGTTAAGAAACCTGCTAGTTTCTTGGGAGCATGTAAACTATATAAAGTTTTAGACAATAAATATCCGAGGGTATTTAGTTTACAGTTTATCAAGAAATGGTTGGATAATCAGGACTCATACGCTCTACAAAAGCAGGTGAGACACAAATACAAAACACCTCGAGTACAAGTGTCTGGCTTAAATGACCAAGCTGATATTGATCTAATGTCAGTTGAAAATCTTGCAAAATACAACAATGGTGTGAAGTATCTACTTGTAGTAATTGACATTTTTTCACGTTTCCTACTTGTGCGACCACTTCTTAATAAAAGAACTGAGACTGTATTAAATGCATTCAAAGACATTTTAAAGAAGAGACGTTTCACAAAAGTTAGATCTGATAATGGGTCTGAATTCGTCAATCATCAATTTAAAAGTTATATGAAACAGCAAGGTATATACTTCTTCACCACGCAAAATGTTTCGAAAGCAGGATACGCCGAAAGAGTCCAAAGGACTTTACGTTCTATGATGTTCCGCATGATGCGACATCAACGCAGTTACAAATATCTTGATCATCTACAAGCATTAGTTGACAGCTATAACAATAGCCCTCATCGAAGTCTTAAAGGATTGTGTCCCAACCAAATAACAAAACAGAACGAGGCAGATGTGTGGGCTTCTCAATACTTAAAACCGCAAAAATTCAATAAAACTCTAGTGCATTACAAATTTAAGCTTGGTGATCTAGTAAGACTGAGTTATTTAAAACATCCATTCCGACGTGCTTATCAACAACAATATACCACTGAGGTTTTTAAAATTAAAAGCAGATTCATCAAACAGGGAATCCCATTGTACAAGATTGTTGATTTGAACAATGACCTTATTAAAGGAAATGTATACGAACATGAAATGATTCGAGTTGATAAAGATGAAGAAAGTCTGTGGTTTATCGAGAAAATTTTAAAACGAAGAAAAATACGAGGCAGGATCCAGTATTATGTTCGTTGGGAAGGATTTCCTAAGACCTTTGATTCCTGGATAGAAAGTGCAGAAATCAAAACGAAGTAGATATGGAGCGCTATGTTTATATTCAAGACACAGACAGTGATCAGGTATTTAGTGATAACACAGCATTCAATTTCAAAACGCAATTAAATACCCCACTGAATTTTGAAGGCTATTGGAAAGTGGCGTTAACAGAAATTAGTCTACAGATGAATCCCAAAAAGCGTTTGAAAACGTCGGAAAACACGTTATTTATTTATTCCAACGTTTGTAAAGAGAGTATTGTTGCAGGTGGTGAATATGCAATTCTTAGACGAATAGATAAAAACGTAAATAGTGGTTGGAAATACATTTTTAATTCCCCATTTTATATTCCTATTAAAAAACCTGAATTTCAAGAATTTGAATTTATTATAAAGACACCCAACGGCGAACTTGCATCATTTTTACAGTCACCTGTCTACATCACGCTGCATTTTAAGCGGTATCCATTTTATTTGGGCTAAGAATAGCATGCACTTATACGTACCTGATCCACATAGGTGGATAGACTTTTTTAAAAACAAGAAAACCCAAGTGCGGAGAGGTCTTTTCTTTCCTCATAAAGCAATTTCGAATGCATGTAACGTTTCACTGAGTACGGTTTCTCCTGCCCAACAAACTGTGGATCAAGCCAAAAGCTTTCTGAAAAGAGACGATTTAAGTACGCTTGACGAAAATCTGCTTACTCATAAAAAGGTGAATCGTTGGCGAGAGAAGACGTCACAGAAATCAAAGACAAGACGAAAAAGAAAAACCACAACTGAGAAAAAAAGTCAAAAAGGGAAACAAAAGCAGATAAGAAATAAGCTAATTAAAAGAAGAAGAAACCTAAGCACGGGAAGAAGAGCCAGGGAAAATTGTCCAAGGAACATTTTGACATATTCAACAGTTAGTATGGCGTATTTTACTGAAGACAGTTTTTCCGAAGGTGTTCCCGAAAATTTACTGTTGTTTGACCTACCACCAACTCAAGTAGCGGTCAATGACATTTATTATCAAGAAATTCGACCTCTTTCTCAAGTTTCGGACGAAACACCTATCGAGTTTCGAATTAGTGGACAAAATGCAATGGATTATTTAGATTTGAGCGGTACGCAAATATACGTGAAACTGAAAGTCACTAACCCCAATGGTAGTGATATTACAAGTACGAAAGTGGGTCCTGTGAATCTATTTTTACAAAGTTTATTTTCTACAACCGAAGTTACGTTACAAAACAAGACCATTATGACTTGTAATTACAACCCATATCGTGCTATGATTCATACGTTATTGCATTATGGTCAGGACGCAACTTCCTCTCAGCTATTAACACAACTATTTATAAAGGATGACAATGACCACCCTGAGGATGTTGATGCTTCGGGAGCCAACAACGGTTTATTTCAGAGGCATCGATTTATTTCTGGTTCTAAAATTCTAGACCTTCAAGGACCGATCTACCACAGCTTATTTAGCTCCAAGAGATTTTTTTTTGAATCAGGTAGATGTCAAACTTAAACTATATCGTAGTTCCCCTGCCTTTAGCTTGTGTTCTGGAGATGGCTCGCCGGATTATAGAATAGATATTTTAGACATATATTTACTTGCAAAAAAGATTAGAGTGAATCCAGCTCTGGTTGTCGCTCATTCTGAGGTGTTGAAAAGCAACACAGCTAAGTACCCATTCAATCGAGTGGAATGTCGTTCTCAGAGTCTTGTATATAATTTTATTGTCAATACTTTTCAAGAATGTGTAAAAAACCCTTATGTTTTCAATCAAAGTTGCATAGCATTTAATAAATAGTTAGCAAACCATCACTACTTAGTCTTATCGTTTTCTGTTCCACGCTCATTATTCAGACAGAGTCAGACCGAACCTCATCATGACAGATGCATTAATTAAATTTGAGTGTCCATCAACATGTATTGTAGCTGGGAGCAGCTCAAGTGGAAAAACTAGTTTTCTTTTTCGGGTGTTGAGACAAGTTAAATAGATGTTTCAGAAATACCCAAAGAAAATGATTTATTGTTATTCCACCTATCAATCTTTGTATGATGAAATGAAAAGCACAGTGAGCAACATAGAGTTTTTTGAAGGACTCCCAACAAAAGAAGATATGGATCTATGGTCGTTAGAAGAAGGTTTTAAAATCTTGATTTTAGATGATCTCGCACAGAAAGCGTCTGAAAGCGTGGATATTGTGAATCTGTTTACCATTTACAGCCATCACAAAAACTTCTCCGTCTTTTTTGTGGTGCAAAATTTGTTTACGAGCGGAAAATATTTCAGAACCATCAGTCTTAATTCGCATTATTTTATTCTTTTCAAAAATCAAAGAGATCAACTACAGATTCATAGCCTCGCTAAACAAATGTTTCCTGGAGAAAGTAAATATTTTATGGATGCGTATAAGAAGGCTACAAGCAAAAAGTATAGTTACCTACTTATAGACATCAACCCGCATTCAAATCCACTTTATAAACTACGCACAGATATTTTCCCTGATCAGACTATGATAGTGTTTCGACCTGAAAAAGAGAAAATATGAGTCATCAGCTACAAAAGGCAAAGTATTTTCTGATTTTTTTTATTAAATACAGATCAGAAGCAGCAAAAATTACTCATTCAATATTTAACTAAAAGTCAAGCAAGTGTGATTACCGAAATTATTTACAATGTGCTAAAAGGAAATTTAATTCTATCAGTGGACATTAAAAAGAAACTAAAACGATATCGTCATGTCATACGACGATTAGCATCCAAAGCGATCTCTATCTCAATACGGAGGAAACTGTTTTTAAAATATTTAAAGCAAATTCTTCTACTCATCAAACTCTGCGAACTATGGCTCAGGAATTAGTGCTTATTCCTAGAACTAAGTATGAACATTTATTACACAAACAGACAGAAACGCCGGACATTAATACTTCTACTTCAACAGATTTACCCACTGAAAAAGAAAAGGAGGAACAAAGTGGTGGTACAATTCCTTCAATAAAGGAACCAAATGACATTATTTTTTCTAAAGGTAAAGCAAATCATTTGTACGTCAAGCGAAAGTTTCCTGTTCTAGAGTCTCCTCCATTGAAAGTGAATAAAAAAGAAAAGAAATCAACTAAAATTACCAAAAAAGTAAACGTTAGCGATGAAGTTAATAGGTCACCTCGAAAATGGATCGAGTACCGTATTTGAACATTTAAAAAATTGGCGGGAAAACTTATCTTGGCGGGTCATATACATATTATATATATATCTCTCTCTTTAGTCTCCTTGCATATCTTGTTTGGTGTCGAAACATGTCGGGTGAACAAAGTGAGAAACGGAAATTAGAAGAAGTGAAAAGCGATGAAAGTGGAAAAGTGTTGAAATTGGAAAATACCTTTAAATGTCACCTTTGTCCGTCTACTTCTAGGAGTAAATCCAATTTAACCAGACATATTTTTTCACACACTACCTCTATCAAGTGTCCTAGGTGTGGGAGGAAATTTAAGAGAAAGGATTATCTTCAAACACATTTCAAAAGAAAACATGTGCAGACAGGGGTGGTGAAAATGAGGTGTCTACTAATGAATTACCATCAGAAAGTTCCAAATCAGCACAACATCAGATTCCATCCACATCTTTGGGCGACACAGCATTGGTAGCCCATGACTATGCCAAGCCTTCAACTCTGCAAAGAAACGAAATGGTCGATCATGATTATGCCAAGCCTTCAACTTCTAACCAACAAAGAAACGAAATTGATGATCATGATTATACCAAACCTTCTGTTCCATTTAGAAGCAACGACCATAGTTATTCTCGAAACACTACTGATACAGCACTTAACAACTCTGTACAAGATCATATAATCCAACCTGATGGCGTGATCAGTATGATATGTTGACTTTTTTTGCAAATACCAGACCGGAGGTGAAAAGATTTTTAAGCAGTCGATTATCACAATGTGGAATCAAGTGGTTTTTATCAGTCCAAGTTGAATCATTCAAGGACCAACCTGAACAGCAGACAACCAGACCACACTTTCGAAGCAGAACTTATAGCACTTTAAACAATATGACTTTTGATGAACATGAGCTAAACGAGAGTTTCCAAAAAATGTTTGAAAGTTTTGAAAAGTACATAAGAGAATCATCTGGCTGGGTGTTGAAGAAGGTGCTGCATTTGATTGTTCACACGGTAATTTATTCACCACTTTCGGGCTCTAGTTACATACAACTCCCAAAGAAATTGCGCCATTCACGTAGTGTATTAAATATCAGAAACGAAGATCAAAAATGTTTTCTCTGGAGTATTCTTGCCTCACTGCATCCCTCAGATTCACCTCTGGTAAGTGATTATGAAGTCTATGAAAACGAACTAAACATGCGTGATATTAACTATCCGGTATCAATCAATCAGATACAAAAGTTTGAATCCAGGAACCCTTCCATATCTGTCAATGTTTTTGCATATGAGAATGGGGAAATTGTTCCACTACGGATCACAAAAGAAAAGGATAAATTTCATCATGTTAACTTACTACTTTTAAAGACAGACACTATTTCACACTATTGTTTAATAAAAGATCTAAATAATTTTTTGCGTTTAGTACAGAAAAACTCAAATTGCTCAAACTTTTGTCATTATTGCTTACACGGATTCACCAATGAGACGTTACTTAAAGAGCATCTACCCTATTGTCAAGTACATGGTGAGCAAAAAATTGAACTTCCTTCAAGCAAAAATTGTTTTCTAGAGTTCAAAGACTATGAAAAGACACTTCGAGTCCCCTATGTTATTTATGCTGACTTTGAGACGTTGAATAAACCTTTGGAAGAAATTCAAGTAGGATCTATCACACGTACTCAGCTATTAGAACCTTGTTCTTTTGGTTATAAAATCATTTCTACTGATCCAGACTATGTAAAAGACACTGTCCTATATAGGGGTCCAGATGCCTCTAAAAAGTTATTAGAATGTCTTTTGAGAGAAAGTCATGAGATTGAACAACGTCTGCAAAATATAAAACCGTTAAATTTAACAAAGGATGAAGAATCGTCTTTTCAAAAAGCTGATAAATGTTTCTTGTGTCAAAATCACTTTTCTAAAGCAGATAAAAAAGCCCGACATCATGATCATGTCACGGGAAAATATCTGGGAGCTACTCACATGAATTGTAATTTGCAATGTAAGCAAGTCAATTTCGTACCTGTCATCTTTCACAACCTGAAAAATTTTGATTCTCATTTATTATGTCAAAGCATTGGAGTATTTAAGAATCACAGAATCAAATGTATTCCTCAAACCATGGAAAAATATATAAGTTTCAGTATTGGCAAACTCAGATTCCTAGATTCTTTTGCATTCTTACCAAGCTCTTTAGAAGCATTGGTGGATAACTTGGCTCAAGATGGCATGCAAGCTTTTACACATTTTCAAAGCGAGATGAAAGAGCACTCTAATCTTTTACTTAGGAAGGGGGTCTACTGTTATGAGTATATGTCAGATTGGGAACGATTTTATGAACTTCGACTTCCACCTCGTGATAAATTTTACTCTTCATTAACAAAAGAAAGTATTTCAGATGAACAATATGGGCATGCTCAAACTGTGTTCCACAAATGCAATTGCAAAACCTTAGGAGATTACCATGACATTTATCTTAAAACCGATGTATTATTGTTGGCAGGCGTTTTTGAAGAATTCAGAAATATGTCCCAAAAGTGTTATGATCTTGACCCATGTCATTTCTACACAAGCCCCGGACTAAGTTGGCAAGCGATGCTCAAAATGACCGGGGTAACGTTAGAGCTTTTAACTGATTTAAATATGATTCTGTTTATTGAAAGCGGGATAAGGGGCGGGATTAGTCAAATTTCAAACAGATATCAAAAAGCTAATAACCCTTACCTAGATGATTACAACCCCAAAAAAGAACATTCCTTTTTGGCTTACTATGACGTAAACAATTTGTACGGTTATAGTATGTCTGAAAAACTACCTACTGGTACCTACCTACTTTACCCTGAGGAATTAAATACTTTTGATGTGACACGAATATCAGAGGATAGCTCAAAGGGGTATATTTTGGAGGTTGATTTGGAATATCCAGAGAATTTACATGACAGTCATAATGACTATCTACTGGCACCTGAACGTAAATTTATACCTAATGAACAACTGTCACCATATGCCCAGAAAATGCTGAAAAAATTACACAACCACACGGACAAACTACCACCTAGAGCTAAAGTTAAAAAATTACTCACTACTTTGGAAAACAAAAACAACTACATTCTTCACTATCGGAATCTGCAGCTGTATCTTCAACTTGGACTGAAATTAAGGAAAATACACAAGATCCTTGAATTTCACCAAGAAGCCTTTATGAAGCCCTATATAGAGTTCAACACTCGTCGGAGACAACAAACAACGTCTGCCTTTGAAAAAACACTGATGAAACTTTTTAACAATTCTTGTTTTGGTAAGTACTTTTAATTATTGTTCCTCTTTTGTCATAAAATAGTGTTGATTTTAGATAAAAATAACTTATCAAAATAATTTTATTTAAAAAAAAAATATATTAATTATTGATTTAAGATCATGAGACAATCACAATCCTTCAAATTATATCTATGAATGAATAGTAATAATTTACTTACCATATCAGTTGGAATCATATACTCATACTTTTTTTTTTTTTTTTTTTTCTTCAGGTAAAACTATGGAGAATCTACGGAAGCATCGCACTGTAGAGTTATGTAATACAGAAAAAAGGTTGAAGAAACTCTCATCCAAAGCATCTTACAAGACTCATCGAATCTTCTCAGAAGACCTGGTTGGTGTGGAACTTAGCCATGTGAAAGTGAAACTGAACAAACCCATCTACATTGGGATGACTGTGTTAGATTTGTCAAAGCATACTATGTATGATTTCTATTACAATCACTTAAAGTCTTTGTATGGGAATAAGGTGCAACTCCAGATGACAGATACAGATTCTTTTTTGATTAGCTGTCAGACTAAAGATATTTTTAATGATATGCATGCCTATTCTGATTTATTTGATACTTCTGATTTTCCTCAAGACCATTTTCTACATAGCAATGTAAATAAAAAGGTCATGGGTAAAATGAAAAGTGAAACGAATGAAATTTGCATTTCAGAATTTTGTGGACTGCGTTCAAAAATGTATGCCTTTAAATGCGATTCTGTAGAAGATAAGAGAGCTAAAGGTATTGCTAAAGTTGTTGTCAAAAAGGAATTGTCATTCAGTCATTATAAAGACACCTTATTTAATGAATCTAAATTAACTTCTGAAATGAATGTAATTCGAAGCCATGACCATCAAATCTACTGCGAGAAAATCTCAAAAGTTGGCTTATCTTGTTTTGATGACAAACGTTTTCTTTTAAAAGATGGAGTTCAATCTTTAGCTTATGGTCATTATAAAATACAACAAACAAGGAACTGTCTATAAAAAAAAATCATTTCTCTAAATTTCTCTAAATATACAAAAGCAAATTCACATGGATTTAAAATAATCAAAAGTTTTCAGCTTGTGCTTCAGTAAGTGGAATCTGAAAGAAAAAAATATATATACATATATTATATAATTAAAACAGAAAAAAAAATTTCAACTTGAAACATACACACAAAAAAAAATGTCTACAATTCTCTTTATGCTGACCTCAATGCTGCCGTAAGAATATACCCCTCGACCCTCGCTATCAGCTATATCAGAGTTTAAGTGTGAAAGCTAATTTTACAGTAAAACTCTGATATAGTTAAGTTCAATGACCTTCAGATTTATTTTGTTTTAAGCCTATTTATAAATTTTTTTTTTCAGTCTTAGTAATCATCATCACAACCATCATTATCATCATCATCATCATCATCATCATCAAAAAGAGACGCCGAACCACTACTTCTATTGAATTACCCACAGTAAATTTTAGAAGACATTATTTCCTAGCAGCAGACACTCAGTCCGTCCAGTCTGCAGATAGCTCTATTGTGGAATTTGACATTAGAAATCTTAAGTCTGATTAAATTAAGGTTGTTCTTTTCTTTTTAGATATCATCATCATCCTCATTTCCCTCATTTCATCATGGACATTTTATTTCCTTGCTGATATCCTCCTACAATGGATGATTTCATTGCATGATTATATTGTTCATTACACCCAACAACTTATGGAAGAAAGAAGACAACAGTTTCCACAACAACGAAGATATCCTTTAAGAATTCGAAGACAAGTTGAAACTTTGCAATATTATCACTAAAAGTGAATTTTTTTTTGTCCACTACCTGTTAGAAATACTTTAAATAAATCTTTCAACACCCAACATAATTCATCCTATCATTATTTTTTTAAATCAAAATGACATTTTTATTTTTTACTATCCATCACATTTTACTGTCAAAAAGACTTTCTGTCAGAGAACATGTGATATGTCGGTAACTGGAAAATTGAGAAAAAACAATGTTGGTAATGGAAAAATTGCTCATGACGAGCAATTTCTCTTTTTTCTACATTGTTTTCAACTCAGGAGATGTAATTTGTATTTGTAGTAGATCCTTTCAATCTGATGTATCATTTGTATTTGTCTGTTGGATCATTCCATTACTTTCAATAATATATCAACTCAAATCATGGCTTCTTCTATGATTGCTCAGGTTACTGTTCATATTATATATTGCCACAAAAATCGCATTTTCCTTTTGTTTTTCCAAATAATTGCTCAATTTTGATAATGTATATAATTTTCATGTGCATTGTTGATCAAGTCAAATGTTTTATGAATAAGTTAAAATTCATCTAGTTTTGATAATCATGTAACTGCTTAACTCCATAACCAAAGACTTTTTTTTACAAGTCAAGATTTTAAGTCTTTCAGAAACTGGGTCGCAAAAGGAGAAATTACTTGTCATGATTTCCCTTGTTACCACAATGTTTTCCATTAGATATGTGAAGTTTCAACCTATTTTATTTAATCTGAAATGTTAGTCTGCATTTTCTATGCAATAGAGTTAAAAACTTGTTGTTTGATTAAGGGCCTAGTAAGATGGTTTTGTTTTCATGTTCTTACATTATTGATTAAGTCATATGTTTTTTCATTTGTTTGTCAAAAGTTCTGCGATTATTTGCTCAGGTTACTATTGATTCTCTTACCTTGTTAATCAAATCATATGTTTTTGTTTGTTTTTCAAAAAGACTATAATCAGTTCTCAGGTGCTTATTGATAATAGAATAGTTGTAATTGTTTTTGTGTTAAAATTTCTTTTGATTTTTATTCATGTGTGTTCAGATTAGAGTACTTTTTATTCAAGGAGTAACATTTCAACTTCATAAAAACAAAAAAAAGAAAACTTGAATCTGTAGAGAAATTCTGAGTCCTGTCCATACATGTGTATATCCTATATTTAACACTTTTCATGATAAGCTATTTTTTTAGCTCCACTGGCCGAAGGCCAGCGGGCTTATGTCATGGCCCGTTGTCCGTCGTGCGTCCGTCCGTGCGTCCGTCCGTCCGTCCGTGCGTTAACTTTTTCTTTAAACATCTTCTTCTCTGAAACTACCCATCCAATTTTGATGAAACTTCACAGAAATGATCCTGCCATGGTCCTCTTTAGAATTTCTTGAAAGAATTTAATTCCTTCAAAAACTCTGGTTGCCATGGCAACAAAACTGAAAAATTTTGAAAATCTTTGAAAATCTTCTTGTCTGAAACCGTAAGGCCTAGAGCTACCAAATTTGGCATGTAGCTTTATCTAGTGGACCACTACCAAGTTTCTTCAAATTATAGCCCTGGGGTCAAAATTGGCCCCGCCCCAGGGGTCACAAGTTTTACATGGGCTTATTTAGGGAGAACTTTAAAACTCCTCTTCTACCTAGGCATAGGGCCTAGGGCTACCAAATTTGGGATGTTGTTTCATTTAGTGGACCTCTACCAAGAGTGTCTAAATTATAGCCCTGGGGTCAAAATTGGCCCTGCCCCGGGGGTAACAAGTTTTACCTGGGCTTATATAGGGAGAACTTCAAAATTCTTCTTCCACCTAGCCGTAGGGCCTAGGGCTACCAAATTTGGCATGTAGCTTTATCTAGTGGACCTCTACCAAGGGTTTCCAACTTATAGCCCAGGGGTCAAATTTGGCCCAGCCCGGGGGGGGGGGGTAACAAATTTTACATGGGCTTATATAGGGAAAACTTTCAAAATCTTGTCGCACCTAGCTATAAGGACTAGGGCTATCAAATTTTGCATGTAGCTTTATCTAGGGGGTCTCTACTTAGGGTGCCCAAAATTATAGCCCTGGGGTCAAATTTAGCCCCCATCACAGGAGATCACAAGTTTTGCATTGGCTTATATAGGGAAACTTTAATAATCTACTTGTACATAGCCATAAGGCCTAGGGCTACCAAAATTTGCATGTAGCTTTATCAAATGGGCTACTACCAAAAGGGCCAAAATTTTTACTTTGGGGGGGGTCAAGTTTGACCCCATCCCAGGGGTCACAAGTTTTACATTGGCTTTATAAACCTGTCTCATGGGTCACATATTTTGCGGGGCCTTTCATTGAGCAAACTTGTTGTACAGGGCTTTTTATATGGCAAGATTAAAAAATCTTCGTGTTTATAACCACACATTCTAGTTTCATATTGTAGATCTGGGGTCAAAATTGGCTCCATCCAGGGATCACAAGTTTAACATGGGCCTCACTTTAATTTATACATTAATCAAGGGAAATAACTCTTTTTTATGAAAGATAAAGTTTGGTACTATTTACCTCCCTTGATTATCAAACTGCATTGATACATGATTGGCGCTAGACATTTAAGTTTTTTGATAGAAAATATTCTGTTTTCAAGTGTTATTCATTTTTTTGATGCTAATAGTTATGCTTACATGAGGTGTATAATAAATTCAGAGTAAGGTTTCTATCATTCAGCTTATTTTTCCAAGGATTTTACCTTTCATGCTAATGAATTAACCTGCTTGTACTGCCTGACAGCCTTCATTGTTTTTGAAGGCCCTCTTTTTCATGGTCATGAATACTTCAATTTGTGTGGTAAAGGGTTAAAAAGCCAGTGGAGCGATACAGGGCCATCATGGCCCTCTTGTTTTACTAAAAGTTACAAACATTGGAAAATAACAAAATCAATATGGACAGAGTGGGTAAAGTTGAAAAGACCAGAAAAAGGTGAACTTCTTCGTTGTAAATTTCCATCAATGTCTTCAAAAGCTTTTTTACTATACTGGTAAGATGCCCTAGCTGTTGATCAAATCATAATTTTGTGATAATAATAATAATATAATAATCTTTATTAAAGTCTCATTCATGTACAACAATATTTACAACTGATATAAAAGACATGGAAGTACATGTACATGACCATTCTATATAGAATTATAAGAGACTATCATAAAAACAATGCATAAAATATTCTACATATTCTACATAAGTTGTAAAATTCAGTTGCGGATTTTACCATAAAACATAATTTTTAAAACGTATTTAAAAACTACAGTTTATGGCTAGTTTCGTGTTGTAGTCTTCGGATCGCTCGGATACTGTCCTGGGATATTTGTTATAAATCAGCAGCTGAATCTTGTAGAGGTAAAAAAAAGAAAAAAAAAACATGGAGGTAAGAAATGTTGTTATTTACTGACAGAAAATGACCTTAGCTTAAGAATGTCTAGGCAGGTTTTGGCACAAAATTTTATCAGATACTGATTGGATAATAAAAGACTTAGTTGATCTGGTTTGCTTAGAAATGAAAAGTTCGGTTTAATTTCTACTGCTTTTGAAAATAAATTAGTTCTCAGATCATTGTAAACATTGCACTCTAGTAAAACATGTGACTCATCCTCGACTGCACTACAAAAGGGGCATTTACGTTCATTCAATTTCAGGTTCTCAAAGCGGCCAGTTTCTATTCGTATAGGAGCTACCCCACATCTAAATTTACAAAGCGCTGATCTATGACTTGGCGGTAGAATCAATTTACAATATTCTTCTGTTTTAAATTCGTGTTTAAAAGTTCTATATGTACGTAATTTGTTACGACCCTTTCCGGATGTACCGGTAGTACTATTCAGTGTTGTTAACCATTCGGTTATGAACAAATCCATAGACGTTCTTTCGACTTCTTGCGTAAATGAAAATTTATGTAATGGGCCGGACAAATCAAGATCGAAATTAGGATTAAGAGACAAAAATTGTTTTTTAACAAAATAAAACCAGTTTTTACAATGCATAGATTGAGAGTTAGCCCATACTGCAATACGTTTATTCAATCGGGAGTTATTTGTCTGAGAAAGGCGCGCCCAGAAAATAGCAATTGATTTCCACTGACGAACAATGGGTGGAACCCAACCCATTTCCCCATAAACAGCAGCGTTTGGCGTGTATTTA
Organism: Tridacna crocea; assembly: GCA_943736015.1. Taxonomy (NCBI): domain Eukaryota; kingdom Metazoa; phylum Mollusca; class Bivalvia; order Cardiida; family Cardiidae; genus Tridacna; species Tridacna crocea. The sequence continues at coordinate 51,478,093 of OX031061.1, forward strand.
CCAACTCCTAGGTAGAATCTCATAGCTCGATTCTGAACTGCATTAATGCAAGAAAACGATTTAGATCCCCACACACAAGCCCCGTATGATATTATAGGCCAAACTAAAGAGTCATAAAGTTTAGTGAAAACATCATAGGAAACGCCACCAAGAAGCTTACATTTGGCAATAAGCAATCCTAAACCTCTACTCGCACTTTGTGCTACCATTCTGGCAGTTACATTTAAATCAAGATGTTCTTGTAATACTAGGCCCAAATACTTATATTTGTCAACAGTTAATAGAACACTTGTGCCACAAGTAAAAATGTATTCTGACCGAATCTGCGATGGAGATCGGAAATGTATAATATTGCTTTTATCGGGATTTATTTGCATATCGTTAGCACAGCACCAGTCGTTTAACGCATTAAGTAGCACCTGTAAATCATACTCGCTTTCAGCCAGTAGAACCACGTCGTCAGCATAAAGAAGGATACAGACCTTCTCATTGTCAATTCTTATACCAATATCCAGTGCCTTTAAGTACAGGACGAGATCATTTATGTATAAATTGAACAATAAAGGAGATAACCCACAACCTTGTTTTAGACCGCTGTCTACAGGAAACCAGTCTGTTACAAAAGAATTAACCCGAATGCACGCAGCTACAGACGAGTATAACGATTTCACAGCGTTTAACATTTTGCCCGTCAAACCTATATCAATTAATCTGTTCCATAATTTCGTTCGGTTTATAAAATCATATGCCTTACGAAAGTCTATAAAAGCAGCAAACGTCGATTGTTTCTGCTTTTTACGGGTTTCAATCAAATTTACAAGACTACAAATATGATCTACAGTGCTCCTCTTCTTACGGAAACCATTCTGCTCATCCGATAAAATATTATTAGATTCAGCTCAGGTGGATAATCTATCATTTAAGATTTTAGAATAAATTTTATACATCGTGCAAGCGAGAGAGATGCCCCTGTATGATAAAGGATCTCTTGGATCAGATGTTGCACATTTGGGGATTGGATTTATGATACATTTGTTCCATACGGAAGGTACTATCCCTGTGTCAAAACAATGATTATATAAAGCGTGTAGGAAAAGTATCGTTGCATCATTTTTTAACACCTCCGATGGAATTTCATCTATCCCACTCGCTTTGCCCCGTTTTGCGTCAATAATAGCCTTTCGGACCTCTACTATAGATATGCGGACATTGTATGGTGTATTAACCATGCCATTACCATAGTGAGTGTTAGATGCCGTATCATCCCCTTTCGTATTGTTATACAGTGAACTAAAATCATGTTTCCACTTATTCAAAATGTCCATTACATTTGAAGAGGTTGAACCATTTTCAAGGACGACTTCCATCGGTATGCGACTACTTTTACCTTGTCCTACACCAAGTTTACCTATAGACCTCCAGAAGTCTGACTGGTTCGCATTACAGGCGTTCAGAAGTTCGTCTTGCATTGTGTACCAGTACGCTCTTTTGGTTCTCTGAACTTTACGATCAAACTGCCTTCTGATCTGAACATAGACTGCCTTAAGTTCTGACTTAAGATTGCCTCCAGAACAGTTAAGCCAATCCCGTTCAGCTCGGCACAGATTCCACCAAATAAGAGATAAATCTGCGTTCCACCAAGGTTTGCTACGCCTATATTTCTTCTTGGAAGCGCCATGGTGAACACTTTTATAGGGTATATCATTATACATATTCTCTTTAACAAAAGCGCACCATTCTTCGTAAATAATATCAATATCATTTTGACATTGTTGACGTTGCTCTAATTCTCAATAAAAGCATTCACTTGTATTAAAGACGCATGTCCATTCAAAAATGAATCATTTACTTTGCTTAAATCAAATCTATCGAACCAAGGATTCCTGGACGAATTGACCGTTTCCACAGGCTCTGTGAGATCTGTGACGATATTCCAAGACAACAATGAATGATCTGGGATACATGTCGGCATAAGGGAGTGAACTATACCGGCTTTGTTAATGACGTCAGACGTTAGAGTAATTTTAAAATCCGTAATCTTATAAAGGTCATCATGTGAGACTACACAGTAATCGACCACTGAGGAACCTTTAGCAGATACAGAGGTACATTCATTGGAAGCGTCACTTCGTCCATTGAGCATACACATATTTGCATTTATCAAAAAGTCAATAAATTGCTCCCCATATGAATTACAAGAAAAGTCTACAATATGTCTTGGTACAATATCATCTACTCCTGTTATGAAATCATCCAAATTACCACATCGACTATTGAAATCACCACAAATGTATATCATACCACAACCTTGAAATGAATAAATGTCAGTTAATAAACATTCAAAGAAGTGATTTCAGTCAAAGAAGCGGGATGAGTTTTCTGGAGGCAGGTAGCAGACACAAGGCAAAAGCGTGAAGTCATCAAATTTGTGAACCATTTTAAGCCATAGAATACCTTCACATGAACTGTTTTATACTTGAATATTGAATACTTCACTAAGAGTAGTTTTAATCAAAAATCCTACGCCACCAGACCCATTTCTTGCTTTCCTATGAATGCTTTTCCTGTTGAGACCATACCAGCTGTATCCATTTATACTAATTGTATTTTCACCAACTAAATGAGTCTCTGCTAATCCTAAGATGTCAAAATCGCTTCTAAGGATGCATGATTGTCTTAAGTTGAAGTTATCTGACTCTGGATTCATATTGAAACCGCGCACATTCCAAAACCCGGCTTTATACTAATATCTACGGTTACCTCCACCATGACTACCACGACCGCGATTCCCGCCACGATTTTTTCTTCCCTTACTGCCTACTCTGTTCCAGCCTACGTGATTTTCGTCACGGTCAGTGTTAATTTGTCTATCAAGATTATGAGCATTTGAGTTTTGGTTTATATTACGGTGTCTCTGTTCACCATTGTTAACGTTTTCTTGCCGGGAAAAGACAACACGTGAGCCCTTCATTGACAGTTCATCACGCTGAATCACATTCAAGATGGTACGAAAATTGCTTGTCATCAGCCTATCTGCATACAATTGATCGTGATTAATGAAAACGTTTGCATATTGGTGATTACCCTTTAAATATGTTTTGGCATCCATTACCTTTCGTTTGTCCTCGTGTGACTTAAATTTGGCTATCACCAACCCTGACCTACCATTTTGAGTTGATTTTCTCTCAGCACTTACACAGCAAACGTTTGTTATTTTGAGGCCATTTCGTATGAGAGTATTGACTTTGTGTGTCGTGTTCTCCTTATTGGATTCTGGCAGGTTCCTTATAACAACGTTCAGTGACAAGTCTGAATGGTTGAGCGCGGGAGGTACATTTGAGAGTTTACGTAATTTCTCATTGATATCGTAGAGATCCGAGGATATATCTGCCCTTATATCATCTTTTAGCGATTCCATCTTATCCTCCACATCCTTACGAATTCGGTTCAGTTCAGAGTTAACCCTTTTGTCCAGTAGCTGAGCTACTTTAGCAGAAATTCTCTGTTCCAAACCAGATTCTAATTTGTCCATACGCTCATTCATCGCACTAAATTGCAAATGAATATCAGCGGAAAGTTGGGCCAGCATGTGCTCAACAGAAAGACCTGTACCAATATCACAGGTGTCCAGTGAGGTAACATGTGAAGAACCATTATATAGAGCACGTTTGGCTTTATCAGTTATTCGCGCCTTCTTAACTGAGGAGTCCCTGGTACAAGGATCTGATGCGTTTCGTTTACGCCCTGTTTGAACGGGTGTTCCTACTCTAGTCACCTGCTGCGAAGACATGATAGCTTCTACATAATCAGCTGCATCATTCGTTGTTCCCTCCGAGCCACCATAGTTATGTAAAAGGGCGGGAGCACTTGCCATTCTTCCCGCGGTTAGAAAGCAGTCTTTTACCTGTATGTATTCAACCGTGACGAATGTGTCGCACTACTTATAATCTCAATGCCAAATATGGTCAATAAGATAGGTATACAGGTGTTACTATATATAGAACTAGCAAACAAAGAGCGGTGATATAACAGTCAATAAAGTCTTAAAATAATAAAACATCACCTCTAATATCAATACTGATGTGAAAACGATAGTCCGAATCAACAGCTGCACACAAAAAATAGTCACAAACTGCACTAAAAAGTCCTTTAAAACCAGATTTAAGACAGAGCCTAAAAAAACGTGTTCATCACAACAAGCATGACCTTTGACCCTTGTGTTTTGAAAATGTCTATTATCACACCATTTTTTTCCACTCTTGTTTAATTACTAGAAATTCTATTTTTTCATAATTACTTATATTGTTTTGTTTGCGTAGTATATGTCGGGTCTATGATATTCGTTGTTTGTCTTTAATTGCTTGGTGCTCCGTTGGAAATAAATAAAAGTTGGATCAAACTTAAGACTTTGTTACTTTGTTAGTAGTGATATACAATAGAAATTTATCATGAGCAACTGCAACAAGTACAAAGTTCATAAACAACGGTTCCCATCAATGTTAGAAACTAGGACAAGTTTAAAAACCTTTGCTTGAACCTCAGCTTCCTGTTATGTCCTAGAAGTTTATCATGAGAAACTGTAACAAGTACACACTTCATAAACAACGGTTCTCATCATTTTTTGGAAACTATAACAAGTTTACAAACCTTTGCTTGAACTTCAACATCCTGTTATGTCCAGAAATGAAAAGTGAGCGGAGATCGTTAATGGACTACAAATATGAATACTCTTCTATCTTAATCCGTTCCGGGCATTATCTAAACTCCACCCAAGATTCAAATATGAGAATTGACCGGCATGGATTAAGTTACCATCAAAGGATCGTTAACCCTTACCGTGAAATTAAAAAGATTTGAAGACATACCACTGAGAAGCATAAGATCGATTAAGATCACTTGTTCGAATCAGGATTATATCAGTCTGTCGTCGCTGATTCGTATGGGAAAAGTAACCATACTAATGCTCTGGTGGTTAGAGCATTATCCTCGTTGAGAGAAAGGTTTCAGGTTCAGTCCTCAGATGGTTCGGACCATAGACTCCAAAATTGCTAGCCTTTAGCTTCTTGATGTTCAGGTTTAAAAAAAAAAACTAGCCAGCTTATTTTTCAGGATAATGTGATCGAGCTAGCATTAGTTTTGAAAGACCAGGAAACATGGATCAGTGAACTGTTCCGTGATATAAGTGGAAAATTGTTGAAAGTGTGGAAAACACCAAAGTAAATCAACTTAACGACTATCTTTTAAGCTCTTTGTATACACCTGAGTTATATCACGGCTTATTATGTCAAAGCACTGTACTGATAAATCATTACCTACCATCAAGTCTAATGTTTACATTATTCATATCTCTTCCCAAGCTCCAATGCTTGTTTAACCCATTCCCAGCCAGGCTGCTTTGGACTGATATATGCTCTACACACGTAAAATCCGCAATTAGCATCTTCTCCATCTACAATACCAACAATCGTAAACGAACTGTAGTCAAACCAAAAAAGGTAACAAAAAACCAAAACGGTTGATTTCGAACATCCATACGACTATTTTCTCCTTTCACCTCAATGTTTTCAGTAGCCTTCTGTGTGAGAATAACGAAAACCGGGGCTTATTTGGTTAAGGCTTTCAACATTTGGAAACAAGGATGAAACAAGGGTTTGTTAGACTATGAACAAAAAAACGAACGCATGAAATCGTTGTGATGGCTGTAGGTAGTTATCGCAGGAACATAAATGATCCGTCATGATTTCGCGGGAAAAGTTTCCCGGACATTTTTTAAAGACCTAACCCTGTCTTCCACGATCCGTCATTTAAGCGCCATTATGAGCGGACCCGTCACTATCCGTTAAAGATGGCCGCCGATAGAACTTACTCGGCTGAATAGGCGGATCCGTCAAAAATCCGTCATGATCACGCGGGAATAGTTTCCCGGACTTTTTTAATGACCGCCATTTTGAACTGATCCGTCAAATGATCCGTCAAATCCGTCCAAGATGGCCGCGGGTTGATTATTTTTATACTACTATTACGTGTGTTTATTTGACTCTGCATTTGCATTCTTCACGACTTGATGATCTGTAAAAACCACGAATGATTAGGGCCGTTTATAAGAATGATGAAAGATCTTTCATTCTTGTCCTTAACCAAAATTTCACGTAAATACTAATAAATCATACGATGTACTTTATTAGTTGTACGGTCAGGTGGCAGGGGAAACTGCTTTTACGTTGGTTTTTGCCAGTGAACGTGATATATTTATGTTCGGGGCATGTTATCCAATCAGCTAACGAGGAATTTCTATGCAGTATCATAATATTCTTCATTATACTGCAAAGAAATTTCGCGTGATTTAATTGATTAAGATGCTGGGAAGATATATCATGTACCCTGGCAAAAACCACGTAAAACCAGTTTCCCTTTTGAGTGCCCCGTAAACATCACTACACGTGCAACACAGCATCCAAAATGGCAGCGTCGATCAATCACCAGACTGCACGTTTATCCATTAAACTGCATGTTTTAGTGGCGTCATTTTCCAGTGACGTCAGTTTTCATTAAATGGGGTAATCGGAATGAAATTTCTATTTCGTCAGCGTACTCGATTGGTGAGATTGTAAAACAGGAAAATTTCGCTCAACGCACTTTGAAAGGGTAAAACTTTGCAGTATAATAAATTTGTTGTACGGTCAGGTGACAGAGTACTTGCAAACTTGTTCACGGCTGTGGTGAAGCATGTCGCCCCGAGCCGAAGGCACAACCGTGAACAAGTTTCCAAGTCCCCTGCCACCTGACTGTACAACGAATTCATTATGTTGCAAAGTTTTACTATTCCAACATTTGTTAAGCGAATTTTACCTGTTAATTGCTAGACTTCCTGGATATCTAAGGTGCAGTCTACCTCAAGATTCAATCCTTTGAAAGAAGAAATAGATTTTATGAATCCTTATCAATGTGTTGACTTGCTTGGAATCATGGATCACGGAGATTCAATGCAATGAGCCCCCTTTAACAAGGGTATGGATCATTTTTGGAAGAGCGGATATGAAGTCAGCATGCTTATTGAATACAATTACCAAATAATGGGCGTGTGTTCGGCAACATTTGGCAAAAATCGAGTGCTATGTACAATGATCGAAGTCTATAGTACAACGGATGATATTCACATACCTTAACTCTTGTAACTCTTGAAGCATCAAATAAACAAACATTACCTCTTTCGACGGCTCTACATACAATTCGTTGAAACCTACAAAGATTATAATTTGTACAGACTTGACGAAAAACAAGTGGACGACATAGATCAAAGATCAGACTGCACGTTCTGTGCAGTCTGATCTTGACCTATGTCGTGCGTAAAAGTAACTGTTTTCGTCAATTGCGCCGAAAGGGTTATTTCTTTTTTCACTGGAAACTGACCGCTTTACGGCTAGTACATTTATATCACTCCTCTCAAAAAAAAGAATACACAAATCCCAATTTTTCAATCGCAATCTTTCTAAATACATTATTATTGGCTAACACTTTGTTTTTTGTCTTTTCTCAGAACCAACAACAAGTTAAAGATTCACAAGAACAACTTCACGTTCAAGGTACAAATCCTACGCACGAAGTTCTCCGGCAAAACTATGGAGCCGTTTGCTCTGCCATCGCTGACATGTTAGAAAAACTTGAAAATTCCAGCTTTACAGCTTTCAGTAATGCAAGTGACGCGTTGCATTGCCTTGCAGCACTGAAACCAGCGCACCAGTCAGGTGTTCTCTCTGCTCTACTCCTCAACGAGGTAGAAATCATAAAACGTCTGACACAATCAATAAGCAGTTCAGTAACGCTTACTTCAAATGAGTTACAAAATACGACAGTTGTTAAGAAAGACAATGTAAGATTGGCAAATGGGCAATTCTCTTCCAGTAGTATCCGGGGACGTCTTGAGGTGTATCGAAGCAGATCTTGGGGAACAGTCTGTGACGATTCCTTCAACAACACGGACGCTACGGTGGTGTGCCGGATGTTTGGATATTCTTCGGGGACACAGAAAGAATCAGCTTACTTTGGTGCAGGTACTGGCACCATTCATATGGACGATGTGGCTTGTTCTGGCCAAGAAACGAGTATTTTTTCATGCAGTTATACGTCAAATCATAACTGTGGTCATGGCGAAGACGTAGGCATCATTTGCACATAATTTTTGCATTGAAAGACTAAATATATTACTCCCAAAACTGTGTAGAAGATACGCTAACACTGCAATATCGTTTCCAAGGGCAACTAATAAACCTTTACAAAAAATACGTTTGATATTATTGTGTTTTGCAATAGTAAAAGAGAAAAGAAGACTTATCTTTCAAGACTTTGACTGGCTGAGCTCATAGACTTTATGTAAAGCATAGTCATCATAGTCAAAAGTATGAAAGGTAGGAACTTGAAACTTCACACACATAGAGAACTCATTAAGGAGGCGTGCAGTGCGAAAGATCCATAACTCTGTCTTCAGTAATTTTGGAGTTATTGCCCTTTGTAAATTTAAACTTTGGATTTTTGTCCGGAGCATATCTCCAAAAGTATGAAAGTTAGGAACTTCAAACTTCACAAGTGGATAGATCTCATTAAGGAGGCATGCAGTGTACAAGAATCATTACTCTATCTTCAGTTTTTTTGGAGTTATTGCCCTTTGTACATTTTTACTTTGAATTTTTGTCCGGAGCATATCTCCAAAAGTATGAAAGGTAGGAACTTGAAACTTCACACACATATAGAACTCATTAAGGAGGCGTGCAGTGCGAAAGATCCATAACTCTGTCTTCAGTAATTTTGGAGTTATTGCCCTTTGTAAATTTTAACTTTGGATTTTTGTCCGGAGCATATCTCCAAAAGTATTTGAAATATCAACTTCTAACTTCACAAGTGGATAGATCTCATTAAGGAGGCGTGCAGTGTACAAGAACCATTACTCTATCTTCAGTATTTTTGGAGTTATTGCCCTTTGTACATTTTCTTCTGGAATTTTTGTCCGCAGCATATCTCCAAAAGTATAAAAGGTAGGAACTTGAAACTTCACACACATATAGAACTCATCGAGGAGGCGTGCAATGCGAAAGATTCATTACTCTGTCTTCAGTTTTTTTGGAGTTATTGCCCTTTGTACAATTTGACTTTGAATTTTTATCCGGAGCATATCTCCAAAAGTATAAAAGCTAGGAACTTGAAACTTCACTCATATATAGAACTCAAAGAGGAGGCGTGCAGTGCGAAAGATCCATTACTCTGTTTTCAGTAATTTTGGAGTTATTGCCCTTTGTAAATTTTAACTTTGGCTTTTTGTCTGGAGCATATCTCCAAAAGTACTTGAGATATCAACTTCAAACTTCACAAGTGGATAGATCTCATTAAGGAGGCATGCAGTGTACAAGAACCATTACTCTATCTTCAGTATTTTTGGAGTTATTGCCCTTTGTACATTTTCTTCTGGAATATTTGTCCGGAGCATATCTCCAAAAATATGAAAGGTAGGAACTTGAAACTTCACACACATATAGAACTCATTGAGGAGGCGTACAGTGCGAAAGATCCATTACTCTGTCTTCAGTACTTTTAGAGTTATTGCCCTTTGCACATTTTTACTTTGAATTTTTGTCCGGATTATATCTCCAAAAGTATAAAAGCTAGGAACTTGAAACTTCACGCATATACAAAACTCACTGAGAAGAAGTGCAGTACACAACAACTATAACTCTGTCTTCAGTATTTTTGGAGTTATTGCCCTTTGTAAATTTTAACTTTGGATTTATGTCAGGAGCATATCTCCAAAAGTATAAAAGCTAGGAACTTAAAACATCACATGCATATAGAACTAATTAAGGAGAAGTGCACTGCTAAAGAATCATAACTCTATCTTCAGTAATTGTTGAGTTATTGCTCTTTGTATATTTTCACTTTGGAATTTTGTCCGGAGCATATCTCCAAAAGTACAAAGGCTAGGAACTTCAAACTTTATACACTTATAGAATTCATTAAGGAGAAGTGCACTTCACAAAATCCAAAACTCTGTCTTCAGTAATTTTTGAGTTATTGCCCTTTGTTAATTTTTATTTTGGATTTCTGTCTGGCATATATCTCCAAAAGTATAAAAGCTAGGAACTTAAGATTTCACACACATATAGAACTTATTGAGGAAAAGTGCAGTGCACAAGAACCATAACTCTATCTTCAGTATTTTTGGAGTTATTGCCCTTTATAAATTTTCACCTTGGATTTTTGTTCGCACATTTTCATTTAGATTCACAGGCTTTTTTCGACTGATTACCCTTTGATGAATTTATTTCATCATGGACCATCAACAAAAAGGCCACATGTACATGCAAAACACAATACCTCTTATACTTTTGTATCAAAAAAGGTCTTTTTCGGCGGGGGATATCGTTTCAACGAAATTGCTTGTTAATACTTAATTGAAGTGAATATATAAAGAAGCCCATGTTAAATTTTTGATCCCTTAGATGATGCCAATTTTGACCCCAGGCCTATAATATATAGAAACTTGTTAAAGGTCCATTAGATAAAGCTACATAAAGCTACATTCCAAATTCAGTTGCCTTTGGCCTTATGATTTCAGAGAAGATTTTTGAAAATATTAAATATTTAACTTTTTTGTTGTCATGGCAACCAGGGTTTCTAAAGAAATCAAATTCTTTCAAGAAATCTGAAAAGGACCATAGCAGGATAACTTCTGTGAAGTTTTAATCAAATTTGGATGTGTAGTTTCAGAGAAAAAGATGTTTGAAATTGAAATTAAAGTTAACTCACTGAGGCACAGTGAAATTAAAGTTAACGCACTGACGCTCAGACAGACGATGAACACCAGGCCATGACATAAGCCCACTGGCCTTTGGCCAGTAGAGCTAAAAATCCATAGAAAAACTGATTGTAGAATGTTATGTTATCAGACTTACCACTTTTACGTAGAAACCTTATGTCAAGGAGATACCACATTAAAACACTTCAAACTCTCAGTTATTTGAAATTTATGTTTTTTTTTTAGTAATGACATTTTTAATGGCTTTCAAGAGCATAAACTCTTGGCATGGTTTTACAAGGAAATATTTTCTTTTTTTTTTTCATTGTTTTTCAAGTACTATCTTTTTCTGTTGTTTCACCACCTCACTTTTAACCATGTATGGATGTCCTGTTTTTTCAAAGTACTTGGCTCTTAAGTGTCCTGAGAGTGACCTTGAGCAAGGCATTTTAGAAGCCCAGTCAAGACCTGTTGAAACCTAAAATATACACAAATCCACGATTTATTGCTGTGATATGACTGAAATGATGTCGTTAACAGCATAAAACACCATTTGATAAACTACACTGTATTTTACCAGTATAAATATTATTTCTTTTTAATGTAGTGCAACAATAATTTTTTTCTACGGGACAGATTTTTTAGAAGCTGTGCACAGTATACGGCTCATAGTGTCTTAAGGAGATTACAGTACACAAAAATATAGAAAAACTTGCTCGTTTCAGAGAAATTAGCCTTTGGAAAATGCGTGTTCATGTTAAAAATTCAACATAAGCATATTGAGATAAACAAACTGTGCAAGTTTCATTGAAATCTGACCACAAATGAAGCCTTTATCGCGTAAACAAGAAAAAGATTAACGGACGGATAAACGGACTGACAGACGGACAGCCGGACGGACGGCGGAAACTACGCTATGACATAAGCTTTGCTGGCTTTCAACCAGTAGATCTAATAATTCAAAACCAGTGAAACAACATACATATCGAATGAATCCCAAAAAATTGGAGCATCTTAGAGAGGAAATCAGGTATCTATTGGAGAATGACTTTATTGAACCTAGTTAGAGTGAATAGAGTTCTCCATGTATTCGTGTACCAAAGCCAGATGGAACTTTTCGTATGTGCACTGACTACAGAAAAGTCAATACTGTGACCAAGACTGATTCGTTTCTAGTGCCAAGAGTAGATGACTGCATTGACAAAATTGGTCATGCTAAATATGTTACTAATTTCAATCTTCTAAAAGGATTTTGGCAAATTCCTCTCACTGATAGAGCTAAATAAATCCCTGCATTTGAAACCCCTGATGGACTTTATCAGTACAAAGCCATGCTTTTGGGATGAAAAACTCACCAACTACATTTCAACGTTTTATCAACATGATACTGTCTGGATTGGACGGCTGTAGGGCCTACATCGATGATGTCATGATTCACAGCGATGAGTGGAAGGAACATCTAAAGACTATTAGAGAATTTTTCGACAGAGTGGGTAAAGCCAAATTTACTATTAATCTTGTTAAAAGTGAATTTTGTCATGCTTGTTTAACATTTTTGGGTCATGTTGTTGGACAAGGACAGGTAAAACCTGTAGAAGCTAAAGTAAAAGCTATTTCTGATTTTCCTGTGCCAACATGCAAAAGACATGAGATTTCTTGGTATAGCTGGTTACTGCAAGAAATTCTGCGGTAATTTTTCTGTCATTGCTGATCCACTTGTAAGTCTTCTCGGCAAACGCAAAAAATTATATGGAATGATGATTGTCAAAAAGCTTTCGATAAAGTAAAAGCCATACTAAAAAGCGAACCAATTCTTTTAGCTCCTAATTTTGGAAAAGAATTTTGCGGTAGATTTTAGTGATACTGGTGCAGGTGGTGTTTTACTTCAAGAAGATTGTAATGGTGTAGATAATCCATTTAGTTATTTTTCTAAAAAGTTTAACATCAGAAAAACTACTCAGCAATAGAAAAATAGTGTTTATCTCTCATTCTTGCTTCAGCATTCCGAGATATATTTGTCGTCTTCTCCTGCACCCATCATTGCATACAGTGATCATAATCCTCTGATTTTTATCCATAAAATGAAAAAAAAAGATAAGAATCAACGTTTACTCCGATGGAGACTGTTTTACAAGAATATAAGGTGGATATCAGACATATTAAAGGTAGGGATAATATTATCCTTAATGCTTTGTCTTGAATTTAACTTGTAAATAGTTAACATTTGTCTTTTTGTATAATGTATTTTCATGTACAGTTAAGTGTAATGATATGTTTTATATTCTAACAAAAAAAAAAAAGATTTACTTCATAAAACTTTCTCTTCCTTGAGGGAGGGGGGGAAAGAGGGGGGTGTTATGTAGATAGAATATATAGTGACCTGTGACCTGTTTTCAGAATATTCTAGAAACATGAGGAACATGTATTGGTTTTTCCATTGTGGTTATTTTTAGAAACAGGTTGTAACTTGTTAGTAAACAAGCTGTTCACTAATCGATGATGTAATCTTTCTAGAAAAGACTAATCTAGAATTTTCCAAACTGATATAATTAGGAGTGACTTACTTGGTGATTTTGGATTTTAAAGTTAGACGTGTGCTTGGAGGATACAGAACTAGTGAAAAGTGTTGGATTTCACATGGGATATACATCTGTAAGTTGGAATTATCTTTTATTTTTAGAACAGGTTGCTCATATCTAATTGCAAGTTAAACTATTGTTAATTTATGTTTTAGGAACCAGAAATTTCATTCTTTTTGTAGTCTTATTCTTATTCTTATTTTTGAGGGGCTTATTTTATTTGTTGTTCTAAGATTAAAATTGACAAAGTTTCATTATATTGTTCTCTTTTGTCTTTGTTCATCAAAAAATATTGTTAATTGTTAAAGGCTTGTGCTAGTTTTCTTTCTCGTTACGCTTGGATCGTAACAATTTTCTCCTTTTTCCCACCATCTTCCTTTCAGCAGCAACTTTCATCATTTGAGCCATATATAATTTGTTGTCTGCAAATACTTTCAATTTTCATAAGTCTAAAGTTTTGTCATCTAGTAAAGAGTTGAAAGAGAAATCATAATTTTAAAATCATTTTATTGTTAGAATAATTTAGCAAACATAAAATCAAAGATTTAAAAATGAATCTGTGACCTTCAGTCAGTAAACAGTCAAAATAAATGGCGCAAACATGCAAGTGTTACTGATGGACAGGGAAAAGCGATTCCTTTAATTTAAACCTTTTCCTACTTAGCCGGCAGCCATTAGACTTCAATCCATGTCGATCATACTTTTACAATGGCATTTTCATAGTTCTCACTTGCAAATTTGTTTTCAGAGCTACGAATTTAGAGGCATTCAAGAATTATAAGCCCCTGAACTCTCACATTATAAATTTCTTGTGGGGTATAGGTTTTTTTTTCCAACATCCCCAACCTTTTGCTGCAGTTCGAGCAAGAATTACTCCCCTTGGAATTTATCGATAATCTGGTCCCAAAGGATTTCCAATAACGACCTGTCATATAGAATTTCAGAAGGGATTTTTTTTTTTTTTTTTTGATCAACTAAAACACGTTTGAAGTATTCTGTAATATCTCTACTTCATTTCAATATAATTTTAATCACTGTAGCCTAATGGAAAGTTGCGTTCATTTTGATTTAAAGTCACTGACCCATTCTCCTTCTTATTTCTATTCAAAGGTTTAAGAAATTTGCTCTTGCGCCGTTTTGGACGCTAAATAACATAAAAATAAAATGCAAAGAAAACAATCTATAACGCTTGAAGTATATTCTCTGATTTGTTGTGATTACGATCAAAGTATTCGTTTACATATGTTACATTTAGAATTTGCGTCCATTTCAGTTGAAAAACGACACTATCGTTAATTTTTGTATAAAAATTGCTGTATCGAGTTAAGTGAGATTTCAAGACTGGGTGAAAAGATTGAGCAACGGATAAAGGGGAGATAAAAACAGATGACATGACAACATTGTCTATTGTTTTGGTGAACTTTGGTTCTGTTTTTACACATTGTCCAATGTTACAATGTATTTATCATTTCTTAACATGCACGTGTACATGTATATTATTTGCATCAGTGAAAACTTGTAAGAGATTTGTAAAAACCGTTATCTTCCCAGTATCGTCTTTTTTCAGTTTGTTACCTTAAATTTGTTAAAACGCATTTTTCCAGAAATTTCTCTTTTTATTCTTTATTTCTAAAGAAGGTTGAGATTCTTGTACTATTGGATCATTATAATAATAGTAATAGACCAAAAGTAAACTGCACCAGACATGCAGTCAATAGACCAGTAACAAACTGTACAAAACAAGCAGTCTGATCCTGGGTCGAATCGATTTTATGTGTCGACATTCTTCTGGTTTTAAAAAAAAATTTTGACGTTGCAATATGAATAGGTAACTGAAATCAGCAGAAAAAAAATCAAGTTTTGGGAGTATCGATTTGACCCGTACAGCACACTCCCGAGTTTTAACGGTCCTGAATAGCCATCATTGTTTCCTTTTCTTAGAATGTTTTCTACTCTTTTAAAGTAAAGAATATCAATTGAGCTAAATTTATTTTCGGAAAAAGCCTTTTTAAAAGTTGGTGAAGTCAAAAAGTTCTCCAAATGGTAATAAGTTTTAAATTATTGACTTTTGAAAACACATGAAAGGGAGAAAATGCATGTGATCTGCTTGAAAATGGCGAGGAAACATGAATATGTGAGCTGTCGCCATGATATACTTTTGAAATGGCATTAATCATCACACATTTGAATCCAAAAAGCCAAAGGGGGGGGGGGGTTGGAATTCCTTATACAAAATCTTGTTAAACTGATTTTAAATCCTTAGAAAGAACCCTATAAAAAACAAAGGTCTGGTCTTATATCAGATCTATAGTATACTAGATATATATTTCACTAGGATGCTGTCATGATCAAACAACCAGGGTATAAACTCCAATAAATAAAATTCTAAATATGTAATAAACATATGTGCATACTGTTATATTTTAAGCGTTCGTGTCGCGCCCCTCCCCCGGCTTTTGTCTCATCTAACTGTCCAGTATCTTGTTCTTTTACGGTACATCGTTCATTTCAACCAATTTCACTGACAAGCCCCTTCAGGCGTATATATGCCGCTCTGCGAAGCTCTCTCTCCTTTTATCAAATATATATATCTAATGCTCTTCACAAAAACGTACAGAAAATGGCATCATCAGTCACAAACTATTTGCAACCACATCAACCTTCAGAAAACCGCTGTTAGTCTCGGCCCTCAGTGATGATAGACCCACCTCTTTGCAAGGCCATACACACACACAAAAGTCAAGTCCTGTAAGAAATGCAAAAAATACAGTCATTCTCTGACGTAATAATTAAATCAACCTAAAAAAACACACACATTGTAGACCAGTTCCACCTTTATTGATTAAACAGTGCGACAGAAGTGCTTGATATCAAATTTTCAAGTAGGACTACTTTTGGGTACTACGACCGGAAGCAGTACCCGGAAGCATTCTGTTCTGGTGTTACATCGGAGGGAGTTTGAAGTGGTGTGACACCTTTTTTTTGTAAATACCACTGCGAACGTCTTCCGGGTCATGGTAGAAATTTGATAGCAAGCAGTTCTACTGCATTGTTTTATCAGAGAAAATGGGTGCACAGGACTGTCTAATGTGTTTCTGGTGTTGATTTGATGACTTCTGCTGAAATTGAGTGCAAGTTTGTTATTTCTTGGGGAACTATTTTGTGCCATGGCGCACATAAAGGAATGTGGTTTCCCCTCGCGGCAGAGCCTTTTTTCAAGGGTAGTTGTGTAATAATATTTTCAAGTAGCCTGAAGGAGAAAGGGTTTTGAAAGCAATGTGGGAAAATGAGAAAATGCTGGTAACCAGCATTTTCTCCTTTTCCCACAATGCTTTTTTTAGGCCAGGGAATCCCTCTCAAGGGATTCCCTTGCCTATAGGGATCGTAAGCTGCCTATTCAGACAAAAATGTTCGACGGTGTGTCCACTCTATATCGCTGAGTCCGCCAAAACAAGTAGTTTCCCAAGTATATACAGAGATTGCTAATCACACGGTGTGAATGCTTTCCTTTCCTCAAAGCTTTCATCTGCAAAATGCCATGGAATTGCAAGGGTATTAAATCATATAATAACTGACGAGTGTGTGTTTTTTATCCCGCTTTTGTCATTCACAGTGACCTAATAAAGGCGTAACCTGATGAACTTGGCTTTATCCGACAGTTGTGTATTCTTACGCGCTATATACGGTTAATATCTATAACGCTCTCTCTTGCACTCCGGATCATTCACATTCAGGTATGGTGAGATTAACGAACGACGACTCTGCTCGGAGTTTGTGTATAACGTTGTGTTGACATTTGAACATGTGTGTCACAAAACAAGTCTCCGCTAAAATGCGATTGTAAATTAAGAAAACTACATATAGAATGTTGGCCCGTGTTATGTTTATCACTTTTTCTTATGTATATCGACTAAATCTAGAGTACTTCAGCGGAATGCTGCAGAAATCGGCCCCTGGAGAAATCGTCCCCAAACTGCTTGGCCCGTATTATGTTTATCACTCCGGAGAAATCGTCCCCTGGAGACGATTTCTTTGGTGAAATCGTTCCCAAATAAAATTTTAGAAAAATCGACCCCACCATCAAATTTCATCCATATCGTTAATCAAGTTGTCTATAAAAATATTTTTGAAATTTCGTTGTCTTTAGTATGTACATTATGTGTATTAGTTACCTTTATCCAAGAGTTTTTTGGTAGTTTTGTCATTGTTTATACTGCCTATTTCACACTGATAGGATGTATTTCACACCTTTTACACCTGTCACAAATAGATTACACCTGTGTGATTCTTAAAAATGTCTTTGATTGACTTTGTTTTTTCATCTCTGTCTCTCTCTCTCTCTACTAGTGTCATATGACATACCTGTGACCAATATCATTTAGCAGGGGCATCAGTGTCTCTGACACACATATTTCTAGTGTTCACTAGGGCTTGTGTGCATCCGAATATTTCCGGTCCATAACTTCTACAATTGTGGATGGATTTCAAAATAATTTGGCACAACTGACCTCCATCACGGTTAGATGTGCCATTTGAAACATCTGTTCAAGTAGGTTCAAGATTAAGGCCACATTGAAGGCCAATTTTTCGTCCGAACCATAACTCCTACATTTTTGGATAGATTCCGATATAAATTTAGCATAATGCATTGTTCTCCATCATGAGCTGAGGTTTCCTTTGAAACATTTATTCAGGTCCAGGGTCTAGGTCAAGCTTGAGAGTCAAGTGTTCGCGGGCTTGACACAAGTTGTCCTTGGACAACGATTATGAATTAGGATTAACGTCTTTTTATATTATGTAGATAAAAGTATCGAAGCTCAAGTCACTGTGACTTGTCCGTAAAATAGGCAAGTAAAATAGGAAAACCGAGCCTAATCGTTTTCTTAAAACAATCCAACCTTTTCACAGTATTTTATTGAGAAAATATTTTGGCTAAAAGAGAATTTGCTTGTAACAAGCAATTCCTCCCAATTTCCCCAAAATCTTACTTTTCAATATACACGAAGAACTACTTTGGATTTTCATCTACAACTTCCTTCAAATATGACCAGTTAAAAATTTCGTTGACTTGTGGAAGGTAGAGACAACATGACCAACTGCCATATCACTCCAATCTTTATTATTCATTACATTTTACCTTGATATCTATCTTACATGTATTTTCATTGAAATCAATAAAAATAAATATGTTCTTGCGTCATAAATGTAAAAAATAACGTCATTCAGGACTACAAGACATCACATGTCTCAGAAAATTTAGATAACAAAGGTTGGTATTGCGCCGATTGAATACGTTTCAATTTTGACTTGGGATTGTTTACAAGCACGACAAATTACTAAGTATTCTAAGCCATTATCAAGCACCCCATAACTGTGAGCACATGCCTAGCTCTGGCTTAATTAGTTTCTGGCTGGTGCTTTCTAGTATCAGTTAAAAATTTCCTGACAAAACCAAGAATTCCAGGGGCTTAGTGGAATCCGCTTGTATCCCTGTCCGTCTACCTGTTTGTATTAATTAAAATTGACCTCATGTGTTGTTTCGTATCCTCAATTTCCTGGCCTTCAGTACTTTCAGTACTTTGATTTATATATATATGAGTTAGGGGTCTTATCATATCGTGTAACATCGACGTTTTCGTAAAAGGTTTTCGGCCAATTTCGGCAGCTTCCGTCTTTTAATATGAGGGTTAAGGGCCGTTGATCTGAACGATGGATATGACAAATGTTCGCACGCATCCCACTGCGCATGTATTTTTGTCGTGGATATTGAATGAAAAGTGCACCTATATATACTTTTTAAGCATAATGATAATACTGTTGGTTTACTGAAACAAGTAGCACTCTCATTTTAAAAGACGGAAGCTGCCGAGATTGGCTGAATAGCGTTTACGCAAACGTATATGTTACACGATATTTACCGATGAGTTAGAGATCGCAATCCTTGAATTTTGTCGTTTGGTATAGAGTACAAGAGAACAAGAGGATGCAAAAGAATGTTTTTGTTTTCAAACACTTCAATTGCGCAGCATGGAGTTTAGTATTTCAAACAACACAGATAAAAGTTTCTACGAAAACGTTTTATCGGAAAAATGGGGGAAATGAAAACCACATAGACAGACCAAAAAGGAAGTCACGGTCGTTCTGCATTGGGAATGATTTGCAACAATCGCGAAAAACCGTCTTACTTCCTTTAATTGAAAATAAGCTGCTGAAAAAAGATAAAACTAAGCTGTTTCATGTACAATGCAGGCGCATAATGTTTCCAAATGTTATCCTGTTAAGTTGGGGGGTGATGATATTCTAAATCAGTTATTTCTCTTCCAAACCCTATGTTGTGGGTACTTATTAGAATCGTCTCGATGAGACGATTCTAATGAGTACCCATAACATAGGATTTAGTTGAGAATGATTAATGTTTTCAATTTTGAAATCAAAATCACTCCCTCTGTCTGTAGCATTGGAAATTTTCAATTCAATAGCAGGCCTAAACACCCAACTTTGATCCAGAGAGATTCGAACTCGGGGCTTTTAGTAAGGCTTGAGTGTTGGAAATTTGTCTTTGAAGAAATAGAAAACATTGTGGAAAAAGGAGAAAATGCTGATTACCAGCATTTTCTCTCTTTTTTTTTATCCACAATGTTTTCAAAAGCTTTTTTCCTTAAGGTTGCTTTAACTCAGGATGGTGTGGTACAAGGTTTTACAACGGTTTAAATTAAACCTTTATCAAACGCTTCCGAGTCAAAACGACCTTACGGTAGGAAGGTATTGAAAACATTTCGAAAAGAAAGAGGGAATGCTGGTAAACAGCATTTTCTCCATTTCCCACCATATTTTCTTCCTTTCCAATAGAGTTTCTCCTATTTGAGCCACATTCAATTTGTCATCTGCAAGTGCTTTGAATTTACTTTGTCAAGTCCGCGTTTTGGTCGATTGGTACTGGGGTTAAAACATTTTTTTTCGGCTGACGCTCTTGAATGTATATTTAAAAATGGATAATTATCATTAATTTAGGTCCTATGGAAACATTTAGGCTTATAAAGATATGGCTCATTAGGAGCCAATTCTTCGTGTCCCACAATATTTTCAGAAGATGTCTAAATGGGATAAAAAGTGGTTTTCCGCCGGATGTACCAAAAGCATGCTTTCTGTACAAATAGACTTGTGTATTTACATCTTGTATCATTCTGTAGAGCACCAGCTACGATGGCGGAAGAGTGCGAACTTAACTCTACTTACGAAACCCTCGGCGAAACATTTACGGGGCGCGTAAATAGACCCGTGCAGAAGGAACAAAAGACTTGGGCGACCCAGAAAAGTTTTCTGGGAATCTACTGCTGTTTGTTTCTGATACTGGCAGTACTTTGTGTGAATCTCTATTTTGTCGCTGTTTTGAATCAGGTAAGTCTTAATTTTCTTGTTGCTATAAATGAAACTAGAGCTGTCACTACATGTGACTTAACTCCTTACCAAACGACAATATTTTTGGCTTGTCCAAATCGAAATCATTTGCAGACGACAAAAAAAAGTGACTGAAAATTTGAAATTTGTTTTGTGAAGAGTAGAAAACATTGTGGGAAAAGGAGAAAATGCTGGTTACCAGCATTTTCTCCTTTTTCCACTATGTTTTCTAAAGGTTTCTTTCTCAGGGTCGTCAAAAGTAGATATTATGTGGTAATGGGTTAATACCCCCGACAGCGCTTTGATTGAAAAAAATGTCAAGTTCAAGGAGAGATAATTCCTCAACCAGGAAGAGTTGACATTTGAAAATTGCGTCTTGCAAATCTTCAATATACATGTATGTTCAGTATATGTGCAAAGTTTCATTACAGTTGAGGGAAAACTGTAGGACGAGTTCGCGAAACAAAATTACTAGTATTTTGAATACAGACGGACACACGGACGGACGGTCACGCGGACGGACAGACAGGCTGATTCCAGTATACCCCCGAAAACATTCGTTTTGCAGAGGTATAAAAATAGCATAGTTTGCTCCACATTGAAATTGTCGTCTGCAAATGCTTTCAATTTGGATAAGGCTAAAATTCTGTATTCTGGTATAGGGTTAGATATCATTCTACATAATCGATGCGCGTTACTGATCAACATTCAGCAAGCCTCTAATGAACGATCAAAAATCTTGGTTTTACTTTGAACAACGGATGATATTCAGATATCGTAATTTCTTTTCTCCGGAAATAGGCCGCTTTACTGCGAGTACAATTAAATCACTCCACTTCCAAAAAAAACAGTCGACAAATTCCAGTTTTTCAATCGCAATATTTTTAAATACATTTCCAATAACAAACAATTTGTAGATTTATATTTAACGTGATTCATCAGATGCATATCGCAATATGGTTCTTCTGGTGGCCTTTTCGCAAAAAGGGGCATTCGGACATTTGCGTAAAGTGTCGTCTCGGATCAGCCTGCACAGTCCGCGCAGGCTAATCCGAGACGGCACCTTACTACTTTATTAGATTTTGTGCTACAGTAAAACAGAAAATTCATAAAAAACAAAGTGTTGTTTCGGATCAGCTTGCGCGTACTGTGCAGTCTGATCCGAGACGACACTTTACGCAAATGTCCGAAAGTCCCTTTTCGCGTGTTGCAGGCCAGATGCAACTGATGAATCTCGAAGTTGTTGAGTAGTTGTTGTCGTCGTTGTTAGATGCTTTTCATGGGCGCTTCCATAATATCAAACGACTGAAACTATTTTAAAAAGGTTACTTCCTTAACCCTTTGCCAAATGACAAAACTTTAGACAGGTCCAAATTGAAAGCACTTGCAGTTGACACAATAAATGTAACTCAAAAATTGAAATTTGTTTCCAGCAGGGTAGAAAACATTTTGGGAAAAGGAGAAAATGCTGGTTCTTTTTCTCCCACAATGTTTTCAAAAGGCTTCTATCTCAGGGTCGTAAAAACCAGGGAATGTTTGGTAAAGGGATTATTTGGGAGAAGTTAGATGAAATCTGCCGAGCTGTGATGAGTGATTGATCAAAGGAGACCCCATTTCGCTCTTGCAAATTGTTGAGGGGTGGGGGTGGGGGCGCATACGGAATTTACTAAAGATCCTGTTGAATCCGACCTATCTAGAAATCAACAATTTCAGCAAACACTGGACAGGATCATTAAAGCCAGACAAGAAGACTTACTTTCTTCACTGTATGACTCTCTTGGCACACGAAGTACAAACATCAGTCACCAAATCTTAGAGAATTGTAGAGGGAACGTGGTTGTCTCAATGCTGAAAAACATAACAGCAGTAACAACAGGAGGACAACAAACTCTCAAAGATGAAGTGATTCATGTGTTTTCTGAAAATCAACAACAGGTTAGAGATTCACAAGAACGACTTCACGTTCAAGTAACAGATCTGGCACAGGAAGTTCTCGGGCAAAATTATGGAGACGTTTGTTTTGCCATCACTGACAAGTTAGAAAACATTGAAAGTTTAACCTTTACACTTTTCAGTGATGTAAGAGACGCTTTGAATTCCCTTGCTTCCGGGAGGCAAACTGACCAACCAGATGTGAGCACTGCTCTTGAACACCAGATTGAAATCATTAAACGTCTGATACAGTCTATAAGCAGATTAGCTACTGTTATTTTATCTGAGGTAAGAACTAAGACTCTAACCGGTGCTATTGTAGCCCTTCTTGACGACACAAAAGCAGTCTATGAGGCTATAATAAATTCATCAAGTTCACCTGTTTGTCGTGGTGACAAAACAGTGCCAGTCGGTCTTGCACCATCATCAACAGTTGTTCAGAAAGACAGTGTAAGATTGGCAAATGCGCAGATCTCTTCCAGTAGTATCCGAGGACGTCTTGAGGTGTATCGAAGCGGATCTTGGGGAACAGTCTGTGACGATTCCTTCAGCAACACGGACGCTAGGGTGGTATGCCGGATGTTTGGA
Source organism: Tridacna crocea (assembly GCA_943736015.1). Taxonomy (NCBI): domain Eukaryota; kingdom Metazoa; phylum Mollusca; class Bivalvia; order Cardiida; family Cardiidae; genus Tridacna; species Tridacna crocea. The sequence goes on from OX031061.1 coordinate 51,501,373, forward strand.
TATTCTTCTGGGACACAGAAAGAAGCCGCTCCCTTTGGTGAAGGTACTGGCACCATTCATATGGATGAAGTGGCTTGTTCTGGCCAAGAAACGAGTATTTTTTTATGCAGGTATAGGTCAGATCATGACTGTCATCATGACGAAGACGTAGGGATTATTTGTGCATAATGTTTTCAAAGACTAATACTTTTGTACACTTTAAAATTGTGTAGATATTTATACACTGCAGGGTTTTTTTTTCCTGAGTCAACTGTAAAAAAAAGCAATTCATGTTTTATTCCATTATGTATTACAAGAGTAATAAAAAAAGCGATTTTTCTTCCAAGATTTTTATCTGCTTTTTTGAGCTCATAGACTTTATTTAACCCATTACCACACAATCCCTACTTTTGACGCCCCTGAGAAAGAAAACTTTTGAAAACACTGTGGGAAAAGGAGAAAATGCTGGTAACCAGCATTTTCTCCTTTTCCCACGGTGTTTTCTACCCTTCCCAGAACAAATTTATATTTTTCATTCACATTTATTGTGTTGTCTGCAAATGCTTTCAATTTGGACCAGTCTAAGATTTTCTCGTGTGGTATAGGGTTAAAACGCACTCATCACTGTAGGTTTTGGGAATGAGGCAGGTGCCAGTTAAAGGTGGCCCTTCAGATTTTGGGACGAAAATTTTACAAAACTGCAAAAAAATCATCCTTATACTCCCAAAGCCTTTTAATTTTCATTCATAAAAACCTAGTAATCGAAAACCAATCAAAAAAGATTTTTTTTTTGTAATTTTATGAATCTTAATTATTGATGATTTGTATTATTTTTTCATATGAATTTCAGTGATATATATATTTTTTAATTTGGTGAGATGTAAAAATTCTAAATATCCACCTTTAACTTATCCAGGACAAACCTAGAACAACTTCCAAGCTACTACGAATGTAGGACGCGAACACGAATGACAATGACGGTCCAAATAGGCATAATAAAACCTTTTTTTAAACCCATTACCAAATCATCCCAAGTTTTAACGATCTTTAGGAAAAACACTTGAAAAACTAGAGCTATCACTGAATGTGACTTAACCCCTTACCACGCAATGATGCTTTTTAACGACCTTTATGGAGAAGCCTGTTGAAAACATTGTGGGGAAAAAGAGAAAATGCTGGTAACCAGCATTTTCTCCTTTTCCCACAAAGTTTTCTACCCTATCAAAGAAAAATTACATCATTTGAGTCACTATGAAATTGTCGTCTGCAAATGGCTTTCAAATTGGATAGGTCTAAAATTTTGCCGTGTAGTAAAGGGTTAAGACCCCCGTCAACGCTTTCACAGAAACAGGCAATTACTTCTAACCAGACTGACATACGGACAGACAGGCTGATTCCAGTATACCCCTGAAAACATTCGTTTTGCGGTGGTATAAATAGTAGGGGAAAGGAGAAATACTAGAACCCGATATACACAATACAATCACACAAATAATAATCTAATAGGTAATAATCTAGCATTAACCGATTACCACACAATCCGTAACTTTGACGACCCTTGAGAAAGAAGCCTCTAGAAAACATTGTTGGAAAGGGAGAAAATGCTGCATGCTTACCAGCATTTTCTCCTTTTCCCACAATATTTTCTACCCTTCACAAAATAAGTTTCAAATTTTCAGTCATTTTCATTTTGTCGTCTGCAGATGTTTTCGATTTGGACAAGCTCAAAATATTGTTGTTTGGTAAAAAGTTGAGAAGTCTCTGAGGATTTTGGAAACACAGTTAGCCTCACTCGTATTTGACCAATTACATAAGTTTTCCGCGAGAAAAGCAAAGGAAAATTATTGAAGCTTGTAGCGCTGTCTTTCAAGATGCATATTTTTTTTATGCAAAAGTTTTCCGGGTCAATAAGATGCAGCCGACTCGACAAAAAAAAAGCGAAAAAGGGGTCAAGTATCAGCTAAAAGTACCGATCCAAGTCAGTCACGTTTAACTAAGAGTTAACCCTTTACCCCATAAGGCATTTCTATGGCATCTCTAATTGACCCTAAATAACAGGAAGGATGAAGGTGTTTCTTATGTGTATATGACACCTTTTGATAGAGTAGAAAACACTGTGGCAAAAGGTGAAATTGCTCGTCACGAGCAATTTCACCTTTTGCCACAATGTTTTCCAAAGGCTAATACAAGCAATGAGTAGAAACGAGTATCTGTGGAGTAATGGGTTAAAACCGGAAACAAGAGGGCCAAGATGGCCCTGAATCGCTCACCTGAATTCTTGAAAGGACCATAGCTATTTTTCTTTTTGAGGTATTGAAACACTGGAAACAAAATCAATATTTTTCCAAGCAATTTCAAAAGGTCACCTGTAAAAGTCATTTCAAAATCTGACCAGCAGTTTCAGAAAAGAATAATTTTTAAGAGTTTCTTAATTTCCGTATAGTGCAAATAGCCCCCATTTACCAGAGCCATATTTCTTGACCTATCAAAATTTTGCGAACACTTTTTGAAAAGAGTCATTCAAGGAACATTTCTGTGAAACTATTTTAAAATCTGACCAGCCGTTTCAAAGAAGAAGAATTTTCAAGAATTTCTTTATGTCCGTATGGTGTAAGAAGCGCCCATTCACCAGAGCCATGTTTCTTGAAAGATCAAAATTTCGCGAACAGTTTCTGAAAAGGGTCACTTAAGGAACATTGCTGTGAAATTATTTTAAAATCTGATCAGAGAAGAAGAATTTTCAAGAATTTCTTCATTTCCCTGTAGTGCAAAAGTAGCCCCCATTCATCAGAGCCACGTTTCTTGACGAATCAAAATTTGGCAAACAGGTCTTGAAAAGGGTCACCCAAAGAACATCCCTGAAAAATTTTTTCAATCATTTCTGACTAGCGGTTTCAGAAAAGAATTTTTAGAAATTTCTTCATTTCTGTATAGTGCAAGTATCCCCCATTCACCAGAGTCATGTTTTTTGACGGATCAAAATTTCGCGACAAATTTCTGAAAAGGGTCACCCAAGGAACATCTCTGTGATTATTTAAAAATCTGGCCAGCGGTTTCAGAGAAGATTTTTTTAAAAAATTCTTAGAAAACTCCATTTGGTTGCCATGGCAACCAGAGTTTTTGACGGAATCAAATTCTGTAATCCTTTTTTAAAGAGGAACTCCCAAGGAACATTCCAGCCAAGTTTGGTCCAAATTGGTCCAGCAGTTTAAGAGGAATTGATGTTTAAAGAATTGTTGAAGACGCACGACGGACACCGGGTGATCCTAAAAGCTCCCCTTGAGCGCGTTGTGCTCAGGTGAGCTAAAAATAATGAACGAATAATCGTTGGACATTTGCTCAGGTGAGCTAAAAACAATGCACGCATAATCGTTGGACATACAGAAAATTTATCAAATGCAAAAAAAAAAATACGACACAGATCAGCCTGCACAGATGAAGTGCCGTTACGGTCAGATTTTCATGAAACTTAGATGCTTTGTCTTGCCAACTGTTTGAATCCTATCGATTTTGAAAAATATCTGACAATCAGTATGGGAAAAGTAGCCTATTAAAGTTGAAAATGTTCTTGTTTGTTAGATAAGGTCAGCATTTGTGGTCGGATATTCATGAAACTTGCACAGTTGCTTTGTATCATAAACAGCTTGAGCCCAAAATGATTTTGAAAAAAATCTGACTATCAGTATGGGAAAAGTAGTAATTCAAAGTTTTGTTGTTTAGAAAATGGAGTTCACAGTGTTGATCCATTTCTTTTGAAACTTGCAAAGCTTGTTTGGTTCATCAAGGGATTGAAATCTGTTATAAGATGAAGAAAATATAGTAAACGGTTCAGGAAAAGCAGCAGTTTGATGACTTAGTATTGTTTACCCAACAAAGTCCACATAATTAGTCACATTTCTTTGAAATTCGCTAGGATTGTGTAATACAGGGCGTACTGAAACCCTTTCAAATTTAGCTGGATTCCAAACATTTAGTTTTGAGAAATTGCAATTCATTTTTTCGTTGTTTGTTCAATATTCACCATGCCTACTTATGCTGTCCAGTGGATTGAAGCCTAGTTGCAAGAATACATTTTTGTGTTTTTTGTCTTTTGATCTTTTTACATCATGAAATCATAATGTATGTTAGCATAAAAGCAAAGTCACTGCCAGCAGTGCGATTTCAGGCCCTAAAGGGCCTTATTGCCTGTAATATCATTCATGTTAAATATTCACCCACAACTTTTAAACAAGAGGGTCATTGGTCCTGGAACGCTCACATTAGACTATAGCTTATGATTGAAATTCAATTCTTTGAGCAACTTTGGTAAAGCTTCACCCAATGAACATCCCTGCCAACTTGCATCAAGATTGGCCCAGTGGGTTAGGAGGAGAAGATGTTTAAAGAAATTGTTGAAGGGCGACAGACGCCGGACATAGGCCAATCAAATATCAAAGCTCTACACCTTCCAGTTTCAAAGAAGAATTTTACATTTTCCTTCTTTGTCCTATGTTCGAACTTGTGTTCCCCAGGGCTGGGTCAGTTTTAACCAAAGCAGCATCCTTGGAACAAACTTGGTAGAGGTCCACTCAAAGATGCTACATACCAAGTATCAAAGCTATACACCTTCCCGTTCAAGAGAAAAAGAAATCTAAAATTTTCCTTCTTTGTTCCTATGTTCCAACCTGTGACCTCCGGGGCATGGCCAGTTTGATGCCAGGGACATCATATGACCAAACTTGGTAAAGATCCACTTGAAGATTCTGCATACCAAACATCAAAGCTCTGCACCTTCAAGTTTCAGAGAAGATTTCTAAAGTTTTCCTTCTTTGTTGCTATGTTCGAACCTGTGACCCCCCGAGGCCGGGCCAGTTTTGACCCCAAGAGCACAATATGAACAAACTTGGTAGGGATCCACTAGGAATTGCTACATGCCAAATATCACAGCTCTATGCCTTCTAGTTTAAGAGAAGAAGAATTTTAAAATTTTCTTTCATCGTTCCTATGTTCGAACTTGTGACCCCTGGGGCAGGGCCAGTTTTGACCCCACGGGCATGATTTTTACAAACTTGGTAGAGGTCCACTAGGAGACATACCAAATATCAAAGCTCTACGCCATCTAGTTTCAGAGAAGAAGAATTTTAAAATTTTCCTTCTTTGTTCCTATGCTCAAATTAGTGACCCCCGGGGTGGGGTCAGTTTTGACCCCAGGGACATCATTTGAATAAACTTGGTAGAGATCCACTAGGAGATACAACAGCCCAAAAATATCTAAGCTCTATGCTTTCTAGTTTCAGAGGAGAAGATTTTTAAAGTTTTCCTTCTTTGTTCCTATGCTCAAACTTGTGACCCTGGGGTGGGGCCAGTTTTGACCCCAGGGGCATAATTTGAACATACTTGGTAGAGGTCCACTAAGAGATGACACATATAAAATATCAAAGCTCTACGCCTTCAAATTTTAGAGGGGAAGATTTTTAAAATTTTCCTTCTTTGTTCCTATGCTCAAACTTGTGACCCCTGGGGTGGGGCCAGTTTTGACCCAAGGGATATAATTTGAACAAACTTGGTAGAGGTCCAGTAGGAGATGCTACATACTAAATATCAAAGCTCTATGCCTTCAAGATTCAGAGCAGATGATTTGTAAAGTTTTCCTTCTTTGTTCCTATGCTCAAACGCACTCAAACGCGTTATCCCCCGGGGCGGGGCCAGTTTTGACCCAAGGGGCATAATTTGAACAAACTTGGTAGAGGTCCATTTGGAGATGCTACATACCAAATATCAAAGCTCTACCCCTTCTAGTTTCAGAGGAGAAGATTTTCAAAGATTTCGGGGTTTTTTTTTTTTTTTTTCGTTTTGTTGCCATGGCAACCAGTTACAGATGGAATTAAATTCTTTGAACATTTTTGGTAGAGCTTTACCCAAGGAACATTCCTGGCAAGTTTCATGATGATTGGCCCAGCAGTTTAGGAGGAGAAGATGTTTAAAGAAATTGTTGACGGACGACAGACGCCAGACATTGGGCGATCACAATAGCTCACCTTTAGCACTTTGTGCTAAGGTTAGCTAAAAAGCAGTTTTACCTCCTTAATCGGTAACTGCACTTGCCATTTTAGAATAAAGTTGTCCATAATTGCAAAATTTTGTTGTGAAATTAGGAGCTATAAAAACTTTTATGTGGGTTTACTTCCGAAACCACGTAAATAGAGCACAAGCGGTAGTTACGAGGTTTTTGAAGTCAGCCGACGAAAATGAATCTTGTGTCGCATTAACTTTCAGTAACTTGTATCTGCTTTTTGCTACATAAGAAATATTATCTCGCTAGGCCTATCGTCCCACGAAATATGAACTCTTCTCACGCAGCTTGCTTCAAATATGAAAAGATTTGTTGTTTTTTTTCCATCTGTTGGAGTTCATACATAACATAAACAATAACTCGAAATGGACAGCCCTATCAATTTCAATTTATAAGATACGAGACACCTCATTACAGCATATTAGATGTATTATCACAAAAAAAACTTATACAATATAATTAACAACCTTTATTTAACAGATTACACATTCATGTATCAGAAAAAAAAATATTGCATAGGAACCCTATAAATTACTTCCAATTTAACAACTATACACAACAAATATCTTTTTCAAAACAATTTTCAGTTAACCCTTTCCCAAACAATCCCTGGTTTTTACGGGTCAGTAATAGAAGCCTTTTGAAAACATTGTGGGAAAAGGAGAAAATGCTGGTAACCAGCATTTTCTCCTTTTCCCACAATGTTTTCTACCCTGTCATTTAGAAAAATCATCTTTTTAGCAACTTTTAACTTGTCACCTGCAAAATGCTTTCAGTTTGGTCTGGTCCAAAATTTGCTGTTTGGGAAAGGGTTAACTCTTTATTATGAAAATTGCAATAACAGAGACTGTAGATCAAGACTGACAGGGACAGAACAAGCAGTCTAGTCCTGGGTGTGCACTCAAGCCAATATTTATTTAGCAGCTACAACCGGCTTTGCAATGACATTTTGCTATTAATGATGCAGTAATATCCAATCTGTAGTTTGATTTACAAGTGTTGTGAAAATTAATACATCAAAATAGAGGCAAAAATATAGCTCAATAGTTCACTAGCTCTTTAAACTCTTTACCACACAATCCCAACTTTTAACGACCCTGGGTAAGAAGCCTTTTGAAAACATTGTGGGAAAAGGAGAAAATGCTGGGAACCAGCATTTTCTCCTTTACCCACAATGTTTTCTACCCTTCCCAAACCAAATTTCTATTTTTCAGTCACATTTATTTTGTCGTCTGCAAATGCTTTCAATTTGGACCAGTCTATATATTTGTCGTTTGGTAAAGTCTTAAGACACAATCCTGTGTTTTAACGACCCTGGGATAGAAGCCTTTTGAAAACTGTGGGAAAAGGAGAAAATGCTGGTATACAGCATTTTCTCATTTTTCCACACTGTTTTCTACCCTATCAAAGACCCTATACTGAAATTGCCATCTGCAAATGCTTTCAAATCAGCCAAGAATAAAATTTTGTTGTTTTGTAAAGGGTAAACTAGATGGAATCAGCCAGTACCTCCAAAAATTTATTAATGTACAAAATGTATCTAAAAATAAGTATTTTTGGTAATGAAAAGTTTTCTGCAAAACTAGAAAGTAATAGTTGTCAAACTGATGCAACAAGTGTCTTTTTAATTTTTTTCAAAACAGTTCTTAAAATTTCTTCCCACGGGTAACTTTTTCAAGATGACAATAAGCGAGGTCATGGTTCATGTTTCTATTCTAATTCAATATACAAAAACAAGAAATCTGATTGGCTGAATTTAAAAACAAACAATCTGATTGGCTGAGACAGATTTATACTTGTAAGTATAATACTATTGGAATTTTGAATTGAAATAAAAAGGTTGTAGAATACAGCCCCACACTTACCTTGTTAACAAGGGACACAACTTTGGACATGTCCAACTTGAAAGCAATTGCAGACTTAAAACTAAATGTGGCAAGAATGCCTTCATTTTTTTCCTTAATAGAGCAGAAAACATTGTGGGAGAAGAAGAAAATGCTGGTTACCAGCATTTCCTCTTTATCTCACAATGTTTTCGAAAGGCTTCCATTCTCAGGGTCCTTATAAGTCAGGATTGTGTGGTAAAGAGTTAACTCATTACCAAACGATAAAATTTTAGGTTTGTCCAAATCAAAAGCATTTGCAGATGACAAAATAAAAGTGACTGATAATTTTAAATTTGTGAAGGGTAGAAAACATGGTGGGGAAAGGAGAAAATGCTGGTTACCAGCATTTTCTCCATTTTCTACAATGTTTTCTAAAGGCTTCTTTCTCAGGAGCGACAAAAGTTAAGGGATTGTGTGATAATTGGTTAACAGAAACAAGAGGGTCAAAATGGCCCTGGATCGTTCACCTGAATTTTTGAGATGACCATAGCCTATTTTTTTTTTGAGGTATTGAAACATTGGAACCAAATTTATAATTTTGCTAAGCAATTTTCAAAAGGTCACCTGTGAAAGTCATTTCGAAATCTGACCATCAGTTTCAAAAAGAAGAATTTTTAAGAATTCTTCATTTCTGTATAAGAGCAAGTATCCCCCATCCACGGGAGCCATGTTTCTTGATGGATCAAAATTTACAAACAAGTTTTGAAAAGGGTCACCCAAGGAACATTTCGGAAAATTTCTTTTAAAATCTGACCAGGGGTTTCAGAGAAAGAGAATTTTCAAGAATTTCATCATGTCCATATAATGCAAGCAGCTCCCATTCACAAAAGCAAGGATCACCCAAGGAACATCTCTGTCAAATTATTTTAAAATCTGACTAGGGTTTTCAGAGAAAAAGAATTTTCAAGAATTTCTTCATTTCCATATAGTGCAAGTAGCCCCAATTCATCAGAGCCATGTTTCTTGACGGATCAAAATTTTGTGAACAGTTTTTGAAAAGGGTCACCCAAGGATCATCTCTGTGAAATCATTTCAAAATCTGTCTTGCTGTTTCAGAGAAGAAGAATTTTTAAGAATTTCTTCATTTCCCTATGGTGCAAGTAGCCCCCATTAACCAGAGCCATGTTTCTTAATGGATCAAAATTTTGTGAACAGTTTTTGAAAAGGGTCACCCAAGGAACATTCCTGAGAAATTATTTCAAAATCAGACCAGCAGTTTCAGAGAAAAAAAATTTTTAAGAATTTCCTCATTTCCCTATAGTGTAAGTAGCCCCCATTCACCAGAGCCATGTTTCTAGACGGATCAAAATTTCGCGAACACTTTTTGAAAAGGGTCACCCAAGGAACAATTCTGTGAAATTATTTCAAAATCTGACCAGCAGTTTCAGAGGAGAAGATTTTTAAAGAATTCCTTGATTTCGGTATAGTGCAAGTAGCCCACACTCACCAGAACCACATTTTTTGACGGATCAAAATTTCACGAACAATTTTTGAAAAGGGTCACCCAAGGAACATCTCTGTGAAATTATTTCAAAATCCGACCAGCGGTTTCAGAGGAGAAGATTTTTAAAGAATTCCTTGATTTCGGTATAGTGCAAGTAGCCCCCATTCACCAGAGCCACAATTTTTGACGGATCAAAATTTCACGGACACTTTTTGAAAAGGGTCACCCAAGGAACATATCTGTGAAATTATTTCAAAATCCGACCATCGGTTTCAGAGGAGAAGATTTTTAAAGAATTTGCTAAAAAATTCCATTTCATTGCCATGGCAACCAGAGTTTTTGAAGGAATCAAATTCTGTGAACAATTTTTAAAGAGGACCTCCCAAGGAACATTCCTGCCAAGATTGGTCCAAATTGGCCAAGCAGTTTAGGAGGAGTTGATGTTTAAAGAATTGTTGACGACGCACGACGCACGACGGACACCCAGTGACCCTAAAAGCTCCCCTTGAGCACAACGTGCTCAGGTGAGCTAAAAAACAGATTGGTCAAAAATCCATATTCTGTGAAGAAACCCAAAATCAATTCCTGAAAATCATAAACAATTAGACTGAAATATAGCTAAAAAACATTTGGTAGCTAACAAAAACTTTTCAACTTGTCAATCAAAACTACATTTAAAACCATCTATAAAACTACAGTTGTCACAAGCTAACATATACATCCCCCAGCCAGTTGCCATTGTCACAAAATTGGGAAAATTTCAAGTGTACAAATTTCTATGGCAGAGAGGCATCAATTCAAACATAGCCCTCTAACCTTAACTCTTTACCAAACAACAATATTTTTTACTGGTCCAAATTGAAAATATTTGCAGAAAAAAAATAAAAGTGAATGAAAATTTTAAAATTTCTTTTGGAAAGGGAAGACAATATCATCGGGTAAGGAGAAAACCTTTTTTCTCGTTTTCCCACAATGTTTTCAAAAGGCTTCTTTCTCAGGGTCATTAAAAGTCAGGATTGTGTGGTAAAGGGTTAACCCTGTCACCAAACAACAAAATAAATCTTGGAAAATGTCCATGTTGCCAGCTTTGGCAGGCCACAAATGTGGTTCAAATGGGGAAAAAATTCTGAGAGAGGTTAGAAAATTTTAGCAGACAATGAGAAAATGCTGAATAGCAACCAGCATTTTCTCCTTTTACCAAAAAATGCTTTCAAGAGCTTATTTCCAATAGGGCATTAATGCGCAAAACTGTGTGGCAAAAAGTTTTTGCTGTACCCAGAGAATATCATATGTGACAATCTGATTCCAGTATACCCCACCCCCTAAACTTTATTACGACAGGTTTAAATACTAACCTTAATTCAATCACAACAGAGTTAATATCAAACATACAAAACAACAACAACTCTAACAAAATATTTTTCCATCACTGTAAAAGAGTTATACAAAACTTGCATAAAGAGTAATTAACATCCAGATATAAAAAATAAAACTAGTGGTATGAAAATAAACTAGAGCTGTCACAGAATTTGACTTAAAGGTGGCCCTAAGAATTTGGGACGAAAATTTTACAAAAATATCATCCTTCTACTCCCAAAGCCTTATAGATCTAATCGTCACTCATAAAACCCTAGTAGTCGAAAACCATCCAACAACATGAGAAATTAGAGATTTACTACGGCCAAGGTTGACATTGACTGGAAACACATTCTTTTTTTACATGAACAACTCGCTCATTTACATACCGGAAATACACAGACGAAGCTTCAAACAGCGTCCGAAGAAGATATTATGAAAAATAATTACATTTTTGTTATGTAATGGAATTCAAGCGCCATTAGTCATGTGCCAGTCACTTAACATCCCCACAATGCATTTTTTATTTTTGGCGCGAAATCTAAAAATAGCTTAAGAGGCTACGTAGCCTTTTAAGGGAATACCATCAAAAAAAATTTGGGGGGGGGTAATTTTATTATTCTTAACTACTGATGATTTGTATTGTTTTTTCATATAAATTTCAGTAATATACATATTTTTTGATTAGGTGTGATGTGAAAATTCTAAGTACCCACCTTTAATACCCCTGCCAGCACTTTGACAGAAAAAAGTGTCAAATTCAAGGGGAGATTATTCCTAAACCAGGCAGTGTTGACACTTGAAAATTGTGTCTTGCAAAATCTTCAATATATGATCAATACATGTGCAAAGTTTCAAAACAATTGAAAGAAAAACTGTAGGAGAAGTTTGGGACACAAAATTATTTGTATTTTGTACAGAGGGACACACGGACGGACACACTGATGGACACACAGACAGACAGGCTGATTCCAGTATACCCTGAAAAACATTCATTTCGCAGGGTCATAGAAATCTATTCATCTGTTACTTCTGGTGTAAAACAAATAACAATCACAATGATAGCAAGTTTCTTAACCCTTCATCACTCAGTTCTAAGTTTTAATGATCCTGATAAAAGAAAGCTTTTTGAAAACATTACATGAAAAGGAGAAAATGCTGGTAACCAGCATTTTCTCCTTTTCCTACAATGCTTTTAATCATTTCAATATTGAGTGAAATCTAATTCATTTTCTGCATATGCTTTCAATTTGGGCATGTCAACAACTGTGATGCTTGGTAAAGAGTTTGCTTGACGGTCTAATGGTAATAGGTTCCTACTTTCAAATACAATGTTATCATCCTTAGATGAAGAAACATAAAGATGTACAAATCCTACAAAATGCTATAATGACGTACACTAGTCTTTTTGAAATGCAGAAAACTATCAACAGCAGAAAGTTTTGACACAGGTCAGCCTAAGCAAACTGCATTAAGCTCCCTTGTTCAGTGACTGGCCTTTTATCAGAATATAATCAATATATGATATCCTCCTCTTGAAAAATATTCATTCATTATAATCTACAACTTTCAAAGTTACAACCACTTTCCTCAAACATAATCCTGTGATACAATAAAAGGACTGAATCACAGGACAGGCTGACATGAGTCGACACTTTTTGCAAATGAATTAGTCCCCCTTTTCACGAAGCATGGCTAATTTAAACGAGTAGCTCTGTATGGTTCAGTACTGGTCTCCATTTTTTTGACGTGCAGTTGTTTTAAAACCCTGATTACAGTCTTGACGGTCACATCAACTGTTATCTTTTCTGCTGAACGTCAACTGTGACATCATCCAATGAGTTTCTGTTCTGGTACTTTAACAAAAGCACTGATATCTCTTTGATAGCTAATCTTGTCAAGAACTAGAAATAGAAAAATATTAAATTTAGGGTCTACTGTAATATTTCCCTATGAACATACATGAATGAAGGCATGAATAAAAGCTTGAGCGACTGAGTGGAGGTGGGTGTGTGGGTGAGGGAGCAAGCAAACAAAAAAACTTTTAACAAATGAATAAATGGTCAAACAAACAAATGAATATATGAATGAATTAATTAATTTAACTTAAACTACATACTAGCAGTATCTAATCCTATCTATGTCGTAGGATATTTTTATAAAGAAAACAAAAAGGTGACACCTTCACAAGCACTTGCACAAATCTTTCACAGAGTTTCCTTATCACACCATCATTTTAACTAATTACCAAAAGACAATATTTTAGGCTTGTCCAAATTGAAAGCATTTGCAGATGACAAAATAAAAGTGACTGAAAATTTGAAATTAGTTTTGTGAAGGGTAGAAAACATTGTGGGAAAAGGAGAAAATGCTGGTTACCAGCATTTTCTTCTTTTCCCACAATGTTTCCAAAAGGCTTCTTTTCCAGGGGCATCAAAAGTAGGGATTGTGTGGTAATGGGTTAATATATGAATATTTAAACAATTTTTTTCATACCATGTAATTAAGACAAAAATTTGTTTTGTGGTAAAGAGTTAAAAATATTATGGATAAAGAAGTAAACTCAAGTTTTCCAAGATAGTTTCCATACAAGTCTGTAATGTTAAAATAATGAGATTAAGTTTAATTTATCTTGACAGTTTCACCCTCTCTACATTCTGTCCCTATTTTTTCCATCTGATCTATTCTTAACCTTTTACCGAATGACAAAATTGAGACTGGGTTATATTGAAAGCATTTATTTTTGTGGACAACAAATAAAGTGTGCCTCATATGATTAAATATGACCAAAAAAAGACTAGAAAACATTGTAAGAAAAGGAGAAAATGCAGGTTACTGGTATTTTCTCGTTTTTCCACAATGTTTTAAAATAGAATTCTTCTTTATGGTCATTAAAATTTAAGAATGTTTGGTAAAGGGTTAACAATTTCATACATAAAACAGATTTCAAAAAACAAGAGGACCATTGGCCCTGGAGCGCTCACCTTAGACTATAGCTTATGAGTGAAACTCAATTCTTTGAGCAATTTTGGTAAAGCTTCACCCAAGGAACATCCCTGCCAAGTTGCATCAAGATTAGCCCAGTGGATTAGGAGAAGATGTTTAAAGAAATTGTTGACGGGCGACAGACACCGGACATAGGCCAATCAAATATCAAAGCTTTACGCCTTCCAGTTTCAAAGAAGAATTTTACATTTTCCCTCTTTGTCCTATGTTTGAACTTGTGGTCCCCAGGGCTGGGTCAGTTTTAACCAAAGCAGCATCCTTGGAACAAACTTGGTAGAGGTCCGCTCAAATATGCTACATACCAAGTATCAAAGCTCTACACCTTCCCGTTTAAGAGAAAAAGAAATTTTAAATCTTCCTTCTTTGTTCCTATGTTCGAACCTGTGACCTCCTGGGCATGGCCAGTTTTGACACCAGGGACATCATATGACCTAACTTGGTAGAGGTCCACTAGAAGATTCTGCATACCAAATATCAAAGCTCTGCACCTTCAAGTTTCAGAGAAGATTTCTAAAGTTTTCCTTCTTTGTTGCTATGTTCGAACCTGTGACACCCCCCCCCCAAGGCAGGGTCAGTTTTGACCCCAAGGGCACAATATGAACAAACTTGGTAGAGATCCACTAGGAATTACTACATGCCAAATATCATAGCTCTATGCCTTCTAGTTTTAGAGAAGAAGAATTTTAAAATTTTCTTTCATTGTTCCTATGTTTGAACTTGTGACCCCCGGGGCAGGGCCAGTTTTGACCCCACGGCCATGATTTAAAGAACTTGGTAGAAGTCCACTAGGAGATGCCACATACCAAATATCAAAGCTCTACGCCATCTAGTTTCGTCGGAGAAGAATTTTAAACTTTTCCTTCTTTGTTCCTATGCTCAAACTAGTGACCCTCGGGGTGGGGCCAGTTTTTACCCCAGGGAAATCATTTGAATAAACTTGGTAGAGGTCCACTTGGAGATACACCAGACCAAATATCAAAGCTCTATGCTTTCTAGTTTCTGAGGAAAAGAATTTTAAATTTTTCCTTCTTTGTTCCTATGCTACAATTTGTGATCCCCGGGGTGGGGCCAGTTTTTGAACAAAATTGGTACAGGTCTACTAGGAGATGCCACATACCAAATATCAAAGCTCTACGCCTTCAAGTTTTAGAGGAGAAAATTTTTAAAGTTTTCCTTCTTTGTTCCTATGCTCAAACTTGCGACCCTTGGGGTGGGGCCAGTTTTGACCCAAGGGACATAATTTGAACAAACTTGGTAGAGGTCCACTAGGACATGCTACACACCAAATATCAAAGCTCTACGCCTTCAAGTTTCAGAGGAGAAGATTTTTAAAGTTTTCCTTCTTTGTTCCTATGCTCAAACGCGCTCAAATGCGTTATCCCCGGGGCGGGGCCAGTTTTGACCCTATGGGCATAATTTGAACAAACTTGGTAGAGGTCTATTAGGAGATGTTATATACCAAATATCAAAGCTCTATCCCTTCTAGTTTCAGAGGAGAAGATTTTCAAAGATTTCGTTTTTTTTTTTTTTTTCGTTTTGTTGCCATGGCAACCAGAGTTATGGGTGGAATTAAATTCTTTCAACAATTTTGGTAGAGCTTCACCCAAGGAACATTCCTGCCAAGTTTCATGCAGATTGGCCTTGTGGTTTAGGAGAAGAAGATGTTTAAAGAAATTGTTGACGGAGGACAGACGACGGAAGCCAGACATTGGCGATAACAATAGCTTACCTTTAGCACTTTGTGCTAAGTTGAGCTAATAATATACCTCATAATGCATTTCTATCAGATGCCACATTCGTATCAGATGGCTTATAAGTAAATACTTACAATCATGGCAACAATATCAGCAGCAATGAGCATCCAGAAGACATCATTCCAACTGCCATGATCAGTTATAACACCAGTTAGTAATGGACCTAATGCTGCACCTAGTGTGAAAGAAAGAGATCAAATGTAACATAAAGGAGGACTGTTTTGGTACTATTTTGCTGGTTTAACTCTTAACCAAACAACTCTGTGTTCATGCCTGGTTTCACCCCAGTATAAATACAGTACCTAACAACAGTGTCAGGGACAATATTAGTTGTACGTCACCTGCCACCTGACCATACAACCAATTTATTAAACTGCAACGTTTTACCATTTCCTCATTTATTAAACTGGTTAAAATGGTAACCTTTCTCCTTTTTCCACAATGTTTTCTACCCTTCCCAAAAAGAATTTCAATTTTTCAGTCACATTCATTTTGTCGTCAGCAAATTCTTTTTGTTTGGACTAGCCAAAAATTTTGTTGTGTGGTAAAGAGTTGAGCGAATTTTACCTAATTTTTGGTTTAAAAGATTGAGTAAGCTTAAGTAGAATTTCCCATCTGGGTACCCCAATTCAATGAAAATTGATGTCACTGGGAAATGACGTCACTGAAACCCTGGTTATATATGCTAAATAAAACATGCAGCTTGGAGCATAATCTAAATGTTAATCTTGATTGACGCCGCAATTTTGGATGTTGTATTGATAGTGTAGTCATGTTCACGGGGCTCCCAAAGGGGAAACTGTTTTTACATTTGACCCAATCAGATCAAGAGAAATTTCTTTGCAGTATAATAGTTCTTTTTAGCTCAATGATTATAGTGTTGGCTTTTCATCTAGGCCTCCTAGCTTCCAATCCAAAATACCCAAAGTAAAACTCTTCCGAATATGCAACCTGGTGCTTGCCTGTTTGATACCCTGTTGAGGCAAACTTTCTTCTTAGCAACTTTTTCGCCTCCCACTTCTGAAACATGTGAAAACTACTCTATGACTTGGAAGGAAAGTTGTTTCAATATTGGGCGTGAGAAAGGTAGGAAACACATGCATAGTGGCACTGACTGCTATGATATGATTTAACCTGTTGAAGATGGCATTAAACTCCAATACAAACAAAGATCCAAAGTCAGATGTTCAGTATTCTCTGTGCAGTTTGATCATGACTTTAACTGTACTTAAAAGCATTTTCAGTTATGGTTTTGCAGAAGCATTACAGCTGAAAATTGCTTACTACATACATCTCTTTGCCTGAGTGTTTTCAAAAGTAGTTTATTCCAAAGCCCACACACTTGTCAGCAGGAAAGCTGTAAGTCGTACAGTGTGAAACAATGCGAGATTTACCCATACCTACACTCCCAGTACCATCTATAATGGCAGTGACTGTGGCAAGAGCTTTGGAGTTCCCCTGTAAACTTTTATGTGTGCCAAGGTCTGCACTCACTGCGGTTGTAATTAGGGCATAGGGTGCATTCACCATGAACCCAACAGCTAGAAGTAAACCTGAAAAATATAATTGAACCCTCTCATTACAATTACATGTAATTGTGCAGTGTATGATGTGTCCACTTACCTGCCAGTTACATTACTGCAAGGCTAAGGTAATACACAATCACATAACAAGCATAATGTGGTATCCTCAACTGACAGACTGAATAAGAGCCAAGTTCAAAATTACATTTCATATCCATCGTAATCTATGCAAGCTCCTAACTGTCAGGTGCAATATTTGTCATTAAGCCACAAGAATGACTATAGTTTGATAAAATATTGCAGAAATTTATTAAATTTAGCTTAAAATGAGTAAATAGGAAACCGTAACGATGCTAAGGAACAAAATTTTACAAAACATTGCTGGAAAAAGAGAAAATGCTGGTTACAAGCATTTTCTCCTTTTCCCATAATGTTTTCTTCCCTTTCAAGGACAGCTTATCAGTTGGGCCACAACTCATTTGGTATCTGCAAATGCTTTTAATTGGCCAAGTCTAACATTCTGTAGCCTGGAAAAAAACTTTAATGATCCAATAACAAGTTTTCGTGCCAACCAAGTTCTGATTCCAAAGGAAAAGCTTCTGTAGACTTTTCAACTACTTAAGGTTGTGGACCTGTAATAAAAAATAGCTATTTCCACTATCATATTATCCTACAAAATTTGCCATGATTGAAAATAAGTATTACTGTACTACTTTAACCGAGCCCCTTTTTCCCTTTTTTTCCTTCTTAGAATTATAATTTATAAATCTAAAACCACTATATTCTTATTACAAAAGGAGATCATAATTACCTGCCTTTTCTGAAAACTAACAAAATAATTTCAAGACAGACATGAAAGAAATTTCTGGTCTGTTAGAAATGTGCAAAAGTATTATATCTGTATGTATCCGTATCTATCAACTATCACAAAATTTTATCCCACAATGCACTAGAAGTGTTACAGGTCTACTATCTTAATACTTAACAAGTCTTGTGGCAAAGTCTTGATCACTTCATGTCCGACAGCAGACAAGGCAGAATCTCAAAAGCTCATTTTGAGCCCTTCGTGCTAGGGCGAGCTATAACCACATGGATTTGACACCAGTCTTCAATGAAAACTGTCCTATTCCGAAATTTTCCATTTTATCAGAACATATAAGGAATCTTTACAAAAAATACAATCTTATCACCATAATCTCCCTTTGAATTCAAAAGGTCTAAGGGAAAAATGTGAAACTGTAAATGGAGTGCAACACGCGAAAAGGGGCATTCGGACATTTGCGTAAAGTGTCGTCTCTGATCAGGGTGTGCAGTCTGCACAGGCTAATCCGAAACGACACTTTCCGATTTTATGTGATTTTCTGTTTTACGCAAGTCTGCTGTAGCACAAAGTCTAATGTAGTCGTAAAGTGCCGTCTCGGATTAGCCTGTGCAGACTGCACACCCTGATCAGAGACGACACTTTACGCAAATGTCCGAATGCACCTTTTCGCGTGTTGCACTCCATTAATGGTATAATTTTCCATACATTTCAACAGTTTTTACTATGAGTGTTCTATCAAATGAAACACATTTCTGAAAAGTTCAGCACATTTCACACCCATGTTCTGTACATCAACTTTTTACCAAACGACAAACTTTTAAGCTCCGTCCAAATCTGAAAGCATTTACAAACGACAATTTCAGTGTGGCTCAAATGGTGCAATTGTTTATTTATAGGGTAGAAAACATAGTGGGAAAAGGAGAAAATGCTGGCTACCAGCATTTTCTCCTTTTTTCCACATTGCTTTCAAAAGGCTTCTTTCCAAAGGTCGTCATAACTTATCACTGTGGCGTAAAGGGTTAAGTAAAATTTGTCAATAAAACAACCTTACCAACACTATGTGCATAGTTTACACTTCCAAATAAGTTGTACACATACATCTGAAATATCACAAAAAAAATATATATTAAAACATCACAAATATTCATAGACATCCAAATAAAAAACAAATAAAATGGCTGAATGCAGGTTTCCTGGCTATCCAGAGATGTAGATTCCTACCAGATAGAGAATATGGAGTAGGTAGATCCGATGAGATTCTCGTTGCAGATTTGAGTGTGTGAGAATCTTAGTTGAACTGGTTAGCTATAGGAGTGTCTTTATTTAGGAGTATGTCCCTGATGTGTTCTTTAGTCCTAATTTTTGATTTGTGTGGAGTTTCCCCACGTACATTTGAGGCATTTATTGCATGTTAAGGGATAGACAATGTTCTTGGTTGTAAAGTGTCCTCTCAATTTGCAATGGGGAAGATCTCAGGGAGAGTTACAATGGTAACTGGCCAGAGGCTGAGTATCGCATGTTTGAGGGAGGAGTTTTTCTTGTCAAATGTTAAAACCACTGGTAGAACCTCCTTCCTCCCGTGAGTATGTCTTTGGTTAGAACTTCCTTTCTACTGAAGTAAGAGCTATCGAGGTTGTTCTGCTATAGTAGTAGAGTTGTAGTGATTCTACTAGGTACAGCATTGATTAAATCAGGCTCAGGTTCGATTGTGCTTGGAGTTCCGGGTCCAAACTTTTAAATTGGAGCTTCATTTAGTCCTCAGGGTACAATAATGCTCTGTTTGCAAGCTAAGAAATAGCAACTATATGTTGAGATTTAATGTACTTGGACAGATCTTTCTAGTTCCTCTGTAAAGGGTAATGCCGTAGCATTGATCTCCAGTGTACGTCTAATCTTGAGAGCCGGAGTATCCCACGAATCTAGGTTGAACTACGTTGCTTAAGGTTGCCTAAGCACAGTGTAGGTGCTGCTAGAGAGGGAGGCAAGAGTGAGAGAGCTCATAACGGAGTTGGTGCTAGACGCACTCCCGATATGTGTGGGATTTCTCAATTGAGGTGGTGAGGAAGCACGACCCTTGGTCTCTGCTAAAGGAAGATAAAGTAGAAAATATTGGCTTGAAAGAGACCAGATGGGCTGTGCCTGTTGCTTGACTTGACTCTGGTGACATGCTAACAGCACTGGTGGTGGGGTTGGATCCCGATATCGAGCAAGGAAGCAAGTCTCCTTGATGAGTCAAGATTATAGCCCTGCTAATCTGTGGAGACATGTTTCTGAGCATGTCAGTATCTGTGACATCATTAGACCTGGGAGCTGCTGTCTATGTTGCATCGGGGAATGTCGCCAGGGAGCATGTCTTCAGGAGGAGACATGCTTTAGTCTATGTTGTCTTCTTGGAGTTGCTTATTGCACGGGGCATACAATCCCTGACTGGTGTCGTTCTCTAGTTAGAACCTTTCAGAGGTGTAACGAAGCTATGATTAGCTTCTTTGGTAGTTGGTGGATAGAGTACGGTATATATATTTAGTAAGTGGTGCCGGTTGGTGGCGGTGTTTCTATTAATAACTCCATATGAGCGATGAGGCCAGTCGGTTTTGTTAGCCAAGTGGTGCCAGTTAATGCCTGTAAAAGCTGAATTCGACTTTTATGTAACTTGTGGAGCGTTCATATGGAGCTATAATGGGGGAGACTACACCAACCATGGATGAGTGACAATTGAGAAATATAAATCGTATCAATGATTATTGAGAACATTTATATTTGCTTAAAGAAACCAAAGGCAGGTTCATGGTATTTACCGCGTGTATGTATTATCCGATGTTGCTTAATACGCGCATGTGACGATGCAAACGTCGTTGACGGGATTGTTGTTTATAGGCGTTATAGACTAGATTTGTCTATAAGAAACATTTCTTTATCATCCCAGAAGGTGGGGATGTTCAGTTGTCCGTTGTCAACATTAGTTTTAACATCACATCCCAAATAGTCGTGAAACAGAAAAGGATAACAAAAATAAAACGGCTTAATGCAGATTTCCAGGCTATCCAAAGATGTAGATCCCTACCAGATAGAAAGTATGGAGTAGGTAGATCCAATGAGATTCAACTAAGATTCTCACACACTCAAATTGCAGATTTGAGAGTGTGAGAATCTTAGTTGAAATGGTTGGCTACGGGATTGTCTTTATTTAGGCGTAGGTCCCTGATGTGTTCCTTAGTCCTTATTTTTAACTTATGTAGAGTTTCCCCACTTATATTTGAGGCATCTGTTGCATGTTAAGGAATAGACAAAGTTCTTGGTTGTACAGTGTCCTCTTAAGTTGCAATTGGGAAAATCTCAGGAAAAGTTACAATGATAAGTGGCCAGACGCTGTGTATCGCGCGTTTGATGGAGGTGTTTTCCTTGTCAAATGTTAAAACTACTGATAAAACCTCCATTCCTCCTGTGAGCATGTCTTTGGTTAGAACTTGCTTCGTATTTCGAAGTTGTTCTGCTGTGGTAGTGATTCTACTAGGTACAGCGTTGATTAAATCAGGATCTTTTCCATTGTGCTTGAGTTCTGGGGCCTGCCTTTTAAATTGGGGCTTCATTTAGTCCTCTGGGTACAAGAATGCTCTGGTAAGCTGAGAAGTATCAACTAGATGTTGAGATTTAATGTACTTTGACAGGATCTTTCTAATTTGTTTGTAAAAGGTCATTCTGTAGCATTGATCCCAAAAGTGTGTATAATCATGAGGGAGGGGATGGCATTTCCTGAATGTAGGTTGATCTACATTGCTTAAGGTTGCCTCAGTGAGAAAGGCAAGGGAGAGATTGCTCATAATGGAGCTGGTGCTAGATGCACTCCCGGTGTGTGCAGGATCTCTCGAGTTGGTGAGCAAGCACCACTCGTGGTCTCTGCTATAGGAAGACATACACAATGGAAACGGATCCAGGTTTAATCAGCGCCGTACCTAGTAGAATCACTACTACTCTCTTGCCAGAACAACTTCAAGAGATCATACTTAATTTTGAAGCAAGTTCTAATCAAAGACGCACTCACAGGAGGAATGGAGGTTCTAACTGTCATTTTAACATTTGACAACTCGCAGGGGAAACTCCTCCATGAAACCAGCCATACACAGCTTCTAGACAGTCTTATAATTGTAACTGTCCCTGAGATTTTCCCCATTGCAAATTAAGAGGACACTGTACAACCAAGTACGTTGTCTATCCCTTAACATTCAAAAAATGCCTAAAACATATGTGGGGAAACTCTACATAAGTTCAAAATTAGGATTAAGGACCACATTAGAGACATACGCCTAAATAAAGACACTCCCATTGCCAACCACTTCAACCAAGATTCTCACACACTCAAATCTGCAACAAGAATCTAATTGGATCTACCTACTCCATACTCCCTATCTGGTAGGAATCTAGATCTCTGGATAGTTGGGAAACTTGCATTCAGCCATTTTATTATCCTTTTCTGTTTCCTGACTATCTGGGATGTGATGTTAAACTTGATGTTGACAACGGACAACTGAACACCCCCACCTTCTGGAATGATAAAGAAATCCTTCTTATAGACAAATCTAGTCTGTAACGCCTATAAACGTCATTTCCGTCAACGACATTGGCATCGTCCCCTGCATGTAACAACCAATGTCGGATAATGCATATGTGCTGTAAATACCACGAACCTTGCTTTGATTTCTTAATGTAAATATCAATTTTCTCAATAATCACCAATATCATTTATATTTCTCAAATGTCACTCATTCATGGCCGATATAGTCTCCCCTATTACAGCTTAATGTGAGTGCTCCACAAGTTACATAGAAGCCAAATTCAGCTTTTACAGGCATAAACCGGCACCACTTGGCTAAAAATAACCCAAACCCAATGGCACCATTGCTAATATGGAGTTATTAATAGAAACACCGCCACCAACCGGCACCACTAACTACATATATATAACAGCCATACTCTATCCACCAACTACCAAAGAAGCTAATCATAGCTTTGTTACACCTCTGAAGAGTTTTAACTAGAGAACGACACCTGTCAGGGATAGTATGCTCAATGTAATTAGCAACTCCGAGGAGACCACATAAACCAAAGCATGTCTCCCACAGAAGACATGCTTCCACGGTGACATGCCCAAACGCAACATAGACAGTAGCATGTCTCCCAGGTCTAATGATGTCACACGTATTAACATACATGTCTCCACAGATTAGCATTGCTATTAGCTTGACTCCTCCAAAAGACTTGTTTCCTTGCTCGACGACTGGACCCCACCAACAGTGCTGTTAGCATGTCACCAGCGTCAAGTCAAGCAACAGGCACAGCCTGTCTGGTCTCTTTCCAGCCAATATTTACCACTCTGTCTTCCTTTAGCAGAGACTACAGTCGTGCTTGCTCACCACCTCCATTGAGAAATCCCACACATACCGGGAGTGTGTCTAGCACCAGCTTCAATATGAGTAATCTCACCCTTGCCTCTCTCCCTAGCAGCACCTACCTACACTGTGCTGAGGCAACCTTACGCAACGTAGATCAATCTAGATATAGGGGATGCCTCCCCTGAAGATTAGACACACTCTTAAGATCAGTGCCATAGCATTAGCCTTCACAGAGAAACAAGAAACATCCTGTCCAAGTACATTTGAATCTCAACATCTAGTTGATACTTTTTAGCTTGCAAATAGAGCATATAATCCCGTAGCCAACCACTTCAACTAAGATTCTCACAGACTCAAATCTGCAACGAGAATCTCATTGGATCTACCTATTCCATACTCTCTATCTGGTAGGAATCTGCATCTATGGATAGCCGGGAAACTGCATACAGCCATTTCATTCTTGTATCCTTTTCTGTTTCCCTACTATCTGGGATGTGATGTTAAAATTGATGTTGACAACAGACAACTAAACAACTCCACCTTCTGGGATGATAAAGAAATCCTTCTAATAGCCGAGAAATCCCCATTCAGCCATTTTATTCTTGTTATCCTATTGTGTTTCCCGACTATCTGGGATGTGATGTTAAAACTGATGTTAACAATGGACAACTGAACCCCCCCAAGCTTCTGGGATGATAAAGAAATCCTTCTAATAAACAAATCTAGTCTATAAAGCCCATGAATGTCATTTCCGTCACCAACGTTTGCATCGTCACCTGCAAGTAATAACCAACATCAGATAATGCCTATGAGTGGTAAATACCATGAACCTTGCTTTGATTTCTCTATGCAAATATACATGTTCTCAATAATCACTGATATTATTTATATTTCTCAATAATCACTCATTCATGGTTGATGTAGTCTGCCCAATTATAGCTCCATGTGAACGCCCCACAAGTTACATAAAAGCCAAATTCAGCTCATCGCTTATATGGAGTTATTAATAGAAACACTGCCACCAACAGGCACCACTTTTTTACTATATAATATATATTCCATGCTCTATCTGATAACTACCAAAGAAGCTAATCAAACGGTTTATTACACCTCAGAAGAGTTTTAACTAAAGAACGACACCAGTCAGGGATAGTATGCCCAGTGCAATAAGCGACTCCAAGAAGACAACATAGACCAAAGCATGTCTCCTCCTGAAGACATGCTCCCTGGTGACATGCCCCAATGCAACAAAAACAGTAGCATGTCTCCAAGATCTAATGGTGTCACAGATACTAACACGCCCAGAAACAGGTCTCCACAGATTAGCAAGGCCATTATCTTGACTCCTCCAGGAGAATAGCTTCCTTGCTCGACATCGGGACCCAACCCCACCAAGTGCTGTTTGCATTTCAGCAGAGTCAAGTCAAGCAACAGGCACAGCCCGTCTGGTCTCTTTCCAGCCAATATTTTCTACCTTATCCAAAAAATACACAATCCATGCTCTGTGATACTTGTATTTAATGCATCTGCTTAAGTATTGCTTCATGTCTAGTGCAAGAGTTTAGACAGGTCGAAAGATATGGCTATTTGTAATTTCTATGCATGTCCAAGAAGAATTTTGTCTCATGGTTCAGTGTCATTTGAGAAAATTGGTTTAGAGGTGGCCCTTCAGACTTTCATTTGGATATTTTACTATAATATCATTCTTATACACATAAAGTCTTTTAATTTTCATTCATAAAACCCCAGTAGTCGAAAACCATCCAACAACAAGAGAAATTAGAAATTTACTACGGCTCATATAGACATCGACAGGAAACATGGTCTTTTTTTACATGAGCAACTCGCTCATTTACACACCGAAAATAAACGGACAAAGCTTCAAACAGCATGCAAAGAAGGCATTATTGAAAATAACTATGTGTTTGTTAGGTTATGAAATTTAAGCGTCCCTAGTCATGTGCCAGTCACATGACATTCCCACGATGTTTTTTTTTATTTCTGGCTCGAAATCTAAAAATACCTTAAGATGCTACTAAGCCTTTATGGGAACACCATGAAAAAAAAAAATACGTAGTTTTATGATTCTTAACCCTTTCCCAAACAACAAATTTTGGAACCTTCCAAACCGAAAGAGTTTGCAGACGACAATTTTAGATTTGGAGAAAATGGCAGAAAGTTCTCAAAAAGGGTAGAAAACACTGTGGGAAAAGGAGAAATTGCTCATTATGAGCAATTTCTCCTTTTCCCACAGTGTTTTCAAAAAGACTTTTACTGCAGACAAGTAAAAACCAGGGCTTGTTTGGGAAAGGCTTAATTACTAAAGATTTTTATTATTTTTTCATATAAATCTCTGTGATATGAATATTTGCTAATTTGGTGAGATGTGAAAAATCTAAATACCCACCTTTAATGGATACAAAATACTATGATGACTTGCTTGGTATATTACATGACTGGAATGCATTAACCCTTTACAAAACAAAAAATTTTTAGACTGGTCCAAATGGAAAGGACTTGCTGACAACAAAATAAAGGTAACTCAAAAATTGAAATTTGTTTACAGCAGGGTAGAAAACATTATGGGAAAAGGAGAAAATGCTGGTTACCAGCATTTTCTCCTTTTCCCTCAACGTTTTCTAAACGTATTTCATTCAGGGTTGTTAAAAGTCCGGTTTGTGTGGTACAGAGCTAACTCTTTACCACACAATCCTGAGTTTTAACACATTAATTTGAAAAAGAATCCTTTAAAGAGGTAAGATAGCTATTTCTTCAGAACTTCAGTCAATTGTAAAGTACTCACAAGTGGGACAGCCAGTATCAGAGAGACCACACAAGTACTTGCACTGGCCCCTGTTATATCAGAAACATACCCTGCTGTAATACCACCTGTAAACAACAATTCTGTAATTAACAATACAGTCGTAAGGCCTTAAAAAAGAGTGTGTTTAGTGTTTCAGTCTAGATACTGTAAGTAGGGTGGGTGGCAATTACTTTTTTTCCGAAAACGTTTTATGTGGAACATAATTATAGTGAAATCAGTCCTGACAGATTTTTCTTTTCAACCATGGCAAAAAACGTATAGGGTCAGTAGCATTTTCTAGGTATGGTAGGGAAACCCTTAACACAGATATTCTTTTTCATGCCTAACCTTTCATCAAATAACCCTATGCTTAACAACCCAAAGGAAAAAAACTTTTGAAAATATAATGGAACAAGGAGTAAATGGTGAAAACCAGAATTCTTTCCTTATTCCACTAGGTTTTCTACCTTTTCAATTGAATAACAAATCCAAAATGCTTTCCTTTAACTCTGTTCCACATGAGAAAAATTTTGACCAGTCCAAATTGAAAGTATTTGCAGAGGACAAAAAATATATGGCTGAGTATTGAAATTTTGTTTGGGAAGGGTAGAAAAACTTGTGGGAAAATAATAAAATACTGGTTACCAGCATTTTCTCATCTTCCAACAATGTTTTCAAAACTTTTCTTTCTCAGGGTCGTTAAAAGTCAGGATTTCATGGTAAAGAGTTATATGACCGTAAGATTTTACACATTTTTTTTTTTCAAACTAAGAGATATCTTTCTTAAATACCAATAAATTTTCTGGCATATATGCATAAATTGCATGAGGGTAATGTAGAAAATAACTGCAAGACATTTCGTTTCTCAATATTTTGGCATAGGCCTTTTTCATACTAGTGCAAGAACCTTATACTTCCATTACGTTTTTCTATTGTATTCTGTCATTTTGGATTTCAAAGATGGCAGAATACAAAGTGGACATAAAATGAAATTGTGCTGTTCTCCCATGTTTCTTTTTTAACTCTACCAAACAACATGATTTTGGACTCCTTCAAAATGAAAGCATTTGCAGACAACAAACATAATGTAGCTCAAATGATGATTTTTGTCCCTAGAAAACATTGTGGGAAAGGGAGAAAATGCTTTTGAAATGCCTATTCTACAGGGTCATGAAAACCCAAAATTTTTTAGTAAAGGGTTAACTCTCTACCACACAATCCCAACTTTTAACCACCATAAAAAACAACAGGGCCATTAGCCCTGGACCGCTCACCTGAAACTATAGCTTTATTTCCCTTATGTTTATATGATGAACTTCAAACAAACCTTTGACCCCCTGGGCAGGGTCAGTTTCGACCCCAAGGGCATCATATGAACAAACTTGGTAGAGGGCCACTTGGAATTGCTACATGCCAAATATCAAAGCCTTATGCCTTCTAGTTTTAGAGAAGAAGAATTTTAAAATTCTCTTTGCCCCTATATTTGAACTTGTGACCCCCTGGGCAGAGCCAGTTTTGACCCCAGGGGCATCATATGAACAAACTTGGTAGAGGTCCACTAGGAGATGCTACATACTAAATATCAAAGCTCTACACTATTAAGTTTCAGAGAAGAAAATTTTTAAAGTTTTCCTTCTTTGTTCCTGTGTTCGAACTTGTGATCCCCGAGGCAGGGCCAGTTTTGAACCCAAGGGCATCATATGAAAAAACTTAGTAGAGGTCCACTAGGATATGCTACATACCAAATATCAAAGCTCTATACCTTTTAGTTTTTGAGAAGAAGAATATTAAAGTTTTTCATTCCTTGTTTCCTATGTTTGAAGTTGTATTCCCCCCCCACCCCCGGCGGGGCCAGTTTTGACCCCAGGGGCATCATGTGAACAAACTTGGTAGAGGTCTACTAGGAGATGCTACATACCATATATCAAAGCTCTTCGCCGTCAAGTTTCAGAGGAGAAGATTTTTTAAAATTTTGTGTCCCCCGGGTGGGCCAGTTTTGACCCCAGGGGCATCATTTGAAAAAACTTGGTAGAGGTCCACTAGGAGATGCCACATACCTAATATCAAGCTCTACGTCATCTAGTTTCAGAGGAGAAGATTTTTATTTAAAGTTTTCATTCTTTGTTTCTAAGCTCAAACTTGTGACCCCTGGGCCGGGGCCAGTTTTGACCCCAGGGGCATCATTTGAACAAACTTGGTAGATGCCAGAGACCAAACACAAAGCTCTATGCTTTCTAGTTTCGGAGGAGAGGATTTCTAAAGTTTTCTTTTTTTGTTCTTATGCTCAAACTTGTGACCCTCGGGGTGGGGCCAGTTTTGACCCCAGGGGCATAATTTGAACAAACTTGGTAGAGGTCCTCTAGGATATGCTACATACCAAATATCGAGGCTCTACGCCTTCAAGTTTTAGAGAAGAAGATTTTTAAATTTTCCTTCTTTGTTCCTATGCTCAAACTTGTGACTTGTTGTTGTCTGCAAATACTTTCAATTTGGACGAGTCTATAAATTTGTCATTTGGTAAACAGTTAAAAAAAAATTTATTCTGAATTGTTGTACAACAGAATCTGAAAGTTATGATTCCACACTGTATATACCTGCAATACCTCCAACATCAAAAAAGGTAGACAAATCACCAGCTTTTTCTGGATCGTAAGAGGCTGCAAAAAAGAGAGAGAAAAACTTGATTATTTATGTTAAGACTAACCATTGATTTTCAAAAAAGCCGTAATCATTTCGGAACTTTATAACATTTATGATAATGAGATATAGTGAAATAACCATATTTCTTACTGACACAAGGAGATGAACCTCCACATTCAAATTTTTATCAAGTAAACCTTTACCACACAAATCTGGGTCTTTAAGGTGGATATTTAGATTTTTCCCATCTCACCAAATTAAAAAATATATGTATCACTGAGATTTATATAAAAAAAACAATATAAATAATCAATAATTAAGAATAATGAAATTTAAAAAAAAAAAATTTTTTTTGATAGTGTTCCCTTAAAAGGCTATGTAGCCTCTTAAAGTATTTTCAGATTAAGCACCAGAAATCAAAAGAGCATTGTTGGAATGTCAAGTGACTGGCATGTGACTAATCACGCTTAAATTCCATAATAACTAACATCTAATTATTTTCCATAATATCTTCTTCATACGCTATGTTTGAAGCTTTGTGTATTTACAGTATGTAAATGAGTTAGTTGCTCATGTAAAAGTAGACCATGTTTCCAGTCTGTGTCAACCTGGGTAGTGGTAAATCTCTAATTTCTCTTGTTGTCAGATGGTTTTCAACTATTGTGGTTTTATGAATGAAAATTAAAGGTGGCCCTTATTTTGGGTCAAAAATTTTACAAAAATACAAAAAAATCATCCTTATACTCCCAAAGCCTTATAATTTTCATTCATAAAACCCCAGTAGCCGACAACCATCTGACAACAAGAGAAATTAGAGATTTACTACAGCCTAGGTTGACACCGACAGGAAACACATTCTATCTTTAAATGAGCAACTTGCTCATTTACATCCCCGAAACACATAGGTGAAGGTTCAAACATAGCTTCCAAAGAAGACATTATGAAGAAAATAATTACATGTTTGTTATGGAATTTAAGCGTCATTAGTCATGTTCCAGTCACTTAACATTCCCACAATGCTTTTTTTTTTAATTTTGCTGCGAAATCTAAAAATATTTTAAGAGGCTACATAGCCTTTTAAGGGAATACCATCCATAAAAATGTTTTTTTGTAATATTATAATTTTTAATTATTGATGATTTGTATTGTTTTTTCATTAGAATTTCAGTGATTCATATATTTTTGAATATGGTGTGATGTGAAAAACCTAAATACCCATCTTTAAAAGGCTTCGAGAGTGTAGGGATGACTTTTTTGTATTTTCCTAAAATATTCACCCAAAAATCTGAAGGGTCACCTTTAACAAGCCTGAAAAAGACGGTTTTTGAAATCATAGTAGAAAGAAGAGAAAATGCCCAGCAGGAAAAAGAAAAAAAAATACTATTCTAACATTTTGTAATTTGTCCTCTGCACATGCTTCCAATTTGAATGAGTCTAAAAATTTTTTGTTTGATAGGGAGTTAAGTCAATTCTTGATCAAGATAAAATACCAAAAGGCATGTAAGTTATCCTCTTGCCATAATGTTTAAAAAAGTAGCTTTGCTTCATAACAAAAAAAGGATACAGTATCTGCAAGAGATGATGCCATAAATCTTTAGGAAAAAAAATTGAACTTTTCCAAATCAAAAAGATTCGTAGGCGACCAATTAAATGTAGCCAAGATGATCACAATTGTCTGTGAAAGGAAAGAAAACCTCTACAGAAATGGAGAAAATGCTGGTTACCAGCATTTTCTCAATATCTCTTGATGTTTTCTGAAGCTTATTTTGGCCTGATCCTTACAACTTTGGATAGTCTGGTAAAGAGCTGTCATTTATAAGAAATCAAAAATCGAGACTTACTTTTAGCTGAAATATATTTTGGCAGCCA
Organism: Tridacna crocea; assembly: GCA_943736015.1. NCBI lineage: Eukaryota > Metazoa > Mollusca > Bivalvia > Cardiida > Cardiidae > Tridacna > Tridacna crocea. The sequence continues at coordinate 51,531,895 of OX031061.1, forward strand.
AAACAAGAATGTATAGCTCACAAGTTTGGCACAAAATAAACAGAGGGAGAATTCTATTACACCCTGAAATAAAAAGAAAAAAAGCAAAATAAATTACATTTATCACATGCTTTTTAGTAGGACATCAAGAAATAGCAGTGAAAATATTTTTTGATATTCCATGAGTACAGAAAGAAAACCAAATGTGGTTCAAGAAATTGAATTTATCTTTGAAGAGTTAGAAAACATCGCAGGACAAAATGCGAGTAGTAGTATTTTTGCCCTTTCCAACGGAAGTTTTAAACATAATTTTGTCTTTCAAAACAGTTTAGATTAAAAGAAGAGGACCATGATGGTCCTGTATCGCTCACCTGAGTACTAAACTGTAAAATCAAACTTGTGACCCCTGGGCAGGGCCACTTTTGACCCCAGGGGCATCCTAAGAAAAAACTTAGTAAAGTCCACTAGGAGATGCTACTTACAAAATATCAAAGCTCTACACCTTCTAGTTTCAGAGAAGTAGAATTTTAAAGTTTTCCCTCTTTGTTCCTATGTTTCGAACTTGTGACCCTGGGAACAAAAGTTTTGACCCCAAGGATATCATATCCAAGTTTTGACCCCAGGAGCATCGTATGAAGAGACTTTGTAGAAGTCCACTAAGAGACTCTGCATCCCAAATATCAAAGCTCTAAGCCTTCTAGTTTCAAAGAATTTTAAAGTTTTCCTTCTTCGCTCGTATGTTTCGAACTTGTGACCCCGGGAACAAAAGTTTTGACCCCAAGGATATCATATGAACAAACATTGTAGAAATCCACTAGGAGATCCTAATTACCAAATATCAAAGCTCTACATCTTCTAGTTTCAGAGAAGAAGAATTTTAAAGTTTTCCTTCTTTATTTCTATGTTTTAACCTTCTAACCACCCGGGCGTTTTGACCCCAGGGATATCCTATGAACAATTTTGGTTGAGGTTCACTAGGAGATGCTACATACAAAATATCAAAGCTCTACACCTTCTAGTTTCAGACAAGAAGAAATTTAAAGTTTTCCTTATTTGTTCCTATGTTTCAAACTTGTGACCCCCGGGGCGGGGCCAGTTTTGACCCAAGGGACATCATATGAACAATCTTGGTAGAGGTTCACTAGGAAATGCTACATACACAATATCAAAGCTCTGCACCACCTAATTTCCGACAAGAATAATTTTAAAGTTTTCCTTCTTTTTTTCTGTGTTTCAAACTTGTGACCCCCGGGGGCCGGGCCAGTTTTGACCCCGGGGACATCATATGACCAAACTTGGTAGAGGTCCTCTAGAAGATTCTGCATACCAAATATCAAAGCTCTGCACCTCCAAGTTTCAGAGAAGATTTCTAAAGTTTTCCTTCTTTGTTGCTTTGACCCAAGGGACATCATATGAACAATCTTAGTAGAGATCTACTAGGAGATGCTACATACAAAATATCAAAGCTCTGCACATTCTACTTTCAGAGAAGAAGAATTTTAAAGTTTTCCTTCTTTGTTCCTATGTTTCAAACTTGTGACCCTCGGGGCCGGGCCAGTTTTGACCCCAGGAACATCATATGAACAATCTTGGTAGAGGTCCACTAAAAAATGCTATATACCAAATATCAAAGCTCTGCACATTCTACTTTCAGAGAAGAAGAATTTTAAAGTATTCCTTCTTTGTTCCTATGTTTCGAACTTGTGACCCCCGAGGTGGGGCCAGTTTTGACCCCAGGGACATCATATAAACAATCTTGGTAGATGTCCACTAAGAAATGCTACATACCAAATATCAAAGCTCTACGCCTTCTACTTTCAGAGAAGAAGAATTTTAAAGTTTCCTTCTTTATTCCTATGTTTCAAACTTGTGACCCCCAGGCAGGGCCAGTTTTGACCCCAGGGACATCATATGAACAACCTTTGTAGAGGTCCACTAGGAGATACTACATACCACATATCAAAGCTCTGTCCCATCTACTTTCAGAGAAGAAGAATTTTAAAATTTCCTTCTTTGTTCCTATGTTTCAAACTTGTGACCCCTGGGGCAGGGACAGTTTTGACCCAGGGACATCATATGAACAATCTTGGTAGAGGTCCACTAGGAGATGCTACATACCAAATATCAAAGCTCTATGCCTTCTAGTTTCCGAGACGAACATTTTCAAAGATTTTGCTTTTTTTTTTTTCATTTGGTTGCCATGGCAACCAGAGTTATGGGTGTAATTCAATCTCTTGAACAACTTTGGTATAGCTTCACCCAAGGAACATCCCTGCCAAGTTTCATCAAGATTGGCCAAGCGGTTTAGGAGGAGACAATGTTCAAAGAAATTGTGGACGACGCACAACGGACGATGCACGATGGACACTGGACATTGGGCAATCAAAAAAGCTCACCATGAGCACTTCATGATCAGGTGAGCTAAAAAAAAACAGACTTACAGGTATAAATAGAGCCCTCCATATAGTTATTGCTTTTTCTGGTGCATCTCTCTTTATTAGACTGGTAGTTTCTGACTGAAAAGGAAGAAAAACTCTTTCATAATAGTATTTACCTGTAAAACATAGTCAACTTATAAGACATTCTGTATTGAGCAGCCATCTGTACTAGGCAACAATAAAAGTTAACCCACTACCACACAATCCCTTTTTTTGACAACCCTGAGGAAGAAGCCTTTACAAAACATTGTGGGAAAGGAAGAAAATGCTGGTAATCAGCATTTTCTCCTTTTCCCATAATGTTTTCTACCCTTTCCAATTCAAAATTCAATTTCTGATCCACATTTACTTTGTCGTCTGCAAATGCTTTCAATTTGGATCAGTCCAAAATTTTGTTTGGAAAAGAGTCATTACGGCTTGCAACACATGAAAATGGTCTTTCTGATATTTGCAAAAAAATGTCTGTGATCAGCCTGCGCAGACTGCGCATGCTGATCCCAGATGACATTTTATGCGAATGTCCAAATGCCTCTTTTCATAATTATGTTGCTATTCCCAGACAGCATTTTATGACTACATTAGGTTATGTGCTACAGTAGACTTGTGCAAAACAGAAAATCACATAGCGGTTTCATACAAAAGTGTGCTTTGGCTTTTTTTTTTGTCATACCTCCATGAAAACAACAAAAAAAAAATTCTCTTCTTCCTTATAATTCAATATCACAGACAACAAATATGCACTTGAAAATTTCTAACTGCTTTTTTCATTGAAAATCCAACATTGCGTATTTATTTAATGTCCATTTCATTTGTAATTCAAAGCATGGTAAAACTGCTGTTCATGATGTAACAATGACGTAATTTTGTGATGTCATTATAGTATTGAACATTTGCAGGTTCAGTAGATTTATTATTAAAGTTCAATATGCTAGAGCTAAGTTGAAAATAAGGTTGTTAGAACCCAGCAACGTGACCATGAGTTTTCAGCTCTCTCACTGAATTCACTTTTGGATATTTTTTTCAATATTTAGAGAAAATAAATTCAGCTAGCAAATTACTTCAGACTCCATAAAGATCAGAAATAGGAAAGAAAACCATTATGAAATTTCGTATAAACGTTTGTTTACATTACTTTGACTGCAAAATTAGTCTCGGCACTGCTGAAAAAAAAATTTCATTGTGCTATGAAAAAAAAAATTCAGCCAATCAGACCTTGCCAATGTTTATGAAAACAACTAATACTGAATTATTTCCCTTTACAGGCTACCTCTGTTTGTCCACTATGGTGGCTGCTAAAGAGAACTTTGATGATATCAGTAATGATGGACCTTACTTATTGCCAAGGCTTTTATGTATGCGACATAAAAATTTAGAACTCAAAACATTCTTAAACTTTTTCAGCCATTTAGGCAGACTACCTGCAACTGCACCTGAAATTGTAATAAATCCTTAGCATGATAACAGCTAATATAAGTCACTTTGGTACACTAACACTCTGCCTGTTGCAGACAATTTCACTTTTTGCATACAAACCCTTCCAAAACATTATGACCAAAGGAGAAATTGCTTTGTATGGACAATTTCTAATTTTACTATAATATTCAACACAAATATCCTCTGATAAATCCTATTCATTTTCTATATCAATATTTTCAATAAATTAACGTTTTCAAAGGATACTACTCCGCAGATCAATGAAATAATGAAATAGTTTGAGTACATTTATAAGTCTTGTGATGACTTCAAAATCGAAATATCGATATCCTGATTCACAATAATTTTCATTCAACTCTTTACCACGCGAGAAAATTTTAGACTGGTCCAAATTGAAAGCATTTGCAGACGACAAAATAAAGGTGACTAAAAAATAGAAATTTGTGCTGGAAAGGGTAGGAAAGACTGTGGGAAAAGGAGAAAATGCTGGTTACCAGCATTTTCTCTTTTTCCCATAGTGTTTTCAAATGACCTCTTTCTTAGGGGCGTCAAAAGTAGGGATTGTGTGGTGGTAATGGGTTAAAAAAAATATTAATTTCAGACTTGGCTTTTCTATGGAGATTTTACTCTTGATCTCTAATGTGTACACATAATAAAATCTTGCAAACAACCAATACTTTATGATTTGCATGTGTCTTTGTCAATATCTCTTTTGCATCACCTTGTATTTATCAGTGTCAGACAAACAGGTTTTGTAAGTTTATTCCCATACATTTCTTCGAATTGCACCTGAAATTCTGGAATAATGATGGATGGTAGGGAGTCCGCTTAGTATGTAAGAATTAAGTAGTGACTACAAAATTCTAGACTGGTACAAATTGAAAGTACTTGCAGGCAAGAAAAAAAAGTAACTCAAAAATCAAAATTTGTTTCCAGCAGGGTAGAAAACATTGTGGGGAAAAAAGAAAGTGCTGTTCACCAGCATTTTCTCCTTTTCCCACAATGTTTTTAAAAAGGCCTCTTGAATAGGGTTGTTAACCCTTTCCCAAAGTTTTTACGTGTCTGCAGTGAAAGTTTTTTGAAAACACTGTGGGAAAAGGAGAAATTGCTCGTAACAAGCAATTTCTCCTTTTCCCACAGTGTTTTCTACCCTTTTAGAGAACTTTCTGCCATTTTCTCCAAATCTGATATTGTCGTCTGCAAACTCTTTTGGTTTGGGGCCAAAATTTATCGCTTGGGAAAGGGTTAAGACTCTGGATTGTGTGTGCTAAAGATTAGGCTTTTTGTGGTACGATAAAAGTCAATAAAAGAGGGCCATTGGCCCTGGAACGCTCACCTTAGACTATAGCTTATCAGTGAAATTCAATTCCTTGAGAAACTTTGGTAAAGCTTCACCCAAGGAACATCCCTGACAAGTATCATCAAGATTGGCCCAATGGGTTAGGAGAAGAAGATATTTAAAGAAATCGTTGACGGGCGACAGACGCCGGATATAGGGCAATCAAATATCAAATCTCTACACCTTCCACTTTCAAAGAAGAATTTTGAATTTTCCTTCTTTGTCCTATGTTCCAACTTGTGGTCCCCGGGGCTCGGTCAGTTTTAACCAAAGCAGCATCCTTTGAACAAACTCGGTAGGGGTCCACTCAAAGATGCTACATACCAAATATCAAAGCTCTACACCTTCCTGTTTAAGAGAAAAAGAAATTTAAAATTTTCCTTCTTTGTTCCTATGTTCCAACCTGTGACCTCCGGGGCAGGGCCAGTTTTGACGCCAGGGACATCATATGACCAAACTTGGTAGAGATTCTGCATACCAAATATCAAAGCTCTGCACCTTCAAGTTTCGGAGAAGATTTCTAAAGTTTTCCTTCTTTGTTGCTATTTTCCAACCTGTGACCCCCCGGGGCAGGGCCAGTTTTGACCCAAAGGGCATAATATGAACAAACTTGGCAGAGGTCCACTAGGAATTGCTACATGCCAAATATCATAGCCCTATGCCTTCTAGTTTAAGAGAAGAAGAATTTTAAAATTTTCTTTCTTTGTTCCTATGTTCGAACTTGTCACCCCTTGGGTGGGGCCAGTTTTGACCCCAGGGCATAATTTGAATAAACTTGGTAGAGGTCCACTAGGAGATGCCACATACAAAATATCAAAGCTCTACGCCATCTAGTTTCAGGTGAGAAGAATTTTAAAATATTCCTTCTTTGTTCCTATGCTCAAACTAGTGACCCCCCGGGGTGGGGCCAGTTTTGACCCAAGGGCATAATTTGAATAAACTTGGTAGAGGTCCACTAGGAGATGCAACATACCAAATATGAAAGCTCTATGCTTTCTAGTTTCTGAGGAAAAGAATTTTAAAGTTTTCCTTCTTTGTTCCTATGCTCAAATTCGTGACCCCTGGGGTGGGGCCAATTTTGACCCCAGAGAAATAATTTGAACAAACTTGGTAGATGTCCTCTAGGAGATGCCACATACCAAATATCAAAGCTCTAAGCCTTCAAATTTCAGAGGAGAAGATTTTTAAAGTTTTCCTTCTTTGTTACTATGCTCAAACTTGTGACCCCCGGAAAGGGGCCAGTCTTGACCCCAGGGGCATAATTTGAACAAACATGGTAGAGGTCCACTGGAAGATGTTACATACTAGATATCAAAGCTCTACGCTTTCAAGTTTCAGAGGAGAAGCTTTTTAAAGTTTTCCTTCTCTATTCCTATGCTCAAACTTGTGACCCCTGGGGTGGGACCAGTTTTGACCCCAGGGATATAATTTGAACAGACTCGGTAGAGGTCCACTAGGAGATGCTACATACCATATATCAAAGCTCTACGCCTTCAAGTTTCAGAGGAGAAGCTTTTTAAAGTTTTCCTTCTTTGTTCCTATGCAAACTCGTTATCCCCTGGGGCGGGGCCAGTTTGACCCTACGGGCATAATTTGAACAAATTTGGTAGAGGTCCATTAAGAGATGCTACATACCAAATATCAAATTTCTACGCCTTCCAGTTTCAGAGAAAAAAGATTTTCAAAGATTTCGGGTTTTTTTCGTTTTGTTGCCATGGCAACCAGAGTTATGGGTGGAATTATATTCTTTGAACAATTTTTGTAGAGCATCACCCAAGAAACATTCCTGCCAAGTTTCATGAAGATTTGCCCAGTGGTTTAGGAGGAGAAGATGTTTAAAGAAATTGTTGACGGACCACGGACCCCAGACATAGGGTGATCACAATAGCTCATCTTTAGCACTTTGTGCTAAGGTGAGCTAAAAACTGTGAAAGAATAACTGTATAACTTTGATGAATGCATAAAACTGCAATTTAGTTAGCATATAAAAAATGTTCTACGTAGCTTTTACGAGGGTTGTTAAAAAATTATCCGGATTTTGCCTGTTAAAAAATCATTTGCAAAGCAATCGTGCTAAATTTTGCATTATTCTCTATCAGAATTCAATCCACGCTAGTCTATGCTTATTTTACATACTTCTTTCCTAAAAAGTGCTCGCAGGTGCCATCAAAAATGGCATGGGAACATGTTCACGACGCAGCGCAAAATATTGTATCTATACTCGCCCTTCTCTTCTACATATTGTGTCTCTCGTAACTGATTACGTAATGAAATTTCATCAGATTACAGGAACTGTTCCCACTTACATAATGAGTAAATTTAACGTCATTTGACCTTTAAATGCTTCAGAAAATCGAGTTTAAATACAGTTGGGGCAAAAGTTTTGAACATCAAAGATGGCGTCGACTGACCATCTGGAAATCTGTTCCATATTAGAATTTGGCCAGCAGCTAGGAGAAACTTCAACAAACACATACAAAAAAATGATCATAGCGAAAGGGAATAATTCAGTCACACAGACACTGGTACAGGGATGTGTACAGCCGGTGGGTCCGCTGTCACCGATGATGAATAGAGCATGCGGGCGAGTACTTTGAGAAAGAATAGGTAATGTTGCCTAATAACCTTTCGACGATGATGATGATGTTGTATATTGTAGCGTTTTGTGCACCAGCTCCTGGTACCTATGCATGTTTGATTGCGTGTAAAATCAACATGTATTGTTCGATTTTTAAATATTTTGCACTTCTGTACATAATGAATGTCGTTTTATGATGCGTGGATCTTTGTCACATTACAATGACTCATTAAAAGTTTATAGACTTAATCCGGATAACACTCGAATGACCCTTGTACCAACCTTAATACAGGGTGTCCGGAAAGTAAGGTAACACTTTTGTACATTTATAAGTAGGCTTTAAATGTAAGATAAAAAGACAAAAATGCATATACACGTAAATGAAATGTGTAAGTATTTTGAGTGATAATTTAAATCAATTTTCATTTTATTTTGCGCTTTTATATAGGTTTTAATTCAGAAGTGCCTTTTTTGTCATTGAAGTCATTTTAATAATAAATGAAGTTTTCATTGTGACGGTCACTTATGCTCTTTCCTTGCCGAACACGTTGGACCAAATTGTCAATTACTTCGATGAACATTCCAATATCAGTCATCTTGATTTCTCTTTGAGCATTCTTTAACAACATGTCTGTGTTGTTTGGGGTGCGACGGTAGACCACTGACTTCAAGCAACCTGACGGAAAGGAATCGCACAGGTTGGGGTTAGGATAAAGTCACCCACATTGCAGAACACTTGGTTCGTGCAGAGTAGTGTTACTGCAGACACATCTAATTCTGTGAAAGTCTTGATATACGATACCTTACATGATAGGGTAATATCGAGACAATACCCGGAGATAAAAGATTGCTGAATACTGTGGCCTTAACACAGTCCAAACCTCAACCTGTGTGACTTCTTCCTTTTGAGTATTACAAAGTCAAGGGTCTACGATCTCAACACAGACAATAATTGTCAAAGAATACTTAAAAAGGACTTAGAGTGAAATAGACAAGATTGATATTGGAATGTGCTCTAAAGTGAGCGACAATCTCTGTGAGCATGTTCGGCAAAGAAAGAACATAAAAGGCTGTCATACTGAAAACGTCATTTATTATTAGATTGACGCCAATGACAAAAAGGTACAACTGATTTGAAATCTGTGTATTGTGAAAATTAAATGAAATTACCGCACCCAAAACTTCCATATTTTATAAAGATGTATGCTCATTTCTACCTCTTTATCCGATTTTTAAAGCCATATTATGCACGAAAGTATTACCTTACTTTCCAGACACCCTGTACAAAATTATCCTCATCAAGGTTTTTTTAGAATTTCTTAGAATTATCATTCATAAATCTAAAACCACTATATTCTCATTACAATTGGAGTTAATAATAACCTCCCTTTTCAGGAAACTACCAAAAGTATCAACAAAAAATTTCAACAAAAAATTTCAAGATAGACACTGAAGGAATGTCTGGATGGTTAGAAATGGGCAAAAATATTATATCAGTATAACCACTTATTTGTCAACTAATAAGAAATTTTAGGATGGTAATGCTTAATTAGATCTTGCTTTTGACTTCCTTAGTATACAAATATGTAATTTTTACAGAGGGTATGCAGGGTCAGTAGGCAAGGTTTGCGTGCAGAAATTCGAAGTGGAAACCCTTTTTTTAAAAACTACCTTTTTCCTTACAGGAATTCCATTCACTTGCGATTCAATATTGTCTAAACCTTCATCTGACCCTTTCCCCGGTTTACAACTATTTTCAACATTTGAATTACAGTCCCTGCCTATATCGATGCTAACTTTGTCCGCAGCGGCAGAGTAACATACTGTTTCGCTGTTTTCTGTAGGGTCATAATTGGGGTTTACGATTCCAAATTTAGATTCATTGGTACCCTTCTCATCAACAATAGCCTGTCATCAAAAGGAAAGATATAGAGTCAAACCTGTCAGAAGTAGCCATATAAAGGAACATACATGACTTCCAAAAGACAAAGGGCTGTGTATAAAAGATTCTTTACTATCAAAAACTAATATCCTAGACCCTCTATGGAAGTTTTCTAATGGCTTATGGGTAAGGCCTGACATGGCAGCCATGTAGGAAGCATTTCAAGATGGGGGGTGGGGGGGCTGGCTACCAGCATTTTCTCCTTTTCCCACAATGTTTTCTACCCTATCTAAAACGATTCTCTTCATTTGAGCCACATTAAAACTGTCTCTGCATCTGCTTTCAATTTGGACCAGTTTAACAAATTGTCGTTTGGTAAAAGGTTAACCCTTTACCACACAATCACAACTTTTAACGGCCCTGAGAAAAAAAAAAGCCATTAGAACACATTGTAGGAAAAGGAGTAAATTCTGGTAACCAGAATTTTCTCCTTTTCCCAAAATGTTTTCTACCCTTTCAATACATTTTTCAATTTTTTAATCATATATGTTTTGTCAAATGCTTTCATTTTGGACAAGTCTTCAACTTTGTCCTTTGGTGAAGAGCTAATTAATGTTCAATTAATATATCTTATTCTCAGATGACCTGACTTTAGTAGGCTTCGACTTAAAAAGAATATAGACAGAATCAAATCATAAATCTGTTATGAAAAAAATCACCCAAACATGTGCTGAGTTTGATTTAAATACATTGGAATTAAAGTTGGGCATGAGAAGATTTATATACTTACAGAAATCTGCTGAAATACAGGGTAGCCAATGCTTTTTAAAGATTTCGAAATACAGGATTGACAAATTCTTACATTTTCATGAAAAAAGTAAACATAAATGAAAATGTAAACATAAAAGTATTTACAGGCTTATTTTGTGCAGACAGATTTCGGTAAAACTAATTGATATCAAATGATGAAAATAATAACCATGAATGTTAGTTATCTGAATTAACCCTTTACCCAACAATCCCTGGTTTTTACCTCCCAGAGGAAGAAGCCTTCTGAAAACATTGTGAGAAAAGGAGAAAATGCTGGCAACCAATAATGTTTTCAAAAGCCCTCTTTTTCATGGCCATGAAAACCAGGGACTGTTTGTAAAGGGTTAAACATTTTAGCATTATAGGTGAATTAGAGCATAGGTTTATGCAAGTAGCATAATCAACAGATAGCTCATCTTCGCGAGCAAGGTTACGATCACTACGTGGATCTTACCTTGGCGGATCAAGCCTAATTTCGATATTCAGGGAACATACCCCTATTGAATGCTTGTTATTATCCCCCTTTACATCTCATTTCTGATAGCCAATAGTATAACGTTTTACAAACCACTTACGAATTCAATAATTCAACATGAAGTAATAACCACAAATGTACTTCGACATTCGATGGTCAGGTGCTGGGATATAGCCTAAAACCTCTGATAATTTATTGGTCACACTGAAACTTTCCGTGAATATCGTTTGTCTATGTTTTTTTCGGTAATAAATCATTACAGATCCTGCACACATCCATTGAGGTATCCATCCTTACCGCTTACTTTTATCTAAAAGGTCTCCACCTTGTTCTATTTTTATCAAAGATGAAATGCAACAAGCAATTTGATATGGTGCAGTGAGAGCTAGCTGCAACCAACGAAAATACGTATCGGGGGAATGTCGAAATCAAGCTTGATCTGCCAAGGGTAGAGTAGTGTAGTGGATCGTCACCCTTGGCTTGCGAAGATGCAGATAGCTAGACCACAGGCCTATATGGCATGCACCACGCGGAAAGGAGCATTTGGACATCTGCGTAATGTGGCGTTATTGATCAGCTTGCGCAGTCCCTGTTGGCAGATAAAAAATAACATTTTCCTTTTTTTATGCAATTTTCTATTTTCCGAAAGTCTACAGTAGCACAAAATCAATGTGGTTGTAGAGTGTCGTCTCGAATTTGCCAGCGCAGACTGCGAGGGCTGCTCCGATATGACACTTTACGCAAATGTTTGAATGACCCTTTTCCCATGTTACAGGACATATACAATAACTTGTTGATCATGGTGACAGTTTGTTTAACTAGATAGCACAAAGCCAATGCACAATGACTAACTTTGCCGAACAAGTAAGACAGTTTTGCAAGCTAGATCACCGTTTAGATCACTTACGCTTGAATCAACACTATCATTTATAGATCGGTTATTTCTGACAGGATCCGTCAATACCTCTTTGCTTTGATCCTCTGGTAACTGATGTTGGGGTTCATCACAATCCGCTATTGACGGCTCTGAAGGAAATATTGTATCAACATGTTGGTTTACTACAATCCTCGTAACTACAGCTTGGAGCAACTTAGTTTAACAACATTTTTTTGTGGAGGAGTTTAACCCTTTACCAAACAATCCCAACTTTTAACAATCCTGAGAAAGAAGCCTTTGGAAAATATTGTGGGAAAAGGAGAAAATGCTGGTAAACAGCATTTTCTCCTTTTCCCACAATATTTTCTACCTTTCCGAAGTCAAAATTCAATTTTGATTCACATTTATTTTGTCATCTGCAAATACTTTGAATTTGGACAAGTCCAAAATTTTGTCGTTTGGTAAAGAGTTAATAAAGATTTACCTCAAAAGCCAACAAATATCAGATTCTTTTATTCATTACCAACGACAATATTTTAGGCTTGTCCAAATCGAAAGCATTTGCAGACAACAAAATAAAAGTAACATTTTTATATTTGTTTTGTGAAGGGTAGAAAACACTGTGGGAAAAGGAGAAAATGCTGGTTACCAGCATTTTCTCCTTTTCCCAATGTTTTCAAACGGCTTCTTTCTCAGGGTCGTCAAAAGTAGGGATTGTGTGGGAATGGGTTAATCACATAACTTTTTAACAAGAATTATAGTCCATAATGTCTTATAACAGAGGCATAAGTGAATAACACGTAGCAAAATCTACATGAAGCATACGCGCTTTGTTAACAGGTATATTACTAACAAAAAATAGTTCCAAGAAAACTTGCATTTATTGATTTTGTTTCGAATCTAAATGTGATTAACAACTTTATCGTGATTAAGAACTCTGACCATTAATTTCCTTCAGAAACCTAGGTTAACAATATTTCAGAAATGAAGTGTATAATTACAGAGTGTTGACCAAATACAGCACTATTTTCTTGTCTTATACGTGTGTGAGACAAGAAAATTCATAATTGCTGTATTACACTGAAAACAAGGGGAGTTATGTGATAACTAGAGTTGTCATTGAATGCGACTTAATATCCCCCCTCCAGCACTTTGACTGAAAAAAGTGTCAAGTTCTAGGGGAGATAATTCCTCAACCAGGAAGAGTTGACACTTGAAAATTGTATCTTGCAAATCTTCAATATATGATCGGTATAAGTGCAAAGTTTCAATACAATTGAAGGAAAACTGTAGGAGGAGTTTGCGACACAAAATTACTAGTATTTTGTACACACACAGACGGACACACGGACGGACGCACAGACAGACCGGCTAATTCCAGTATACCCCCGGAAACATATGTTTCGCGGGGGTATAAATATGTATCTAAAAGATGAGACTTGTATAATGAAGGAGAAAACAGTAAGGGAACAATTCTTCCTGTTTGCTGCATTGTTTTCAAAATGTCATTCACCTCAGTGTCAATACAGCACTGGATTATGGGTAAATTAGAAGTCCTTTACCAAACAAATGGAAACCAGCATTTTCTTCTTTTTCCACATTGTTTTGTATTTATTCAAGCCAAAATACTACCATTTGAAAATTATCAAGATCATATATAAATTCCTTCAGTATGACCTAAAATTTTGCCATGAGGTAAAGGGTTAACAGTCTCACCTGTTACCAAGAAGAAGAAAACTAAGACACCCACAGAGCCTATGATGATTCCAGGCACAACGAAGGACCAGCCCCAAGCGTGGTTCACCCAGATAGAGGCAATGACAGAGCCCAAAATATTGCCAACAGACGTGTGTGAGTTCCAGATACCCATAATGAGGCCACGCCTAATGGAATATTAGAATATAGAATATAAGTCACCTAAAAACAAATATACCATATTTCACTTATTTAACTTGCAAGGGCACCATGCAAAACACAGACAGGGCACTCCTATCTCACAGTCAATTACCTGAAATTTAAGTGCTGTTACTTAGAGTAAGAACAGTTCTTTGGTGCAGGTTTTAAGTATTCCGTGTGGAAACTGATTATCACATTTGAAAGATTTGCTCTGTTACTGCAAAATATATCAATTTTACTGCCGATTATGATTCATTCGGACACAAAATAGCATTCATAATTAATATGAGACAAGGTTTTGTAAAGTTTTTCATATGTTTGGAAATTTGTCACTTCGGTCTTTTATTTTTAGTTAAAATCAGATGTGGGTGGGGGTTGTCCCAGAGGCCTCTGGTGTAAGTTATATGGTGGGGGTGCTACTATTAGGGAAAGAGTGTTCATTAGGGGAAATACTGTAACTGTGAAAACAGAAACATATAAATGTGCAAAAACATCCTATTCTTCCTATTTTTTCTATATTATATTCAATGTCACTCCGGACCTCCATGTTAGTGTGAAAAACAAAAACAAAATCTTGAATATTAGACTAAGTATGCAATTAAATCTTTACCACACGAGAAAAATTAAGACTGGTCCAAATTGAAAGCATTTGCAGACGACAAAATAAAGGTGACTGAAAAATTGAAATTTGTTTTGGGAAGGGTAGAAAACACTGGGAAAAGAAGAAAATGCTGGTTACCAGCATTTTCTCCTTTTCCCACAGTGTTTTCAAAAGGCTTCTTTCTCAGGGGCGTCAAAAGTAGGGATTGAGTGGTAATGGGTTAAATCTTTACCAAAAGACAAAATTTTTCGACTAGTCCAAATTGAAAACATTTGCAGATGACAAAACACACATGTATCAAAATTTGAAATTTGATTTGGATAGGGTAGCAAACATTATGGGAAAAGGAGAAAATGTTGGTTACCAGGATTTTCTCTTTTTCCTACAATGTTTTCAAAGGCTGTCTTTGTTAGGATCATTAAAAGTCGGGACTGTGTGGTAAAGAGATAACAATGGTTACTGAGTACTTTTCTATTAGATAGTTGGCAGTTTGTAATGCCTATAACAAACAACTTTCATGCAAAAGGAAAAAATATAAATACTTACTTTCCTTTACCGAACCAGTTTCCCATACACGCTACAACACTTGGCCATCCTGTAGACTGAACAAAACCTCCAAACAGCTGTAATAGTAAACCAGTTTGTTGCCAGAGAAAACTGGGCCCACAATAATCAAGGTTACCAGAAAAAGCATCAAATTTTAATTTCTTGATTAAGGTAGCGGACCCGTAATAGAAAACAACAATTTCCACAGTGATAATATCCAATAAAATTTGCTATGAGTATTATTGTACTACTTGAACCAAGCCACTTTTTCTTTTGTTTTCCTTCTTAGAATTATCACTTATAAATCTACAACCACTATATTCTTATTACAAAGGGCAATATTAATTACTTCCATTTTTTGGAAACTAACAAAAGTATCAACAAATAATTTCAAGATAGACATCAAATGAATTTCTGGTCAACTGAAAATGTGCAAAAGTATTACATCTGTAAAAAATTCATATTCATCAAATACCAAGAAAACTTTATTCCATGCTGCACTATGAAGTGCTACCAGTCTACTACCTTAAAGGCACCATAGCCACCAAGAGTAAATAATGTGGTGACAAAATGCATTAGATTTTTATTAGACTATTTAAAAGTAAGGAAATTATTGTGAAAGTGACAATTTTTTATTGTATGGTCAATTGAAGTATTTGTTGACATTAAAATGAATTTCAAAATTTCAGACCTGTCCAAATTGAATTTCGGACCTGTCCGAAGTGAAAGCATTTGCAGGTGACAGTTTCAGTGTGGCTCATATCAAATTATTTTTCTTTGATAGGGTAGAAAGCATTGTGGGAAAAGGAGAAAATGGGTGAAATAGTCCTTTTTTAAGCACTAAATTTACATAGTGAATATTGAATGCTGCTGGGTACCAGTAGTTTTTCCTCTTCCTACAGTGTTTTCAAGGGCCCTTTTCTTCAGGGTTATTATAACTTGGGATTATGTGGTAAAAGGTTCATAATTACTTTGTTTTATTGTTTATTTGAAAAAACCAACCTGAACTACAATGTAAAACCAGAACTGGTGGATGTTAAAGAAGTAGCCTAATCCAAAAGCAGCAGTGAATACCCCGCAAAGTACCATTCCAAGGGAGAGAAAATATCGCAGGTTCACTCGCTCTGCTACATGACCTCTGTAAAACAGATACAAAATATATCTTACTGTTTATCACATGGCAAAAATTCTATACGACACTTTATGAAAACATTGTGAAAAAAGGTGAAAATACTGATAACCAGCATTTTTTCCTTTTCCCACAATGTTTTCTACCCCTTCCAAAATCAGATTTCAATTTTTGAGCCATGTTTAATTTATTGTCTGCAAATGCTTTAAATTTGGAGAAGTCTTATGCTTTACTGTTTGGAAAAAGGTTAACCCTTTCCCAAACAAGCCCTGGTTTTTACGTGTCTGCAGTACAAGTCTTTTGAAAACACTGTGGGAAAAGGAGAAATTGCTCGTAACGAGCAATTTCTCCTTTTCCCACAGTGTTTTCTAACCTTTTGGAGAACTTTCTGCCATTTTCATCAAATTCAAAATTGTCGTCTGCAAACGCTTTGAATTTGGAAGGGTCTAAAATTTGCTGTTTGGGAAAGGGTTAAAGGATCATGTTGTAAAATAGGCCAGCAAAAGGATCTTACTAAATCCTTACCAAACATCAAAATTTTGTACTCGATCAAATTGACAATATTTGCAGACAACAGATAAATGTAGCTAAAATGATGTCTTTGAAAGGATAGAAATCTTTGAAAGAAAAAGGGCATTTTCTCCTTTTCCCACAATGTTTTCAAAAATCTTTTTCTTGAGGGTTATTAAAACTCAAGATTGTGTGATAAAGTGTTATTCATCATTACTGATAAACAACTACGGTCTACCCGATGCTCTTTATCTAGTGTCAAATTGTTACAGGATACACACACACAAAAAAAAAGTTATAATACTCTCATAACTTACTGCAAATGATTTTTATCAGAGTGAGTGTTTGTTAGTTTGAACTGAAGTTTAACGCCGTTACCAGCTTTGGTCAGACCACAGCCATGCCGTCAGTGCACTTACACAATGTGTTTCCTGACTTTCTCACACCATTGCGAACAAAACTTTCTTTCCAAGCCAATGCTTACTTTCGCACATGAATCAGAAGTGAGATTTGAAAAATCTTTGGAAACAAAGCTTGTCTCAACAGGGTACAGAATTAACAACCACCAAGTTACATGTCAGTTACGCTTACCACTGAGCCAACCAAGGTATAATCTTAACTCATTACAAAATGACAAAATTTTGGACTAGTCCAAATTGAAAGCATTTGCGGACGAAAATCAAAATCAAAAATTGAAATTTGGTTTGGAAAGGGTAGAAAACAATGTGGGAAAAGGAGAAAATGCTGGTTACCAGCATTTTCTCCTTTTTCAAAAATGTTTTCAAAGGCTTTCTTTCTCAGGATCGTTAAAAGTCGGGATTGTGTGGTAAAGAGTTAACCCCTTACTCCATAGATACCCATTTCTACGCATTGCTTGTAGGAGCCTTTGGAAAACATTGTGGCAAAAGGTGAAATTGCTTGCGACGAGCAATTTCCCCTTTTGTCACAGTGTTTTCTATCCTATCAAAAGGTGTCATTACACATAAAAAACTGCTCCATCCTTGCTGTTATTTAGGGTCAATTAGATATATCATAGAAATGCCTTATGGGGTAAAGGGTTAAGCAATCAATTTGAATTTTCTCTCCAGGACTGTACATGAATGTAAAATAACTTACGTCACAAACATTCCAACTGCGTATGCAAAAAGATACACAACATCCAGTGTCCCTAGGAGTTCTGACGCATCTTGATCTGTAAAAATTTCAGAACACAAAACTTGTATTTGTGGGGCTACTTTTAGTGATTAGCACAAAAATCTAAAATCTATACAGTCCAATAAGATGAGAGATATGTTTTCGGATTTAACCCTTTACCAAACAATACCTGATTTTTACAACCCTGAGATAGAAGCCTTTTGAAAACATTTTGGGAAACAGAGAAAATGCTGGTAACCAGCATTTTCTCCTTTTCCCAAAATGTTTTCCACCCTGCTTGAAACAATTTCAATTTTTGAATTGCATTTAATTTGTTGTCTGCAAGTGCTTTCAATTTGGACCAGTTTAAAATTTTGTCGTTTGATAAAGGGTTAAGCAATATTGCAATAACAAAATATGCACCTATAAATTTATGAAAAATATAATGTTATAACCCAAAATATGCATTGAGTATCCTGTATATGTTAACATTTTCCAAAACAACAAGTTAAGACCATGCAGGCTTCAAATTTGAAAGTGGTAAAAGTGAACAATATTTCTTTGACAGAGTAGAGCCAAGCCATGGTAGCTCAGTTCGTAGTGTGCAGGACTTGAGAACATGGGGTCCAGGGTTCGATCCCTGGCTAAGACCCCTTGCTTGGCCAATATCTTTACAAGGATTGATGGTAGTCACTGCGACAGGATTCATTCCTCTCCCACCACTGACCATTGTTTCGATGATGTTCATGTGGGAAAGAGCCAGTGGCTTGGAGAGAAAATTGTGCAAAGTAATGGTAAAACAAACTCCAGGAACCAATGCATAGGTGCACTGGCAGCCACGATACAACTCAAATAATGTTGAAAATGGAGCTATACTCCATACAATCAATCAGGTAGAAAGCATAGTGGGAGAAAATAAAAAGGAGTATATGCTGGTTACCTGCATCTCGTCCTTCTTCCAACAATTTTTTCAAAAAGCCTCTTCCGCAGGGCCATAGACGAAAGGAAACAAGAGCATCGTGTGTGGGTGCCAATGCTTGGCTGCAAGCGATTGACTTTCAGTAAGTCGTAAAAAAGGCACAACTTAAAAACTACTTCGATGGTTGCCTGCCCCTGTTGTATGAATCCCATTTTGATACTTAACTCTTTACCACACAACAAAATTTTAGACTGGTTCAAATTGAAAGTATTTGCAGACGACAAAATAAAGGTGACTGAAAAATTGAAATTTGTTCTGGGAAGGGTAGAAAACACTGTGGGAAAAGGAGAAAATGCTGGTTACCAGCATTTTCTCCTTTTCCTACAGTGTTTTCAAAAGGCTTCTTTCTCAAGGGCATCAAAAGTAGGGATTGTGTGGTAATGGGTTAATTACTTAGACTGTTACCACATGGCAAAATTTTAGGCCTATCCACATTGAAACCATTTGCAGACGACAAAACAAAAATTACTGAAAATTTAAAATTTGCTTTGTGAAGTGTAGAAAACATTGTGGAAAAAGGAGAAAATGCTGGTTACCAGCATTTTCTCCTTTTCCCACAATGTTTTCTACAGGCTTCTTTCTCGGGGTCGTCAAAAGTAGGGATTGTGTGGTAATGGGTTAATTACTTTGCCAAAGTTTGAAGTAAATATCTTAACCCTTTACCACATGGCAAAGTTTTACATCTATCCAAATTGAAAGCGTCTGCGACGACAATTTCATAGTGGCTAACGATGCAATTCTCCTTTGATAAGGTAGAAAACGTTTTTGGAAAAAGTCAGGATTGTGTGGTAAAGAGTTAAAGTGCCTTTATCGAATTGCCTTTGCGGCCAATGTAGATCAAGATCAGGCTGCACAAAACAAGCGGCATGATCTTTGATCTACACTGTCCACTTTGCTAAACCACTGTAGGCAAAAGCATCCATGAAATTCCAATTATTTGGGTTGAATTTCTATGATTAAAATGCCTGCTATGTTTATTTAGTGAACAACAGGTTGGGCATATTCCTTTGCTACTCATAACACTCCAAACGTGTTCTAGGTCATTGGAGTATTTCAGAACACTGTGCCGTGTTCTTCAGAACATGTTCTGACTGTTCTAATTCAATTGAGGTGCAGCGCACCTGCTGAACTGTTGCTACGTGATACAAGATGGCTGAAAGACGGACAACCCTTCTTTTTAACGATATGAATGCCATAAATAGGGGCATAGTAGACTCCTCTCTCCCCTCAGTCTGCAGTTAATCATGTCCTCAACTAACACAGCTAAGACAGTAGCTTTTGCAACAGTCATCATTTCAATATGGTTTAGAACAATGTTCGGAACATGCTGCATTCAGAACATACTTCTGGAACAGTGTATTGTTCTGAAATATTCCTTTCGCACATTCATTGCAGAAAAGCATTCCAGGGCCAGTATTCACCAACTATTCCTAAGAACATTCTTGGTCATATTCACCAGAATTTTCTACATTTGTTAGTAACACAACTTCTGATTGGCCAAATCATTCGGTTTAGCCAATCAGTTAGCCATTTGGTTTGGCCAATCAGAAGTTGTGTTACTTGCAAATTTGGAAAACCTTGAAGAATACGCCTAAGAATATTCTCAAGAATGGTTGATGAGTACCGGCCAGAACACAGAACATTGTGCTAGAGCAGGTGAAAGGAATACACCCATTATAATGTTGAAGTCATACCAAAAGGTTTCCAGTCACATTCTGTACTGTTGGCAGGATAAACCTTACCACCTGGTTCTAGTGGTTTTGAGCAATTTCTGTGAAGAACACTCTGAAATCAGAAATAAATGGAAAAGGTTACTGGTAAATGATGACATCATTTCATCCCAACACTTATCTAATGACAGAATTTTGGACTTGTCTAAATTGAAAGCATTTGTGTAAGACAAATTTATTGATGTGATTTGCTTTTAGAAGGATAGGAAACATGGAAAAATGAGATTTTCTCCGTTTCTCCTTTTCCCATGATGTTTCTAATGTCTTTTCTATTTATCCTTCAACATTTTTTATCCTTTCATTTGAGATATTTCATCGATTGAAAAACCTTTGATTAATAATCTATAAATGCTGTTTAATTACTGGTATATGGATGTGTCCCCGAAAAT
Source organism: Tridacna crocea (assembly GCA_943736015.1). Taxonomy (NCBI): domain Eukaryota; kingdom Metazoa; phylum Mollusca; class Bivalvia; order Cardiida; family Cardiidae; genus Tridacna; species Tridacna crocea. Next base: position 51,552,621 of record OX031061.1, read on the forward strand.
TTGCTGTTTGGTAAGTTTTACTACAAGAAAAATAACGACATATACAAATTGAGAGAATTTTAATACAAAAAATACTATAATTGTGGCTCAAATGATGCAATTCGTCCTTACAGAGATAGAAAACATTGTGGAAAACGGAGAAAATGTGACATTTACATATCTCCTTTTCCCACAATCTTTTCAAAAGTTTTTTTCCTACAGGTCATTAAAACTTGTGACTGTTTGGTATAGGGTTCACCCATTACCACACAATCCCTACTTTTGATGACCCTGAGGTAGAAGCCTTTAGAAAACATTGTGGGAAAAGGAGAAAATGTTGGTAACCAGCATTTTCTCCTTTTTCCACAATGTTTTCTACCCTTCACAAAACAAATTTTAAATTTTCAGTGACTTTTATTTTGACGTCTGCAAATGCTTTTGATTAGGACAAAGCTAGAATCTTGTTGTTTGGTATAGGGTTAACTCTTTACCAGATGACAAAATTTTAGAACAGTCTAAATTAAAAGAAGTTGCAGATGACAGATTAATTTTACTTCAAATTACGCAATTTGGCTCAGGTAGATCAGAAAACATTGCAGGAAAAGAGGAAAATGCTGGTTTCCAGCATTTTCTCCTTTCCCATTATCATGAATGGTCATTAAAACTCAGGATTGTTCGGTATAGGCCTAATTCTTAACCATACAATCCCAAGTTTCAACTCTTCACTACACAATCCGGACTTTTCATAATCCTGAGAAAGAAGCCTATGGAAAACATTATAGGAAAAAAAGAAAATGCTGGTAACCAGCATTTCCTCCTTTTCCCAAAATGTTTTCTACTCCATCAAAAAATGACCGTACTGTTTGGCCACATTGAAATTGTCGTCTGCAGATGCTCTCAATTTGGATCAGTCTAAAACTTTTTGGTTTGGTAAAGGGTTAACCCTTTACTCCATAGATATTCATTTCTACGCATTGCTTGTAGGAGCATTTGGAAAACATTGTGGCAAAAGGTGAAATTGGTCGTGACGAGCAATTTCACCTTTTGCCACAATGTTTTCTATTCTATCATAAAGTGTCATATACACATAAGAAACAGCTTCATCCTTGCTGTTATTTAGGGTCAATTAGAGATACCATAGAAATGCCTTATGGGGTAAAGGGTTAAGTCAATAAACAGGGATGTAAGTTCCATTTTGCTCATCATCACTTCCTGAGACATGATTATCTACACTAAATAACCTTTAACCCTTATACCGCGCATTCCCAAGTCTTCATGAACTTCTAGGAAGAAGGCTTTGATGACTGTGTGTGAACAGGAGAAAACGCTCATACCCTGTCAAGCTTTTAAAAAAAAGAATTGTTGGAAAAGGGAGAAAATGCTGGTAACCAGTGTTTTCTCCTTTTTAAACGATTATCATTTATTGCACTGAGAGAAGTGAGTATATTAAATGAATGAATGGCATAACTCTTTACAACGCAATCCCAACCTTTAACGACCCTGAGAAAGAAGTCTAAAGAAAACATTGTGATAAAAAAGGAGAAAATGCTGGTAACCAGCATTTTCTCCTTTTCCCACAATGTTTTCTACCCTTTCCAAATCTAATTTCAATTTTTGATTTACATTTATTTTGTCATCTGCAAGTTCTTTCAATTTGGACAAGTCTAAAATTTTGTCCTTTGGTAAAGAGTTAAACATCCTGTACATAATCAGTTACATGCAACCATAATAATTTCAACATGTCCGGCATGATACAACTCTCTCTCTCTCTCATTTTCTGTCACCATAGATAACTCTCTCAAAATTACAACATATTTGTATATTTGATCAGTTTACATTATAGAATTATACCAATATATACTCTCTCTCCAGCCCCCACCTCTCCCTCTTCTTGAAAGAAAACACAATTGGAAAAGGAAGTATTTTGTAAATGTCAATTTCTGTTTTCCTGGGAATGTTAATTGACAGTGACTGTGCGTAACCCAGTACCACACAATCCCTACTTTTGACTCCCCTGAGAAAGAAGCCTTTTAAAAACATTGTGGAAAAAGGAGAAAATGCTGGTAACCAGCATTTTCTCCTTTTCCCACAATGTTTTCTACCATTCCCAAAACAAATTTCAATTTTTCAGTCACTTTTATTTTGTCATCTGCAAATTCCTTTGATTTGGACCAGTCTAAAATATTGTTGTTTGGTAATGGGTTAAACAATTGAAAATATGTCTGTATAAGGATAAATTTTATGAATCTATTTTTTCGCGATGCTTTGTTACATGTTAATGTATTCAAATAGACCATGAGATAGTACAACATGTAGCATGCTGTTTTATATGTTGCATTTTCCCAGGAATTTTCAGATGTCAAAATTAACATAGAATTTAATAGACAAAATCATTTAAATGTTTATATTCTTTACAAATCTTTTCTCTCATATGTGGCTTTTGTAAAATAATCAGGTAGGTAGATCTACGAGAATTTCAAAAACCAAATTCAAGATAGCTAATTTTGTAAGCCTTAATAAAAGTTCTTTCTATCTAGTTACTGTAATTAGTTTATCTAATATGGTACATCATATTACATCATATAGATAATACTTAATCTACAAGTATGTACAAATAAATGTAAGTGTCTAATAAAAGGTCATTATCACTTTTCATCACTAATGATTTGCAAGCATCATTCTCATTGCAATAAAGAAAGAGAATCATAAGTGATTCACATGTGATAGCAAACAACAACAAAAAAGTTTTTATCCACTTAGCACCAAATCTTTGACATCAGCCACGTAGGAAGCATTTCTAGATGGGGGGGGGGGGGGGGGGGGGGGGCCTAACTTGGAAATACTGAGATTACTTTGCGTGGTAGTTGCATTGCACTAAAAACTCATACTTTAGTTACCATGATTTTCAAAATTATTGGGAGGCTGAGCCCCCATTAGCCCCCCCTGTTCCTATGGGCCTATTTGTACAAAGGTTTTCACTAACTTCAGGTAAAATGGTCACACGATACAGTTCTTTAATTCATTACCATAAGATCCTGACTTTTAACGACCCCTAGAAGAAGCCTTCTGAAAACATACTGGGAAAAGGAGAAAAAGCTGGTAACCTGCAATTTCTCCTTTTCCCACAATGTTTTCTACCCTGCTGGAAACAAATTCCAACATTTGAGATACATTTATTTTGTCGTCTGCAAGTGCTTTCAATTTGGACCAGTCTACAATTTTGTCATTTGGTAAAGAGATAATTCTTGATTTCTGATGTTCACAATTTATCAGTCATACTTAGACCTTTCGCAAACAGCAACCTTTGTACTCTTTCAGATTAAAAGCATCTCAAGACAAAAAAATCAACATTTTCTACTTTTACTACAATGTTTTCAAGTCTCCTTCTTCAGAGTCCTCAAACCAGGCACTGTTTGGTAAAGGGTAAAAATTTTTCTCCCATTGTTCGCCTTCAAGCAATTCAAACCCTCTTGATTCCAGCTTTTTAACTAAATCGTACCTTTTTTGGACAACCATTATGTTTGAAAATTAGATGTAACTTAAACCACGGGCCTTTGAATTTCTATTCATCCATCCAAGAATAATAAAATTTTCTTTGGTCGATCTTTGTACACTTATGAAAGCATATATTGGTGCATCACCTGTATGTATTACGGAATAGTGAAATTTTCAATACCGTTACTATATATAGCACAGTGGCAACTGCCTCTTTGCCGTATAGAATAAAGAGGGAATCACCGATGTGCTATTTATAGCAACGATGTCCGATAAAGAAGATTCTTCTTTAATCCCTTGATAGAACAATGAAAAATTCTTTATCCTGTAATAGACCAATGGAATTTCAGAGGCCTGCGCTTAAACTTATGTACGCTCGTATCTGACCACACAAATTCATATTTTCATGACCCTGAGGAAAAAAAATTTATAAAGATTGTGGGAAAAGGAAGAAAATACTGATAACGAGCACAGCAAGGAAATTTTGCAATATGTGAGTCAAGTGTCACGGCCTTTGGCGTTTTTTTTTTATTGCCAGAAAAGGCACACTAGCTAAGTTGACGTTGGAGCCCTGGGCCTGTAGGAGTTCACCAATCATTATTAATTTCATTCTTGGTATTATTTTGTATTTAGAATGCAACACAGCTTCTGATTGGCTAAACCAAATGGTTTAGCCAATTAGAAGCTGTGTTACTTTCAAATTTAGAAAATTATTTAGAATCAGACTACCAGGTAAGAATGCTCTTGAGAATGGTTGGTGAAAAATGGATCCTTGTTTCGTGACTTCTACCATGTTAATCATCTAAAAGACTCAGACTTACATACCACATTTCTGGTGTTGACAGTTTTAAAGATAAAGAGATATAGATGTATCATCTAATCTATTCAATAGTATATCACCCAATTTTGTCATCTGCAAAGGACAAACTGCTTTCAAAAGAAGTGTTTTCTTTTAAACTGTGCCTTCTTGTGTATGGGAACAACCATACCATTGAATTTTTCAAATTTCATCTGATTTGTGACTGTAAATATCACCAAGTGAGCTTTTTGCATCTTGTTTTTGCTTTGTACCATTATGATAACAACAAATATGACATACAATCTTTGCTGCATTAAATTAAATGTCAAAGGTTAAAACCAACTTCCTCAACATAACCACAACATTCCTTAAGCAAACAAGCCAAATTGGACAGCTTTTCCAACTTAACTGTATTTTATAATTAATAGCTCCTTTATTCTTAATGCTGTCTGATGACAAGCCATTGCTCCTTTTTTCTTGTACAAAGCTATTCTTCCTTTTCTCTCTCTCCTGTACACAGCAATTGCTCCATTTCTCTCTCTTGAACAAAGCTACTGATCCTTTTCTCCCTTGTGTACAAAGCCATCGCTCCTTTTCTCCCTCTTGTGCAAAGCCACTGCTCCTTTTCTCTTCTCTTGTACAAAGCCATTGCTCCTTTTCTCTCTCTTGTAAAAAGCCAGTGCTCCTTTTCTCTCTCTCCTGTACACAGCAATTGCTCCATTTCCCTGTCTTGTACAAAGCCATTGCTCCTTTTCTCTCTCCTGTACAAAGCCATTGCTCCTTTTCTCTCCTGTGTACAAAGCCATTGCTCCTTTTTCTGTCTCCAGTAAAAAGCCATTGCTCCTTTTCTCATATCTGTACAAAGTCATTGCTACTATTCTCTCTTCTGTGCAAAGCCATTGCTCCTTTTCTCTCCTGTGTACAAAGCCATTGCTCCTTTTCTCTCCTATGTGCAAAGCCATTGCTCCTTTTCTCTCCTCTGTGCAAAGCCATTGCTCCTTTTTTCTCCTCTGTACAAAGCCATTGCTCCTTTTCTCATATCTGTACAAAGTCATTGCTCCTATTCTCTCTTCTGTGCAAAGCCATTGCTCCTTTTTCTCTCCTCTGTGCAAAGCCATTGCGCCTTTTCTCTCCTCTGTACAAAGCCATTGCGACTTTTCTCTCCTCTGTGCAAAGCCATTGCGACTTTTCTCTCCTCTGTACAAAGCTATTGCTCCTTTTCTCTCTTGTGAACAAAGCCATTGCTCCTTTTCTCTCCTGTGAACAAAGCCATTGCCCCTTTTCTCTCTTCTGTACAAAGCCATTGCTCCTTTTCTCTCCTCTGTACAAAGTCATTGCTCCTTTTCTCTCCTCTGTAAAAAGCCATTGCTTCTTTTCTCTTCTGTGTACAAAGCCATTACTCCTTTTCTCTCCTCTGTACAAAGTCATTGCTCCTTTTCTCTCCTCTTTTCAAAGCAATTGCTCCTTTTCTCTCCTTTGTACAAAGCCATTGCTACTTTTCTCCATCTTAAACAAAGTAATTGCTCCTTTTCCCTGTCTTGTACAAAGCCATTGCTCCTTTTCTCTCCTCTGTACAAAGCCATTGCTCCTTTTCTCACCTCTGTACAAAGCCATTGCTCCTTTACTCCATCTTGTACAAAGCCATTGCTCCTTTTCCCTCTCTTGCACAAAGCCATGCTCCTTTTTCTCTCCTGTGTACAAAGTCATTGCTCCTTTTCTCCATCTTGTACCAAACCATTGCTCCTTCTTTTCTCATGTGAACAAAGCCATTGCTCCTTTTCTCTCTTCTGTACAAAGTCATTGCTCCTTTTCTCTCTTCTTAACAAAGGCATTGCTCCTTTTCCCTCCTGTGTTCAAAGCAATTGCTCCTTTTTCTTTCTCCTGTAAAAAGCCATTGCTCCTTTTCTCATTTCTGAACAAAGTCATTGCTCCTTTTCTCTCTCTTCTGTACAAAAATTGTTGTATTGTATTGTACAAAGCCATTGCTCCTTTTCTCTCCTGTGTACAAAGCCATTGCTCCTTTTCTCTCCTTTGTACAAAGCCACTGCTCCTTTTCTCTCCTCTGTACAAAACCATTGCTCCTTTTCTCTCCTCTGTACAAAGCCATTGCTCCTTTTCTCTCCTCTGTAGAAAGTCATTGCTCCTTTTCTCCTCTGCACAAAGCCATTGCTCCTTTTCTCTCGCCTATACATGTACAAAGCCATTGCTCCTTTTCTCCATTTTGTACAAAACATTGCTCCTTCTTTTCGCATGTGTACAAAGCCATTGCTCCTTTTCTCTCTTGTGTACAAAGCCATTGCTCCTTTTTCTCTCCTTTGTACAAAGCCATTGCTCCTTTTCTCTCTTGCGTACAAAGCCATTGCTCCTTTTCTCTCCTGTGTACAAAGCCATTGCTCCTTTTCTCTCTTCTTCACAAAGCTATTGCTCCTTTTCTCTCCTTTTCCTGGAAATGTTAACCCTTTAGCACATGACAAAATTTTAGATCTGTCGAAATTAAAAGCATTTATAGATAACAGTTTTTATGTGGCTCATATGAAATGAATTTTCTTTGATTGGGTAAAAAACATTTTGAGAAGAGGAGAAAATGCAGGTAACCAGCATTTTCTCCTTTTTCCACAATGTTTTCAAAAGCCTTTTCTTTCAGGGGCATTAAAAGTAGTGATAGTGTGGTAAAGGGTTAATTGACAGTGACTGTGCTTAAAAAATTGAAAATATGTCTGTATAAGCCAAGGATACATTTTTATGAATCTGTTTTTTCTCGATGCTTTGTTTCAGATGTTAATGTATTCAAATTGACCATGAGATAGTACTACATGTAGTATGCTGTTCTATATGTTGCACTTTCCCAAGAATTTTCAGCTCTGTACAATGCCATTGCTCCTATTCTCTCCTGTGTACAAAGCAATTGCTCCTTTTCTCCATCTTGTAAAAAGTCATTGCTCCTTTTCTCTCTTCTGTACAAAGTCATTGCTCCTTTTCTCTCCTCTGTACAAAGCCATTGCTCCTTTTCTCCATCTTGTAAAAAGCCATTGCTCCTTTTCCCTCTCTTGTACAAAGCTATGCTCCTTTTTTCTTCTCTGTGCAAAGCCATGCTCCTTTTCTCTCATCTGTACAAAGCTATTGCTCCTATTCTCTTGTGTACAAAGCCATTGCTCCTTTTCTCTCCTGTGAACAAAGCCATTGCTCCTTTTCTCTCCTCTGTACAAAGTCATTGCTCCTTTTCTCTCCTCTGTACAAAGCCATTGCTCCTTTTCTCTCTCTTGTGTACAAAGCCATTTCTCCTTTTCTCCATCTTCTGTACAAAGTTATTGCTCCTTTTCTCTCTTGTGTTCAAAGCTATTGCTCCTTTTTCTTTCTCCTGTAAAAAGCCATTGCTCCTTTTCTCATTTCTGAACAAAGTCATTGCTCCTTTTCTCTCTTCTGTACAAAGCCATTGCTCCTTTTCTCTTCTGTGTACAAAGCAATTGCTCCTTTTCTCTCCTGTGTACAAAGCCATTGCTCATTTTCTCTCTTCTGTACAAAGACATTTCTCCTTGTCTCCATCTTGTACAAAGCCATTGCTCCTTTTCCTTCTCTTGTACAAAGCTATGTTCCTTTTCTCTTCTCTGTGCAAAGCCATGCTCCTTTTCTCTCCTCTGTTCAAAGCTATTGCTCCTTTTCTGTCTTGTGTACAAAGCCATTGCTCCTTTTCTCTCCTCTGTACAAAGTCATTGCTCCTTTTCTCTCCTCTGTACAAAGCCATTGCTCCTTTTCTCTCTCCTGTGTACAAAGCCATTGTTCCTTTTCTCCATCTTGTACCAAACCATTGCTTCTTCTTTTCTCATGTGTACAAAGCCATTGCTCCTTTTCTCTCTTCTGTACGAAGTCATTGCTCCTTTTCTCTCTTCTTAACAAAGACATTGCTCCTTTTCCCTCCTGTGTACAAAGCAATTGCTCCTTTTTCTTTCTCCTGTAAAAAGCCATACATGGATCCGTGGAAATCGATATTTGACCAATCAGGACATCGAATTTATTCTACCCGATGTCCTACCTTGGTTTCTGCTATTTCGGCTCACAAATAAGCGACTGTTAACGTTGGAAGAATGCAGTTCTCTTTATTTATGTTGTGTTTTTGACGTTTGAATTTTAAACAAAGCTTAAAAAATGTGCTTTGCGAACGTGTACCGATGACGTGAGATCACGCAGAGGCTATAAACAAGTTTAAATTGTGATGATTACTGAAAATTTGAACTTATGCAAAGAGCTGATCAGCACTGGATAATGGATTAATTTAAAGTATTCTATAATTTTTCCCCTCTGAAAGAGAAAACTGGAAAACAAAGGTAAAAATAGACCTATATGAAGTTTTAATAAAAACAAAATACTTTTACTTGAATATCTAACCTTGTTTGATAACCTATGCACATCCAAAATGTGGCCGCGTAACTTGTCACCAATGTTTCAATTTGACATTAATCAATATTAACCCATTGTGCATGAAGAATATGCTGAATGTGTACTGGGATCGTATATACGATCTTTGATGTGTAGATATAGATCAGATTGCAAATTACATGATAATTAGTCTTGGATTTAAAGAACCTGCAGATTACAACAAGCACTTTGACGTGTAGTTCTTCCTCACTAGAAGTATATTTCAGTTTTAAAAAAGGTCTAACTTCTGATCTGGTGGAATTTAGAAATTTTTCTCTTGACTTATCTGTTTTAACCGTTTACCACATAACGGGTTTTAACGACCCATGGAGAGCTTTTAAAAGCATTGCGAAGAAAGGAGAAAATGCTTTAACATTCATTTTATCCTTTTCTCACTGTGTTTTGCGCTCTTTCAAAAACACATTTCAATTTTTTAATCATTTATTTTGTTGTCTGCAAATATTTGAGTTTGGATTGCTCTAAAAATGTTGTCATTTGGTGACGAGTTTAAGTGGATTAGCACATCTTCACATTAGCACAAAGGGTGTGTTGGTAAACTGTTAATTTGATAAGAAGTGTGTTTGATTGCAAAACAATTTGCCGCTCTAATCAACTTGACCACCCGTTGTCATCAGTATATCATAAGATAAAACAAACTACTGTCAATGATATTAACACTTTTCTTAATTGACAACACACTTAACGCATTTTATAATCCATCAGACAACCCTTTTCCCCTTAACCTGATATTAAATTTTTTCATTAACTGAAACCTCTCTGTAGAATCAGACATTCTATAAACTTTTCGAAAGGCTTGTAATTCAGTGTTATTTAATTTGGTATGATGCTGAGATGACTTTACTAACCCAACAAAAGCAATAAGTATCGTTAATTCTGTTATTCTGTGGCAAAACGGAGATTTGATGATGTTTTTTATTCGTTCGAATTTTTGTTTAAACATGTAAAGCTGTTACATTGTCCGTCGCCCCCATATTCGCCCTTTTAATACATATCAGTTTGTAAAATAGTTAAGAATCTTTAATTGCTTACTGAGAATTTATCATCGAGAGAAATATATGATTAAAATACTTTTTTCCGGAATTTATTGAGAGAAACAGTCATGAAAGCATGATTTAAGTAGCTTATCTGCTATACTGTATATGTATTGACTGCGTTTGTTTGTGAGACCTTGGCAACAGTAACTAAGGTAGTCAGTTTATCTTATCGCCACGGATCCATGTATTGCTCCTTTTCTCATTTCTGAACAAAGTCATTGCTCCTTTTCTCTCTTCTGTACAAAAATTATTGTATTGTATTGTACAAAGCCTTTGCTCCTTTTCTCTCCTGTGTACAAAGCCATTGCTCCTTTTATCTCTTCTGTACAAAGCCATTGCTCCTTTTCTCTCCTTTGTACAAAGACACTGCTCCTTTTCTCTCCTCTGTACAAAGCCACTGCTCCTTTTCTCCATCTTGTACAAAGCCATTGCTCCTTCATCTCTCCTCTGTGCAAAGCCATTGCTCCTTTTCTCTCCTCTGTGCAAAGCCATTGCGCCTTTTCTCTCCTCTGTACAAAGCCATTGCTCTTTTTTTCTCCTTTGTACAAAGCCACTGCTCCTTTTCTCTCCTCTGTACAAAGTCATTGCTCCTTTTCTCCTCTGCACAAAGCCATTGCTCCTTTTCTCTCCTCTGTACAAAGCTATTGCTCATTTTCTCCCCTCTGTAGAAAGCCATTGCTCCTTGTCTCCATCTTGTACAAAGCCATTGCTCCTTTTCCCTCTCTTGTACAAAGCTATGCTCCTTTTCTCTTCTCTGTGCAAAGCCATGCTCCTTTTCTCTCCTGTGTACAAAGCCATTGCTCCTTTCCTCTCCTGTGTACAAAGCCATTGCTCCTTTTCTCATTTCTGAACAAAGTCATTGCTCCTTTTCTCTCTTCTGTACAAAAATTATTGTATTGTATTGTACAAAGCCTTTGCTCCTTTTCTCTCCTGTGTACAAAGCCATTGCTCCTTTTATCTCTTCTGTAAAAGCCATTGCTCCTTTTCTCTCCTTTGTACAAAGCCACTGCTCCTTTTCTCTCCTCTGTACAAAGCCACTGCTCCTTTTCTCCATCTTGTACAAAGCCATTGCTCCTTCTTCTCTCCTCTGTGCAAAGCCATTGCTCCTTTTCTCTCCTCTGTGCAAAGCCATTGCGCCTTTTCTCTCCTCTGTACAAAGCCATTGCTCTTTTTCTCTCCTCTGTACAAAGCCACTGCTCCTTTTCTCTCCTCTGTACAAAGTCATTGCTCCTTTTCTCCTCTGCACAAAGCCATTGCTCCTTTTCTCTCCTCTGTACAAAGCTATTGCTCCTTTTCTCCCCTCTGTAGAAAGCCATTGCTCCTTGTCTCCATCTTGTACAAAGCCATTGCTCCTTTTCCCTCTCTTGTACAAAGCTATGATCCTTTTCTCTTCTCTATGCAAAGCCATGCTCCTTTTCTCTCCTGTGTACAAAACCATTGCTCCTTTTCTCTCCTGTGTACAAAGCCATTGCTCCTTTCCTCTCCTGTGTACAAAGCCATTGCTCCTTTTCTCTCTTCTGTACAAAGCCATTGCTCCTTTCTCTTCTCTGTACAAAGTCATTGCTCCTTTTCTCTCCTCTGTACAAAGCCATTTCTCCTTCTCTCCATTTTGTACAAAACCATTGCTCCTTCTTTTCTAATGTGAACAAAGCCATTGCTCCTTTTCTCTCCTTTGTACAAAGCCATTGCTCCTTTTTTCTCCTCTGTACAAAGCCATTGCTCCTTTTCTCTCTTCTTCTCAAAGCCATTGCGCCTTTTCTCTCCTGTGTACAAAGCCATTGCTCCTTTTCTCCATCTTGTACAAAGCCATTGCTCCTTTTCTGTCTTGTGTACAAAGCCATTGCTCCTTTTCTCTCCAGTGTACAATGCCAGTGCTTTTTATCTCTCCTGTTTACAAAGCCATTGCTCCTTTTCTTTCCTGTGTACAAAACAATTTGTACCTTTTCTCTCCTGTATACAGAGCCATTACTCCTTTTCTGTCTTAAGAACAATGCCAGTGCTTTTTTTCTCTCCTGTGTACAAAGCCATTGCTCCTTTTCTCTCCTGTGTTCAGTGCCATTGCTCCTTTTCCCTCTACATCACATAGAAATTGCTTCTTTTCTGTCTCCTGTAAAAAGCCATAGTTCCTTTTTCTCTTCTGTCTACAAAGCCATAGTTCCTTTTTTCTCCTGTGTACAAAGCCATTGTTCCTTTTCTGTCTTCTGTAAAAAAGCCATTGCTCCTTTTCTCTCCTGTGTACAGAACCATTTCTCCTTTTCTCTCCTGTGTGCAAAGCCATCGCTCCTTTTCTCTCTTGTGTACAAAGCCATTGCTCCTTTTCTCTCCTGTGTACAAAGCCATTGCTCCTTTTCTCTTCTCTGTACAAAGCCATTGCTCCTTTTCTGTCTCCTGTGTACAAAGCCATTGCTCCTTTTCTCTCCTGTGTACAAAGTCATTGCTCCTTTTCTATCTTCTGTGCAAAGCCATTGCTCCTTTTCTCTCTCCTCTACAAAGCCATTGCTCCTTTTCTCTCCTGTGGACAAAGTCATTGCTCCTTTTCTATCTTCTGTGCAAAGCCATTGCTCCTTTTATCTCTTCTCTACAAAGCCATTGCTCCGTTTCTCTCTCCTGTTTACAAAGCAATTGCTCTTTTTGTCTCATGTGAACAATGCCAGTGCTTCTTTTCTCTCTACTTTACAAAGCCACTGCTCCATTTCTCTTTTGTAGAAATCCGGCTGGATGTTGGAGAGTGGCAGTTATTTCCTTCCAATCGCTGGGTTAAGTTTGAAGGTCCTCAAACCCCACAACCAAATGAAAAAACCATGCTGCAACCCACCTGGCGCTTGATAGCCACCGCACGACTAAGAAATGCCCCCGGTTGGCTCCCTGATGACAGGCACAATTGGAAAATATCAGCCGGTTGCAGATAGAATTTTAATTGTTAAACTTCAGTGGTGTCCTAGCGGCTTCTAAAATGCCACCTGCCGCCTGCACCTGCCATCGAGCTGCCATCGGCTAAAATTTGAGTGAAAACTGGCAGTTACCACACCAGCAGGTGGCAATTAATGATTTGTGACCATGCTATTCAGCAAAGCCATAGCTCCATTTCCCTCTCTCATACCAAGCTTTGCCTTTTTTCTCTCTTTTGTGCCAAGATAAAATGTATAACCTTGTTCTGTCTTTACCAAATGACAAATTTCATTCATCCACAATGCAGCATTTGCAGAAGACTAGTATGTAAGCTATAGTTGAATTAAGCAGAAAAGACTGAGCAAAAAAGAGTAAATGTTGGTAAGCATAGTTTTCACCTTTTCTCAATGTGTTCAAAATTCTTCTTCCTGGCAAAAGTCAATACAGTTTTCAACTTAATTTCTCTGCCAGCGACTAACAATTAGAACAACGGTATGATAATAATTATGTAGCCATCTGCACCATAACTTCAATACTTTGATAGATATGATTTAAACTGAAATGGAATTAACACCCGTTTTGTTTACTTTTAGCAGCTATTGTTATCAATGTCAGGACTAATATTAACCCTCTACCGAATACCAGAATTTAAGACCTATCCAAATCAAAAGCATTAAAATTTTGTAGGCAATAATTTCATAATGGCTCAAATGATGCAATTTTTCTTTGATAAGTGAAAAAAACTTTGTGAGAAAAAATTAAAATGCTGGTTACCAGCATTTCTCCTTTTCTCACAAAGTTTTCAAAGGCCTCTTCCTCAGGGGTGTTGAAAGTTGTCATGGTGTGGTAAAGGGTTAAAAGAGAAGAGACTTATTTTGAATAAGTTCTGACAGAGTTAGAGTGTGAAAAATACTTTTGACTTCCTAAACATGACACTATCAATGATTTTTTTTTAACTCTTTACCACAAGAGAAAATTTTAGACTGGTCTAAATTGAAAGCATTTGCAGACGACAAAATAAAGGTGACTGAAATATTTAAATTTGTTCTAGGAAGGGGAGAAAACACTGTGGGAAAAGGAGAAAATGGTTACCAGCATTTTCTCCTTGTCCCACAGTGTTTTCAAAAGGCTTCTTTCTCAGGGGCGTCAAAAGTAGGGATTATGTGGTGATGGGTTAAATAAAAATTGTGAGACTTGCATTGAGTTTACAAATCCTTCATAACTAAAAAATCTTTTTTTTTCTAAATAGTTTGTTTATTTGGAATTTATCACTATTTTGCCTCTTTATCAAACAACAAAATAATAGACTGGTCCAAATTGAAAGCATCAGCAGACGACAAAATAATTGCAACTGAAAAATTGAAATTTGGTTTGGGAAGAGTAGAAAAAATTGTGTGGAAAGAAGAAAATGCTGGTTACTAGCAGTTTCTCCTTTTCCCATAATGTTTTCAAAAGGCTTCTTTCTAAGGGTTGTTAAAAGTCAGAATTATGTGGTAAAGAGAGAACAAAGGTTGTCAGTGCACTTATAAATGTGTTTTCTGGCTTTCTCACAGAATGTGTGACACAACTTTCCAGATATGATATTTTATCATAGCTGAAATAAACAATTATAAACAATTGTTACACTTCATTTACACTTTCTGGACCAATTCTTTAAATGTGGAGCTTTGTTGCAGTTTCCTGACCCCAGAGTGAATGTCCCTTCCCTTCCATAACATGAAAGTTCACATTGCTCAATGAATTGTTCCCTATGGTCACGTCAGCCGTAACTCTTCCAGCCAGGCATAGTGGTTCTTTGGACCCATATGCATACAGCTTTGCGTCATTTTGCTTAGTAGACACACAACAAATTCCCAGGTTCTTCAGGATTTCCCACTGCTGCCTGCTGATAACATTGCAACTGGCACCCGAATCTACTGTTACTTGCGTAACAAGTCAGATACACAAACCACTGAGATACCCAGACGTTAATGCTTATTAAAAGACACTAAACATTTTGATAGCATGCTTAATAAGCAGATATTGCTATTCCAACCCTGTTTTCATCAATACATCTGGCAAACAAATCGATAAGTGAGTGCAATACTATTCTAAGTGCCTGTATGATGTACAGGCCCTTGGAATAGTATTACACTCACATACTGAAATGTACAGTGTTGATTCAAGATCAAACTGCATAGAATACACTGTTAAAGCCAGATTCAACTGTACAAGGTTCAATACAAGGCTAATGTAAATCAAAGTACAGCTGCTGCAAAAAGAGTATACAAAATTATCCTTAACCCTTTAACCCATTACCGCACAATGCCTACTTTTGACGCCCCTGAGAAATAAGACTTTTGAAAACACTGCGGGAAAAGGAGAAAATGCTGGTAACCAGCATTTTCTCCTTTTCCCACAGTGTTTTCTACCCTTCCGAGAACAAATTTCTATTTTTCAGTCACCTTCTTTTTGTCGTCTGCAAATGCTTTCAATTTGGACCGATCTAAAATTTTCTCGTGTGGTAAAGAGTTAACAAACAATCCCAGGTTTTAATGATCCTAGCAAGAAAAGCTTTTGAAAACATTTTTGGGTAAGAAAAAAAAGAAAGAATGCTAGTCTAGTATCAAATGTTTTCTCTTGTTCCAACAAGGTTTTCTACCCTGCCTATAATGAATTTATTTCGATTTCTGAGTTCTGTTTATTTTGTTGTCTGCAAATACTTAGAATTACGAATATAATTTTGCCATTTGGTAAAGGATTAATTAATCTGAAGTGCTAGATATATGTAGCCGCCAGGTAAATAACTCTTTGTCAGATGGCAATTTTAGATCAAAGCAATTGCAGACAACAAAGACAGACCAATAACTGAAAAAGGGGCGGGGGTGTTTGAATATAATTAATACTATGTAGCATTGTGTACAAATGTTTGTAAATCATCTTTTATGAAAATAAAACTGTTAAAAAAAAAAAGAGACCAATATCTTTTTTACATTTAACTCTTTACCACAAAATTTTAGATTTGTTCGAAGAATGAGTCATGACCAAATTTGTCTATGATAGGTTTAAAAAGCCACGATAATTATACAGCTTTTACCAACCTCGACTCTTTACCAAAATGACTGGTCCAGATTAGAAGCCCTTGCAGATGACAAAATAAGCATAAATCAAAAATTGAAATTTGTTTCAAGCAGGGTAGAAACCATTGTGGGAAAAGGAGAAAATGCTGGAAACCAGCATTTTCTCCTTTTCCCATAATGTTTTTATAAACTTTTTTTCTTTGGGATTCTGCAAGCACAAAAGCCTAATGTTCTTTCATAAAATAAATGTTCCCAATAACCATCTAAACCAGGTCATATTCATAATGCAAAGTCATTTTGTGTTTTTGTAACACCGCTTTGTATCAAGTGGACAATTAACCTTTGCCTCTTGATCTAATGTCATGACATCCTGCCCTTGTCTAGACCCTACTATAAACCCTTTCAGAACATCAAATGAAACTAGAGCTTTCAGTGAATGTGCCTTAATAGTCCGCAAGCGCTTTGACAAAAACAGGCAATTTAAAAAAAGATTTTCAAAGTTACAGGGGAGATTACCCTAAAATTATAGGGCGTAGATGGTTGAAAACTGTGTCTTGCACAACTTCAGTATGCCATCAAGATACCAACAAACTTTCAATACAATAGCAGCAAAACTGTAGTTTCACAACACAAAATTACTAGTATTTTGTACACAGAGAGACACACGGACGGACAGACAGACATGCTGATTCCATATACCCCAAATTCATTTTCCGGAGGGTCAGCAAATTGTCAGCAAAAGGCATAGATCAAGATCAGGCAGCACAGAATGTGTGAAGACATCTTGGACCCATCTTCGCCAGCCAAGGTTACAATCACTACGTGGATCTTACCTTGACGGACTGAGCCTGATTTCTATACTCCCGCAATACACCCCCTATTGGATGCTGGGTATTATCCCCCTTTACATCATATTTCTTATAACGAATGGAATATCGTTTTACAAACCGCTTACGAATACAATAATTCAACATGAAGCAATGACCACAAACATACTTCGACATTCCACGGTCAGGTGCTGGGATCATTAGCCTAAAACCTCTGATAATTTATTGGTCACACTGAAACTTTCTGTAAATATTGTTCGTCTATGTTTTTTCGGTAATAAATCATTACAGATCCTGCACACATCCATGGAGGTATCCGTGCTTATCTCCTATTTTTATCCTAAAGTTTGTGACCTTGTTTCTTTTTCTATCAAAGATGAAATGCAATGAGCGATTTGATACCGTGCAGTGAGAGCTAGCTGCAACCAATTAAAATGCGTATCGGGGGAATTGTCGAAATCAAGCTCAATCCGCCAAGGGTAGAGTAGAATAGTGGATCATTACCCCTGGCTTGCGAAGATGTCTTGGACCATGGTGAGACCGTTTGTAGGGATTGCACTGGCTTTGACTTTTGATTGGCTTTTACTCGAAGTTGGGGTTTGCCTAACACTTATTTAAAATAAAAAGATTTAGAAAGCCATCTTGTGAACATTTTTGGAGCATTCGCATCAGTAACTTGTATTACTCGAACACACTGACATGAAATAGATGACCTCTATTACCATGTATTACACACATGAATTATTGCCCAAACTGAGCTGCGGTTAATGCCGTGGAACTTTGTGCACTATTTTTAAGTCTTTGTGCAGCTAATATATTTATCATGCCTTTAACTTTTTACCACACAATCCCTATTTTTAATGACCCTGAGGATAGAGACTTTTGAAAACCTTGTGAGAAAAGGAGAAAATGCTGGTAACCAGCATTTTCTCCTTTTCCCACAATGTTTTCTACCCTTCCAAAAACAAACTTCTATTTTTAAGTCACATCTATAATGCCGTCTGCAAGTGCTTCCAATTTGAACAAGTCTAAAATTTTGCCTTTGGTAAAGAGTTAAGGATACTGGATATAACTGAAATTAACATTATTTTGTTGGTTTACATTAGTAATACGTGGCCGGTGACAAAGATATAAGATGCAGTTTCCAGGTGGTCTGATCTTCATCACCCGCAAAAGCTCTCCTATTTTGACCATCGCACTGTAAGGGTCATTTACCGTTGACAGAATTTCCGTACCACCTGTTTATACCCAATGATATAAAAAATTCACTCTTTAATTATTATTAGCATAAATGTAAATTTCAGGTCAATTTGTTCCATTAACCCTTTACTCCACAGATACTCATTTCTACCCATTGCTTGTAGGAGCCTTTGGAAAACATTGTGGCAAAAGGTGAAATTGCTCGTGACGAGCAATTTCACCTTTTGTCACAATGTTTTCTATGCTATCCAAAGGTGTCATATACACATAAGACACTGCTTCATCCTTGCTGTTATTTAGGGTCAAGTAGAGATACCATAGAAATGCCTTATGGGGTAAAGGGTTAATAACTAAACAATCCTCTGAATTAGACAGCACTTGCTGACATCAAACTTGATGTTGCTCATATTAAGGATGGGGATCTGTCTGTGACAGGGCAGAAAACTTTGTGGGAAAAGGCGAAAATGCTGTTTTTCAGTGCTTTTACCAGACAAAAACAATTTAGCCTTGTCCAAATTGAAAGCATTTGCAGATGACAACTTCCCTGTGGCTCAGATGGCGAAATTTTTCCTTGATAGGGTAAAAATCATTGTGGAAAAAGGAGAAAATGTCGGTAACCAGCATTTTCTCCTTTTCCCACAATATTTTCAAAAGGTTTCTTTCACAGGGACATTAGAAGTCTGTATTGTGTGGTACATAGTTAAAGGATTTTCCCTTTGTGATGGCTAAAAGCCTTGATTGTATGTTAAAGTCTTAACTCTTTACCACACAATCCCGGCTTTTAACAACCCTAAGAAAGAAGCCTTCTGAAAACAGTTAGGCAAAAGGAGAAAATGCTGGTTACCAGCATTTTTCCTTTTCCCACAATGTTTTCTCTTCCAAAAACAAATTTCAAATTTTCAGTCACTTTTATTTTGTCATTTGCAAATGCTTTGAATTTGGACCAGTCTAGAATTTTGTCGTTTGGTAAAGAGTTAATAGAACAGATGGAGGAGGTGCTTACCTTAACACATGGGGGAAGGGTGGCTTACCTTAACAATGCTGATTGGTTTTCTGGACAGGTGGTAGGACATGTAGCATATGAATGTGAAGAAGATAATGAACACTTTGTACCTGTAAAACACAATGCATGTACATGTATATCAGTAATTAACCTTAACTCTTTACCAAACGACAAATTTATAGACTGGTCCAACTTGAAAGCATTTGCAGATGACAAATGAAACTGAAAAATTGAAATTTGATTTGGGAAGGGTAGAAAACATTGTGGGAAAAGGAGAAAATGCTGGTTACCAGCATTTTCTCCTTTTCCCACAATGTTTTCTAAAGGCTTCTTTCTCAGGGTCGTCAAAAGTAGGGATTGTGTCACAATGGGTTAACCAGACAACAACAATTTAGCCTAATCCAAATTTAAAGCATTTTCAGATGACAATTTCAGTGTGGGTCAAATTGTAAATATTTTCTTTGATAGAGTAGAAAACATTGCAGGAAAAGGAGAAAATGCATTTTCTTCGTTTCCCACAATGTTTTCAAAAGGCTTCTTTTCCAGGAGCATCAAGAGTTGGCATTGTGAGGTAAAGGGTTAAACCTGTATTGACCCTTTACCACACAATCTCAACTTTTGTGCCTGTGGTTATGAAGTAGAGCATCGGCCTCATGATCATTAGGTCCCAAGTTCAATACCCAGGAGTGTGTGGCAACTTCTCAGTTGGCAAGTACATAAAGAGCCTTTCATGACTAAAAGTATGTCAAGTGTTGATGAAGTTTCACAAAACTTACAGTCTGATCTTTAACCCTTTCCCACACAATGATGACTTTTGAAGACCCTGGGAAAGAAGACTTTTGAAAACACTCTGGCAAAGGGGAGAAAATGCTGGTAACCAGCATTTTCTCCTTTTCCCACAATGTTTTCTACCCTATCGATAAACTATTGCAGAACTTGAGCCACCTTGAAATTGTTGTCTGCAAATGCTTCCAATTCCGACCTGGCTAAAATTTTGTCATCTGGTAAAGGGTTAATCTACACCCTCTGGCCTGGTCTACACCCTGAAACATAAGAGACAAAAAAAAACTTGTTCTATGATATCAGTCTAACTGCTAGACTACAACGTCTGTTGGATTTATCTGTATCTATAAAGTTGAATAGGGTAATCTGTTATCGATTGGGCTAATTTTTGACTTGCTATAAGTTTTTGGAGTTGAGTCCAGTAGCTTAGAGGGTAACACACACTAATATCAGAAACTGCAGATCCAAGACCAGACGGTATTTCCAGTACAATCTGATCTTAATCTAAACAGCTTTTAACACATTACCACACAATCCCTACTTTTGACGCCCCTGAAAAAGAAGCCTTTAGAAAACATTGTGGGAAAAGGAGAAAATGCAGGTAACCAGCATTTTCTCCTTTTCCCACAATGTTTTCTACCCTTCACAAAACAGTTTTCAAATTTTCAGTCACTTTTATTTTTGTTGTTTGCGAATGCTTTCATTTTGGACCAGTCTAAAATATTGTCGTTTCGTAATGGGTTAAAATTTAAATTTTACCAAAGGCAAAAATTTTAGACTGATCTTTATTGAAAGCATTTGCTAATGACAAGTTGAACTAACCATGGAATTTGACAATAAAAGGGTAGAAAACATTGTCGGAAAAAGAGAAAGTGCTGGTTACCAGCATTTTCTCCTTTTTCCACAATGTTTTCAATTGCCACAGCCTGTCTGAGTTGCTAAAATTTGGGACTGTGTGGAACAGGGGTAAGATGCTCTTGGCATACAGAGAGTCAAAACGACCAGTTATAACAATTATCTATTGATGTCAAATAGTGGGATGACGATAAATGTTACTGATAAAGTTGTTGTATTCTTTTCACTATCTCAATAAACTTTGAAGCACAAAACACTGACAATGTGGATAATAAATACAAACTTAGGTCTAACAAAATAAGCGTAATGTAAAAACATAGCTGTTAATTTACTCATAACAACCAATTCTTTTAATATTTTCAAAAATGATCCGCCACAAAATAGCTAAGGTAAAGTTAACAACAAAAACTCCGACTTTTGTCAAGTTGAAAGCGTTGAAAGACAAATTAAATGCAGCTCAAAGTTCTGTTTTTTGCCTTTGAAATGGTAAATAACATTTTCAGGAAAGGAGAAAATGCTGGTCGAGAACATTTTCTCCTTTTCCCACAATGCTGTCAAAAAGCCCTCTCCCCATAGGTCATTCTAGTAAAGGGTTAACCCTTTCCCAAACAATCCCTGGTTTATATGAGTCTGGAATAGTAGCCTTTTGAAAACATTGTGGGAAAAGGAGAAAATGCTGGTAACCAGCATTTTCTCCTTTTCCCACAATGTTTTCTACCCTATCATAGACAGAAATCATCTTTTCAGCAAGAGTTGAATTGTCTTCTGCAAATCCTTTCAATTTGGTCTAGTCCAAAAGTTTGTCATTTGGGAAAGGGTTAACTGATATTAATTTTGCATGTTATCAACATTTTAGCCTCAAACAAAAGGTGCAATCTTGTCTCTTTGTTTATAGCACTTTTACATCTAATATTATGTTTATTCATGATGTTGTTGTCTGCAAATGTATTCAATTTGGAGTGCCCACGGGAGTGGTCAACAATTTGGTTGCATGGTAAAGACTTAAAAAGCTACCACGTTCTGGCACAAAGAAACGGGAAAAATAATTCAGCTTTGACGCGCTCGATGTGTGCAATATGACAATAACGGTCAAATGTCCGTATCAAAAAAATAAAGAAAGGGCATAATGAGGCAAATATTCGAGAAAGTCGAGATACTTACGAAACAGTCCTGTCAAAATAATTACAGGACGGTAAAAGGTAGATTCCAAACGGTTTACTTGGAGCCATAATTGCTCTCGAACCTCTAAAGCCGTTATTTCAGCGACTTCAGTATGACATTTTGTGCGTAACACAGCCGACACGCCTTGGGTTTGATCATGTGATTATTGTTGTCAGTCACGTGGAACGACTGCAGTTACCCGGGGCCATCCGGAAGGAAGATGTGAACGTCCGGTAAGATTTCTGATTTTACCCAGGGATCTTACATAGATATACTTCTTTTGTTATGTTGTTTCATCTGAGAAATGAAAGTAGATGATATCGACACTGATGAATAAATCACATTTGGTAATCCATAAATTACACGTTTTACTTCTCACACAACGCTCTATTTTCCCACATGATATACGGTGCTGTCCGGCAATTTTGCGCACAGGTCTAAGCATACGACTGTTTAATTATGACACTAAAATAATTGCTAGATCGTCAGAGCTATTTATCTGTTTGGAGCAATATCTCATGAAACTTTTGAACTCGAGACAGTAATAAAAATAATACCCGAAGAACACAATTATTCAAGAAATAAACACTCACGGCGATGTTTTGTCAGGCATAAAAATGTCCGGTGATCTTGCGCACTTGTAATAAATAACGTCACTGAAAAGGATTTGTTAAGTATTTGTGGCCCATACAAGGTGTATTTGTAGGAAATAAGTAGTTAGATGCTCGATTTGGACTTTTGATTCAGAACTTTGACAAAATGGCGGCAAATAGGAATTGAATTTTTCATCAGAAAAGTGTATAGACTATATCAACGCCACAGCTAAAAAAGAAATGTCTAGATCTACATAAAAATTAAAAAGACGTTGCAGTTAGTTGGCCAAGTTCATTCTGCCTGAAAAGAGACGAGTTTCAAAATCTGCAGCGTATCCTGTTTAAATCTCGGAGTCAGTCGTCATATTCAAGCCGTGGTTGACTTATCTCTGTAAAACTACGATTTCTCAATCTCTCGCAAAATACAGATTTTGAAAATAACATAACAAAATGGAGCAAATGTCTCTTATAAACATTTAATACAGCTCTATTTCCCATAATAGTAACGGTATCATTCAAGACACTTTCTCTCCTCAAAAGATAGTGCTTGAAAAAAGCCGCCCCCCCCCCCCCCCCCCATATGAATCATGTTTGGTACGTGTTGACGTGATATGACTGAAATGTGGAAAGACCCACTCACCCATTATTTACCCCAGTTCCAAGTTTTAAAATCCTGAGAAGACTTTTGAAAAAAATGTGGGAAACGGAGAAAACGTTTTCTCCTTTTGGAATAATGTTGTCTACCCTATCAAAGACATATTTCATCATGCGATTGAGTCACGCCTGTAAATATTGTCGTCTGGAAATGTTTTCAAGCCTAGATAATTAAGTTTATACTTTTGTGGTTTGGTGCCATTGTCGTCTAGAAATGTTTTCAAGCTTAGATAATCAATTTTATACTTTTGCGATTTGGTGCAATTGTCGTCTGGAAATGCTTTCAAGCTTAGGTAATTAAGTTTATACTTTTGCGGTTTGGTGCAGTTGTCGTCTAGAAATGTTTTCAAGCTTAGGTAATTAAGTTTATACTTTTGCAGTTTGGTGCCATTGTCGTCAGGAAATGCTTTCAGGCTTAGATAATTAAGTTTATACTTTTGCAGTTTGGTGCCATTGTCGTCTGGAAATGCTTTCAGGCTTAGATAATTAAGTTTATACTTTTGCGGTTTGGTGCCATTGTCGTCTGGAAATTGTGCTTTCAAGCTGAGGTAATTAAGTTTATATTTTTGCAGTTTGGTGCCATTGTCATCTGGAAATGCTTTCAGGCTTAGGTAATCAAGTTTAGGCCTATACTTTTGTGGTTTGGTATTATTGTCGTCTGGAAATACTTTCAAGCCTAGATAATTAAGTTTATACTTTTGCGGTTTGGTGCCATTGTCGTCTGGAAATACTTTCAAGCTTAGGTAATTAAGTTTATACTTTTGCGGTTTGGTGCCATTGTCGTCAGGAAATGCTTTCAGGCTTAGATAATTAAGTTTATACTTTTGCGGTTTGGTGCCATTGTCGTCTGGAAATACTTTTAGGCTTAGGTAATTAAGTTTATACTTTTGTGGTTTGGCACTATAGATTGTCATCTGGAAATACTTTCAGGCTTAGATAATTAAGTTTATACTTTTGCAGTTTGGTGCCATTGTCGTCTGGAAATACTTTTAGGCTTAGGTAATTAAGTTTATATTTTTGCGGTTTGGTGCCATTGTCGTCTGGAAATGCTTTCAGGCCTAGATAATTAAGTTTATATTTTTGCGGTTTAGTGCCATTGTCGTCTGGAAATACTTTCAGGCTTTTGTGGTTTGGTACTATTGTTCAAAGAAATGATCAATAAGATGTAGCTCAAATGACCGGATCTGTCTGTAATACAGTATCAAACCAGCATTTTTTCCTTTTTCCACAATGTTTTCAAAGGTCTTTTCTTTCAGGGTCGCCAGGTACAGGGATTGCATGGTAATGGACACCACTCAAGAGGAAATAATTCTTTGAAGGGATAGGAAACCTTGTTGCAAAAGTACAAAACACTGGTTCTGGCTGTCAGCATCTTTTTCCATTATGGGCATGGTTTCTCCATTACGCGTCTGGTTAAGCGTCAGGCAATTTCTGTAAGGTACCTTATTGTTCGGAATTGTCAATGAGGTTCCGAGATGTTGAAGTGGAGTAATACACACACACACACATGCCAGAATCTGAGCCATATTTTCTCACATACAGTGTGGTCAAAATGTTTATCGTTCCTTAACCCTTTCCCAAACGACAAACTTTTGGACTAGACCAAATTGAAAGCATTTACAGACGAAATTCAACTCTTGCTGAAAAGATGATTTCTGTCTATGATAGGGTAGAAAACATTGTGAGAAAAGGAGAAAATGCTGGTTACCAGCATTTTCTCCTTTTCCCACTATGTTTTCGAAAGTCTATTCCAGACCTGTAAAAACCAGTGATTGTTTGGGAAAGGGTTAAAGATTACTTTAAATGACTGTGTAGCTGCACTTCCGTTCGTGTTAACTTCTGCTTTTGTAAAAATTACTCCTTTATCATGGCTGCCTGTGCACCTATAAATGTGTTCCTCGGCTTTTAAAGCAACACAGCTTTTCAGACCAATCTGTTTTAAGAGTGATAATAACATTCTAGACCAATCTAAAACAAGAGGACCATGATGGTCCTATATCGCTCACCTGAGTACAAAGCAGTAAAGGTCTGCAATGAAGATAAAGGCCAAATAATCAAAGTTCAAGGCCAAATAATTCTGATTTCCTTCTTTGTTCCTATGTTTCAAAGTTGTGACCCCCGTAGAGGGGCCAGTTTTGACCCCGGGGGCATCATATGAAAAATCTTGGTAGATGTCCACTAGGAGATGCTACATACCAAATATCAAAGCTCTGCACCTTCTTGTTTCAGAGAAGATTTTCAAAGTTTTCCTTCTGTGTTCCGATGTTTCAAACTTGTGACCCCCAGGGTGGGGCCGGTTTTGACCCCAGGGGCATCATATGAACAATCTTGGTAGAGGTCCACTAGGAGATACCATATACCAAATATCAAAGCTCTACACCTTCTAGTTTCAGAGAAGAATTTTAAAGTTTTCCTTCTTTGTTCCTATGTTTCAAACTTGTGACCCCCGGGGCAGGGCCAGTTTTGACCCCAGGGGCATCATATGAACAATCTTGGTAGAGGTCCACTAGGAGATGTTACATACCAAATATCAAAGCTCTGCACCTTCTAGTTTTAAAAAAAGATTTTTAAAGTTTTCCTTCTTTGTTCCTGTAATACAAACTTGTGACCCCTAGGGAGGGGGCCAGTTTTGACCCCAGGGGTATCATATGAACAATCTTGGTAGATGTCTACTGGAAGATGCTACATACCAAATATCTAAGCTCTGCACCTTCTAGTTTCGGAGAAGAAGGTTTTTTAAGTTTTCCTTCTTTATTTCGATGTTTCGAACTTGTGACACCAAAGGAGGGGCCAGTTTTGACCCCAGGGGCATCATATGAACAAACTTTGTAGAGGTCCACTAGGAGATTGTACAAACCAAATATCAAAGCTTTGCACCTTCTAGTTTCAGAGAAGAATAATTTTAAAGTTTTCCTTCTTTGTTCCTATGATTCAAACTTGTGACCCCTGGGGCAGGGCCAGTTTTGACCCCAGGGGCATCATATTAACAATCGTGTTAGAAGTCCACTAGGAGATTCTACATACCAAATATCAAAGCTCTGCACCTTCTACTTTCAGAGAAGAAGATTTTTGAAGTTTTCCTTCTTTGTTCCTGTGTTTCAAACTTGTGACCCCCAGGGCGGGGCCAGTTTTGACTCCATTGGCATCATATGAACAATCTTAGTAGAGATCCACTAGGAGATGCTACATACCAGCTATCAAAGCTCTACACCTTCAGAGAAGAAGATTTTCAAAGATTTTGCTATTTTTTTCCTGGTTATGCCTGGAATTCAATCTCTTGAACAACTTTGGTAGAGCTTCACCCAAGGAACATCCCTGCCAAGTTTCATCAAGATTGGCCTAGTGGTTTAGGAGGAGATGTTTAAAGAAATTGTGGACGACGCACGACGGAAGGGCATTGGGCGATCACAAAAGCTCACCATGAGCACTTCATGCTCTGGTAAGCCAACTAGAGCAGTCAGTGAATGTGACTTAATAACCCTGCACCGAGACAGAAACCAGCAATTACTTCTACAGAGACGCACACACAGGCCAATTCCAGTATACCCATCAAAACATTCGTTTAGCAAGGGCATAATGAAAGATTTTACAAACTAGCAGTAACTGAGGTTAATGATTCGGCTAGTCTTTGAAAGGATAAAAACATGGTGGGAAAGGGAGAAATAATTAACCAGCGTTTCTCCTTTTCCTACATTTAAAAGCTTTACCATAGTGTAAGTTATACTCAAGTTAACAAGCTACTTAAATTCCTCATAGATCTATATCTATGAGCTTTTTTTCCAAATAGAAACCGCTTCCCTGGAGCAATACATTCCATTCAGAAACATGTTGGTAAATGGTGAAATTTCATTCAACACATTATGTTCTTTCAGCACCGAGTTTAAAGGTACAGATTAAGGGGAACATTTAATTCACATGGGATCAATCATGCAAAAAGGGACCATCTAGAAATTGTGTACATCAGTTTAATGGAAACAAATCAGTAATAGTGCAGGTAAGTTTAAAGTTGACAATTCAAAAATGATTGTGTATCAAGGTACAATGACCACATTTCATACAGAAAATGTCATTAAAGCGAGAAGTGTCAACCCTGGTTAGCCTGCGCAATCTCGCAGTCTGACCAGGGCCGAAACTTTTCACAGTTCCCAGTTCCCTTTTTGTGATGGGTCACATATTGTTAATCCATATCCTAACTCCCAGCAAAAATACTGGCTTATAGGGACAACATAGAGCAAGATCAGACAGCATAGAAAGTGGCAGCCAGATCTGGGCTCTGTTCCAACCGCTTCACTTCATTTTCAGTGAATGCGAGTTTGTGCTGAGGACTGTAATTGAACATTAAATTACTGATTTTTTTTTAAATTTTATTTGCTTCAATATTATTCCATTCAATTTCAACTTTGGTCCCATCTTCTTGTGTACAGTCACTCTCCTGGCCTCCTGAACAGTACTGTGTGTACCCATCTGCTCTCCCAGCCTTCTTAACATTAGATCTGTGCCTATTTCACGACCTGCAGAAGGAGAAGACGGGAATATAACACAATGCATCTTAACAATTTGAACCCTTTTACATCTCTGACACAAAAGTTAGGAGTCATGCTATAGTAAAAAGAGGCTTTATGCATCTGTGAAAAGTATCGAACCAGGTCACCCTGCATAGGCTGTGCAGGCTGACCTGGACCAGAACTTTTCACTTCTGGTCAATTATGTTTGTCCATGGATCAGTCTATCTCATGTTTAAGTTGGTTGTTGAAAACAACGGATGTTATGGGTCTGTATTATGTGATGCCATACTTGGCATCACTGATCACGGAAGATGCCAACAGCATTTACTCTTTACCACACAATCTCGACTTTTAATGGCCTTGAAAAAGAAGCCTGTAGAAAACATTGTGGGAAAAGGAGAAAATGCTGGTAACAAGCATTTTCTCCTTTTCCCACAATGGTTTCTACCCTGCTGTAAACATATATCAATTTCTGAATTACGTTTATTATGTCGTCTGCAGGTGCTTTCAGTTTTTGAGTTACGTTTCTCGTCTGCAAGTGCTTTCAATTTGGACCAGTCTAAAATTTTGTCATTTGGTAAAGAGTTAAGCCCTCTTTTGCTGGAGTACAGCTCTTACATACAGCCAATATATAACGAAACAATCTTTAGATGGCAATTTAAATTCCTTCAAATGATAGCATTTTCCATTGAATAGGTAAGAAAACATTGTTAGAAAAGCAGAAAATGCTAGTTGTAAGCATTTGCTAGCCTATGGTTGATCCAGGTGCCAGTCACTGACAGACTTTCATAACTAGGTAAAAACCTGCCAGGGGGCTACATCTTTTGTTTACTTTTTGCCCGATTTTACAAGTTCTTGTTTCGGCCAATAATCAACATGTGGCCTGACCACCAATAACAGACTGTCATCTTCATAATATTTTCCACTCTTTTAAATGGTATGATTTAAATTCAAATGTGAAGGTATTTTGGCACCTGCTTTGATAGTTTGGCCTCTTCTGGGCCTTTAAGAAATATACCAGTGGCTTCTTACATTCAATGCACTTGCCAGAGTCACTATCATAAAGCCTAGGACATATTAGTAGGCAATTTGAGAGCAGCCTGAAGGCAAGACAAAATGAATTGGAAACTATTACGAATTGCTTATCAGGGTTTTATATGACAAATGACCTCATTATTACCTTTCTCTTAAACTGACAAATCACGAACTTCTCCACCGTGGTGCTTCACTGAACCTTACAGCAACAGTTTGCCCCTGTAAAGGTATTTTATTAGCATTAAACATATCTATTTTAGATTAAAACAAATCAATTCTGCAGTGATTCAAAATAGATACTAAAATTTAAGCAGCTTAAGAAAATAAAATGTTAACTTTATAAACTACTGATAATCCACAATGTATTTTTTTGCCACATGTATAATTGTATCAATTACTTCCGTAACAACAAAAGTTTTTCATTTACCATGTATGAATATGTTTGTCATAACAGAATAAATACTTTTCACACTATTCTTTGCAACTGTGCTCTAGTACTGATTAATTTGGAATCATTCCCTAGGTGAATTCACTGTCCTTTCATATTCAGTTAAGTCCCAGACCACCAAATACCCTGCACCCCTTCATGTCAAATATCACAATAAATAACAATACAAATTGAAATATGAAAAGACTAAAGTAATGCCTGTCTTACCTTAATACAACTGGATTTAAATATTTGTTTACCAAAGTAATTTATGGTACATTGTTGTTTATCTTCCGTTATTTTAGATCTGCCATTTATTCCTTCAATCATATGAGCTTAAAAGTAATTTGCAAAATACAAGAAAAAATGAAGAAATTTTAATATACAGCCACTTTTCATTGCAATTTTTTGTTTCCCATGTTCCAATACCATTTCATTGCTCTTCATTTCAATGCTTTACTAAATTGCTAAATACTTTTTTCCCCTGTCTTTTGTGTTGCATTAATCAAAAGCATTAAGGTTTTGCTTCAACTCTTAACCACACAATCCCGACTTTAAAGACTCCAAGAAAGAAGGCTATAGAAAACATTGTGGGAAAAGAAAACAATGCTGGTAACCAGCAATTTCTCCTTTTCCCAAAAAGTTTTATGCCCAATCAGTCGGAAATCATCACATCAACAAGATTTGTTGTCTGCAAATGCTTTGAATTCGGTCCGGCCTCAAAGTTTGTTGTATGGTAAAGAGTTAATAGTAATCTGACTAGCTTTCAGCCTGTCACTTATGTACAAGTTGAATGTCTACCAATTCAGCTTGCCAGTAAGTAACAAGTATCTTTTAAATTCTTTCCCCCCCCCCCCCTCCCCCAACAGCGCAATAGCTTGAAGAGCAAGAATGCTACAAAATTTCAAATAAGAGCTCTTCAAAGAGACTGACCCTCTAAAAGAACAAGAATAATTATCATTGACCTCTATTTCGATTCTACGAGGTTGGTGACTTTTGCATGCAGGAGAAATTGCAGAATTCAGCCAAGTCAGACTTTTGAAAGTATCCACAAATGCAGAAATTGCTCAAAGAAGTAATTTCTCCATTTTGTTTGCCACATTAATTTTAGGGCGTACAAATTTAGATTGAACGTAATTGCATGCCCTGAAATCATTCAGTCCAAAAAGGTATACGGTTAAAAATTATCACAAATGGAATCTGTAACACTTCAAATACTTGACAGTTTTGGAACTTGTACCATTTGAGTCAGACATTCTTAAGAGTATTTGCCAAAAATTGACAGTTTTCCAAACACTTTTAAGCCTGCGAGTTAGTAAAAAACCATGATGACAACTTGAGTGCTTAATAGCAACACCATCCCTATGCTATTAAATTAATCCAGAAAGTACTAAATGAAAGAAACAGACATTTTCAATAAGACATGTTTGGAGCCAATTCCAAAATGCATGTTCTGATATAGATCTACAGTCTACTGACAGAACAAGGACTGATGAGCACTTTCTGGATTAAATTTAGCAAAAGAATCAACAATTGCCAAGAATCTGTTTAACACACAATGGTCATTCTGCATTCATATGCAGGCTGATCTGTGACTTTTACTACACACGACATTGAGTCAACTATGGATATGCAGGGATTTGATCACAAATAAGTACAATTATGGGCATACAAGTTTGTACAGTCCCCCCAAATTTATATGAAAATAAATGTTTGATATGTGCTGCGATGAAATCTTTTCTTTTTTCCCCCAGAAATTATCTCCCCTTCATTTCACATTTTAACAACAATTTCCTGTTGACAAATTGTTTCATGGAAGTTCCATTAAGAATTTCATTTATCATGATGAAGCAACTTTTCATCGAAATAAGCACTCAATTTCACAAACATTTATTCTTTTTTACCAATGTTGTCTGAAAATGCTCAAAATTAAATTAAACACAAACTAAAAGTACTTGTTTTATTGATCTAATTTACAACATAATATACCACGATACTACAAATGACTTCAAAGATGAAAATTGTTGATGAAAATTGAAATCTCCTTTGGACGACCATTGTTCATGATTCCGATGAATGATACGAACACTATGCTGATAAAAACTCCATCACAATTGAAAGGCCAGATTCTCCATCCCTTAGACAGGTAAAAATTCCTTCACTAAAATATAATGTCTCAGATCTTGAAGAGCACTGTTTTTCTTAGTCAATCTGGCACTTTTATCTCTTAAGTTGATATCGAATGGAAGGACTTTCTAAAGTTTATAGGTTTAAAATCACTATTCTATACCAATATACTCCCTGGATTTATTTACTTGTAATATGCTTCAATACCCTTAAGGACAGCTTGTACCGGATGTTAGTCTAGGAATCTGGATTAATTAAGCCTCAGTTACAGAGCACTTAAATTATTGACTGCTTAATTCAGGTATTTTTTCCTCATTCTTGTATTCCTCTAAGTTTATCTGCCTATATTAATCAATATAAATATTAAATTAATGTCAGTCATACAGAAACATTGTATCAATATAAACAATTACAGAATATTCTAAAAACAAGGCTTTCTTACTTTACATTCAGAAAAAGTTTACAGTTTCATATACAATCTATTGAAAATTGGAAATGATTATCTTGCATGAAACAAAACAAGGACCATGAGGGTCCTGAATCGCTCACCGAAAGATCATTATCACAGATTTGGCTGGAATTTGTTGCTTTGGGTTGAAAGAGAGGCAGATACTGGTTAATGTAAATACAACCATTTTGACAATTTGATGTAATTTAGAGCAAACCTGTCCTCTAGAGTGAGCACAGTCATTGATATAAGACAGAATTCAGGACAATTTACAGACACAAACATATCACAAGATCTCTGAGCACTTCTTGCCGAGGCTGAGATAAAATTTAGCCAGTGTACTAGGATCTGTCTGGGATCATTACCCACAACACTTAAAATTCAGAACAAGATAAAAGCATTTAAGAAACAGCAAAATTAAAGATCATTTCAGGTTGATATAAACAGTAAAAAGAAGTGCAACATTAAACTATTTGTCGCATACTGCCTTGCCTAGCTATTTAACTGAATAGAACCCATACAGAAACCTATCAAGACTTCTATTCAGTTCAATACCTTACACACTAAACTTTAACTCGATACCAGTACACCCCAGTTCAAATTTGTAGTACTAATGCATGAAAATCCCTCTAAATCATTTTGCTTTTCTTCACATGAACACTTATGCTTTCACAAAAGAACTTTCATAGTAATTTCCCTCCATATCACTGTTTCTTTACACAACTTTACACATTTTCACGATCGAAACAAGTCGTAATACTTATAGTTATCAAACAATCTTGATCTATTTAATGCCAATGAAAACATAGATATGTTATTGCCAAAACCTTTTATTTTTTTCCACTCAATCTCTTGCAGGTATCTAGACACAGGTATATTCAGGCATTCCTAATCAATTGCCTACAATCTGCTATTCACCCGAGTACAGAATTTTCATTTACCAACAAATCAATAGGCAAAATTTCTAGACATAGCTTCTTAAATCAATCTTCACCGAACTATTTGACTTGCATGTTGCAAAGGAAATCAATTTCAAAGATGGCAAATATGAATTAAGTACAGTGCTATAACCCTTCAAACATCCATTCACAACAATCAAGCAAAACGATAAAAAGCTCTTGTTCAAATATATTTCTTAAGCTTCATCTACCAGTAAATTAATGATAAACACATCCCTTCAGACCTTAGTACACTGGCCTATTGACAAACAATGAACATGCATACCTTTAATTGTGATGTTTTCCATACAGATCTCTCTATTTTCCGTAACCATATCCACCTCCACTTCTACCACCACCGCCATAGCCGCCACCACCGCCATAGCCACCACTGCCATAGCTGTCATATCCACCACCGTAGCCACCTCCGCTACCACCACCGTAGCCCTGGCCATAACCTTAAATCAGATAATGTTCTAATACTGAACCATTTAGCTAAGGAGAAAATTAAAGGATTGCCCAAATCGAAAGCATTAGCAAACGACAAAATAAAGGGAACTGAAAATTTGACATTGTTTTGTGAAGGGTTCACATTGTGGGAAAAGGAGAAAATTCTGGCCACCATTATTTTCTCCTTTTCCCACAATGTTTTCTACGGGCTTTCCTCAGGGTCATCAGGATTGTGTGGTAATCGATTAAACCATCTACCATATAATTTGTGGTTCTCTAGACCCTAAACAAGAAGCCCTTTGAACACATTCTGGGAAAAGAGAAAATGCTGTTAGGTCTTTACCACATACCATGGTAATCCCGACTTTTAACGACCCTGAGAAAGAAGCCTTTTGAAAACATCGTGAGAAAAGGAGAAAATGCTGGTAGCCAGTATCTTCTTCTTTTTGCATCATGTTTTCCTTTCCAAACCAGATTTCAATTTTTCAGTCATACTTTTTGTCTTCTGCTGATGCCTTCAATTAGCACCTACCTAAAATTGACATTTTGTAAAGAGTTGATATTTGAACTGACGTCTCTCTAAATTTTTTCAGAGTTCTATTGTTTGTGGTAAATTCTGTTGGTGAGCAAAGTTGTCAGGAAAAGCTTCCAATAGGCTAGTCTATAACTAGTAAAGCCTTAACAGTTAACATGAAGGTAAGCTTGAGCAGTGAACACCAAAACAGAATTTAACTGACTTTTAACAGCCCTAGACAAGAAGCCACTTGAAAATATTGTGGGAGAAGAAAAAATGCTCGTAACCAGCATTTTCTCCTTTTTCAACAGTATTTTCAACCCTATCACATACACAATTGCATCATGTGAGCCACATTGAAATTCTCATCTGCGATTGGTTTCGCTTTAAACAATGCTCACAGGGCAGAAAAGAAACATTTTCTGGATATTAGGGCTATTGTGCTCTGTTTCAAGAAATCATATTATTCAAGAGTTCCAATACAAACTTTTTGGCATCTCTCACTTCCTATTAATCTAAGTTAACTACCTTGATTGTAAAATTCTT
Organism: Tridacna crocea; assembly: GCA_943736015.1. NCBI lineage: Eukaryota > Metazoa > Mollusca > Bivalvia > Cardiida > Cardiidae > Tridacna > Tridacna crocea. The sequence goes on from OX031061.1 coordinate 51,586,376, forward strand.
TTGTCTGATAAAGGGTCGATATCAACTGCATAGATTTAGCTTACCTCCACCGCCACCCCCGCCGTAACCTTGTCCGTAACCTGAAGAGGATAAAACGATGGTCTTAATCTTTTATCACACTTGGGAAACAAGCTTTTCAAACAATGTGGGAAACAATGATAATGCTAGCAACTCTGTCATGTCACAGCTCAGAACGGCTGGGAGAATGAGGTGTCAAGTTTGTACATTTTCAAAAGATTTGGATTTCCTTTATTTTATGGACAAGAAAATTGTTCTTTTTATTTAGGGAAGATTGACCCTTTACGACACAATCCAGTTTTTATGAACCTAATGAAGAAAACTCTTTGAAAGCATTGAAAGCATTCTGATGCAAGGCAAAAATGCTGGTATTTGGCCTTTTCACTTCTGCCATTACTGTTTTCTACCCAATCAAAGACATCTAAATTGTCCCGCCACTTGCTTTCCAAGTGCAAATTCTTGCATGGTAACTAGTACAAAGTGAATGTTGCTGATCCTGTTCTCGACTTTGCTGTATAAAACCGTTTTCAACCTTATATCAGTTAAATCACAGAAGCCAGTACACCTATCCATGCTTTCCTTGAGTCTCTTTTACCAGTACCTCCCACAATACCACTGGCTGTTTTCCCACAAAACCAATGTCAAGAATGGTCAGTGGTGGGAGAGGAATGAATCCAATCATCAATCCTCAGAAAGAAATGGGGTACGCTAGGGATCAAACCCACAACCCTGATTTAAAGCTCTGCACACTACTGACTGAGCTACTGGGGTGATTCTGTTCAAATGTGTCTCCGACTTCACCAGATTCCAGACTTAACCCTTCACCACACAATCCCGACAAAAATTTTAACGACCCTGAAGAAAAAAGCCCTTTGAAAACATTCTGGAAAAGGAGAAAATGTTGGTAACCAGCGTTTTCTCCTTTCTCCTCAATGTTTTCTACTCAGTACAGGCCGATTTCCATAATTTGAGCCATCTTTGATTGTTGTCTACAAATGCTTTCAATTTGGACCAGTTTAAATTTTGCCGTTTGGTACAGAGTTAATTTAAATCACAGATAATGTAGTTTGTATAAATTGATTACCTCCACCACCACCACCTCCGTAGGGTTGTGATCGGCCACCATATCCGCCCGATGATCTCACAGGTCCTCCACCATAACCACCCTGGTAACCTTGACCAAATGAAAAGTCACCTCCACCTTTAAGAATGAAAGTTGTGGTTGCACTTTCAATTCATAAAGACAATTTTTGAAGTCAAACAATAATACTTTGCAATAGATTTCAGGAAAATGAAAGCATGCAAACAATATATACATCAAACACTGCTGCATTATGGTTCAGTTTCATGTATGTTTTTAGCTACAAGCCCTAGTTTTAATGACCAGGAGATCAGGGCTTCTGAAAACCAACAAAATGTATAAAATGCTGGTACCAGCATTTTTTCTATTTCCCTGGTACCAGCATTTTTTCAATTTCCCGCAAGGTTTTCTACATGTATCTTAACAATTACAGCTACATTTGCGATCTGCCAGTATTTTAATTTTGGACTGGTAAATCAATTCATACTTTGAGAAAGATTTTACAGTAAATTTTTACAAGTGGATGATTCCTTTCAAAAATTAGGTCTTTAACAAGCCTGTGTGACCATATATGCCTTATATCTTAACCCTTTACTGCACTGCAAAATTATAGATCTGTCAGAACTGAAAGCATTTGCTGATCCCAGTTGAAATATGGCCCATGCAATATGATTTTTCTTCGATATAATAGAAAACATTGTCGGATAAGGAGAAAATGCTGGTAACCAGCATTTTCTTCTTTTCTGACAATGTTTTCAAAATCCTTCTCTTTCAAGGGGGTTAAAAGTCGTCATTGTGTGGTAAAGGGTTAACTAAACCTAACAGTGCCATATTTTACAAAACTAGAAGAAAAAAAGTATTAACAATAGTGTGGGATACAAAATAATGTAGCCAGCCAGCGCTTTTGCAATATTCCACATTGTATACTACATTGTACAGACAACCTCTAGTATTCTATGTATATCCAATCGTCTTCCTTCAATATTATTACAAGATCCTTACTACTACTTGCTTTCCGTTTACAAACATATCAAGAGGACTTTCAAATCTAGCTAGAGGAATTTATTTTTTTCCTTCTTGGCCTTCTGGAATGAAGATCCATTTCAGCTTTACTAAATATATTTAGGCAACAAAAGATTCCAAGTATTTCAATCTACAATTTGAACTACACCAAGCTTCTGTGATGAACATTCATTACTAGTGCCAAACATAGAGAACTTTTATTATCTATTTAGAGCCATATGTATTAACTCTTTACCAAACGCCAATATTTTAGGCTCATCCAAATTGAAAGCATTAGCAGACGACAATATAAACATATTCAAAAATTGAAATTGGAGTCTATCAGGGTGAAAAACATTGTAGGAAAAGTAGAAAATGCTGGTTACAAGCATTTTCTCCTTTTCCGTTTTCAAAAGGCTTCTATCTCAGGGTCGTTGTAAGTCATGATTGTGTGGTAAAGAGTTAAGACAATCTGATCTTGATTTATGCTCTTCACAAAAGCTTGCACATGCTTATAGTGCCAAGGTCAATTTATACACCACTCACTGATAAGCAATGTTACTGCTTTGTGTACTAGTCACTATTTCAAATCTGGCGCACTTTTGATCTAACAAAAAAAAAGTGGCGTGGTGAAGGAAACAAATCTCAAAGAATATGGTTGTCCAATGATTGCAATATTCCTTCCCACAAAATACCTCCTGGGAAAAAATACTTTGTACCAGTCATCTTTCAATTCACCTTCGTATAATGGACTCATCTAGCATTTAACCTTTAATAGCAAAAACCCCAGTTTTAACAACCTGGAAAAGGAAGCCTTTTTGAAACCATTGTAGGAACTGTACTGTCTTGTATTGTCTGACTATTTTATAAATATAACCTTCATCCTTCACTACACAATCCAGAACCTAAACCATCCTGAGAATGTTTTGGATAACATTGCGACAAGGAAAAAATGCTGGTAACGAGCATTTTCTCCTTTTCCAAAACTGTTTATACCCTTTCTCAGACAATCCCATTTGTTCGAGCAACTTTTGATTTGCTGTTGGCAAAATGCTTTCAATTTTAAAAGTAAAAAATTTCTCATTTAGTAATAAGTTGAGCTTGCAGTATTTTAGTCTTTCCAGTTACTAAAAAGTAGTCACTTTATTATAATTGGCATTCTTAAGGTAAACATCAATAAATGCTCTTTTCCAGCATATGTTTGACCCTCTGATTATATTTCAATGAATTTCAAGTATTTCTTTTACATCTTCCACCTTCACATAGTGAACCGATAAGAGGAAAGCTATTTGAATTCTGATCTCAACCTACAATACTAGATCCACCAAACTTTAAATTGCATTTCAGAGCAATATATTGGACTCAAGAAAAATTAATGCATCTTTTATATGCTTCAAGCTCATTTCTTATTATTTCAAATAGGAAATTTAAACTTGCAGGGTTTGGGTCACACATTCACAAAACTCTTTCAATACAGAAAGAGGATTGTGTATCTTGGATTAAACACACCACTATTACTAGTATCTGTACTACCATAGCCGTTGCCATAGCCTCCTCCGTATCCATCATCATAACCGCCTCCGCCATATCCGCCGCCACTTCCATAGCCACCACCATATCCGCCTGCAAGGAGATGAAATGCCAGTCTTTTCCCCATTTTGTTCCTTTGCTAGAACTAGCACTTTCATTTTTAAAACTTGGTTTGAGAGACAAGACACCCAACAAATGGCCAATCTCATGTTTCAGGTACAGCCAAGTCTCATAAATCTGGATAAATCTTTTTATTTAACCCTTTCCCAAACAAGCTCAGGATTTTATGTGTCTGCAGTAAAAGTCTTTGAAAACACTGTGGGAAAAGGAGAAATTGCTCGTAACAAGCAATTTCTGCTCTTCCCACAGTGTTTTCTATCCTTTTTGAGAACTTTCAGCAATTTTCTCTGAATCTAAAATTGTCGTCAGCAAACTCTTTCTGTTTGGAAGGATCCAAAATTTGTTGCTTGGGAAAGGGTTAAATGTTTCTGGTACAGACTTATTTCAAGATCAACTAACCAGTATACAAAGCTCAAGACAACCTAGTAAGGACTAAAATTAAATTGTAAGTAATAATTACTAGTCATGTAACAATTTAACATCAAAATCATGTCTAATTTGTCCAAATGACACTGAACGACTTTATGGCAGTCATTAACTGCATTGCATAAACAATCCAGAGCTCATTCCAAATCAACCTGCAATGATACCCAAAAGTCACCATGACGGTCACATAGGATAATCTGTCTGCAGCTGGTTAATGCTTGTGCAGGTTTAATACAGAATACCTGTCAAAAACACATGGCCCAAAATCTGATAATTATATTGTAGCAAAGCCTTGTCAGAGTCTCAGTGATCAGCTATTACTAAATGAAATATCAACTCCTTGAAATCAGCTGTGTACATAGGCACAGGGTTCCCACAACTTTCTGCTTGCAAAATTCCAGACTTTTTCCAGACTTTTTCCAGGATTTTTTTTCAAAATTCAAGGTTTTTTTGCGACAGAAGAACTGGAACTGCAAAATCTTTTGAAAGTTACTTTCTTACATACATTCCTTGTTTTAATGAAAAATTGAGATTTAAAGAACATTCTAACAGCATGATAGATATTTCATTCCTTTACTTAGCCAGTTATAAAACTACAAAGGACCAAATATAGATTCAGATCAGCCTATCCATACAGGCAGTTTAATAAGGATCCATGCTGTTCTCTTAGAGTTCCTACAAGTAATGAAGAGTTTGAAGGCAAATAGTATAGATCCTTATAAGACTACATAACCAAGCAAATTGGGATCAATAGGACCATAATGGTCCTATATCACTCACCGGAGTACTAAGCAGTAAAGATCTACAGGGAAGATAAATACCAAATATCAAAGTTCAAGGCCAAATAATTCTGACAAGTATGTAACTGTGCAAAAAGCATTTTCTTCTTTTCCCAAAATGCTTTCACAACCCTTCTTCCTCAGGGTCATTGAAAGTCAGGATTACACAGTAAGGGACTGAATTAACTTTCAGAGGCAAAGCATTCATTTCCTGGTCAAAATGGTGGTCGAATGACAGATTAAAAAACATCACTTGCTCATTGTTAAGACACAAAAGACATGTATGCCAAGGACTTTAGAAGATAACCGTCAACGTGGATGGATGGGCCAACTGACTGTAATTGGTCCGTAATGAAATTATACATTTAGTCCCCTTTTTTGACAATATGTTGTTTCATGAAATAAAATCAAATAACTATTGTCTGTGGCTTAACAAGATGAACTTTAATTACATTTTGACCTGAAAGAGATATAGGTCCACAGTAGAAATATACACCAAGCCCCCTTTTTCCATGACATGACATTTAATGAAAAAATGTAAAATATTGTTAGTGGCAAATTATCATAAGGAACACATGTACATAAATTCCATCTTGTTTCAGTGCAGAAGAATTTTAAAGTTTTCCTTCTTTGTTCCCATGCTCAAACTTGTGACCACCAGGGCTGGGCCAGTTTGAACCCCTAGGGCATCATATGAACAAACTTGGTAGAGGTCCTCTAGAAGATAGTACATACAAAAGCTCTAGGACTTCCAGTTTCTGAGAAAAAAAAAGTTTTCCGTCTTTGTTCCAATGTTTCAAATTTGTGATCCCTGGAGCGGGGCCAGTTTGAAGCCCGGGGGCATTATATGAGCAATCTTTGTAGAAGTCCGCTAGGAGATGCTACATACCAATTATCACAGCTCTAAGCCTTCTAGTTTCAGAGAAGATTTTCAAAGATTTTGCTCTTTTTTTTCTTTGGTTGCCATGGCAACCAGAGTTATGGGTGGAATAACTTTGGTAGAGATTTAAATAAGGGACATCCCTGCCAAGTTTCATCACGACTGGCCTAGTGATTTAGGAGAAGATGTTAAGAAATTGTGGACGATGCACGACAGACATAAGGCGATCACAAAAGCTCACCTTGAGCACTTTGTGCTCAGGTGAGCTAAAAAAGTGTTGTTTTTTCTAATATTGGGTATTGTTTTCTTTATGATTTAAGACACAGAATCAAGTATTTGCATATCATTTACTATCATAGTGCACGACAGTTTTGTTGTAAGCCTTCAAATAGAGGTTCTTTTCCCTCTTCAGTCAATGAAACTAAAACCCAATTCAAAAGTACCATGTTTTACTTTCACCTTAATAGTTCAGTTTTCATGACCTGAAATACATGAATAAATAAATTCGTCGTTTCAAAGGGCAATATCCCTGCTTTTAAAGTTTCTGAAAATACGAATAATCGTTTACTTTGTTAGATTTAATACTTGAAGTGTTTTGATCCATAATTGCAGACGAGCGCTTACTTTCAGTTTCCTCTGACTCGTGACACTCGTCAACCTCCTTCCGAGTACAATCATAACGTGGCTTCATAAAGATATAGTCTTTTAACCTTTTAGACCCCTATGGATATAAATTTTCAGTAATATTTCCTGTTGTAGCGCATTTTCACGTCAATTCACTTCAGCTCGTCTCCCGGAAAATACAAAGCACAGCTGCATTGTATTTTAGGGTAAGTACCGAGTTCTCCGAAATCAATACGCTGGATCCCGGTTTCTTTTATGTTAGAAAAAGTATTCCGGGACCAGTGAACCTACAAAAAGACCGTATGTATTTGGGAAATTCACCTTCGGTCTATATATATATATTGTAGAAAATATTGGGCCTTTATCCAAAAAATGGAGGACGCAGACCGCAGATTACTATGGTCCTGAATTCTTGTTTCATACCCAAACGTTTCGTACTTTTCCCGGGTTTTTCCCGACTTTTCATAGATATAACAAAATTCCCGACTTTTTCAAGACCGGGAACGGGTTTTACAAAATTCCCGACTTTTTCCCGTTTTCCCGACAGCGTGGGAACCCTGTAGGCAGCAGAGACTATCAAGCCAATTTTCAGTAATATTTTGGCATGATTCTATTAACCCTATACCAAACAATCCCTTGTTTTTACAATCCTGCGATAAAAACCTTTTGAAAACATTGTGGGAAAAGGAGAAAATGCTGGTAACCTGCACTTTCTCCTTTTCCCAAATGTTTTCTACCCTGCTGGAAACAAATTTCAGTTTTTGAATTATGTTTACTTTCTCGTCGGCGAGTGCTTTTAATTTTGACCAGTCTAAAATTTTGTGTTTACGAAAAGGGTTAAATAGTACATATTACTCACCTCCTTGCATTCCTTGATCTGCAATTTAGAAAGAAAGAAAACACTTGACATGATAAGCCTGGACCTGCACTCATCAACCTTTCTAAACAAAATTATGTCTGATCCGAGAAAAGTAAAGTAACACCCTTAACAACCAGAAGTCATGTTAGTTTCAAATTTAGAAAATTCTACATTGTAAGACAGACATCTTCGCAAGCCAAGGCTGACAATTCACTACGCTACTCTACCCTTGGCGGATCAAGCTTGATTTTTACATTCCCCCCAAAACACTTTTTCATTGGATGCAGCCAGCTCTAACTGCAACTAATGAAATTGCTCGTAGCATTTCATCTTTAATAAAAATAGAACAAGGTCACTACCTTTCAAATAGAAGGTAAACATGGAAACCCACATGGATGTCTGCTTATCGCTTCATGTGTATTCGTAAGCGGTTCGTATAATGATTTTTCATTTGCTTTTAAAAATATGGTGTAAAGGGGAATAATAACCAGCATCCAACAGAGGGCGCATCGCAGGAATCTCAAAATCGGGCTCAATCAGCCAAGGTAAGATCCATGTAGAGATCATAACCTTGGCTTGTTAAGATGAGACAAAGACTGCTGTGAAGAAGGGATTGATGGATATCGACCTATTGATCTGCAGTAAGGCTTTATTTGTGGTGTAATCGACATGAATGCTGATCAGATTGGTGATTAACCCTTTACCCCATATGGCATTTTTATGGTATCTCTAATTGACCCTAAATAACAGCAAGGATGAAGCCATTTCTTATGTGTATATGACACCTTTTGATAGCATAGAAACCATTGTGACGAAAGGTGAAATTGCTCGTCACGAGCAATTTCACCTTTTGCCACAATGGTTTCCAAAGGCTCCTACAAGCAATGCGTAGAAATGAGTATCTGTGGAGTAAAGGGTTAATCAGTGATTAATTAATCAATTGCTGTTCAATGCAACTGACACTATTATTTAAAACTTAACACATAATCCCTACATTAAAGATCCCAAAAAGAGGCCTTTTGAAAACATTTTGGGAATAGGAGAAAATGCTGGTAACCAGCATTTTCTCCTTTTCCAACAATGTTTTCTACTCTTTCTAAAACAAAAAATTACCATTTTGTTGTCTGAATCTGCTTTCAATTTGGTCCAGCCTATAAAAAAACTAATGCAACTTTCAAAATAATTGCACTTTACAGCCACCTTAGTCACATGACTACAACAGCTGACTTAATCATACTTTTCCTCAGTTAAGTACTAGATTCTGGCTTTGTACTATGCCCAAAAGTAGTCCTCTGAAACAGTCCTTTGAGTGAATACTGAACCAAGGGCCTTTGCACTGCTTCTCCAACACCCCTACACTTTGCTACAGAGGACTATAAAAATGTGAACAAGTAACACATGTGTCAGTCAATATATTTGGACAGTTCGCCCTCATCCTTTCAATCTATACATGAGATTAAAAGTGAAAACATTGAACCTAAAACAAAGTAATGAGACTAACCTTTCTTTTCCATGGCCTTCTTGGCAGTGACCCATTTGGAACACAGTTGAAATTTACCAATCACTGAAACAGATGAATAATAATTCAAGTTATATTGTCAAAGTTGTTTTCCAGGTGAGACTGATGCTAGTTTAGTAGTTTAGCTATCAATTTTTTCACCTATACAACAGTTCTGTTTTAAGTAACTTTTATTCGATTGGTCTGCTTTCAACCATTCAACTGTCATGGTTGATCAATTCTGAAACTAGGTGCAAAGACACTTTTAGAGAGCATCATAATCACTCATCATACAACTCTCACTCACTTTTAAAATCTGAGCATTTTTCTTCAGATTAGAACACAACTTAAAGAATCGTTCTAAAACCTTTCTAAAACAATCCTGTCTTTAATGAACATGATGGAAAATTGTTCATGAAAACATCAGGTAAACGGAAATGCTTGTTACTAAGAGACATTTCTTTTACTAAATGTTATCTATCCCTATAAGCCTTGACCAAAGGTGACTAACCCACCTATGGAAAACCAGCTGGGCAAAGAACAAAATGATGGCAACCAGAAACCACAGAAAAATCTTGCTATTTTCAACATTATTTCAGTTATATCATGACAGCCACTGCACCCATCGGCGCTTTCCTGAGTTACTAATACCAGTACTTCCCATAATATTCTATCCAAGCTACTGGCTGCTTTCCCACATAACCATCATGAAAACAATTGTCATCAGTGCAAATGCGTTCCATTTTCACCAGTCTTAAATTCTATCCAGTATAAAGGTAATACTTACAACTACAAAAATCAACAGGATCATGGTCATCAAACCTCACAAAGGCAAATCCTTTCCCTTTGATAATATTCACATCTTCTATATTTCCATATTTTGATAATTCTGCTCGGATTACATCTTCTGTCATTTCATCTTTGATACCACCAATAAACAGTTTCTTGGTTGAATGCTTTGCATCAATGCCCTCGGCCTGTTGCTATGATAAAAACGTAATGAAATTTAGAAAACGAAAATCTTTAAAAAAAAAAAGCAGCCTAAAATACAACAAGTTTTTGCAGCCTGAAATACAACAAGTTTTCTTCATTAAAGTAGCAAAAAATTGTAGCATCACACTAGATTTTGTTGTTTTTATCCCCTTAATGTCTATAAAGACTGACCATTTTCATCTGTGTACAAAGTTAGCTCGACACCGACATAAAGTGTACGAATATATGAAAAGAGGAAATAATCAGCTTTAGATATTATGTACGATTTCTCGTACTAAAAATTCAGAGAAAACAGAATGACAATTGTCTTTCCTAGTCACATGGAAGAAACGCTAGTTTATGGTTTTAAATATTGTAGGTTGGAATATATAACGGTGCATTTGATGTTTTCCTTAAATTTCTTTTATCAGTACCTTACTGCTGTCTCACATGACCATCTTTGAAACAATGATCAATGGAGACAAATTAATCATATCGCAACGACCATCATCTATCCTTGGAAAGATACTGGCAGTACTATAAACCAGCGACCCTCTTGTCTCTTGTCCTATATGCTATAGGTTGTGCTCCTGGGCAATGAGAAAAACAGCTTTTGGAAAAATTGTGGGAGAAGGAAAAAATCCTCAAATCAACATTTTTTTTATTTTTTTAAACTGTATTCTACAGTTCCCAAAACAAAATCTGAAAATTTAGGCCACATTTTATCAGCTAAAAGTACTTTGAATTTTTGGAAAGTAAAATACTTGGCCTTTTGGTAGAGCATAAACATGGCTTACATTCTTTGGGGTTGCTCTTTTAGTCTCCACTTCTTTTCCATCAATTTTGTGTGGTCTGTCAGCCTGGACATCAGTAACGCAAGATGATAATGTGAATGTAACAAACCCAAAGCCTCTCGATCGCCTGAAATATAAGTGACCTAAGTAAACCCATTACCACTCAATGTTGAGTTTTAACTCGCCATAGAAATACGCTTGAACTCCTTACCAAACAAGAAAATTTTCGACTAGTCCAACTCGAAAGCATATGCACAGGACAAAATTAATGTAATTCAAAAACAGAATTTTGACTTCGGGAGGGCAAAAGACAGAGGGAAAAGGACACAAAGCTGTTTACCAGCATTTTCTCTTTTTCTTACAATATTTTCAAAAGCTTTCCTTCCCCAGGTCGTTAAAATTCGGGATCATGTGGTAAGAGTTAACCCATTACCACACAATCCCGACTTTTGACAACCCTGGGAAAGACACCTTTTGAAAACATTGAGGGAAAAGGAGAAAATGCTGGTCACCAGCATTTTCTCCTTTTCCCTCATTTTTTCCTACCCTTCCAAAATCAAAATTCAATTTTTGATTTGCAATTATGGTCATCTGCAAATGCTTTCCACTTGGACTAGTCCAACATTTGGTTGTTTGGTAAAGAGTTAGTAAAATTTTGTGGGAAAAGGAGAGAATGCTGGATAACCGCAATTTCTCCTTTTCCAACAATGTTACACATTAACCCTTTCCTCCATATATACTCATTTTAACACATTGAAGAAAAAAGCTTTAGGTGAACATTGTGGAAAAAGGTGAAATTGCTCAATTTGAGCAATTTCACCTTTAACCACAATATTTTCTAGGCAATCTTTTTCTTAAAATCGTTTAACCCAATACCACACAATCCCTACTTTTGACGCCCCTGAGAAAGAAGCCTTTAGAAAGCATTGTGGGAAAAGAAGAAAATGCTGGTAACCAGCATTTTCTCCTTTTCCACAATGTTTCCCACCCTTCACAAAACAAATTTCAAATTTTCAGTCACTTTTATTTAGTCGTCTTCAAATGCTTTCGGTTTAGATGAGCCCAAATATTTTGTCGTTTGGTAAGGAGTTATAAGACACATTTCAGTTGTCGCCTGAAGCTTCTTTGAATATGGGACGGTCTCAAAATGGTGTATTAGGGAATGGGTTAGGGGAAAAAGACCAATCATTCGAGCAACATTTTATTTGTCTGCAAATGTTTTCAACTAGCACCAGTCTAAAATCTGTTATGTGGTAGAATTAACTCTTGACTACATGAAAATATTCTGGATTTGACAAAAATGCAAGATATATTTGATGCCAAATTACATACAGCTAAATTGATGGTTTTTGTCTTTGATATGGTAGAAAAATCTCATGGAAAAGAAGAACGCTGGACAATTTTGCAATGATTGACATTTTAATGGAAAACAGTAAATAGAATGAGATAATTAATAGTGTTAAAAGGTAGTAACTCTGTTTTTATGAATGGCAGATTACTATTACAGCATAACTAATTTGAAACTATATTTCAGGGTGTATTTATTTTTTTCCCCCCGTCATTTGTATTATTTCATCCCATTCCGACACCAAAATTCAAGGTTTGCAAAAAGCATGTCAATTTGAGTATTGACCGGGCCTGCGGTTTTAACCGCTTAAAACCGGTCATTACTGGTCGATTGGTGGTCAATTGAAGTGGTTGATTGGGTCGATTGATTCACTGACTTAGATACCTGTCCTGTTTCTTAGCTAGTCTTAAAAGCTGTCCTAAATCCTGTACTGAAGATATATTACATATTATCATCAGTATAATAGTTTTTATCAATAAGGTCCTTTTTTTATTTGATCATTGCTGCTGGTCAACTTAAGAGGTTTTTTGGATTGACCTTCCTCTTTGAACTTACATGCAGGTCAATTCTTTTCAACCAAAGAACTTTAGAAGTTTTATTTATCATCATTCCTTATAGGTTAGATATCTATTTATAGTGCTGCATCTTTTCTCTTTTTCTCTTCCCCACTACCACCACAAATATACAAGTTTAGGTTTTAGATTATGTAAAAGTTCAAAGATAGCATAAGAAAGCAGCTAATTTGAAACTTCCATGTAAAATTGAAGAAAAAAGTGTCACCCATGTGTAAAACATTGTGAAATTTACTTATCACTAATCTATAGGCATATTGAGTACCCATAAAGAGGCTGTGACTGATTAACTAAACAATAGTTAGGGATACATTAATGTCTGAAGCATATTCAAGTGTCTACCTACCCCTTTACATTGTTGTCAAAACACATTAAAAGGTGTAAAAGTTGCCTCTTTCTATCCCAATGGGTGTGGCTTAAATTACAAAAAGGACCAATCATGTATCCCTATTTGGGGTAGAATACTTGACACCAGGCCTTATTCCTAAAGTGTGAAATACTGACTTACATGCAAGCAAGTTAATATCTTATCATCACACAGTTACTTAAGATGTCAAAAATGAATTAAACCTTAAGACCCTATTAGGAACTTATATTTAATTTTTGGAAAATTGGCAAAAGCCATATGATAAGTAGCCTTGGCAGGGACAAACATTCTTTCCAATAAAGTCAACTCTCATATTGGTGAATTCAACCAACCTTGGAACCAAACTAGGAAAAAACCCACAATAAATATACACTAAATAGCATCACTATCCACTTAAAATGCATCTGACCAATAATATTTCCAAATGACCACTACAAATATCCAATCGACCAGTATTGACCAGTATTGACCACTTTGGGAGTATTGACCGGGGCAGTTTTAACCGGTTAAAACCGCCGGTTAAAACCACCCCTGGTTTTGACCGCCCAACCTTGCCAAAATTTGAGCTGGAAAAAAAAAACTTCGTATAATGGAAAAAAGTTACTTACTTTCTCTCCTGGTCCTTCATCACAACACAGTCTTTAATAGTTCCGTAAGATCCAAAATGTTCCTTGATACTCTCTTCTGTAGTTTCAGGCGCAAGTCCACCAAGAAAGATTTTACAAAAATTTTCAGCGTTTGGGTTTGTGTAGTAATCATCTGTTGCACCGCCGCCGCTGCCACCTCCGTAGCCACCGCCGCCGCCACCACCTCCAAACCCACCTCTTCTACCTCCACCACCGGCACCACGGCCACCGCCCATACCACCACCTCTACCTCTTCCAAATCCTCCACCGCCGCCTCGGCTTCCACCTCCATAACCTTGATACTGTCATATAAATAAAATATATATGAATGCGTATCTTTAGAATAAGATCCTAAATTATTACTTTACAGTTGCCAACACCCATATGGGATGAACAATTTAAGGCAAACATGCCTCCTAGGATACTGTAAGCTGCATCCCTTCACATGAAACTAGAAGGCCCTGAAGGGCCTGAAATTGCTCTACTGGCAGAGATTTTGCTTTAATGCTAGCATACATCATGAATTCATGATGCAAAAAGAAAACAAGTGTGTAGGAAAGCACTTATAAACAAGAAGTGGAAATTTTCAACTTTGAATTGCTACTTTTCCCATACTGATTGTCAGGTTTTTTTTTCCAAAGATCAATAGGTTTCCAGGTGCTGATAAGACAAAGCAACAGGGCAAGTTTCATGAATATCCAACAGACTTTATCATGTAAAAAAGCAATGAAAATGTTCAACTTGAAACGGCTACTTTTCCTGTATGGCTTCTTGGATTTTTTCACTCAATAGCGTTCAGCTATTGATGATATAAACAATCTATAGATGCAGGTTTCATGAAAATCTGACCTCAAAGGCGGACATTATTGCGTGAACAAGAAAAGAGTTTTCAACTTGATTGGCTGCTTTTCCCATTTAAACATAGCGTCCCAAGAAGAAATTATGGAAAATAATTACATGTTTGTTATGTTACAGAATTTAAAGTCATTAGTCAACTGCCAGTCACTTTACATTCCCACAATGCTTTTATTAGTGGTGCGTAATCTAAAAATACCTTAAGAGGCTACGTAGCCTTTTGACCCTTTACCACACATCCCCTCCTTTCGACAACCCTGAGAAAGAAGCCCAGGGGTGTGGAATTCCTACGTCCGACTCGGGTAAATTTGACGTCGGACAAGTGGCTTTTTGCAATCTACTCGTCCGCGGACAAGTAGAAAACGAGAGGTAATTTGGAAGAAAAGATCATTATTAAGTAACATTATCCTTGTGAAACAGATATGTTCTCTCTACAAGAACAAGAACATTTTTAAATCGAATTATGATAAACTATTCCCTGATATCTGGAATCAGAAAAAAAACCCAAATATTTGGCTGACTCTGACTTTATCAGACTACGCAGGCTTTTTTTACTGCGCTGCAGTGCGGCCGAAACGTTGTGGTTTCTTGGCTCCATTTGGTTTGTTTAATGGAGGCAACAATAACCGAATCGAGTTAGCCTATTTTTGCACATGATTACACCACACATAGACTAGATGCTGTTGTCATTCAATCTCTATCATTCAAAATTAAATTCTTTTTTGTCGTTACAAGAACTTACAGTTGACAAAAGAGAAGTTGTCTCAATTTAACACTGTGGAACACATTCTTACTCGGTCGCAGTATTTGAAAGATAACCAAACAAGCTGTATCCATGTAAAACATGTCAAGAACTGGGAAAAAATACAAACAATTTGTTAAAAGGGCTGTAGATGATAAAAGTCAGCGCAGCCGTTTTACTTTCGGCGTGAAATTTCGGCGTGAAATTCTTTGCAGATCGATCTGCAGGTAATCAACTATCCGCTTTCTGAGTCTCAATCTGAAGTGTTGGACATCGCCGATCTCCCGTTGTCTGAAAACTAGGCCGTTAAATTATCATTGCGCATCATGCAAACTCTACATCTCATGCCACAATAACCATGCCACAGATAATTATTCCTTTGTATCATTATGACTGCTGGTAAGCAGTTCTGCAGAAGTATTACATTCGGCACCCATGGGTGTATGACCGTAGTGTTAATAAGGGGCTGTAAGTGCAAACACCGAGATATTTGGCCATGGTTTAAACAGCTATAGTGTAATTGTTGAATCTTTCTCAACTATTAAATTGTTGCACCTTTCTATTTACTGTACCTATGTACAGTGCCATTATTTTGTTAAATTGATGTACCTTGAAAGTCAGTCTGATTTTTCATAATCATCATTAAAAAGCAAAACAAAGCAAATTCAAATAGTGAAAAGATCATAATTATCTACAGACTACAGTGTACATTCAATTAGGTCTTTGAATGCTATATAAAATTGTTTCGGTTTGGACAAGTAAGCTTCTCTGACGGACAAGTAGATTTTTTAGATTTACTTGTCCATGGACAAGTAGAAAATTTGAATATTTCCACACCCCTGAAGCCTTTAGAAAACATTGTGGGAAAAGGAGAAAATGCTGGTAACTAGCATTTTCTCCTTTTCTCACTATGTTTTCTACCCTTCACAAAACAAATTTCAAATTTTCAGTCACTATTATTTTGCGGTGTCGTCTGCAAATGCTTTCAATTTGGACAAGCCTAAAATATTGTTGTTTGGTAATGAGTTAACTCTTTACCACACAAGAACATTTTAGACCCGTCGAAATTGAAAGCATTTGCAGACGACAAAATAAATGTGACTGAAAAATTGAAATTTTGTTTTCAAAGGGTAGAAAACATTGTGGGAAAAGTAGAAAATGCTGGTTACCAGCTGGCTACCTCCTTTTCTCACAATGTTTTCAAGGGGCTTCTTTCTCAGGATTGTTAAAAGTCGAGGTTGTGTGGTAAAGAGTTAAGGGAATAATATACAAAAAAAAATGGGGGGGGGGGGGGGTAATTTTATGATTTTCATTTATTGACGATTTGTTTTGTTTTTCTATATAAATTTCAGCGATACTGTATACTTTTTTATTTTTTAATTTGGTTAGATGTGAAAATTCTAAATGGGAGTGAGACACTTGGACCCCTGACCATTTAGACCCCTTAAAATAATGATTTTTGGGTGACAACAAGACCCCTTTAAGACACTTGGACCCCTTAACATTCGAGACACTTAGACCCCTATTTTTATTTTTGGGACATAGATCAATTATGGTCTTTTTAATTATTGGTGTTTAATTTACCTCTATTTAAAAATCAAGAATTTGTTTTTCAATTCATTTCTTTATGAAATTTAGGTGTATTCTTTTTTATTGTTCTTTCATTTACCTGGTTTTTTTTTTATTGTTCTTTCATTTACCTGTATTTTCCAATTCACACCTTTATGAAATATTGTTGTATTTTTTTTTTATTGTTGTTAAATTTACCTGTATTATCCCATTCACACCTTTATGAAAAAGATCATATAAAAACAACAAATTGGATTTGGGAAGTTAGACAGCACTGTGGGAAGAGGAGATCCTGCTTACCAGCATTTTCTCCTATACTATGATTTTACCCATTACCACACAATTCCTCCTTTTGATGGTAACCAGTATTTTCTCCTTCTCCCACAATGTTTTCTACCCTTCACAAAATTTAAACTTACATTTCAAATTTGAAAGATGTTGTACAATATTAAAATCTTTTCTCTTTTTTTTTTTTAATAATTGAAAAGTTCTCCTGGTACCCTTTTATGACATAATCCTGGCTCCAAAAGATCCTGAGGGCGAGGGCTTTTGAAAACAGGACAAAATGCTTGCAGCCAGCATTGTCTCCTTTTCCCACAATGTTTTTAACTCTTTTAGAGGCATATTGTATCATTTTAACCACATTCAACTTTTTGTCTGCAAATGCTTTCAATGTGGACAATTCCAAAATTTTAAGGTGTTGTAAAGGAGTAATGTAAATTGATGGAATAATTAATGACTGAAGAATTGAAAAGAGATATTGATAGAAAGAAAGAAGGGTGGATAGATAAATACTAAGGGCATAAATTCAAATGATGAAAAAAGGGATATCCCAGTGTATTAATTTATTGTCCTTATCTTATCTATCCCCAGTCAAAGGTGTTAATTAGATCATGAAACATCCTTTCAGAAATCCCTGAACTCTTGACCAGACATTAAAACTTTTGCCTT
This sequence comes from Tridacna crocea, assembly GCA_943736015.1. Taxonomy (NCBI): domain Eukaryota; kingdom Metazoa; phylum Mollusca; class Bivalvia; order Cardiida; family Cardiidae; genus Tridacna; species Tridacna crocea. The sequence continues at coordinate 51,603,989 of OX031061.1, forward strand.
TGTTAAAATCCAAAGAATTAGCACACAATAAAGTATGGCTTATATTTGTTGGTTCTGTCTTTTGAAGACTGAAAACGGAGTGGGAAAGGAGGAATTTTATTAATTTATAGTGGTCACTGGTCGTGTTGAACAGTTTGAGTCTGTCAATTATTAATTGAAGCTTTATAAAATGTCTCGTACCCCTTTGCAATGAAACTGCAAATTGAAAATTTTGTTTATATCCATTCTTGACCACTTTCTGCCTCAATCTTTACTGTTAAAGCTCATTAACTCTATATTAAACGACAAAATTTTAGACTGGTCCAAATAAATTGAAAGCATTTGCAGTCAAAATAAAAGTGACTGAAAATTCAAAATTTGTATGGAAGAGGAGGGAAAACATTGTTGGAAATCGAGAAAATACTGGTTACCAGCATTTTCTCCTTTTCCCACAATGTTTTCAATAGGCTTCTTTCTCAGGGTCATCAGAAGTCAGCACTGTTTGGTAAAGGGTTCATACAAATTTATAAAGGTAATAAATCTATGTACTAAAGTCATACATTCACTTTAACTTACCAGACAAAATTTTGTTACCCATATGGAATTTTGAGAAACAAAAGCAATTAGCATACAGTACAGTCACCGCGAATCTTCGAGAAATCGCGCATCATGCGCGAATTCTTAAATTTTTCCGCGCAAATTTTCCGTGAAATTTGCGGGGAATTACCATGATCCGCGCGTGAGACTGAAAGTTAGTTATGCGAACTTTCGCGGGAGGATTCAGATACACCGCGCGAAGCTTCACGCACACCGCGCAAAGTTTCCCGCGCGGATTTTTTACTTCACGCAACAAATTCTTTGACCTCCACACTAGAATTTATAAGCTTAAGCTTACACAAGGGAATTCAAAAGATTTAATTGTCTAATTCAAAGGTCTCATCTTATCACGCAATGCTGACAATTATCGTAGAAAAGGTGTGAATATTATAAAGAGATGCTTGACATTTACAGGCAATTATCGATCTGGTATAGTCTAAATGTATACCAATTATGCATAAAAGCTTATCCAGTTTCGGTGTGTTTTCAAGTTGAAATACGTGCTTTAAATAATTATGTTCTTACCTGTTTTGACCAACAAGAAGACGATTTTCTGATATGAGCTGAGTCATATTTAAATAGCAGATGGTGTACATCCAATGTCAGACTGCAAGTTCTGCTATGTCTGATGTGTACCTACACCGTCCGCCATCTTGCCATCGGCAGAGTAATTTTGAACAACCAAAGAATGTAAAATAATCCATCATCAACATGATTTCATGCCTATCACGGGTACACATGTTTTTACGGCCATGATAAAAAGGCCTCTAAAAATCATTGTGGAAAAGGAGAAAATAACCTGATAAACTTCTTGTTCTCCTTTTCTAACATTATCTAATATTACTCTATTACTAATCTGGTTTCTATCGATGATAATAATCTCATTTGAACTTCATGTAAATTGTCGTCAGCAACATTTTTTGAATTTAGACCAATCCAACTTTTTGTCGTTTTTTCTGAAGAGACTGGAGGTATGACGTAAGTTGCGAATTATTCGAAGCGAGAATGTTGTACTGCACGTGTTTGTAGTCCATATTTACAAGTGTTATGCTCCAAATTAAACAAAAAACTACACCCTGCTACAAGTACACTGCCAGTCAACACAAAATACTCACGCAATAAGCAAGTATCATGCCTGCCTTATAGTAGCTGATAATGTTTTGAAGCTTTTAGGAATGGTTGTTTCTTGAACACCTGGGCAAACGTGTCACATGTTTCGTGTAGTCAGCAGAAAAAAGGGTCCGCTGTTTTCTTAAAGAATTTCCTTGCAGCCAAAATTGGAAGACAAGAAGATGCATACGATAATGCATTACATTTAAATATACACGTAAATGGATTAAAAATAAACAATTCGGTGTTGCATATTCATAAATCTTCAATTGATCTAGAGGGATTACACAGTTATGGTTTAAAGCATTTCCCTCAAAGTCACAGGTATGATTTTCCACGCATAGAACTGCGGAAGGTGACTTTTACTTACCTAAATTCAAGGTCTTCCTGGTACGTTGCAAACTAGCTCTCATGAGAAACGTCTAGCTGAGTTTTTGAGAAATTTTCTTGCATTCTGAGTTTTTTTTTACGTAATGCTCGCCCATTCGGCGGGAAAAAAAAACGCAATAGTAACAAAGGGGAGATGTAAAGCTCAAGGATGAGACTCTTTACTGCACAATTCCAACTTTTAAAGACCCCGAGAAAGAAAACTTTTGAAAACAGTGTGGGAAAATGAGAAAATGCAAAATCAAATTTCAATTTCTGATTCAATTTGATTTTACCGTCTGCCACTACTTTTAATTTGGACTAGTCCAACACTTTGTCGTTTGGTGAAGACTTAATCCGTGCTGTTATCCCCTCTTGCTTGTAGCCCTATACATGTACGAAACAAAGAATAAACTTTAGACTTGTCAAATCTGACAGTAGTTGCAAATGACAATCAAGTGTTTCTTGTAACATTGTAAGTAAAATCAAGTCAAAATGTGAGAATCGGGGAAATATTTCGTAACGGCAATTTCTTCTGTTCTCACACCTGGTTTCATGCACCTCTTTCAAAGGGCTATTTTAAGGGTCGCGTGTTTAAGGAAACAAAGCATTTCTTCATCGCTGTACCAAAATATAACGTTTTATTGGTATTGAAGACTTCAGCTTCAGGAATCTTTGAAAGAAAGGAAATTATTTCTTCCTGTTTTGCAAGAACTTTAATTATAGCGTATGAAATCTTCCATCATTTGTAGCCTGCAAATGCTTCAGAAACATGTCTATTAACCCTTTAACACACAATGCCTATGTGACAAGATTAAGAAAACAAACAGATATCTGATTAAACAACGGGCTATCGTTCAATGGAGAAAGTTGGTTGGCTTACTATGGTAAGAATCGAACCCAGTCGACCAATATAACATGTAGAACCTTCGTTGAGCAGTTAAAAACGGACGAACTCTCCTTTTAAAAAAAATTGTACATGTTCGCGATTTTTGTCTGCATGCAGCATATTTTTTGCAAACTTGCAACTATTTCCTTTGTTCACGCGCGAACATCTTGCTCTTCGCGCGTAGCAAGATGTTCGCGCGTGGACATTTAACTCTGTTCGCCCAAGTAGTTTACCCTTCGCGCGTGATGCGAGGAGATTTCACGATCTTGCGAGTGTTTTGCGGGGGATTTGCGCAGACATTTTATACTTTCCGCGCACTTCCCCGCATCACGCGCGAGCGCGAATTCTCGAAGATCCGCGGCGACTGTACTGTACCATGGAAAAGAACTAAAAGTTGAGATGCCTGTTTAAATTTTTTGTTGACTGTTGGTAATTAAAAATAATTTGATCAGCTACTCTATTTCTGTATCAATATATGGTCTCAACAGTCAAAATACTTGTTTTATGTTTCAAGACTAGATTTACAAGTTATACAACCCATCAACATAGTCAATTAATATGTGAATTTTCTTTTAGACCCCTAAAATAGGGGTTTATGTGCAGGGGTGTGGAAATATTCAAATTTTCTACTTGTCCATGGACAAGTAAATCTAAAAAATCTACTTGTCCGTCAGAGAAACTTACTTGTCCAAAACAAAACATTTTTAAATAGCACTCAAAGACCTAATTGAATGTATTTTGTAGGTAATAATGATCTTTTCATCATTTGAATTTGCTTTGTTAGGCTCTTTAATGATAATGATGAAAAAGCAGGCTGACTTTCAAAGTACATCAATTTAACAAAATAATGGCACTGTACATAGATACAGTAAATAGAAAGGTGCAACAATTTAATAATTGAAAAAGATTCAACAGTTACACTATAGCTGCTTAAACCATGGCCAAATATCTCAGTGTTTGCACTTACAGCTCCTTTTCAACCCTACTATCGTACACACATGGGTGCTAAATTTGATACTTCTGCAGAACTGCTTACCAGCCGTCATAATGATACAAGGGAATCATTATCTGTGGCTTGGTTATTGTGTCTACAGATGTAGAGTTTGCATCATGCGCAGTGATAATAACTGTCAAGTTTTCAGACAACTGGAGATCGGCGATGTCCGACAGACCCCGCACTTCAGATTGAGACTCGGTATGCGGAGACTTGATTACCTGCAGATCGATCTGCAAAGAATTTGAACGTTTCACGCCGAAAGTAAAAAGGCTGCGCTGGCCTTTATCACCTACAGCCCTTTTAACAACGCATTTTTAACAAACTGTTTGTATTGTTTCGCGGTTCTTGACATGTTTTCCTTGGATATAGCTTGTTTGGTTTTCTTTCAATTACGTTTACTGCGACCGATAAGAATATGTTCCACAGTGTTGAATTGAGACTTCTCTTTTGTCAACTGTAAGTTCTTGCAAACGAAAAAAAATAATATTGAATGATAGAGATTGAATGACAACCGCATCTAGTCTTTGTGCGGTGTTATGATGTGCAAAAAAATTAGGCTAACTCGATTCGGTTATTGTTGCCTGCATTAAACGAACCAAATGGAGCCAACAAACCGCAACATTTTGGCCGTACTGCAGCGCAGTCAAAATTAAAAAAAAAAAAAGCTTGCGTAGGGCATAAAATCAGAGTCAGCCAAATGTTCGGGCTTCTTTCTAATTCCAGATATCAGGGAATAATTTATCATAATTTAATTTAAAAATGTTCTTGTAGAGAAAACATTTTTTTTTCACAATGGTAATGTTATTTAATACAGATCTTTTCTTCCAATTTCCCCCTCGTTTTCTGCTTGTCCGCGGACGAGTAGATTGCAAAAAGCCACTTGTCCGACGTCAAATTTACCCGAGTCGGACGTAGGAATTCCACACCCCTGATGTGTCTCAGGGGTCTAATTGTCACCCAAATTTTAAGGGGTCTAAATGGTCAGGGGTCTAAGTGTCTGACATCCCTTCTAAATACCCATCTTTAACGATTTCAATTATAATCAGTCATTTTGTGAGCAATGAATATTTCGGAACCCGTAAACGTGGACCGTTTTGGAAAGCTGAAATAAACCCCCCCCCCACACACACACACACACACAATTTGGCCTTGCTTCGCCCTGACCGCTTCCAAACAGCGCGAAGGGTATGGTAATGTGGCCGTCTACATAGAATGAGAAATGATGTTTACATAGTTGCAGGGCAATAAATTACTATAAAAGAATAATTTTTGTGATCAACTACTTGTGTGAGGTGCTCATGAGCCCAAGAACAAAGCCGCAAAATTTATTCAAAATGGCCGTGCACGTGGACGCAGCCTGATCCGATTTCTATTGATACTCCTATCCTTACATATCAATGTAAGCAATAGCTGAATTTAATCTACAGTGTCAGAAGGAAACATACAGTTGGACATAGAAGGTCATAAAAGAGGCATTCTGACCGTAAGATTATAAATTCAACCTAAATAACTTACGCCGTATCCTGCCATTGTGCTCGTGGTTCTTTGTGTTTCAGAAAGAGGCTGTAGTCACGTGATCAAATCTGATTTTCGGTTAATTCCGTGACAAATGTAAAAAATATAGGCCCTATATATTTCGTTTTACCTTTCAAATTTACTTTCAATTTACAATACTTATATGATTTTTACTTCTTTTGCATAAAAGATAAAGAGGAACAATATTACGGAAAATACCGACTACGGTCCCGCGCTTTTTGTAAAGGGCGCCCGGATATTATCTTAGGTCTGCACATGCGCATTTCATAAACACATTGGACCGCAGGAATCATCTAGGTAAATATTATTAAGAACGACAAAGTTTGAAGAAAAAAGGACGCCACATGCCATGACAGCCTTTCTTTAACACCCTTTGTTGCATTAACCAAACGTTTTCAATTATATTCGCTGTTGTCAGTAGGTGAATGAGTGATTAATAGGAACGACTGTGAAACCCGCCATTCTTTGTGAGCCTTCTCCTTCATGCAATGATCGCTTGAAATAGGCCATTAACTTCAGGATTTGGCCAAGGTATAATATCCAAGTTCAGCAACTTGACATTGCTGTATAATGAGCCCATTCCGCAATGGGTTGGAACCTACTCGTCCTTTTTTTTTTTTGGCACACATTTTAGGTCAAGATCATTGCACATCCTGTGCAGTCTGATCTTGCACCACACTGCGTTTTGATTATAATGTATTTTCATTTTATTAATGGTACGAAAAAAACAACCTGAAATAAAAGTATTTTGAATTAGTCTGCAGAACTGTAAGTATTAATGTTGGTGTAGTCTACCATACCTCCAGTTTGAAGGTGTCTCCTCCGATACAGGTCTATAAACGCCAATATCTATGCCCAATGAATTAATTGCATATGGTATGAGGCATTTCACATTTCAAATTGTGTCATATTTTTACAGTGGTACTTAGGAGCAGAATTTAATTAAACTACAGTTAAGATGTCAAAGAATGCAGATGAACCCATGGAAGAAGAGGAAGAGGCTGAAGAAGAATTCACAGTTGAAAAAGTTGTTGATGTGCGTATCCGTAGTGGGCGTAAAGAATACCTTCTAAAATGGAAAGGTTATCCAGAGTGAGTATAACAGCTAGAGATAGCAGCTGTATAGCTGATTACAAGTACGGGTTTTTGCCACACAGACTGGCATGTCAAAGTCTTGTTTGGACAGGGCTACCTGGACATGGACAAATAAACTTATTAAATTCACTTGTTCGACAGTGTGGCTTAGTTGTCCATAACTTTAAGTTTTATATTGCATTAGACCATGCCTTCTTAAAAATCAGTCTTGTTGGTCATGTTTCTTGTTGTGGTACATTTTATATATACATTTAGAGCTGTGGATTCTTCGTCAATATCAGACTTCTCACATCTGTTTGCTTAGAAGATTTAATTTATGAAGAAAAAATCCATTTTCTCGGATTTTACGTGTTAATTGATGATTGATCCGCAAATTGTTTGGTTTGACATAGTTTCTGTCAGAGGTGATGATGCCTTATCCACAACCCATTCCCACCAAAGTTACCACCATTTTCTCCTTTTTTCACAAGGTTTCTTTCACAAGGGTTGTTTAACCCTTTACCAGACGAAAAAATTTTAGCTCTGTCCAAATTGAAAGCATTTGCAGACGACAATTTCAGTGTGGCTCAAATGGTACAATTGTTTATTGATTAGGTAGAAAAAATTGTGGGAAAAGGAGAAAATGCTGGTTACCAGCATTTTCTCCTTTTCCCACGATATTTTCAAAAGGCTTCTTTTCCAGGGGCGTCAAAAGTAGGGATTGAGTGGTAATGGGTTAACCTATCAATTGTGTGGTAAAGAATTAAAATGATATACAAACAATAATCTTGGTTTTACCTATCGTTTTTCTTACACCAACTGGAATTTTGATGGACCATACTGTAACACATTATCAGACTCTTGATAATATCCTTTTTTTTTTTAAATGTATCAATAACACTTTTGTACATTTTGACTCCCTGTTTACTTTTGGCCTCTTGGGGTCTTTAACATTAATAAACACAAGTTTACTCACTCTGGATTCATTTTGCAGTTCTGAAAACACCTGGGAACCTGAAGCAAATTTAGATTGCCCAGATTTGATAGCAGAGTTTGAGAAAGATAAAGCAGAGAGAAAGAAAAAAGATCAGGAAAAGAAAAGGAAACAAAATGGAGAAGTTGAAGGTACTCAAAAAAAGAAGAAAAAGGTAGCAGAAGTGCGCACTGGGGTAAATGTTACAATAGTTTGTTTTTTTACTTCTTTTCTTTGTTCCCTCTCTAATTTTAAAGTAAGTTAGTTCCCTGCTAAATAAGTTCAAGCAGAAGGTTAAAATGTAATGCTAAGTTTCCAAGTTTTTGGGCATTTTTTTTTTCTTTTTTTTGAAAAATTCTTTTAATCAGACAATGTAGATCCAATGTCAGACTGCACAAGTTGTGCACATTGGTTACCAGCATTTTCTTCTGTCCCCACAATGTTTTTCAAACACATTTTTCTCAGGGTTGCAAAAAGACTAGAATGTGTGATAAAGGATTAAATATTGTCAGGAGTCTCTTTGAAAGAGAAACAGATCGTAGGAAAAGAAAATCCAACCATTTTCTCCATTTTCCACTGGTTTCAAAAAAGGCTTTTCTTTAACCCTTTCCTAAACAAGCCCTGGTTTTTACGTGTCTGCAGTAAAAGTTTTTTGAAAATACTGTGGGAAAAGGAGAAATTGCTCGTAACGAGCTTTCTCCTTTTCCCACAGTGTTTTCTACCCTTTTTGAGAACTTTCTGCAATTTTCTCCAACTCTAACATTGTCGTCTGCAAACTCTTTCGGTTTGCAAGGGGCCAAAATTTGTCATTTGGGAAAGGGTTAAAGTCTTGCAGGGTCCAAGTAGCTCAGGCGGTAGCGTACAGGACTTCAGAACAATTTCTGTCCCAGGTTGATAAATCTCGTTGCAACAGGATGCATTCCTCTTCCACTGCTGACCATTGTCTTGTTGATAGTAAAGTGAATGAAAATTTGAAGTTTGTATTCGGAAGGGTAGAAAACTGGGGGAAAAGGAGAAAATGCTGGTTACCAGCATAGTCTCCTTTCCCACAACATTTTCTAAAGGCTTCTTCCGCAGGGTCGTTAAAAGTCTGGATTGTGTGGTAAATGGTTAAATTTATCAAAACTCTAGATTGTGGAAAGGGTTATAGATTTAAAAAAAAAAAAGTATTTAGAAGGGTAAGTGAATCTTTTACAGGAAGATGATAACAAGCCTAGGGGATTTGATAGAGGTTTGCAGCCTGAAAGGATTATTGGTGCCACAGATAGTTCAGGAGAACTGATGTTTTTAATGAAATGGTATGTAGCTTTGTAGCATATGATCCCAAGTTGTACTCTAGTCCCTTACCAAATTAGACCATTTATGACATTGTAGGCCAGGTGTTTCAAAGAAAGCTTCCAGATACTGTCGTATTGAAAATCACGCAACCACAGCCAAGCATTCATACACTCATGCGATGTTCTATTTAATTACAGCACATACTAATTATATTTCAAAGAAGTAATAATAAACTAAGAAAAAATTACTAATGGTATTTTCCCACAATGTTTCCAGCATTTGCTACACTATCCGGAGTGCGGAAGACCCAAAGGAGGCTGTTCAAAACACTTCTCCTTTTCCCAAAATGTTTTCTTAAAAATCATCCTTTCAGTTACATTAAGTTTTTGCTGGTAATCCACAATGTTTTCTACCCTACTGGAAACAAATTTCAATTTTAAAGTTACCTTTATTTTGTCCTCTGCAAGTGCTTTCAATTTGGACCAGGCTAAAATTTTGTCATTTGGTAAAGAGTTAAATTGTCATCTGCATAAACTTTCACCCCTGAGAATGCCAAAATATTTTTAAGTACAAGTAAATATTCATAATATTCATTCATATTTCAGGAAGGACAGTGATGAAGCAGACTTGGTTCCAGCCAGACAAGCAAATGTAAAGTGTCCACAGATCGTGATTGCGTTTTACGAAGAAAGACTGACTTGGCATACTCATAATGATGACGATGATGAAAAAGAAGGATCTTAAAATCATGTTCATTTTTTTTTTTTTATTGTGTAAGCTTTCTGTTGCTTTGAGATGATGCATTTTGTCAACTGTGGTATTTTAGTTGATATTTAATGAACTGCCTCATAGATCTGACTGGACAGCATAGACTAAGACAAGTGAGTTTGTCAAAATTGCCAGACTTATTTTTCCTAGGTAATGTTCCAACAACTGCCAAAAGTGAAGAATGCAGGGCATTAAAATGTATTTGAAATACAATTTATGTCATTTAAAAGCATGCAAATTATGCTGAAGAGGGCAATCTGTTAATGTAAAATTTGTCCATGTATCACTCGCAGAAGTATAAGATGGAAAAAAAAAAAAACAAGCATTAAAGTTTAGTACCTGGTTTGAAAATGTATTTTTCCTCCCAGCAACCAAAACTTGGACCGATGGTAAAATAACACATCGTCGTCTTCATAATTTCCATACTTTTAAATGGTATGATTTAGGTTAAATTGCTTTTTACCACCCACGTTGTTCACTGTTTGCTGTAAGAGTGCTTTTAAATCCATGTTTTGGGAACTCAATGAAATTGTCTTTGACAACACTTGGTGTTGGTTTCAACAATCCAGGATTTAGGAAGAACTGTAGAGATTTTATACTCTGAGAACCTCAGTGACCCCACTTTTCTCAAAGTCTAACCCTTTCCCAAACAATCCCTGTTTTTACGACCCTGAGCTGGAAGCCTTTTGAACACATTGTGGGAAAAGGAGAAAATGCTGGTAACCAGCATTTTCTCCTTTTCCCACAATGTTTTTTCCCCTGCTTGAAACAAGTTTAAATTTTTGTATTACATTTATTTTGTCGTCTGCAAGTGCTTTCCATTTGGACCAGTCTAAAATTTTGTGGTTTGGTAAAGGGTTAAGACAATTCAAGGGAAAGCCAGTTCAGTAAACCGAGTCAATGAGTGAAGAAGAGGAAACCACAATTTTACTCTCAGGCACATGATACTTTATGTAACATCACATGTTTTTCATTTTGTAAATGGTGTAGTTGTTGTTGGCTTTTATATAGTTCATTTCTCCCCACCCCCCTCTTTCCCTATGCATTCACCCTTTTTGCACATAGCTCTCAGACTCCTTAACTCATTACCAAACGATAATATTTTAGGCTTGTCCAAATCAAAAGCATTTGCGGATGACAAAATAAAAGTTCTGAAAATTTGAAATGTTTTGTAAAGGGTAGAAAACATTGCGGGAAAAGGAGTAAATGCTGGTTAACCGCACTTTCTCCTTACCCCACAATGTTTTCTGAAGACTTCTTTCTCAGGTGTCAAAAGTAGGGAATCCGTGGTAATGGATTAAAGGAGATTTCGCTTTGATTAGAGAGAAAACATTGTGGGACACGAAGAAATGGTGGTTCCCAAAGTGTTTGAAACAAATCTTGAGAGTCAATAACTGTATACCAAACAATAAAATTTTAGACTGGTCCAAATTGAAAGGATTTGTAGACGACCAAACAAAAGTGACTGAAGAATTGAAATTTGGTTTTAGGGAAGGGCAGAAAACATGGTGGGAAAAAGAGAAAATGCTGGTTATCAGCATTTTATCTTCTTCCCACATAATTTTAAAAGGCTTCTTTCACTTGGTCGTTAAAAGCCAGAATTGCAGTTAAAGGTTAAAAGTGAATTTGTCATGAAAAGGGCTAGTTTCTTTTAAAGAAGTGAAGTAGCCAATGATTTTTTTGAAAAAGAAAGTATTCAACGATATTAAAAGAGTTTCATAGTTCATTTTAAATAAGTTTCATTACAATAATATAATTTGTTGAAAACTTGTCATAATTATTCATTCACTTCCTGTACACATTTAGTAAGGAACTTGGTGATGCATCACGTTAACCCATTACCACACAATCCCTTTTTTGATGACTCTGAGAAAGAATCTTTTTAGAAAACATTATGAGAAAAGGAGAAAATGCTGGCAACCAGCATTTTCTCCTTTTCCCACGTTGTTTTCAACCCCATCAAAAATGATTTCACCATTTGAGCCAGAATGAAATTGTCATCAACAAATGCTTTCAGTTTGGACATGGCTAAAATTTTGTCGTCTGTAAAGGGTTAATCTAAAAAAGAAGCTTTTTTAAAATATTGTGAGAAAAGGAGAAAATGCTGGGAACCAGCCTTTTCCCTTCTCCCACATTGTTTTCTCCTTTATCAAAGACAAATAACATTATTTGATCCTCATTAGATGTTACTGTAGTCTCGATGGTCCTATTATGTTATGGTCCCTGGTCGTCCATCCACCCGTCTGTTTCCAATTTCTTGTGTGCAAAGCTGCACCTAAAGTTTTCAGCGGAATGAGTTCAAACTTACCACAATGAAGCTCTATGATGTGTAGTTCTTCATGTGACTCCTAAAATTTGGACCTATAGGCGATTTCGATTTTTAACTGTTTTACTGAGGAGAATCTTAAGGCATATATGCCCTGCAAAGATCTTGTGGAATAATGTTTTTACCTAAACATAAGACAAATTCTTGCTTTCGAGTCACTTACATATTGTAGACTGCAAGTGAATTCAAGTTGGAAAAGTCCAAAATTCTGTTGTTTGACTGTGGTAAAAGATTTAGAAGTCTCTATGATGCATTACATCAAGTAAGACATACCAAGCAAGACATCACATAATCAACTGCCTCACTACCAACTGATCGTGGAAGGAGAATGGTCCTTGGATGTGAAAAAAATGCACAAAAAATTAACAGATTGGCTTGTGTGAACATCCAGCCGACATGGGTCGATAGGTTTTTTTTTTTTGCAGATGCATTAACCCTTTCCCAAATGACAAATTTTAAACTATCCCAAACTCAGTGTTTGCAGATGACACTTGAATTCGATGAGAATGGTAGAAAGTTTTCTGGTAGGCTAGAAAACACTGTGGGAAGAGGAGAAATTGCTTCTTTTCCCACAGCGTTTTCTAAAGACTTGTACTGCAGACACGTAAAAACCAGGGCTTGTGTGGGAAAGAGTTCATTATGCCCCCTTTTCACAGAGTATGGTTCATTTTCAAGTGTTATTTCAATATCCATAGATCTTTACTCCCACTGTTAACTCTACCAAATAAAAAATTTTTTAGACTGGTCCGAACTGAAAGCACTTGCAGACAACAAAATGAACATTACTAAAAAAAATTGAAATTTGTTTTGAGCAGGGTGGAAAAAATTGTGGGAAAAGGAGAAAATCCTGGTCACCAGCATTTTCTCCTTGTCCCACAATGTTTTTAAAAGGCCTCTACCTCAAGGTCATTCAAAGTCGGGATTGGTGAAGAGTTAACTGGGAACACAAGCTACAAGTCTTTGAATAACCTTGGTTTTTATTAGTGCCAGTTTTAAATGTTGCCTTTTTCATTTTTAGATATGTGTAAGAGAATCTAGAATCCCATTGATTAAGGTATAGTGTTTGCCTTACAGCATTGAAACACCTTACACTGAAATTCAGAAAACAGATTTTCTTTTTCCATTTTGTAGTATGTAGAAAAGTGACAACTTTTAAGCTCACCCGAGCACAACATGCTCAAGGGGTGCTTTTAGGATCACCGGGTGTCCATTGTGTGGTGTCAACAATTCTTTAAATACCAACTCCTCGTAAACCGCTGAGCCAATTTGGACCAAACTTGGCTGGAATGTTCCTTTGGAGGTCCTCTTCAAAATATGTTCATAGAATTTGATTCTGTCAAAAACTTGTTGCCATGGGAGCCAAATGGAATTTTGCAAGAAATTCTTTAAAAATCTTCATCTCTGAAACCATTGGCCAGATTTTAAAGTTCATTTCACAGAAATGTTCCTTCGGTGACCCTTTTCAAAAATTGTTTGCAAAATTTTGATTCGGCAAGAAACATGGCTCAGGTGAATGGGGGCTACTTGCACTATACAGAAATGAAGAAATTCTTAAAGTCTTCCCTGAAACCGCTAGACAGATTCTGAAATAATTTCACAGAGATGTTCCTTGCATGACCTTTCTTAAAAACTGTTCCTGAAATTTTAATTTGTCGAGAAACATGGCTGTGGTTAATGGGAAATGCACTATACGGAAATGAAGAAATTCTTGAAAATTCTTCTTCTCTGAAACCTGGGGTCAGATTTTAAAATAATTTTACAGCAATGTTCATTGGCTGACCTTTTTCAAAAATTGTTTGCGAAATTTTGATCCGTCAAGAAACATAGCTCTAGTGAATGGGGGCTACTTGCACTGTCTGGACATGAAGTTCTTGAAAATTTTTTTCTCTGAAATCGCTTTCTTTTTCTCTGAAATGGCTGGTCAGTTTAAAATGATTTCACTGAAATGTTCCTTGAATGATCCTTTTCCAAAAGTGTTGGTGAAATTTTGATAGGTCATGAAACATGGTTCTGGTGAATGGGGGCTACTTGCACTATATGGAGATCAAGAAACTCTTAAAAATTCTTCTATTCTGAAACTTCTGGTCAGATTTTGAAATGACTTTTACATGTTACCTTTTGAAAATTGCTTGGCAAAATAAAGATTTTATTTCCAGTGTTTCAATACCTCAAAAAAAAATGGCTATGGTCCTCTCAGAAATTCAGGTGAGCGATCCAGGGCCATCTCGGCCCTCTTGTTCAATAAACATTATGGCTTACGACTTGATTAGGTTTTGCAAACATTAAAATTCATGCTCAGACTGCACAGAACTTGCAGAAGCTTTCAGTGGCATAGGCAAAAACAATGACTTATGGGGATGGCATAGATCAAGATCAGACTGCATAAAAAATGAAGTCAGATCTTTAATCTATGCCATCCGCTTGTGAAGTCAATCAAAATTTTTGGAACTTTCAATGGATTTTATTTAGAGCAAGTTCTTTTATAAAGTTTTATTAGTTTCAAAGGAAACATTTTTGCTACATAGAGCTAAATGTGAGCCTATTTTGAAACCAAGACAAATGAATAGTTTTGAAACATAATGGTTATGAAAGCTGAAGGATAAATGGGCCACTATATCCATAAAGATTTAGTCTAGTAACCATGTACACTGTTTACTATCTCATTTATCTGTTCATTATATTTGCATCATTCATGAATATTTGTCATAAAACACAATGTCAAAATAAATTTGTAATGAAAATATCTTTCTTCTTTTCTTTTTATTTCAACATTTCAGTTCATGCTTAGTCGGTAGTGTGCAGTTCTTGAGAACAGGGGGTCTTGGTTCAATCTCTGGCTTGGACAATTCCTTTCTGACGATAGATGAATCACATTGCGACGGGATTCATTTCTCTCCCACTATTGACAATTGTTTGATATTAACTCCTTACCACAAGGAAAATGAAAACATTGTGGGAAAAATGAGAAAATGCGGGCAACCAGGATATTCTCCTTTTCCCACAATGTTTTCTACCCTTCCAAAATTTAAGTTTAATTTCTGAGTTACTTTTCTTTAGTCATCTGCAGGTGCTTTCAATTTGGACTAGACCAAAATTTTGTTGTTTGGTATAGAGTTAATAGAAATGAAGGAAAGCAGCTAGTGGCTTGGAAAGGAAACATGCAGAATCTGATAAATAAGACTCCAGGAAAGAATGGATAGGTGCACTGGCTGCCACAAATTAACTTAAATGATATTGGATACTTGCGTTTAACACCATGAATTGAATTAATACCTATTTTGTTTTTCTCTTCATTGTTGTTAGCAGCCTACGGAACTCTTTACAAGATGACCAATTTTAAACATGTAGATTATCAAACATTACCATAGGACAATATTTTAGGTTTGTCGAAATCGAAAGCATTTGCAGATGATGAAATAAAAATGACTGAAAATTTGAGATTTGTTTTGTGAAGAGTAGAAAACATTGTGGGAAAAAGGAGAAAATGCTGGTTACCAGCATTTTCTCCTTTTCCCACAATGTTTTCTAAAAGGCTTCTTTCTCAGGGTCGTCAAAAGTAGGGATTGTGTGGTAATGGGTTAACTCTTTACTACATATCCTTCAGACCCTGAGAAAGGAGGCTTATATAAACTGGGGGAACAGGAGAAAACGCTGGGAAATGGCTTTTTCTCCTTTTACCACAATGTTTTCCCTTTTAAAACCAAATTTCACTTGTTCAGTCCCTTCTATTATGCCCTTTGCAAATGCTTCCAAATTGGATTAATATATAATTTTTTTGTTTGGTAAAGAATTAAAGTGACAACAGCTGCCAAGAGTAAACAAAGCAAGTGTTAAATTGAGTGTAAATTGCAACATTTAACCCTTTACCTAACGGTCCTGCATTAAATAGGAGCCTGTCCAGAAGCCTGTTGAAAACATTGTGAGAAGAGGAGAAAATGCGGTAACCAGAATTACCAGCATTTTCTCCTTTTTATACGCCCGTTGAAAACGGGACGTATTACGGGATCACCCGTGGCGGGCGGCGTCCAGTTCTTTGTCTGGAGCATATCTCCAAAACTATACTACCTAGGGTTATGAAATTTCATGGGTGGATACATCTCATCGAGGGGGAGTGCAGTGCACAGGAATCATAACTCTTGCTCGCTTAATTTTTGAGTTATTGCCCTTTGTTGTTTTTAATACTTGAATTTTGTCCGGAGCATATCTCCAAAACTATTCTACCTAGGGTTATGAAATTTCATGGGTGGATACATCTCATCGAGGGGGAGTGCAGTGCACAGGAATCATAACTCTTGCTCGCTTAATTTTTGAGTTATTGCCCTTTGTTGTTTTTCATACTTGAATTTTGTCCGGTGAATATCTCCAAAACTATTCTACCTAGGGCTATGAAATTTCATGGGTGGATAGATCTCATTGAGGGGGAGTGCAGTGCACAGGAATCATAACTCTTGCTCGCTTAATTTTTGAGTTATTGCCCTTTGTTGTTTTTCATACTTGAATTTTGTCCGGTGAATATCTCCAAAACTATACTACCTAGGGCTATGAAATTTCATGGGTGGATAGATCTCACAAAGGGAGAGTGCAGTGCATAGGAATCATAACTCTTGCTCGCTTAATTTGTGAGTTATTGCCCTTTGTCGTTTTTCATACTTGAATTTTGTCCGGTGAATATCTCCAAAACTACACTAGCTAGGGTTATGAAATTTCATGGGTGGATAGATCTCATCGAGGGGGAGTGCAGTGCACAGGAATCATAACTCTTGCTTGCTTAATTTTTGAGTTATTGCCCTTTGTTTTTTTTTCATACTTGAATTTTGTCCGCAGCATATCTTCAAAACTATACTAGCTAGGGCTATGAAATTTCATGGGTGGATAAATCTCACCGAGGGGGAATGCAGTGTATAGGAATCATAACTCTTGCTCGCTTAATTTTTGAGTTAGTGCCCTTTGTCGTTTTTATACTTGAATTTTGTCCGGTGAATATCTCCAAAACTATACTAGCTAGTTATGAAATTTCATGGGTGGATAGATCTCACCGAGGGGGAGTGCAGTGCACAGGAATCATAACTCTTGCTCGCTTAATTTTTGAGTTAGTGCCCTTTGTCGTTTTTCATACTTGAATTTTGTCCGGTGAATATCTCCAAAATTATACTAGCTAGGGCCATGAAATTCCATGGGTGGATAGATCTCATAGAGGGGGAGTGCAGTGCTTAGGTATCATAACTCTTGCTTGCTTAATTTTTGAGTTAGTGCCCTTTGTCGTTTTTCATACTTGAATTTTGTCCGCAGCATATCTCCAAAACTATACTACATGTAGCTATGGCTATGAAATTCCATGGGTGGATAGATCTCATCAAGGGGGAATGCAGTGCACAGTAATCATAACTCTTGCTCGCTTAATTTTTTAGTTAGTGCCCTTTGTCGTTTTTCATACTTGAATTTTGTCTGGTGCATGCCCCATCTTTACAACTTGGGGTAAGACGGGCGTATCTTGCGACAATTTGCCGCTCTTGTTCCAAAATGTTTTCTAAAACTAGGCTTCTTTCTCGGGGTCATCAAAAGTAGGGATTGTGTGGTAATGGGTTAACTCTTTCCCATATGACAAGTATAAGACTTTCAAATTCATATAATGTGCCAAAGAGCAAGACAATTTCAGAATTAGTATGATTGAGCTATACCCCTCTGACAGGGCAGAAAACTATGTGAGAAAAGGAGAAAATGCTGGTAACCAGCATTTCCTCCTTTTCCTGCAATGTTTTCAAAAGTAATCTTTTACAGAGTCATAAAAATCCAGAAATTGTTTGGTTAACCCTTTACACCATAGGGCATTTCTATGGTATCTCTAATTGACCCTTAATAACAGCAAGGATGAAAACATTTCTTATGTGTATATGACACCTTTTGATAGCATAGAAAACATTGTGACAAAAGGTGAAATTGCTCGTCATGAGCAATTTCACCTTTTGCCACAATGTTTTCCAAATGCTCCTACAAGCAATGCGTAGAAATGAGTATCTATGGAGTAAAGTGTTAAGGGTTAAAAAAAGGGATATTTGTGTTTAACTTTGTCTGATGGCTTTCTGTCCTTGAAATCCTTAGAAAAGTCTGCTTTTGGAAAGTCAACTTTGGGTTTGGCTTCAATCTTTATTGGATCTACAACAACATAGTTTCCAGATTCTGTCTGCTCCACCTTATTGTAGTTATCCACTCGCGCATTTTTGGTCAGTTTGATCCGGCGAGTAACATCAATGTTGTCTGTCGGTCCATTATCTGAAACAATATTTAACTCTTTATAAATCGACAAAATTTTAGGCCGTTTCAAATTGGAAGCACTTGCAGATGATAAAATAAACTTAACTCAAAAATTGAAATTTGTTTCCAGCAGGGCAGAAAACATTGTGGTTACCAGCATTTTCTCCTATTCCCACAATGTTTTCAAAAGGTTTTTATCTCCCGGCCATAAAAACCAGGGATTTATTGGAAAGAGTTTAAAGAACTAGAGAAGTGCATACAGGTTCCTACACTCTGGTACAGCTGCTAGATTTCAGTTAAACTTCAAGACCTCCAAAAGGACGAAACTTCAGTTAGCATACTTTGACGGTTAAGCTGAGTCCTGGTAGCTCAGTCAGTAGCATACAGGACTTGAGAACATCGGGGTCGTGAGTTCGATCCTTGGCTCGGCCAATTTCTTTCCGAGAATTGATAGTCATTACTACAGCAGCCATTCCTCTCTCACTGCGGTTCACTGTTTCAACGATCGACAAGCAGGAAAGTAGCCAGTGGCTAGAATATTGTGCAGAGTAATGGTGACAGAAACTCCAGGAAAGCATGCAATAAATAATGTTGCGATTTGTTATGGAATTATATCCCCTTGAACTTTTTCAACTCTTTTGTTCTAAATTATTCTGCGACGGACCTTTTTTTGTGACATGGGGGTAGTGGGGGGGTATAATTACTTTTAGTGATAGCTCTAGTTTTGCTTATATCATAATAGTCAGTGCACCTATCCATGCCTCCAGGAGTTTCTTTTACCAGTATTCTGCACAATATTCTTTCCAAGCCACTGGCTGCTTTTCCACATAACCATTGACAAAAAAATGATCGGCAGTAAGACTTCCAATTAGAGTTTGTATTACAAAAACCAAAAACAGTGTGGCCTGCCCAGGTGCCTCAGTGGTGAGCGTGTCGGACTCATGACCTGGTGGTTGTGAGTTCGATACCCCTTTGAGGTGAACTTTCTTTCCGGCGTATTTTCACCTCTCACCTCTGCTGAAGCATGTGAGAAAAGTAGTTGGTGGCTTTTGGAAGAAAGTACCGGTAGTGTAAGTACCGGAAAGTCAGAAAGCCAGGAAACACACGAGCGTCACCGACCGCCATGATATGATCTTAGATGTTAAATTGGTGTTAAACTCCAATACAACCAACCAAAACCAGTGTGAGTTTGCATAACTGTAAACATGTACTCACTTTTCAGGTAATCACTGTTTGGCTTTGAGCTTATTTTTGATTTGGCTTCAATTCTGACAGGTTCAACAATAGCATACACTCCATTTCTGGTATATTCCACATGTTTATATTTACTTGCTGGTATAGTCGGGGGTATTTTAATCCGTCTTAAATGGTCCTTTTGTGGCGCAGATTGTACCTTTTCTACCATTGCCATGTGCTTCTCATCCAATGACTTTATTTTGGCGTCTGCTTTCCATTTTACAGGATTGGACTCGATAGTCGCATTTCCACCTGATGGCACATGGTCAATGTTGTCCTTTGACCTAACCTTTGCGTCCGCCTCCCATTCCATGTCTATGGGAGGTATATATAACCAGTTCATTTTGACTTCTTTCTTCTTCCTCAGTTAGCCAGAGAATACTTAAGCATTTTAAAGTAAAAAGCATCAGTTACAACGTTGCTCCACAAAGATTATCATCTGAAGAACGAAATCACTCAACCCTTCATCCCACAATGGTGTCTTTTAACTCATTACAAAACCGCAATATGTTAGGCTTGTCCAAATCGAAAGCATTTGCAAACGACAAAATAAAAGTGAATGAAAATTAAACATTTGTTTTGTGAAGAGTAGATAACATTGTGGGAATTGATCGGTAATGGGTTAAAAGACCCTGGAAAAGCAGCTTTTGGAAAGCAATGTGGGAAACGGGCAAAATGCTGTTTACCAGTATTTTGCCCTTTTCCCACAATGTTTTCTACTCTTTCCAAACAAAATTGCGCTACTTAAGTCATACTGAATTTGTTGTCTGCAAATGCTTTGAATTTGGATATTGCTAAAATTTTGTTGCCTGGCAAAGAATTTATTACATCCATCAGTAAGTGTAAAATTGCAGCAGTGTACACAATGTCATATAGATCTCAATTCTTTTTTACCCATTGCCACACAATCCCTACTTTTGACGCCCCTGAGAAAGAAGCCTTTTGAAAACACTAGGAAAAGGAGAAAATGCTGGTAACCAGCATTTTCTCCTTTTCCAACAGTGTTTTCTACCCTTCCCAGAACAAATTTCAATTTTTCAGTCACCTTTATTTTGTCGTCTGCAAATGCTTTCAATTTGGACCAGTCTACAATTTTGTCGTGTGGTAATGAGTTAATCCTTTTTCTCACACAATCCCAAGTTCTAATATCTCTGAGGAATAAACCTGTTGAAAGCAATGTGGTAACCAGCATTTTCTCCTTTTTTTTCCCACAATGTTTTCTACTGCACATAGACAGTTTACATCATTTCAGCAA
Source organism: Tridacna crocea (assembly GCA_943736015.1). Taxonomy (NCBI): domain Eukaryota; kingdom Metazoa; phylum Mollusca; class Bivalvia; order Cardiida; family Cardiidae; genus Tridacna; species Tridacna crocea. Next base: position 51,624,625 of record OX031061.1, read on the forward strand.
CATTTAACCCTTTACCATACAACAAAACATCAGTTCTGTCAAATTCAAAGCATTTACAGACGAATATTTCAATGTGGCTCAAATGGGGAAATTTTCTTTAATAGGGTAGAAAACATTGTGGGAAAAGGAGAAAATTCTGGTTACCAGCAATTTTTTCCTTTTTCCACATTTTTTTCAAAAGGCTTCTTTCCTATAGTAATATAAAGTCAGCATTGTAATGTAACAGGTTGAATCCACGCCTGCAAATCCTTTAAATTTGGACAAGTCTAAAATTTTGTTTCTTTGGTAATGTTTAACAAAGTTAAGTCACCACATTTTACTGTAAGTAAATCCCTGCATATGTCTGTTTTTCAATAATCACTGTCTTCACCGACTTTTAAAAACAAGGTTCAATTAACAAAGCAGAAAATAATGTGTCACTTCCCTTTTCATTCACACCTGTTTACACAACAAAACCTTACACTAGTCCAAATACTTTTAAAGTTGAAATTTATTTCAAAAGGACAGGAAACAAAGTGGGAAAAGGAGAAACTATTGAACAAGCGTTTTCTCTTTTTCCTCAGAATGTTTTAAAAAGGCTTTCTCTTCAAGGGTGTACAACTTTATGTGATTTTTGTGGCAAAAATGTGTATAAATATACAAGAGTTATGTCCAAATTGAAAGCATTTGTAGACAACTAAATAAATCTGAATAAAAAATTGAAATTGATTTGAAGAGTTAAAACTAAAAAGCATTGTGGGAAAAGGAGAAAATGCTGGTTGGCAGCATTTTCTCCTTTACCCACAACATTTTCAAAAGCTTTCTCTTTCTAAGGGTTGTTCAAAGTTGGGATTGTGTGGTAGACCGAGCTCTTTAACACACAATGACAACTTTAAAGGATCCCGAGGAAGATTCTGGGATAATTAAAAAATGCTGCAAAGAAGCATTTTCTCCTTTTGCCACAAAGTTTTCTACCAAATCAAAGAGAAATTGTGTCATTTGAGCCTCTATGAAATGATCGTATGCAGATGCTTTCAATTTGGATAGGTCTAAAAAATTTATCATGTGGTAAAGGGTTAAACCTTTACCACACACCCCCTGAAAAAGATCATTGAAAACATTGTGGCACAAGGAGAAAAACTGGAACTGATTTTGATCTTTCATCTGCCAATGCTTTCAATTTGGACATTAATGAAATTTAACCCTTCACAAAACAATCCCTGGTTTTTATGACCCTGGGATAGAAGCCTTGGGGAAAACATTGTGGGAAAAGGAGAAAATGCTGGTACCCAGCAATTTCTCCTTTTCCCGCAGTGTTTCCTACCCTGCTGGAATCAGATTTAAATTTTTGAAATGTTAATTTCATCGTCTGCAAGTGCTTTCAATTTGGACCTGTCTAAAATTCTGTTGTTTGGTAAAGGGTTAATCATCTGAGAAAGTGCATTTGTTTGGTGGTTTTCAGTATTTTCTTCAACTATAATTCAGTTATAGAGGAGTAGCCAGCGCATCTATCAATACTTTCCTGCAAGTTCTTTTACCAATACTTCACACAATGATCTTCCTTCACTTCCAGCTTTTTTCCTAAATTACATTGAAGGAACAATGGTAGTTGGTTGGTTGTATTAGGGTTTAACGCCACTTTAACAGCTAAGGTCATATCATGGCTGTCGGCGATGCACATGTGTTTTCTGGCTTTCTCACACCGGTACTTACACTACTTTCTTTCCAAAGCCACCGACTACTTTTCTCACATGCTTCAACAGAGGTGAGAGGCAAAAATATGCTGGAAAGAAAGTTCGCCTCAACGTGGTATCAAACTCACAACCACCAGGTCATGAGTCCGACACACTCACCACTGAGCCACACGGGCAGGCAAGGAACAATGGTAAGCTGGGAGAGAGACGTGAATCCTGCAACTAGAGCCATCACTAAATGTGATCATATCCTCCACCAGCTCCTTGTCACAAAACAGGTCTTTGTCATGGAATGCAGAATGGTTTGGTACAAGAGTTAGAAAAAGTTCAAAGGGAGATAATTCTGCAACAAGCCGCAGCCGGGTCATGGAAATTGCACATGCACAACTTCATATATATATAGGAAGTGTTTGTTAATTTGTTCAGTACCTGAAAAACTGTTGGAATATTTCCCCGGAAAAATTTTGTCCACACACAGATGGACAAGGTGGACTGACTGACAGCCATGGCGATTTGAACAAGCAGCCCTTTGTTTTCTTAGCTCAGCTCTTATACAGAGTAAACTCTACCATACCACACAATTTTAGACTCATCCAATTTTGAAGACAAAAAAAATTAATGTGGCTCAAATTGTGGAATTTGTCTTTCAATGGTATGAACATAATACAGGAAAAGGAAATATGTTGGTTACCAGCGTTTTTCTCATTTTCCCATAATGCTTTCAAAAGCCTTCCTGTTTAACTCTTTACCAAAAGACAACATTTTGGACAAAGCATTTACAGACATCAAAATAATGCGACTCAAAAGCTGAAATTTTTTCTGGACCAGTAGAAAACATTGTGGGAAAAGAAGAAAATGCTGGTTACCAGCATTTTCTCCTTTTCCCACAATGTTTTAAATAGGCTTTCTTTCTCAGGATCATTAAAGTCGGGATTGTGTGGTAAAGAGTTGACTATTTACCAAACGACAAAAGTTAAGACTAATCCAATTTGAGAGGATTATTTTAACAGAAAATAAATGTGAATCAAAACCTGAAATTCTATTTCCAAAGGGTAGTAATCATTGTGGGAAAAGGATAAAATGCTGGTTACCAGCATTTTCTCCTTTTCCCACCATGTTTTCAAAAAGGTTTCTTCCACAGGGCCGTTAAATGGTGTCATTGTGGGGTCAAGGGTTAAGGCTGTTAAACTTTGAATTGGTTGGTAAAGTTAGACGGTAATGTTAACCTAGTGACATAGGAAGTATTGATTTTGTTCTCTTTACTATTTTACTTATTTAAAATCAGTGAAGTGTTGAAGAGTTTTTACACAACAAAACATTACAGATAAACCGTCTTTTGTTTTTAACCCTTAACCCATTACCACACAATCCCTACTTTTGAAGCCCCTGAGAAAGAAGCCTTTTGAAAACACTGTAGGAAAAGGAGAAAATGCTGGTAACCAGCATTTTCTCCTTTTCCCATAGTGTTTTCTACCCTTCGCAGAACAATTTTCAATATTTCAGTCACCTTTGTTTTGTCGTCTGCAAATGCATTCAATTTGAACCAGTCTAAAATTTTGTCGTGTGGTAAAGAGTTAACCCTTTACCACACAATCAAGTTTTAATGACCCTGGGGTAAAGGCCTTCTGAAAACAGTGGGAAAAGGAGAGCTGGTTACCAGCATTTTCTCCTTTTTCCACAATGTTTTCCACCCTATCAATGTACAATTGCACCATTTGAGCCATACCGAAACTGTTGCCTGCAAATGCTTTCAATTTGAAAAGGGCTGAAATTTTGTCGTCTGGCAATGGGTTAAGCAAACAATAAAAATATTTGACAGCTTAACTGAAGAATCTTCTCTGTACCCGAAAATGAAATTTGATGGACTGTATGGGGTTAAGCGCCATTTTCAACAAAATTTCAGTTTTATCGCAGCGGCCAGTGCACCTATCCATACTTTCTTGTAGTCTATTCTTTCCAAGCCACTGGTTGCTTTCCCACATAACTTTGGTAGAAACAATGATCAGCAGTAGGAGAGAAATGAATCCTATTGCACAGACTATCATCAATCCTCAAAAAGAAAGTGGCCAAGCCAGGGATCAAACGCATGACCTGAAGTCCTGCAGGCTACCAACTGCGCTACCTTGACTTGGCTGAAATGAAATTCAAAGGCTTGTCCAAAACAGTAGCAGACAAGATACTACTACAAAATTTCAATTAGATTGTGGAGGGGTAGAACATGTGGGAAAAGGAGAAAATGATAGTAATAGCATTTCCTCTTTTTTAACTCTTTACCAAACGACAAAATTTTAGGTTTGTCCACATCAAAAGCACTTGCAGACAACAGAATAAAAGTGACTGAAAATTTGAAATTTGTTTAGTGAAGGGTAGAAAACATTGTGGGAAAAGGAGAAAATGCTGGCAACCAGCATTTTCTCCTCTTCCCACAGTGTTTTCTAAAGGCTTCTTTCTCAGGGGCATCAAAAGTAGGGATTATGTGGTAATGGGTTAAACAAAGTTTTCAAGTCATTTTATTCAGGTTTATTGAAACTCCGGATGGTTTGGTAAAGGGTTAACTTTGTTAAAGAATTTGCGAATGCAAAGTAGCTGGCCAACTTGAACCCTTCCTTAACAATACTGTGAAATGAAAACATGCAACTCAAAGTAGTTTTAAACGCTGGTAAGGGAGCATTCTGGTGACTAGCTCTAAATTTTTTCCAACACAATTTCATTTTTCTAAACACCTTATCTGGGTCTTTGAAAGACTGGATTGTTTTGTGATAGTTGAAATGATGAGGATACAGAGTTTTGATAAATTTTTATTTCAAGAAGGAAACACAGTGTAAGTTTTTTGTACTAGAGGAAAATGGTGAGAAATATTTATAAGAAACTGCATACAGTCAGACAGATGGATAGCAAAGGTTGTTTTGTTTAAATATAAATAAAACAATCTCCCTAAAACATACATACAATTTCCTAATATTTTTCCACAAGATGTATGCATATGACATATCTTAAGGGTCATTACTTGAAAAAGATACAAGGACTATTTATGCAGTTTCAATCAATAAAATTTTGGTATAAGACATGTCAGACACGACTTTTCAAAATTTGTGTCATTATTATTGCTTTAATCCCAATCCTTTTTAAAAAGTCAATTATTGCAAGTTTAGTACATTAACTGCCGAGAAACTGTTTGAAAATAAGAATGAACAAAAGGACAGACACTGACATATCACAATAGTTCATCAGAATGCTTAGTACTCAGATGAGATGAGTAACAAACAAAGCTTTGGTATGTGTATCTGTAGTTTATTTGCATTTATCTCCTCTTGACAAAATCTTCCGTCAATGTTGCAGTATCCTCTCTCTATGCCAGTCTTGCATCTGTAATTCTGAAATTAAAAACAGCCTGAATTTCAAATATGTCAACAGACAACTGTGCTGCATTTGGGTCATCATATTTCATAGGTATATTTGACCCGTCGCACAAAAAGGGACTTCTGGTAACTGCAAAAAGTGTCAACCCTGGTCAGACTGCGGGAAATTCGCAGGCTGACCAGGGTTGACACTTTTCGCTTTTATGACATTTTCTGTATAAAAGGTAGTCATTCTACCTTGTTATACAATCATTTTTGAACTATCAGCTTCAACTGACCTGCACTATCTTTAGTAAAATTTCATCCAACTGATGTATGGGGTTCCCTGATTGCCCCTTTTCATGTGACGGTCACATGTACATTCAAACCATTTTATTTTACTTGTAATGTGGTAATACAAGCTCTAATCTAAATGGTAGGTTCCTGAAAACCCTTCCCCCTTTTACCACACAACAAAACATTCACCTTGGCTAATTTGGGAGCATATGTGATTAACAATTTCAGTATGGCTCAAATAATGCAATTTTACTTTAACCCTTTACTCCATAAGGCATTTCTATGGTATCTCTAATTGACCCTAAATAACAGCAAGGATGAAGCCTTTTCTTATGTGTATATGACACCTATTGGTAGTGTAGAAAACATTGTGGCAAAAGGTGAAATTGCTTGTCACGAGCAATTTCACCTTTTGCCACAATGTTTTCCAAAGGCTCCTACAAGCAATGCGTAGAAATGAGTATCTACGGAGTAAAGGGTTAACCCTTTACCTAATATGCCAATTTGAGGCTCTTCTATTTCAGCAGCAACTAAAGATATAATGTCAAAAATATGGGCAAATGAGGATACAAATATCTGATTGAGTGGAAAACATTGTGGGAAAAGGAGAAATTGCTTGTTACAAGCAATTACCCCTTTTCCCACAATGTTTTCAAAAGCTGACTGTTGATACATCAAAATGAGTATCTATGGGATAAAAGGTTAATTCTTTACTCCAGGCTTTACAGAATCCTGAGGAAAAAAGCCTTTAAAATATTGCGATAATCAGCATTTTCTCCTTTTCCCACAATATTTTCCACCCTTTCGAAAACGATTTTCCATTTCTGATTTACATTATCTGCTAATGCTTTCGATTTGGACAAGTCCAAAATTTTGTTGTTTGATAAAGAGTTAACGAGAAAACATCGTTGGAAAAGGAGAAAAATGCTGGTGACTTACCCTTCCAAAATAAAAATTCAATATTTGATTCACATTTATTTTGTTGCCTGCAAATCCTTTTAATTCGGACTAGTCCAACATTTTGTTGTTTGGAAACAAATTAATCCCTAATTCATTATCACACAATCCCTACTTTTGAAGACCCCGAGAAGAAAGCTTTTAGAAAACTTTGTGGGAAAAGGAGAAATGCCAGCATTTTCTCCTGTTCTCGCATTTTTTTTCTAGAACTTTTTCTTTTATGGGTGTTTGAAGTCGTCATTGTGTGGTAAAGAGTTAACTCTTTACCACAGGAGAAAATTTTAGACTTGTCCAAATTGAAAGCATTTGTAGACGACAAAATAGAGTTGACTTAAAAATAGAAATTTGTTCTGGGAAGGGTAGAAAACACTGTGGGAAAAGGAGAAAATGCTGGTTACCAACATTTTCTCCTTTTCCCATAGTGTTTTCAAAAGGCTTCTTTCTCAGGGGCGTCAAAAGTAGGGATTGTGTGGTAATGGGTCAAGTTATTCAAAAGAATATAATCTGCATCCAGAGTTTTTACTGCAAGTATGAACTTAATTTCCTTTCATTAGGAATTGGTCATGTTAAAACCGAAAAAATCTTCTATTGTGGATTATTGTTCAATAAACCACATCGCGAGTTAAGAGGTGCAATGAATGAACCACTTGGGCTATTTCCCATCCTGGATTATTTATTGTGCCTCGTAACTCACAAATATGGTTTGTTGAACAATAAACCACAACAGAAAAAAGATTATTTCTTAATCGTACATACCAACATCATATTTCTTGGTCCCATTCTACACCGACATTATGATTATATGCACTTAACTATACTGTAGCTCCTGCTATGTCATCATCATATTAATGAGACATGTACCATGGCTTTATTGAACTCCTGCATGGCGATCTCCTGCAACAAAAGCATCAAGAATATTGATTGAATGTTAAGAGAGTGAACTTCAAGTCAAAGTGAATTCTATGGTAAATGCAATGATTGGAAGTGGTCTGTAAGCAATTTCATGCGACAATTTTTGTAAAATTTCCGTAATTTGTGCACGCGTCAAAATATTATGTTTCTGATTAAATATTTGAACATTCTATGACGGAACAAAAAGCTATATCAATTTGTCGATTTCTATTTCCGTTTCGAGTATTCAATACACGAATCTATCCTTTCATCTGCATGTAAAAGGTCCACACTGTCTTATGCTGCAGCTGGTACTGAGATAAAATTGATACAAATAGTTTGCAATACACGCAAAAGGAGCATTCTGACATTTGCGTAAAGTGTTGTCCCCGATCAGCCTGCACAATCTGTGCAGGCTGATCAGAGATGGCACCTTCCACTAAATCCCTTTTTCTTTTTTGCAATTAACCCATTACCACACAATCAGTACTTTTGACAACCTTGAGAAAGAAGCCTGTAGAAAACATTGTGGGAAAAGGAGAAAATGCTGGTAACCAGCATTTTCTCCTTTTCCCACAATGTTTTCTATCCTTTACAAAACATATTTCAAATTTTCAGTCACTTTTATTTTATCCTCTGCAATTCCTTTCAATTTGGACAAACCTAAAATTTTGTCGTTTGGTAATGGGTTAAATATTGGTTATACACAGATCTAATGAAAGCCACTTTTTCGAGCCTAACTGTCATAACTGCGTCACTTAATGGCTAAGAAAATCGATTTACAAAGAAAAATAAGTTGAAACACATTACAGTAACTGAAACATACCTATCTTACCTAAACCTAATCTTGAATGTTGGTATCTGTGTAGTAATACAATAAATGTAACAACTCTCCTGCTAATAGATAAGCTAATTTATGCCTTTCCTGCATTGACATCCTGCCTAGAAATAAGCTACGAATTTCTTGCAAAGACAAATTCAATAAGTCAACAGTTTCCTGGCTCCGTTTCCACTGACCTTTATTTTGAAAATTCTTTGTCTTACACTTCCGAATAATCAAAAATTTAAAGTAACACAACTTCTGATTGGCTAAACCAAATGGTTTTGCGTGAAGTGTTATCTTGGATCAGCCTGTGCAGTCCAAACAGGCTGATCCGAGACAGCACTTTACAACTACCTTAGATTTTGTACATCAGTAGACTTGCGTAAAACAGAAAATTTCATAAAAACGGAAAGTGCCATTTCGGAGTAGCCCACGTAGACTATGCAGGCTGATCCGAAAAAGCACTTTACGCAAATGTCCGATTGCCCCTTTTCACGTGTTGCAAGCCACATAAGGATCATTTCTGTGAAATTATTTCAAAATCTGACCTGCAGTTCCCGAGAAGAAGAATATTTAAGAATTTCTTCATGTCAGTAGAGTGCAAATAGCCCCCCCCCACCCCCCTCCGATACAGCCATGTTTCTTGATGGATCAAAATTTCACGAACAATTTTAAAAAGGGACACCCAAGGAACATTTCTGTGAAATAATTTCAAAATTTGAGAAGTGGTTTAGAAGCAAAAAATTTCAAAGACTTTTCAAGTCCAACAGTGCAAAAAGCCCTTTGCCCTGTCTTAGACCTTATCACACACAATTTTTGGAAAGGGTCACCCAAGGAACATTTCTGTGAAATTATTTCAAAATCTGCCCTGCAGTTTCAGAGGTGGTTTTTCAAGAATCTCTTAGAAAATTCCATTTGTTTGCCATGGCAACCAGAGTTAATGATAGAATCAAAATCTGTAAACAACTTTTAACTCCAAAGAATATTTCAGCCAAGTTCTTTTCTGTTTCCAACCTTTGCTTTTGCTAATTTGCTTGGCTGGTCTAAAACACCTAGCTAGATTGTTTCATATTTGTATCGGCACTCTTGTCGTAGCAGCCTGCATAGTGTTAACTCTTTACCAAACGACAAAATTTTGGACCAGTCCATATTGAAAGCATTTGCAGACGACAAAATAAATGTGAATCTAAATTAAAAAGTTGATTTGAATAGGGTAGAAAACATTGTGGGAAAGGGAGAAAATGCTGGTTACCAGCATTTTCTCCTTTTCCCACAATGTTTTCAAAGGCTGTCTTTCTCAGGGTCATTAAAAGTCGGGATTGTGTGGTAAAAGTTGAAGTGTTCTTGCATAGAGATGACCATAGCATTCAATATGCTATCAAGGTAAGCATTTGCCCAAGCAATCTTCTTGCACTTTCTATGCATTATAACATGAATACCAGGGTTCATTTGACATGGGCTTCCTCATAAGAAAATCTAGGCTCATCAGAGGTACAATTTGGGGTAAAGGAGAAAAAATTGGTAGTTTATTTTCTGTTATCCAACTCATCATCCCCAAATTCAGCCTTATCCTAGCCGGGACACATACTTTTTGCAGATGCATTTAACCCTTTTTCATAGGGCATACCCTAATTATAGAATTTATTTCATAAACTTGTGGTTAATATGGGGATATATTTTCCAAACAAGAGGGCCATGATGGCCCTGTATCGCTCCACTGGCTAATTCGTAAAAACACTACAAGCCAAACATTACATTATTCGGCGGTTTCAAACTTGAAGGCATATAATTTTTTTCCATAAAAACCTACAAAAAAGTTGTGACCCCAGGGCAAATCCAATTTTGACCACAAAGCTATAATTACTTGAATCCTGGTGGAAGTCTACAAGATAAAGCCCCATACCAAATAATACAGGTTTAGAATGTGTGGTTACAAACAAGAAGATTTTCAAAGTTTTCTCAATAAAAGGCCCTGTACAACATAAAATCCATGAGACAGGGCTAAATTTAGTGGTCCTAGTCTTTATTATGGTTAGTAACAAGATGACTTAGAAAGTTTTCACCACAAAAGCCCATGTAAAACTTGTGACCCCTGGTGTGGGGACAAACTTGACTCTTAGGCTATAATTTGGGCCCTCCTGGTAGAGGCCCACTACATAAAGGTACATGCAAAATTTGGTAGCCCTAGGCCTTACGGCTAGGTACAAGTAGATTTTTAAAAAATTCCCACTATGAACCCATGTAAAACTTGTGACCCCCAGGACTGGACCAAATTTGACCCCAAGGCTACAATTTGGGCACCTTTGGTAGACAACCACTTGATAAAGCCAGATGCAAAATTAAGTAGCCCTAGGCCTTATGGCTTGGTACAAATAGATTTTTTATAGTTCTCACTTTATAAGCCCATATAAAACTTGTGACCCCCGGGGCCGGGCCAAATTTGACTATCTGGGCTATCATTTGGGCACTCTGGGTACAGGTCTACTAGATAAAGCTACATTTCAAATTTGCTAGCCGTAGGCCCTATGGCTAGGTATCAGAAGGATTTTAAAGTTTTCCCTATATAAGCCTATATAAAACTTGTGACCCCCGAGGCGGGGCCAATTTTGACCCCAGGGCTATTATTTGAAGGAACTTGGTAGAGGTCCATTAGATAAAGCTACATGCCAAATTTGGTAGCCCTAGGCCTTATGGTTTCAGAGAAGAAGATTTTTAAAAATTTTCAATATTTTTCAGTTTTGTTGCCATGGCAACCAGAGTTTTTGAAGGAATAATATTCTTTCAAGGAATTCTGGAGAGGACCATGGCAGGATCATTTCTGTGAAGTTTCATCAAAATTGGATGGTTAGTTTCAGAGAAGATGTTTGAAATAAAAGATCACGCACGCACGCACAGACGGACGCACGACGGACACCGGGCCATGACATAAGCCCGCTGGCCTTCGGCCAGTGGAGCTAAAAAGGGAAAGGTATGCAAAAATAACAAATGCAGAATGGCACTTATTATTTTCGTATACCTTTCCCTTTTGATGCAAATATTTCCCCATATTAACCACAAGCTGATGAAATAAAATAAATATTATATTTCCTCTGATTATTCAATCAATAAATGCCACATTTAAAACTAGTGATCTTAAGTCAATTAAACAGATAACCAATATTTTCAAGAAAAGTAGTTCCAGATTTTCGGCAGGAGGAAAATATTCACTGTGACAGAGAAATAGTTCCCCACAGCTTGAATGACGACAATTCTTTATCTATAACATTTTTTTAAAGTAGACACATGAAATATAATTGTATATTACCCAATTTTTCTTTAGGCCACATATCAAGTACTGGAATACAGAAGTTGGAATTGGAGTTGGAAAAGGTCATTACCCTATGACATAGCAATCAATTTTTTTAGTTTCCTAGCTTTATACAAAAGCAGAGAAAAGTAGTTATGATTGTTCATGCCTAAGATAGGATTCAAGGTAGTTTCTTTTGGTTCTTTTTCTATTTTTTTAAAAATTCTCCTAAGATTTCATCTACATAAAATTAATCTCGAAGAATAGGAAGGTAATGATGACAAAGTTTTATTCTTTAAAGCATAGTACAGATTTTAGTTTCACAAATATATAAAAGGTAAAGTTTTCATTGGATAAATTAACTTTACAACATCATGACAATTAAAAAAAAAAATAAAATGATGTAATTCATGATTGTTCTTTCTCAACATCTACCAATATCGAGACTAAAAATGAAATGCAAACAATTTTGTATGTAAAACATACAGATGAAAATTTACACATGGTTTGAAACTGTATCTCTGGCACAGAGGTACATGAGTCTGAAGATTCTTTTATTTTTCCATTTTAGAGTTCACAGTGACAAACAAGAAACTTATATGACAGAAATTTGATGCTCAAAACACTGATATGTACAAACACTACCCTACATTACCATGTTTATCACCTGTAGGAATTGATTCTGAGCACCTATATCAATACTTAGTCAATCACACCATGTCAGCCTACAGCCTGTCTCATCACTAACCAGTTGTACCAATTTATTCCTATAGGATGCCTTACTTAGTTGACATGGCATTATTTGCTGTGCAGAACCTTCTATCAAGTTGTTGGATATTGGTAGAAACATGGACTAAGACATCTTTTTCATTCCGCGATACTGGTTATATCTAACACCTGCATTCAAACCTACAGCCTACTTCTTGTCATAGTAGCAGAATGGTGTATATTGGCTAACTCCTAGCAAATTTGCCTAGCCTTCTCTCCTGTATGTAATTGCCTATTGTTTCTATAGGGATGATGGTTTTTTGATGATTTCTTCTCTATGTTGCTGTGTTTTAACCTAAATGCCTATCAATTAATATAAACAAAATCAAACGTTCAATGTTTTATAACATCACATCATAAATATGGCAGTATGAAAGATAAAATTGGTACAGTTAGTTATTTAACAGTAACCTTCTCAATTAATCCTTCAAACTTATCTTGTTGATACTCATAAAAATTGTCTAATGGTAACATTTAAAATACCCAGAGAACTGGTTTAATATGTAAGTAACAACTAATCAACAGATTGAAAATTCAAACTTTCTGCATGTGTACATGTGTTAACAATAAAATCTCAGTTGATTAAAAACTTTTTGCCCACTCTTATTCTTTCAATAGCATATGGCCAGTACGGGAATTTAACCCTTTACCGAAGACAAATTTATTAACTGATCCAAAATTGAAGGCATTTGCAGATGACAAATTTGCAGATGACATAATGTGACAGAAAAATCGAAATTTGACTTGGGAAGGGTAGAAAACATTGTTGAAAAAGAAAAAAAAAATGCTGGTTACCAGCATTTTCTTGTTTTCCCACATTGTTTTCAAAAGGCTTCTACCTTAGGGTTGCCAAAAGTCGTCATTGAGTGGTAAAGGGTTAATTAATTAAAGACTTTCCAATTGTCCAATGTTAGCTTATGGTTAGAACACATTTTCAACAATCTTGGTCAGAGTAGCTAATAGCTATCCTGTGTGAACGCTCCACATAGAACTCAACATGTAGCCACCGTTTAGTTTTGTGTTCATTCTACTTCCTCTGTGCAATCTGACCATGACTTAAGTCTGTCTTCAAAACTAGCTTAGCTGCCAATTTTTCAAAAAATATTTTAATTCAAATCAATTTTCATGCGAGAAAGTCTTCCTTACATCTTAGTTTCCACTTCTTCAAATTTTAAAAAACTGAGGAAAAAAATGTAGACAAACAAGATTACGTAGTGTTTTTACTCACCAGAGATGTTTCATTTTTCTTTGAGATTCCTGGAAACTTTACCAGCCATCACCGCCGCCCCCTCGTCCGTAACCTGAATCAAGAACAGCAATCATTCCTTATTTCTGCAGACATTTTGTGCCGAAGATTGCTAAATTGTTTAGTATGCTTTCCATATCTGTACATCTGATCAACTTCCAAAAGGTTGAGACAATCAAGAATTCACTAAAAACTAGAGCTGTCACTGAATGTGACTTACCCCACCAGTGCTTTGCCAGAAAAAAGTGTCAAGTGCAAGGGTAGACAATTCCTCAAACGAAGTTGACACTTGAAAATTACTTCAAATCTTCAATATTTGATCAAACTTTCAGTACAATTAAAGGAATACTGTAGGAGTTTCTGACAAAAAATTAGTAGTATTTTGTACACAGACAGACACATGGACGGATGGACAGACAGGCTGATTCCCGCATCTCTTTACCACACAATAAGAAGTTGATGACCCTGAGAAAGAAGCCTTTAGAAAACAGTGTGGGAAAAGGAGAAAATGCTGGCAACCAGTATTTTCTCCTTTTCCCATAATGTTTTCTACCCTATCAATAAACAATTGCACCGTATGAGCCACATTGAAATTGTTGTATGCAAATGCTTTCAATTTGGACAGGGCTAAAATTTTGTCATCTGGTAAAGAGGTATAACCCCCCCCCCAAAAAAAAATTATGTCGCTTGGTAGAATTCAATAGAATTGGGGGCTGTGAAATCAATAAATCTCAAGTTATTCTATAAAACTTTTCCAAGAAATTCTTTCCACACTCAATCACCTTCGTGAATAAAAAAAATTTAAAAAAATATTCAATTTTGTGTATATTGCTACTTGCCAGAATTCCCACGTCCATAGGGACCGGACGATCTGTTCATATAGCCACGCCCCCTCATTGGTCCACCTCCATATCCGCCCTGTCCACCATAGTCACCAAACCCGTAACTATCATCATATCCATAGCCCCCACCATATCCACCTTGCTTCTGACTCTTCTCTTGGGCTTTTTTCACCATCAAAGTTTTACCATTACAATCAAACATCTTTTTCAATACACATTTGTCTACTTCATCATAGTCTGAGAATGTTATAAAACAGTATGGTTTGGGTTTGCCTGTTTCTTTGTCGAAGACCATTTTAATTTCTTTAATCTGACCCTCCTCCTGGAAAATCATTCTAATGTCCTCTTCTGTGACCCCATCTTTGATACCACTCACATACAACTTCAGTATATTTTCTGATGACTCGCTCTGTCCATCAGCCTAGATAGAAAGTACAACAGTAGGCCTGATTGAAATGTTTGCAAGACACTTTCTCTTCTGTTTCGTCTAAAAACAGACAAGGCGATTTGTATGAGCTTCCACTTTCTCAGAGCTCAGTTTATAACAGCTTACACAGGATTCATATTTTCACTGTCAAGGGACAAGTATAATGTAACTTACTCCATTTTACTTTTTTTTTTTCTCCAATATAACTCTCTTGTTATGCTTCAAATGATATAAGTTTTTGAATGATACAAAATAGCTTATTGGAAAAGAGCAACAGGTCACACAAGAAAGGGGAATTTCTATTGTTTTTCACTTTGTACTACCACACTCACAGTATTAACCCTTTACCCCGTAAGGCATTTCTATGATATCTCTAAATAACAGCAAGGATGATGCCGTTCCTTCTGTGTATATGACATCTTTTGATAGCGTAGAAAACATTGTGACAAAAAGTGAAATTATTCATGACAAGCAATTTTACCTTTTGCCTGTTTTCCAAAGGCTCCTACAAGCAATGCGTAGAAATGAGTATCTATGGAGTAAAGGGTTAACTTATACAACCTTCAGATAAAAAGCTTCTCAACACATTGGCAAAGGATAAGATGCTTATCCCTCCCCACTCCCATCACCAAGAATGTTTTCTAGCCTGCCAGTTCAACAAATTCCATGATTTGAAATTAGCAGATTATGCCTCTAAATTTTTGTGTAACTCCTTACAACATGACAACCCTGTGAAAGAAGCCTTCGGCATAGCATTGTGAGAAAAAGAGAAAATGCTGATGATCAGCATTTTCTCCTTTTCCCACAATGTTTCTACCCTTCCATGTACAAATTTCGATTTTTGAGTCACATTTATTGTTGTCTGCAAGTGTGTTCAATTTGGACCAGTTATAAATTTTGTTGTCTGATTAAGAGTCAAGGTAACATCTTCAAATTGAGCCTGTGAAAAAAACAGGGAAAAGGATACTCACAAATCTTGGCATGGCTCTCTTTGTTTCAACCTCTCTTCCATCTAGACTGTGGGGCCTCTCGTCTTGAACATCCTTAATACTAGCAGATGTTTTGTAGGTAATAAATCCAAAACCACGAGACCTGAAATACAGATTGATGGAGTAATGTAAACTTCAGCCACACTTAAAAAACATACACTCTCTATCTAAAGGCTAGTTAACCCTTTACTCCATTGATACTCATTTCTACCCATTTCTTGTAGGAGCCTTTTGGAAAACATTATGGCAAAAGGTGAAATTGCTCATGACAAGCAATTTCACCTTTTGCCACAATGTTTTCTATGCTATCAAAAGGTGTCATAAACACATAAGAAACAGCTTCATCCTTGCTGTTATTTAGGGTCAAATAGAGATTCCATAGAAATGCCTTATGGGGTAAAGGGTTAAGACATACAATGGGTACTCAAATTATTTCTCAACAGTCAATCAAAGCCCTACAAATCAGCTAGAAACAAAAAATTCTCTTACAAACAAGTGGCAATTCAAATTGCAGTCACTGGCTTAGAAAGAGAGAAACATTTGTAGTGATTAGTAATTGGAATAGCGTAAGTAAGAAATTTAAACAAGCCTAAGACAGAGGCCTTTTGAAAACATTTAGGGGAAAAGGGGAATATACTGACAGAAATGCTAACTGACAAACAAAGGACAAATTCAATCATTTAGCCATATTGAAACTATCGTCTGCAAATGCTTTCACAGTTCAGACAAGTCGTCACTTTGTAAAGAGTTAAAACTAACAGCAACACTTTTTCTTTTTCTTGCTGAAACATATTAACCCATAACCAGACAACAAAATTTTAGACATATTTACTCTTTACCAAACAACACATTTTCGGACTCGACCAAATTCAAAGCATCTGCAGAGGACAAATCAAATATTGGTAAAATGGTGATTTCTTACTTTAATTGGGTAGAAAATATTGTGGGAAAAGGGAGAAAATGCTGGTTATCAGCATTTTCTCCTTTTCCCACAATGTTTTCTATAGGCCTTCTTCTCAGGGTCATTAAAAGTCGGGACTGTGTGGTAAAGAGATAAATTGAAAGCATTTTCAGACAACTATTTCATGGTAGCTCAAATCATGCAATATTTCTTTGATTTGGTAGAAAACTATGTAGGAAAAGGAGAAAATGCTGATTACCAGCATTTTCTCATTTTTCCACTAAGTTTTCAAAAGGCTTCTTCATAAGGAATGTTAAAAGTTGCCATTGTGTGGTAAAGGATTAAATATTACTGTAACATTTGTCAATGATGTGTAGATCTTCTGCAAAATCTACAACAAAAAAACTTACTTGTTTGTATTTGGATCCTTCATCACAACCACATCATCTACTTCTCCCCATTTCTCAAAATGGTTCTTCAGTCCTTCTGTTGTTGTGTCGTAACTTAGACCACCTATGAAAAGCTTGCGGAAAGGCTCGGACTCTGGATCTTTGTAGTAGTCCTCTGAAGTAAATTTTCTACCGCCACCACCTCCTCGGCCTCCGCCTCTCCCACTTCCTCCAGAACCACCACGTCCTCTCCCTCTACCCCTTCCTCCGCCATAACCTTCAAAGAAAACATATCTCTGGTTAGATCATTTACAGCAAAAACCCTTGCTTTAACCCTTCACAAAACGCTAAAACTTTAGCTTTATCCATATTGAAAGCATTTGCAGATGTTAATGTCGTTTACCCTTTACCGACCGACAAAATTTCAGCCTTGTCCAAATTGAAAGCATTTGCAGACAACAATAGTAGTGTAGCTCAAATGGTGCAAACTTTCTTTGATAGGGTAGAATACATTGTGGGAAAAGGAGAAAATGCTGGTTTCCAGCATTTTCTCCTTTTGCCACAATGTTTTCAAAAGGCTTTTTTCTCAGGGTTGTTAAGTTGGCTTTGTTTGGAAATGGGTTAAATGGTGCAATTTTTCTTTGATAGGGAAGAAAACATTGTGGGAAAAGGAGAAAATACTGATTTCTAGCATTTTCTGCTTTTCTCAGAATGTTTTACAAAGGCTTCTTTCCTAGGGTTGTTAGAAGTCGGCATTGTGCAGTAAAGGTTTAAGACTTATACTGCTAGGTCACAAAAAGAGACTTCTATCCCTTTACTGCATGGCAAAATTAAAAACCAATCCAAATTGAAATCATTTGCAGACGAAAAATTTTAAAAGTGGCTCAAATGGTACATTTTTTCTGTGATAGGGTAAAAACTGGGGAAAAAAAGGAGAAAATGCTGGTTACCAGCATTTTCTCCTTTTCCGGGTTTTCCCACAATTTTTTCAAAAGGCTTCTTCCTCAAGTTTGTCAAAAGTCGTCATTTTATGGTAAAGGGTTCAGCCGAAAACAAAAACCAAAATTTTGTTACAGGAGTTGAGCAAAGTTCACATCTCTAAGCTGATGTTGTATCTTAAAACCTTTACCAAAAGGAATTAGCCTTTTAACAAACACCCGACCCATAAGGAGCCTTTTTGAAAATCTTATGGAAAAAGAAAAATGTGCTGGTAACTAGCGTTTTCTTTCCACACAATTGTTTTCACCATTTCTGCCGAAATTTCCATTTATTAAGCAATACTTCATCTTTTGCCTGCAACTGCCTTTTCTTTTTCCTAAAGTTGCTTTCAGAGATGAGGAAAACCAAGACTTACCTCCGTAACTCCCTCCACTCCCATATCCACCACTACCACTTCCATATCCACTGCCGTAGCCGCCACTACTCCCATAGCCACTCCCATAGCTTTGATCATAGCCGTAACTGCCACCGCTTCCACTGCCATATCCATAGCTGTCATCATAACCACCACCATAACCATTCTGTAAAGAGAAAAAATGAACAAAATTATAGTTGTTATCAATAATTCCTAAATTAAAAAATAATATCAAATCTACCCTTTAAGCCTGTTCTGACATCTTTGAGTCTACTAAAAAGAAGGCATTAAGACAAGTGGAAAACTTGCATATTAATGTCTCATGTCACAAAACCATAGGACACCCGGATTCTTGCAAATCCGCTTCTGCTCAGACTCTGCTGTCCTTACTATTAACACGCATCTTTTGAAAATTGTATCGCACTAATTCTATAAAACTGCCATCCATCTTTAACCAAACACAGAAAAGAGGAAATTAGGATATGAAAACTCTGTGATTTGAATTTTTTTTTTTTTCTTTTCCTGCGAAGTTGATTCACATTACGCGTGAACATTCTGTCAAAGACCCTTTCAAACTGGTCAAATCATTCGGTAACGGTGTTACAAAAACAGCATTAAGTTAATCTTTTGGCCAATCATATAGGTTTCTTTTCTATTTCTTACATGCGATGCTATTTTCGGTAGGTTGTTGGATATTTATCGCAAACAAGAACGGGTCGAACAAGGACGCCATTGCTTCGACCACGTGTAAGCAACCCATCTCCTCTGGCGGCTTACAACCCTCCGATCACATACAAAATATGATTTAATATGATTCGTGCGTTGCTATTTTTTCCCATAGATGCATTGAAATGGTTTACAATGTTTTTACTTACCCCGTATCCTGACATTTTTGTGTTTCTTTCTGTGTATCTGAACCTTACAATGCGCCCACTCTGTTCTAATCGATAACGAGGGTCACGTGATTTCAGAAACAAAGAGTGACGCTACTATTTCGTCCAATGAAAATAACTGAATTTATTAAAGCGGTTCCCCGCTCTAAAAGGATTATAAAAGCATAAACGGCTACCATTCGATGAAAGAGAGTTCGATTTTAATGCGTCTGCTCAGAGACTTTAGAAGTTAAACCGATCAATATCCGTTTCCAAATTGATTTTTTTTAACTGATAGGCAAATATTCAGATAGATCTACTCAAAGGGACGTCCTTGCATATTGTTATTCTTTAGACCTAGATCTATAGAAAAAAAAAGAAACAGAGAAAGCGCGTTTATATTGCAAAAGCCTTTTTCCTTTCATTTTTTTTTTTATAAATTCCTGCACTAGATTATATACTTATACTTTTCAGTGTCGGTTTTTATTGTCTCATTTTGAGATATTTCAGTGCAGATTTACTTGACTATTCCACAATTTTTCAAACTTCAAACTTTTTGCTTTTTAATACAAAGATCTCTACACACATCTGAAAGGTGCGGATGGAGCCAAAGGGGAAAGTCTGGAAGGAAATGTACAATATTTAGATCAACTCTAGCTTTCTTCGAATAGGTTCCTATGTTTCTATTTGCTCGGTGAAAAGCACTAATACACATGAAGCCACCTCTGCATTTGTAACAACTTCACCTCTGGTTGTGGCTTGGGAAACACAGTATTTAACCATAGCGCCGCCGGCCGTCTCGGTGCTTTTTTGTCCACAATTGTAATTAAGAACAGATTGCCGAAAACATGAATGTAATCTTGCCCACACTGTCCGATACGATGTTTCTTTTCTTGTCGAAGGAAGGGTTTTGGTTGCAAAGTATAGATTATTAGTCACCACTGGAATTGCTCGCTAAGTTTATTTAGAAGTTTGAGGGCTGATGACGGTGGTT
The DNA here is from genome assembly GCA_943736015.1 of Tridacna crocea. Classification (NCBI taxonomy): domain Eukaryota; kingdom Metazoa; phylum Mollusca; class Bivalvia; order Cardiida; family Cardiidae; genus Tridacna; species Tridacna crocea. The sequence continues at coordinate 51,644,672 of OX031061.1, forward strand.
GCATATTCCAGATTAGAATGTGGGAGCATGTTTATTCATAACTCAGGCTCCTTTAGCCACACTTTTGGTTACTTCCGTCTTTTTTTTTTTATAATGCAATCTGTACAATTTGGCTGGAAAGTCCTATTAGATTAGACAAACTCGCCATGTTTTTTCATTATTTTATCTGCTTGGCAAACTCGCTTGGAAAACGTCTAACACCCATACGGTGATCAAGTCCTTTGCTAGTAACAGCAATGCAAACGAATTGGACTAAAAAAAATTTACATACTTTTTACAGGTCAAAACAAATGTGAGAAGACTTAACAGATTATAACATACGACGAACCATAAATTTGAGCGAAGGGTTTCAGAGGTGGTGAACTCGCCAAAGGGCATATTTTCATTAATTAGATCTGTATGACGTAATTTACACATTGACTGCACGATCCCATGTTATAGCGACACTGTATGACCAGTATTTCCTCCGTTTTCCACACAGACACATTCTATCTTTTCAAACCAAAAATGCAGTTGTTCGGGCCAGGTTTCCTTTTTCGTCTGCTGGTGCTTTCAATTTAGACTTGTCCTAAATTTTGTGATCTGGTAAAGGGTTGATATTCATAAATGATGTCATAAATGGGACATAAATTTAGATCACTTGCGCTGTTTAAAGGCGGTTGTATAATGATGTATCATCCCAGAAAATTACACTAAATTAGAATAATATAAACGATACGAGTAAGGGGTAAATAATGTCTTGAACACAGAAAATGTTACAACTACAAAGTTTTTCAAAGTATATATTTATTGTATCTATCTCCGACAAAATATTACATTTTCTTTTCGGGTTCTCAATGCAAATAAAATGTTTGTTCACTTAAATCATTTGGCGGCTAATTGCAGGTCAAGGTGCACCTATGGTCACTGTACCAACTTTTACTTCAGAGATAGAGCAATTTAATCTCGATCGAAACTGCCCAACACGGTGAAACTTTGACCACTGCAATGTGTTTGGCTTAAATACTCTCTACTTGAAAAGTCTCTTTCAAATTTACTGCTAGTCTCTAAATGATTTCACTCCCGAGTGGTTAATACGCTGAAATACTGATGGTCTGTGATTCGATCATCAGTCTTCGAGGTGACACCTGTTGCCACAATGGTTTCTTCTCTCTCAGAATAAATTTCAATTCTTTAGTCAAGGAATCTACTTAGAACTAACTGTTTTATAGAAGTCTACTATTTTTTGCAAAAGTTGGTAAATAATTTCATGCAATGGAAATCCCCAACGTATATTCATACTTTCAGAAATATAACCTTTCTTTATTTTCATGCAAATATTACATAGTAATATCATTTAACTTACGTTTAACTTACGTTCCTAGGACCGCAGGTAAGCCATCGGCTTCTAAAGGTCCATCTGTTTGATTTCTTTGTCTGGTTGTGTATGGGTTGTAGCAGCTAGGCGTGAATTTCAAGGGGTGGTTTTTCCAATGGTTGTTAAGTCTACTTTTGAATGAGTTGATACTCGGTGCAGTTACTACGTCATTACTTAGTGCATTCCAATGGTCTATGACTCTATTACTGAAGAAGTTTTTCCTTAATTCCGTTTTTGATCTTTTTTTGTATAGTTTGTAAGTATTACCTCTTGTTTGATTATTTTCTGACAAGGTAATAATGGATCTGCTAGGTTGGTCAATTTTCTTAATTATTTTAAAAACTTGGATCATGTCTGCACGTTCACGTCTGTACTCTAGGGATGGTAATCCAAGATTGCGCAATCGTTCAGTATAATTTAAATTTCTTAAAGCTGGTATCATTCTGGTGGCTCTTCTTTGTATATTTTCAATGGCTTTCTTATATTTTTTCAAATGAGGAGACCATACTGGACTGGCGTATTCAAGGTGGGGTCTCACCAATGATTTATATAGATGTAAAAACATAGTTTTGTCCAGATATCTAAAGTTTCTATAAATTAATCCAAGATGCTGGTTTGCTTTGTTGATTTTAGCATAAATATGGGAATTGAAATGTAATTGATGATCTATTATTACACCGAGGTCCTTTTCCTCTTCAACATTTGTGATCAGTTCCCTGATATTATTGGTGTTATTCATATAGTAATTTGTAGTTGATTCTTTCTTTCCAATGTGTAGTCTTTTACATTTGCTAGGGTTGAAATTTAATTCCCACTTTTTTGACCATTCAATGAAAGCATCGGTTGTAGACTGTAGTTTGTCATGGTCCTCCTGTTTTTTTATTTCTGTATATGTTTTGGTATCGTCCGCGAATAGTTTTACTGTTGTTTTCGCAACATTTGGCAAATCATTTATAAATATCAAGAATAGCGTCGGGCCTAATACACTACCCTGTGGTACTCCGCTTTTGACCTCAAGTCTTGATGAACGTACGTTGTTTATAATAACTTCTTGGTACCTGTTTTTGAGGAAACTTTCAATCCACCAGTAAACTTTGTTTGTAATACCGTATGATTTCAGTTTAAGTAATAGTTTATTATGAGATATTGTATCAAATGCTTTCTTAAAATCATAAAAAATGATGTCTGTTTCAATTGAATTATCAAGTGATACTGACCAATCTTCCATTGATTCTAACAGTTGGAGTTGACAGGATTTGCCTTTCATAAATCCAAATTGTTCTGGAGCAAATAGATTGTTTGTCGTCATAAATTCGATGATTTTTTCATTAACTATCCTCTGCATTAAGTTAGAGCAGATTGGATTGAGACTGATTGGTCGGTAATTCTCTGGTTTCTGTTTGTCTCCAGATTTGTAAATAGGTACAACATCTGATATTTTCCATTGTCGTGGTAGTTCTGTATTTTCAAGTGATATTTGAAAAATTTTAGTTAGTGGATAGCAAAGTTCATCTTTGCATTCTATCAGTAATTTAGGGTGAATGCCATCAGGTCCTGCCACTTTATTCGATTTTAAGTTATTTAAGGCTTTCCTCACATCGTCCATGGTAATGGTAATTTGATTCAAGGTTTGGTTAGTCCTTTTTTCTATTTCCTCAAAATATAGTTCATCATCTGAACTGCTTGCATTAAATATACTACTAAAATAGCTGTTGAATATATCTGCCTTATGAAAGTCAGATTCAATAAGAAGATTGTCATTGTTTTTAATGGCACCAATGGTTGATTTTGTTTTGCTTTTAGATCGGATATATTTCCAAAATAGTTTACTGTTCATAAAAGAATATTTACGAAAGAAATTTTCTGTAATCAGAAAATTACTTCCAAACTCGAAGAAATGAAACTTACACAGACACATCGAGAAAGGGACAGGGATTAGTAGGTAAGGATTGTCTGCAAAGGAATAAATGGAAAAGTTTAGAAAACAAAACAAAAGGGACTTAAAATAAGCCTGTAAAGGCAATTAGTAAAGGAGGCTGTTTAGTCTACCAGAAAAAAAAAATATCCTATATCAAATATGATCATTTGAAACCAATCATTTGCCCAGGCAAGTTTTAGCAATTAAGGAAAAATGTGACAGTTGATCTTTATTTTAAAATGAACAGAAGAGAAAAAAAGACTACTGAATAGATAATGAAGCTCTCAAGTTGAAACTAATAATAAAAAATATTTAATTCTAAATAGTTGTTTCTTTCTCCAAATAGATATAGTCTATACAGTATAGATCTATATATCCGTCTATATATCGTTTCAAACCAACTGAAAATGAAAATCATCAGGTACTTTTTAACGTGTATAATACAAAAATATCGATAAAGGCTAAGGTGAAAATACTATACAAAGTCCTTTTAGACCAAATCTCTGACGTTCGCTATTTTATATTAGGCGAACTCGTAGTTATACGAACTCAGCGTAAACTTGCGTACTAACTTAGGTGAAACAAATGGTCCATCATGGAATGACCACAAGCGGGAAAAATCTAATGAACGAAGTACTGATATTAGAAAAACATGACTCGAACGCCACAATATATCAAAATACCGTTGTAAAATATGAATTTAGGTAAAGCCCAAAGGTGAGCAGCGCTTGGAGGGTTTGCCCACATTTATCTAAAGGATGTATTCAAATTTTATTGTCCTCTGTTTCCGTTGTCTGCGCATGTCATATTCTTCGAAGATTCGACTGTGACATCACTAGCCCCGAAAGCGGGCTGACTGTAATATAACGCTCTATAAAGTAGCAATGTAGAAACTAGCTTTTATCAATACGTTTTAAGATAAATGAGACCTGCTTTAGCTTCAGATTTCTCTAAACTGCTGATCATACTATTTGGTCGCCAGTACCGAATCACTTCCGATATGAAGAAGAAAATGAAATACAAAGACTAATAATTATTAATTAACATTGAATTCATCAAACAGCGCTAGTTTTCTTGCAATGATAAAGCATACTATCAATCCCAAAAACTTTCGATGAAAAGGAATTTGGAGATGTTTAAATTCTGCTAGGGCTACCCCAATAACAAACCAATTTCTCCAGTACAGAATCACGTGATATGGGAATGCATGGAGCATGCATAAAACCAAAATCTTGACAGGAACCAGTTGAGCATTGAAAATAGAGACGGTCTGCATGAATGAGCTTTAATCATACAGAAAACCTGTTATTTGACAGGCAATTCAATTAAAAGTATGTTTGAGACCACCCCGCAGTACTCCAACTTCATCCGCCATTTTGTTATCTGTTTCAATGTGGTTCGCTACTGGTGACTTCACCCTGTCTTAAATAATGCCTATATTATTATCAACTATCAGGTATCAATCATTTGTTTTATGTCAAAATAATCTGCAATAACATATCTTTCGACTGATAATATTTTTTGGGAGAAAAAATTCTGCAATAATTTACAGTGCACGCTTCTTCCGCTTTCGGTTATCCAAAAAGAGGCTCTGTTTGTAAACAAGGCATGTACATGTATATTTTTAATGCTCCACAGAAAAATAACTAGGTCAACAATGAAACCAATTAAAATATATTTGGAGGTGCAAATGATGTAAGATAATGAAAATTTAGTTTGATAATTTTCAACTTGAACGGTAAAAGAAACACAGAGTGTTTGTTTTGTAAAATATATCCGCTACTGGAGACGATTCGGTACTGGCGACCAAGCTGTAGCTAAGTGATTTACATGAGGTAACGTTTTATTGAGTAAACGTTTATTTCAGTTTGAAATTCAAAGTAACGGTTGTCGCATAGGAAAGTGGTTCGGCTCTGTACCCAGGATGCCCAAACTAGATAGATGAGTATTTATAGAATGCCATCTAGCGGGAGATAATGCTCTGTTTCTTTTGGGGGAGGGGGGGGGGGAAATATGGATAAAAAACCGGTCCGGGTAACAGACGAGTTCGGTAACATAGACTTAACCCTTTACCACACAATGCCGACTTTCGACGCTCCTGGAAAAGAAGCCTTTTGAAAACATTGTGGGAAAAGAAAATCCTGGTTACCAGCATTTTCTCCTTTTGTTTTTCCCACAATGTTTTCCGCTCAAAGAAAAAGTACACCATTTGAGCCACACTGAAATTGTCATCTGCACATGTATGCTTTCAGTTTGGACAAGGCTAAAATTTTTTTGTCTAGTAAAGCTTTAAAGAGTAAATCACTTGGATGTTTTGGTAACAAAGCAATTATATTTTGTTTATGTTCTGGGACATTCTTTACACCTAATGTATAGCTTTTTGTTCAAACCTTTTACTTTTGCACTTTTCACCCTTATATCACTGGATAGATAGGTTCAAACCTTTAATTTTTTCACTTTCCACCCTTTTTCGCTTGATAGATAAGCAATCCACATGGTCAATACATACAGCATGGAATGAAGTACATAACAAAAAAATACTTATGAAACATAGTGGAAATTACAAATGAAGGTTTTTAAATATCAAAAGTTTGAACAAAATAAAGCCATGCGCTTGGTGTACAGAACGTCACAATACATAAATACTATATAATTGCTTTGTTACCAAAACATCCAATTGATTTACTCTACGAGTCTATGTTACCGAACTCGTCTGTTACCGATACATCTGTAAATCGGCCCACTTCCAAAACGGCCATCGTTCTATTCTACAGGAGAGTGCACCTTTAAATCCCAAGGTTACTGTTATTCATTAAGTTTTTCTCAGAATAAATTCCATAACTTTGCTTCCGTTATAATTTTATATGGTATATGTATAGAAATTAATTTCTAGGGCTTGCTCCTGGAATGGATTTTCCCTACCCCTGATTCGGGGACTACCTCTGATGTTAGCCACTGCAGCAAGTGCTCTTACGACCCATCTGGAGTAAAAAATTAAGATACTTGTATCTTTTCAAATGGACATACACATCGATCTTTCTTTGTTAGTGAACAATAAGGTCCTTAATAGATCTATAGATTAAATAGCGGTTCGACGAATTACCGAAATGCCACCGAAACACCCCTAATTTTTTATTTCTGTGTTATTATTACTACCAAAGTTCAACAGATTTGTCTTTTTTTAATGTCAGTAGAGATGAAGGGCTGTTAGTTAAAATCATAATGACAAAATAACAATGTATCATTGAGGTCCAACGTAAACCATGCACTGAGTGAGATAGACGTATGTAAGTCCACAGAAATACCCAAGGTTGGGCGGTCAAAACCAGGGGTGGTTTTAACCAGTGGTTTTAACCAGTTAAAACCACCCCGGTCAATACTTCCAAAGTGGTCAATACTGGTCAATAGTGGTCGATTGGATATTTGAAGTGGTCATTTGGAAATTTAAATGGTCAGATGAATTTCAAGAGGACAGTCATGCTATTTAGTGCATGATTCATTGTGGGGTTTTGCTCTTTTTTGGTTCCAAGTTTGTTTAATTTACTAATATGAAAGAGTTGAGTGGAAAAAATGTTTTGTTCTAGCCAAGGCTACTTATCAGCTGACTTATACCAGTTTTCCCCTGTATAAAAGTTCCAAGTATGGTCTTTAGGTTTCATTTTTGACACCTTAAGTAACTGCTTGATGATAAGATATGATCTTGATTGCATATAAGTCAGTATTTCACACTATAGGAATAAGGCCTGATGTCAAGTTTAATACCCCAAATAGGGATACATGATTGGTCCCTTTTGTAATTTAAGCCACACCCACTGGAATAGAAAGGGGCAACTTTTACACCTTTTAATGTGTTTTGACAACAATTCAAAAGTGTAGGTAGACACTTAAAAGTGCTTCAGACACAGTTGTATCCCTAACTATTGTTTTGTTTAATCAGTTACACCTTCTTCATGCATACCTCAATATGCCTTTTTTAATGACAGGTGTATTTCACATGTTTACCCATGGGTGACACTTTTTTCTGCAATTTTGAAATAAAATTTCAAATTAGCTGCTTTTTGATGCTACCTCTGAACTTGTATGTCTATAGACTATGTTAAAATAATCTTAATTTTTAAAACCTTAGAACTATAAACAGTTATCTAACCTATAAGGAATGATGATAGATAAAAGTTCTTTGGTTGAAAAGAACTGACTTGCATTTAAGTTCAAAAAGGAAAGTCAATCCAATCACCTGTTCTGTTGACCAGCAATAATGTCTTTTGAATTATGATAAAATAAAAAAGGACCCTCTTCATAGAAACTATTATACTGATGATAACATGTAATATACCTTCAGTGCAAGATGTAGGGGGAGAGCTTCTAAGACTAGTTTAGAAACAGGACAGGTATGTAAGTCAGAGATTAAATTGACCCAATCAAGCACTCCAATCGACCACCAATCAACCACTATTGACCAGTATTGACCGGTTTTAACCAGTTAAAACTGCCGGCCCAGTCAATACTCATATTGACCGGCTTTTTGCCAGCCTTGCAAATACCTGCTCGATATTGTAAATATTTGTTGATTTAGAGATTCAACCTCCGCAAGATTTGGCTCTTTTTCGCCTAAAACACGATTAATTATAGTAAGGATAACTATAGAGAAGATTAATGTTGAATAAAAATGTCATTAGTATACATTGATCATTGATTCAGGAGGAGAACAATCACCGAAATACTCGTGTGTCAAGTCCTGACACACTGAAATACCTGATCTTTATTACATAAAATACAGACTTGGGACCTGGTACCCAGCATTTTCTCCTTTTCCCACGATGTTTTCAAAAGTTTTCTTTCATCAAAAGTCAGGATTGTGTAGTTAAGAGTTAATGAAATATGTTAGAAAATAAGCAAAATCACTGCCAGTTAAGGGATTCAGGCCCCACAAGGGGCCTTTAGTTTTTAAAGCATAATTTTGTCTTTAAATAATTTAACACTTTACCACACAATCCAGAGTTTTGATGACCATGAAGAAAAAAGCCTGATGAAAACATGGGAAAAGTAGAAAATGCAGGTTACAGCATTGTCTCCTTTTTCCACAATGTTTTCCACCCTGTCTGATACAACTTTATACATTTGAGCCAGATTAAAATTGTCTGCAACTAGTTTCAATTTGGATCAGTCTGAAATTTTATCAAGTTGTAAAGAGTTAATGGTCACCTGTTAAGGACTGAAATTCTGGACTATAGGTTATTACACTTGTATGGGAATCTATATATTTTGTGTTGTATGAGTTCTTGTGGCAAAGTTGCCTGAGCTTTCGAGGGCAACTCTGCCAAAAGAACAAGTTCAACTCATGGGAACAATATCAAAGTACAAGTATATAATAAAATATCTTTTTTCACAGGTAAACTCATGGGGGTTCCAGAAGGTCAAGGCTCAATGGGGCCTGCCAAAAAGAGACAGAGACTGTCGCTAAAAACGATCAAGAAAAAGACGGACTTTGATGGCGAACAGAAGCCAAATTTACCCATCATGGGGAATGATTCTGAAAAGAAGCCAAAGTAATTACTTCATTTTTTCCCTGTACCGTTTACTTTTTACCAGACTATAAAATGTTTGGCCAGTCCAAATTTAAAGCATTTACAGATAACCAAAGTATCATACTTTGACTCAAAAACAGAAACTTGCTTTGGGAGGGGTAAAAAGCATTGTAGGAAAAGGAGAAAATGCCAGCTACCAGCATCTTCTCCTTTTCCCACAATGTTTTCAAAAGCCTTCTTTAGAGTTGTTAAAACTCAGGACTGTTTTGTAAAGGGTTAACATGCAAGAAAGGTTTACACTATAGTGAAAGCAGTTGTAGACGACACATTGAATGAAGCTCAAGAGAAACATGTTTTTTCCAACCATTCCTAAGAAAATTCTTGGTCTAATTATATATTGAAAAAGTACACAACTTCTGATTGGCTAAGCACTTTTTCCAAAAGACAACTCTTCATCTTATGAGCTATGATTATTTTGTTGTTTACAGCTGCTTTCATGATTGACGAGAAACATCCATACAACACATTTTTGAACTCTTCCAAAAGCATTTTCAGATGGCATCAACGCTTTACCTCAAAATCCGGGGTTAAACAACCCTGTGGAAAACACTTTTAAAAATATTGTGGGAAAAGGAGAAATTGCTGGTCTCCTTTTTCCTACAATTATTTTTTGTACCTTATTAGAAACAAATCCCAGCATATGAAGCATATTTAATATGTCTTCTGCAAATGTTTTCAATTTTGGAGCATTCTAAAAGCAGGCTAAGATTTGTATTGTGGCAAAATTGTAAGGTGGGGTTTCCTGTATGCCTTAGGGGTAAAGTGTAGGACTTGTCACCCAGAGGTCCTGTGTTGGAGCCAGGCTGAAAGCACTGTGCCCCGTCTTGGGAATGCTCTTGAGGATGGAGAGAATGGTTAGAGTAAAAAAAGCTGTCGATGACCCACTTTTCTTCCTGTAACATTGTTTGCAAAACAGCTTTTATGCAAGACAGGAAACTACTTTAACCCATTACCACACAGTCCCTACTTTTGACGCCCCTGAGAAAGAAGCCTTTAGAAAACATTGTGGGAAAAGGAGAAAATGCTGGTAACCAGCATTTTCTCCTTTTCCCACAATGTTTTCTACCCTTCACAAAACAAAATGCAAATTTTCAGTCACTTTTGTCGTCTGCAAATGCTTTCAATTTGGACCAGTCTAAAATATTGTTTAGTAATGGGTTAACACATTACCAAACGACAAAATTATAGGCTTGTCCAAATCGAAAGCATTTGCAGACAACAAGATAAAAGTGTCTGAAAATTTGAAATTTGTTTTGTAAAGGGCAGGAAACATTGTGGGAAAGGGAGAAAATGCGGGTTACCAGCATTTTCTTTTTTTCCCACAATGTTTTCTAAATGCTTCTTTCTCGGGGTCGTCAAAAGTAGGGATTGTGTGGTAATGGGCTAACTCATTACCACACAAGGAAATTTTAGACCAGTCCAAAGTCAAGGCATTTGCAAATAATCAAAATTTGATATACCTCAAATAGTTAATTTGTTTTTGTTTCTGAAAGGATAGGAAAGAATGTTGGAAAGGAGAAAATGCTGATTACCAGCATTTTCTCCTTTTCCCACAATGTTTTCAAAAGGCTCCTTACTCGGGTCGTTAAAAGTCGGGGTTGTGTGGTAAAGGGTTAACTCTTTAGAAGACAATGAAGTTTTGAATTAGCCCAAATTAAAAACATAAGCAGATGACAAGGTAAATGTGGTTTAAATGATTGGATTTATGTCTGAAAGGTTTGAAAGCATTGTTGGAAAAGGAGAAAATGCTGGTTACTAGCATTTTCTCCAATTCCAGTATTTTTTCAAAAGCCTTCACACACACACACACCTCCAGAATTGTTAAAACTTGTGATTGTGTTGTGAAGGTTGATTTACCTATAAAAGAACTAATGAAACTTTATTTTGGACTTTCAGCGATGTTGTAGAGTCTAGATCATATGACAGTTGTACGACCTTGTATACTTCATCTTCAGACACAGCGTCATCATGTATCACAGAAACATCGTCCTCTAGTAATTCTGAGCTTAGAGTTCCGGCTGTTGCCTCTTTGGAAAACTTTGGTATGTTTCTCTCAAGTATAAAGTTGTCAATATTGTGGTAATGGGTTAAAAGCTAGTTTTGTCTGAATACCTGGCAAAATTTGTTCAATCAGCAGGGCCCGTATTCACCAACCATTCTTGAGAATATTCTCAGTCTTATTCTTCAAGGTTTTCTATATTTGTAAGTAACACGACTTCTGATCGGCTAAACCATTCGGTTTAGCCAATCAGAAGTTGTGTTACTTACAAATGTAGAAAATTCTGGAGAATAAGACAAAGAACGTTCCTAAGAATGGTTGGTGAATACGGGCCCTGATCTTGATTTACAATATACAAATTAGCAATTAAATCTGGGTTACATACTATATGTGTTAACATCAGAGCACCTGACAGAGGGAGTGATTTTGATTTCAAATTTTAACTCTACCAAATGACAAAATTTTAGACTTGTCTAAATTGAAAGCATTTCCAGACGACAAAAGAAATGTGAGGCTTCTTCCTCTGGGTCGTAAAAACCAGGGATTGTTTGGTAAAGGGTTTAATTATGAATTTCTCTCAACTAAACCCTATGTTGTGGGTACTCAATAGAATTGTCTTGTCAAGAAGATTCTAATGAGTTCCCTCAATGTAGGGTTTTGAACAGAAATAATAGATTTAGATTACCATCATCCCCTGTTATCTGGAGCTCTGTAATATCTTTTGTAGGTAACACTTGCTTTATGAACAGTATTATGCAAGTTTTGAGGTACACCCCTGGATTTCTGGAAAACCTTGCAATCACCTACCAAAATGTTCAGATGGCAGAAAAGATAAAAAAGAAAATGAAGTCCACAGAGGACACGAAGGTCAGTATAGGGCCGTTTTAATTTTTTGCTGGACGGCGAAATTTGCGGGGTTGTTCACACTGAAAAGCCGAGCCCTGTTAGTTCAGTCAGTATGCATGAGTTTGATCCCCGGCTCAGCCAATTTCTTTCTGAGGATTGATGATAGTTATTGTGACAGGATTCATTCCTCTCTGGCCACTGTTTGTTGTTTCGACGATGGTTATTTGGGAAAGCAGCCATTGGCATGGAAAGAATATTGTGCAGAGTACTGGTACCAGAAAGCACGGATGCACTGGCCACTGCGATATAACTGAAATAATGTTGAAAACGGTGTTAAACAACATACAATACTAATGGAAGGCCCTGCAGATTATAAGAGGCATGCGCTGTGTAAAGGAGACTTCCTGCATTTGTAAAATAAAAAAAAAATGTGTCAACTCGGGTCAGCCTGTGCTAACTGGGCAAGCTGACCCATGTAGAAACTTTTTGCTATTGTATGTCATGGGACCATACTACATCTGGGCCTGTATTCACCAACCATTCTTGAGAATATTCTTAGTCTTATTCGCCAAGGTTTTCCAAATTTGTAAGTAACACAACTTCTGATAGGCTAAACCATTCAGTTTAGCCAATCAGAAGTTGTGTTATTTACAAATGTAGAAAATCTGGAGAATGAGACAAAGAACGTTCCTAATGGTTGGTGAATGCGGGCCCAGGATTCAGTTGTTGGATGAAATGAGTAATTTTTAGTTATGATGCATTATTGATTTGCTTGATGTAATGTATGACAGAGATCTGCGAAATCCTCTATTGTCAGAGTATGTTGAATATTTCATCTTTGGTGATAAATAGCTTTGCCCTTGGATAACTGCTTTCAAATTGGCTTTTGTAGAGAAAACTTTGTTGGCCGGTTGCTTAATGGTTGTTTAAAGTTTAACCTAGGTTAAGCCATGAGGTTATCATGGCTTAACTTAGGTAACTTTAACTCATTGCCAAATGACAATATTTTAGGTTTGTCCAAATCGAAAGCATTTGCAGACGACAAAATAAAAGTGACTGAAAATTTGAAATTTGTTTTGTGAAGGGTAGAAAACATTGTACAAGGTTCGCACAGGCTTGAAAAGTGCTTGAAAATGAGGGGTAGTCTTGAAAAGATTTAGTTACGTTTTAATTCCGGATTTCTAGAAATTAAAATACGGAAATATGTTTTCCGTCAGGATTGGTCCAGAAAATACCCATTGGGCCAAGGAAACGAACGATAAATATAAAGCCCTTTGTCGTAGCTGTAGAAAAGAAATCGATATTGCTTGCATAGGTGAAAGCGCGCCCTGGTCTCATTCCAAAAGCGAGTTGCATTAAGGAAGTGGTAAGTCCATGAGTTGAATGTTTTCAGACTATTTTGTAAAATGTTCGGTCATAAAAACAAGTCCGAGTGTAAAAAAGAAAATGAGAGTACAACTACGGCGTCGCCGTCAGGGGCAGAACTGACCATTCCTAATCTCATTGTGTTTAAGAAAATTAGAGAAAATCTGTTTTTGGCTTAAAAAGGTAGGTATTATGTTTAAAAAGAAGGTCCTTGAAAATGAGTTATATGTACTTGAAAAGTCCTTGAATTTAGTCAGCACTTGCCTGTATGAACCCTGTTGTAGGAAAAGGAGAAAATGCTGGTTTAATACCAGCATTTTCTCCTTTTCCTACAATGTTTTCTAAAGGCTTCTTTTTCAGGGGCATCAAAAGTAGGGATTTTGTGGTAATGGGTTAAAGTTAAACCTAGGTTAAGCCATGAGTTTATCATGGCTTAATCTAGGTTAACTTTAAACTGCCGTTATGCAACCTGCCGTATGAGTCTTCTTGGGCAAAACCATTTCGCCTGGAATTGTAATATTTGGTACGTTTATACGTATTGGCCAGTGGAGTGATACAGCGCCATCATTGCCATCCTGTTCTAGTTTTGTGTAATTTTTAATAGCTTGCAGTAGAAAGTTGTTCTGCAATTTATTTATTTTTTGTAGGAAAAAGAGAGTGAACCAGAAGACCAGAAAAACTGCTGGAATGTGGTGAAAGCTGTATATAAGGTAATTATTATTTTTACCTCACTTTACTGAACAGACTTTTCCTGTGTTGTCTGCACTTGTCATATTCTTAGAAGGTTCGACCTGTCTTATATGACGCATCTCCCATTCCTGGATACTTAGGAAAAGTAGGGCTTATACTGAAGCTAAACCGAAGCCTGCAGGGACTGTTTTAGTAAATGGGTGGTGCATAGGTTACCTGCTGGCTGATTATAACTGAATAAATCACACCAGGAAACTGTTAACTGGTTCAATTGAATTGTATTTGAAGATGACAAATAAGATTTTGCTCAAATAGACAGAATTGTGTTTGAAAACATTTTTACTGTAAAAGGAGAAAGTACAGGTTACGTGTATTTTTGCCTCTTTAACCCATTACCACAGAATCCCTACTTTTGATGCCACCAAGATAGAAGCCTGTAGAAAACATTATGGAAAAAGGAGAAAATGCTGGTAACCAGCATTTTCTCCTTTTCCCACAATGTTTTCTATCCTTTACAAACAAATTTCAAATTTTAAATCACTTTTATTTTGTCATCTGCAAATGCTTTCGATTTGGAGAAGCCTAAAATTTTGTCATTTGGTAATGAGTTAAATACCATGATTTGTTCAAAAAAACCCTTTTTTTACATGGTCATTAAAAATTGGGATTTTGTGTAAACTCTTTGCCAAACAATAAAATTTTAGACTTGTCCAAATTGAAAGCATTTGCAGACGACAAAATTAATGTGACTCAAAAACTGAAAGTTGTTTTTGGAAGGGTAGAAAACAGTGAAGGAGAAAATGCTGGTTACCGCAATGTTTTCAAAAGGCTTCTTTCTCAGGGTCATTAAAAGTTTGGATTGTGTAGTAAAGAGTTAAAGTGTTGACCCTTTACCAAACAAGCCCCAATTTTACGCCCCTCCCCCCTCTTTCTCCCCTCCCCCCCGGGTTACGAAGTGGAGAAAAGGCCAGGTTTTTCCCCTATTCCACAATGTTTTTTGTCTTTGAAAAGGAAATTCAACCTCGGTGTTTCATTTACAGTCTTCTAAAAACACTTTCATTTTGGACAAGTCTGAAATTTTGCTATCTAGTAAAGATTTGATTTGCCCTTGATATATTGATAAGTTTTTGGGGAAAAATATTTTATAGATATTTATTTTGATCATTGTGACAGGTTTATAGAGATCAGTCCTTACTGGAAGAGAAATATGAAGAAATTGCATCAGATGATGTTATGTCGATGGCAGTCAAACCTATCAAAGTACTTCAGGCTGTGAGGTAAAACAGTTTATAATATATTTTGTGTGTCAGTTTAGTAATCATACTGTAGAAGTCCTGTTAACTCATTACCAAATGACAATATTTATACCCCCGCAAAACGAATGTTCTCGGGGGTATACTGGAATCAGCCTGTCTGTCCGTGTGTCCATCCGTCCGTGTGTCCGTCTGTGTACAAAATACTACCAAAGCGCTGGCGGTGGTAGAAAGTCACATTCAGTGATAGCTCTAGTTTAGGCTTGCTCAAATCAAAAGTTTTTGGAGATGACAAAATAAAAGTGATTAAAAATTTGAAATTTGTTATGGGAAGAGTAGAAAACATGGTGGGGAAAAGGAGAAAATGCTGGTCACCAGCATTTTCTCCTTTTCCCACAATGTTTTCTAAAGGCTTCTTTCGCAGGGTCATCAAAAGTAGGGATTGTGTGGTAATGGCTTAACTCTAAGGATAACATATAGGTTCTGTCGTAGACAGGTTTGATTAACCTGTAAGCTCTTGCAGATAGTGAAGTCAAGATCAGACTGCACAGAATGTGCAAAATACCTTTTAACTCTTTACAGCACCAGCTCAACTTTAATGATCCTTTTGAAAACATTGTGGAAAAGGGAGAAAATGCTTGTAAGCAGCATTTTCTCCCTTCACTACATTGTTTTCGACCCTTTCCAAACCAAATTTCAATTTTCAGTCACATTTATTTTTTCGCCTACAGATGCTTTCAATTTGAAGCGGTCTGTAATTTTGTAATTTGATAAAGAGTTAAATAGCAAAATTAACAATGTTGTTCCTAGTCTATGACATTCCGAGATTTCTGCAATATTTTTGAAAATGTTCCCCATAAAAATACAGTTGCGTGGACCATACATCTCACATTGGGGGCGCCCAAGTTCTCCATTTTCTCTCTGCTTTGTCAGACATTATGGAGTGTATAACTCCATTCTGTCCTGTTCTATACTGGAGAGTGTGTACATGTCATAGACTGTGTCTCATTTTTTCCTGCCAGTTGTGACATACTGTTGAGCACAATACTGCATTGATTTTAAAAAAATCATATATTCATGGCATTGTTATGTCTAATTTCAGAGTGTTAAACCCAATGTACGAGGGTTCCATGCAGCATGATGCTCAAGAATTCCTGCGCTGTTTCCTGGCTTACCTTCAGGATGCAGAAAAATCGACTAAAAACTTTCCAGTACAGATCCAAAATACTGTGGCACTGAAGGCTGCAGTAAATCCAGTGATGCAAAAATTTCTCCAGTCTACCAAAAACAAGGAAATAAAATCAGAAGTATCTAATACGGAAGATATTAAAAAGGGAGGTAATCAACTCTATCATGATGGAGCGGATAAGAATTTTGAGGAAGGTGTTGCTGTTTCTGTTAATAGTGCTAAAGTTAATTTATTTGCCAAACTACAGAGTGTAGATAAAGCTGAAGTTTTCGATGATAAGTCATGTTGTGTCTCAGAGGCACAGAAAGTTCCTGCTGAATCTTCCCCACAGACTTTGGACAAATTGTTACCAAAAATAGGAAGTACTGCCGAAAACATCCTGGAAAAAGCCAGTGATAACCTTGCTGGTTTGCAGTCAGCAAACATGGTAGCTGCTACAGAATCCAGTGAATTATTAGCTGACAATGGTATACAGACATCAAATGTCAATAAAAAGCAAGCCAAAAATGTTAAAAAAAGTAGGGAGCAACCTCCACATGACTGTTTGACAAAAGGTAAAAATGATAAAAATGCCATAAGGAAAGAAGTGCAGGTTTCAAGTTGGGGAGAAAGTAAAACTAGCAACAAGAAACTAACCCAGCCTTCAATTACAGATATCTACTATAAGACCTACAGCAAGAAGAAAAGATTGGGTATGAGTCGATCTGTAAAGAAACACAATTCTGTAGAAAATTTGTTCGATAAGGTACAAGAGTTTGACGAGGCACATAAAGATGGAAACTCTATGGAAACAGGCGTGGAGTCAGAGTGTAACAAAGAAAACCAACAACTTACCAGCATGGCTTCTTTACCTGATATGAAGGATACAACTGCAAGTATTTGTGAAACTACAGAGACAGTTAGAGAATCCAAGTCAGACTCCTGTATCATGAATATGGACAATTCCAAAATGCTAGAGTATTCTCACCTTATCAATGCTGTTTATTCAACCGCAGGGAATGCTGGAGAAAGTATATCCGACTCCGATGAAAATGAAGAAGACATTATCCAAGTGAAGAAAATTGCCAAACATTTGCACAATTCTCCCAGACGATCTCCAAGAAAATCTAATTCACAAATGCTGATACCTTCTCCTGCTCTTATCAACAAATCTGTGTTTTCTCAGTCAGAATCTGATATACATTCTGTGAAATTAAACCTTAATTCAAATTTTGATTCAGTGGATAAATGTCAGGAGTCAGACTCCAGCAAATTCTCAGAGACAGACTGCACAATGGACACCAGGACACAATCTCTCACAGTGGATAATGAATCACCTGATAGAATCACGGTAGATTGTGATATAACATTTAAAAAGCAAAAAACAGGACATCTAACTGACTACAAAATGGCATTAGAACCAGTCATTCAGCTGGAGAATTGTGATCATGTCTTCAAGAACAATGAAACATCAGTTAGTGCAATATTTGCAACAAAATGTTTAAGCCCGTCTAAAAGAACTCCTAAAAAGGAGTGCTATTCCAGTAATTATTTAAGACAAAGGAATCTGTTAGATTCCATGGAATATGAGAACACAGAAGCATTAGAAGAGGCCCTGGAAGCCATGTTTAATTCCCCAGGAAAAAGTAAATCAAAATGTGACTTTACAGAACGATTGTTTCAGGTAATAGACTTTTTGTTACCTTAATATTAAGCTATAGCTCTTTCAGCGACATAGGCAAAAACTGACTTTTGCAGATGGCATAGATCCAGATATCAGACTGCATAGAATGGGAAAGAGAAAGGAGATTATGTAGGTTACTGTATTGTTTGTCAAAAGCATTCCTCTTCACAGTCATTTAGATGCTAAGAAATCATCAGATTAAATGTTTACCAAATGACAAATTCAAGACTTGACCAAATGTAAAGTATTTGCAGACAACCAGTTACGCAAGAAAGATATCTGTCTTGGAAATTGGTAGAAAACAATGTGGAAAAGGAGAAAATTTTCTTCTTTTCCCAGTGTTTTAACTCTTTACCAAACGACCAAAATTTAGACTTGTCCAAATTGAAAGCATTTGCAGACGACAAAATTACTTTGACTCAAAAGTGGAAAATGGCTCTGAGAAAGGTAGAAAACATTGTGGGAAAAGGAGAAAATGCTGGTTACCAGCATTTTCTCCTTTTCTCACAATGTTTTCAGAAGGCTTCTTTCTCAGGGTCGTTAAGTCGGGTTTGTGTGGTAAAGGGTTAAAAAGGTGCTTTTCTCAGGGTCACTAAAACAAGGGTAAATCATTAGGGGTGTAACAATACATTGATGCATTTATGTATTGTGATGTCGACAGTCCCGATCGCAATGCTATGTCCGACATTGATAACAATCACTAATAGTTTGTTCAACAATCAATAATTTAAATAGTCGTTACATGAAATTTTTGTTAGTTTGCCAACTTGATCTAGTCTGCTGTTTGATTGAGGTTCTTTTTGAAAGAATGAAAATGAATGAAGATTGATTCAACTCTACTTTCATGGTTATTATAAGGCATGCTAGATTTCTATTGTTAGTACATGTATATGCCTTTTGGAAATTCAAAATCGATTCCTTATGTTGGACAAGACAGTAAAAATTTCTCTTATCTTTTTTATGTCTATGAACTATTGTCTTAAATTTGAGTTAATTTTCATATTTGCATACTCAGTAGCGGGAATAATTTTCATATTTGCATACTCAGTAGCGGGAATAATCGACAAACTTGCAGGGGAAACGTCAACATTTGCTGTCGAGCCCCACAAACAACTTCTGGAGACTGGGTATTACGGAAGATCTTATACAACCCGGTAGTATCGTCATGCATCAGGATATGGTTTTGTCAGTAATGATGGCATCATAAAATTAATGCTGCCATGATGAAAATATCGTGATTGTCACTTTTCAGGCCCATAGTCAGCCATATTAATCATTGAATATTACTTCTTACTGTCCAGGGATCTATGATGTTACGGACTAGATGCTTGCTGTGCGAGACATCCACGGAGAGGCAGGAAGACTTTCACGACATCAGCGTACCTGTACGAATAGATAAGGAAGAGAGTGATGACGAAGATAGTAATAAAGGTAAATTTGAATGCTTAAGTCTTTACCACAAGGCAAAATTTTAGACAGGTCCAAATTCAAAGCCATGCAGAAGATGAAATAAATATAACTCAAAAACTAAGCAGACTAGAAAACATTGTGGGAAAAGGAGAAAATGCTGGTTACCCAGCATTTAGAAGACAGTAAAAATTCTCATCTTTTCATATGTATTAGCATTGTCTAAAATGATACAATGCAGCAAAATAAACGTATCTCAAAAAATGAAATTTGTTTCTAGCAGTGTAGAAAACATTGTAGGAAAAGGAGAAAATGCTGGTTACCAGCATTTTCTTTTCACCCAATGTTTTGAAAAGGTTTCTATCTCAGGGTCCTAAAAACCAGGGTTTGTTGGGTGAAGGATTAAAATGTTTTAAGGACCTGGACGATTTTTTCAGTTTTGTACTAATGTATAGTATGTCTAATGTCTTGTTCAAAAAGCTTATTAAATAATCTTAGCTTATACACATAACATCATTCTGAAAAACATAGTGGGAAAAGGAGAAAATGCTGGTTACCAGCATTTTCTCCTTTTCTTACTTTGTTTTTCGAAAACATGTATTCTCTAGGATGTGAAAATAAACTATTGAGGTAAAGGGTCAACAGATTTAAAAAAAGAAACAGTGTCATAAAAAGAACAATCACTAATTAATATCAATTTTTCCTTTTTCATCAAAAGTTTTAGACCAAGGACTACAACAAGGTATTCATAGTTGTCTACTTCATTCTTTACCAGTTGCCACACAAGAAAATTTTAGACTGGTCCAGATTGAAAGCATGTGCAGATAACAAAAATAAATGTGACTGAAAAATTTGAAATTTGCTTTGGGAAGGGTAGAAAACATTGGTTTCCAGCATTTTCTCCTTTTCTCGCATTGTTTTCAAAAGGCTTCTTTCACAGAGTCGTCAAAAGTCAGGATTGTATGGTAAAGGGTTAACATCATGATTGGGTTGATAAAATGTATATTTCTAGATAATAGCATGGAGGAAAGCCGATATGGCCTTTTAGATTTGATAGAGGCTTCCACAGAGGTTGAAAAACTTCAGAATGATAACAAGTTTTTTTGCGGGCATTGTATTGGCTACATGGAAGCTGAACGATCCATCCACTACGATGCTTTGCCTGATATCTTGACCTTACACCTTAAAAGATTCTCAGCATCCAGTGGGTAAGTGAGAACTTTGTCAACTTTTTACTACCGGTAATTAGAATATTTTAGTGACTTTTGTAAGCTCCATTTTCTGCTTTAACCACAATTTTTTCCATTTTTTTTTATTCCCAAGAAATTACACTTCTCATTTGAGCCATATTAAAATAGCTGACTGCAAATGATTTAAGTTTGGACCTCATATAATAAATTTTTGTTGTCAAATAATGGAATTAAATGTATTGATCACGATTAAAACTGAAGTTACAGGAGGTGAATCAGAACTCCAGATAGAGGGAGTGATTTTGATTACAAATTTGAAATTTATTAATTATCCTCCTCTAAACCCTATGATGTGGGTACTCATTAAAATCGTCTCATCGAGTACCCACAACATAGGGTTTAATGTTCTTCAATTTACAGGTCTTTCAGCTATATTTCCAAAATAAACGATGCCGTGAACATCCCGCTGTCATTGCCATGTCTTCGATATAAATGTCCTCAATCCTGTCTCCGACCAGATCACAAGTAAGTAAAAGTTTAACCTTTCACCACTCAGCAGAATTTTAGACCTATCCAAATTGAAAGCATTTTTAGGCAATAATTTCAAAGTGGCTCAGATGATGCAATTTTTCTTTGATAGAAAAGAGAACTTTTTGGGAAAAGGAGAAAATGCTGGTTACCAGCATTTTCTCCTTTTCCCACAAAGTTTTCAAAGGCCTTTTCTTGGGGTGGGGAGGGATGCTAAAAGTCATCATCGTGTGGTAAAGGGTCAATTCTTTACCTAATGACAAAATTCATAACTCATTTAAAAAAAAAAAAAAGCTTGCAGAAGACATAATTATTGTGACTAATGTCATGGAAGTTGTCCTTGACAGAACGGTAATAGTATTATGGAAAAAGGAGTAAGTGCTGGTTTTTCCCGCATTGGTTTTAAAATCCATTTCTGTCATTGTTTAACCCATTACCAAACAACAATATTTTAGACTGGTTGAAATTGAAAGCATTTGCAGAAGGCAAAATAGAAGTGACTGAAAATTTGAAATTTATTTTGTGAAAGGGTAGAAAACATTGTGGGAAAAGGAGAAAATGTTGGTTACCAGCATTTTCTCCATTTACCACATGTTTTCTAAAGGCTTCTTTCTCAGGGGCGTCAAAAGTAGGGATTGTGTGGTAATGGGTTAGTGTGGAGAATCATTTGGAAAAGGATGTGACTTATTTTTTCAGTGTTCCCACTCACGCACATTACTGCGTAAATCATGTGACAGAAATAAAATTCATGTAACAAATTATGGTCACATGGGAGACCTCATGTAAGAAAAAATGGGGGGACAAGAAGCGATTATTCACTTATTTTGTATAAAATGACAGGTTTTGAAGTTACTTGTTATCCTTATGGTAACCCTTACAACTTTTAAGTTACCCCTACAACTTTTAGTCAAATCATGCAGAAATACTTTTATCACATAACTCACCTTGTTTCCAATGCAATACAGCCATTACAAATTTTCTAGTCTCTCACACATGTGTGAGAAAGAGAAGGCTAACATTTTGTCATCTGGGAAATGGTTAAAAAGCTAGTGGGAACACTGCTTCTTTTTTTACAGTTCATTCAATGTTACATGTATTTCAAATCATAGAAGGGGTATTGGATATTTTTCAGTTTTTCTTGGGGGTCCTGCATGGCTTAGTGGTAAAGTGTAGGACTCAACAATGGAGGCTCCGACTTTGAGGCTCTTTAGATCCACTCGATTTTTCATGGGACTGTCCTTTGGCAAGATGCTTCAGAGCTCAGTACCCGTGAAATGCAGGAAATGCATAAATAGATGAGTTGTCACTGTCATATGACTGAAATATTGTTAAAAGCGATGTAAAACATCATATAGTCAAACGCTAAGAGTTCTCTTATTTTTGTAATGGAGATATTGTACGTAACAGTTTTCTAACAATGACCCAAGGTTTGGATTGAATCCAGGACCTCCAAATTGCAAGGTGAATGCTCTACCTTATAACTCAAAAAGCTTGCTCTATAGCAAGGCAGTATACGTTTCCTATTATACAAATTCAAGCTACACATTTATATCTACCTGTGGGGTAGACCAGTATACTTTATTTATATGTATAGAAAATGCTATATTAAGAAAACCCAACCTTGTTGAGGTAACACTTTGTGAGAATTTTTGCTATATACACATGGAATTATTTTCGTTCAAGAACATGCGTCATGTTTTTATTTCTGTTCATAAATAAGTCAGTCCTGGTATTTATGAGTAAATAGCTCTTTACAAGTCAATCCCAAGTTTTGACAACTCTGAAAGGAAGTTTTCAAAAGCATTGTGGGAAATAACTGGTAACCGGCATTTTCTCCTTTTCCTATATTTTCCACCTTTTTAACCCATTACCACACAATCCCTACTTTTGACGACTCTAAGAAAGAAGCCTTTAAAGAACATTGTGGGAAAAGGAGAAAATGCTGGTATCCAGCATTTTCTCCTTTTCCCACAATGTTTTCTACCCTTCACAGAACAAATTTTGGATTTTCAGTCACTTTTATTTTGTCGTCTGCAAATGCTTTTAATTTGGACCAGTCTAAAATTTGGTCGTTTGGTAATGGGTTAAAGACGAACCACAATTTTTTTTTTTCATATATCTGCTGCAAGTGCTTTCACTTTTGACAAGTCAAAACTATTATCATTTGGTACAGCTCTTTACCACACAGCAAAAGTTTAGATTTGTCCAAATAGAAAGCTACAACTTCATGGTGGTTCAAATGACACAATTTATCTTTGATTGGGTAGAAAACATTGTGGGGAAAGGAGAAAATGCTCATTACATTGGAAAACATTGTGGCAAAAAGTGAAATTGCTCGCGACGAGCAATTTCACCTTTTGCCACAATGTTTTCTATGCTATCAAAAGGTGTCATATACACATAAGAAACAGCTTCACCCTTGCTGTTATTTAGGGTCAATTAGAGATACCATAGAAATGCCTTATGGGGTAAAGGGTTAAAAGCCATGACTGTGTGGTAAGGAGTTAACCCTTTACCACTTGATCCCGACTTTTAACGACTCTGAGAAAGAAAGTTTTTGAAAACATTGTAGGAAAAGAAGAAAATGCTGGTAACCAGCATTTTCTCCTTTTCCCACAATGTTTTCTACCCTTCCCAGAACAAATTTCCATGTTTTAGTCACATTTATTTTGTCGTCTGCAAATGCTTTCAATTTGGACTAGTTTAAAATTTTGTCGTTTGGTAAAGAGTTAAGATGTTTACCTATGAAGCAGGCAGTAGCTTTGATGGAGTCATACAAAGTACACAATACTTACCCATAACCACACAATCCCTACCTTTGATGACACTGAGGAAGAAGCCTTTAGAAAACATTGTGGGAAAAGAAAAAAATGATGCTGGTAACCAGCATTTTCCCCTTTTCCAACAATGTTTTCTACCGTCACAAAAAAAAATTCAAAATTTTCAGTCAATTTTATTTTGTTGTCTGCAAATGCTTTCAATTCGGTCAAGTCATTTGATAAAGAGTTAGAAAGGTACGGACAAAACAAATAACATGGACAGGTTCATTAACCTTCCATATAATAAAGCTTAAGAAACTGCTATCTAAACAACAAACACCCATAGTGTAGGGAACAATAATATTTATGATTTTGTTAGGTAAATAAGAGATAGATTTCAAAGATTTTCAGGGGATTGTTGTATGTGGATTGTATGTTTATCATTGTAAAATAAGTAAATATCCAAAGAAAGTCCTCATTCTTATAGTTTATTATTATTTGGAATACAAACATCATGTTATTTGTGAAGGAAGGGGGATGTTGAGTATGTTGAATAAGGAATCCAAGGAAACCTTATTTTTAGCTCACCTGAGCACGTCACCTGAGCACAACGTGCTCAAGGGGAGCTTTTAGGGTCACTGGGTGTCCGTCGTCCGTCGTGCATCGTCAACAATTCTTTAAACATCAACTCCTCCTAAACCACTGGGCCAATTTGGACCAAACTTGGCAGGAATGTTCCTTGGGAGGTCCTCTTTAAAAATTGTTCACAGAATTTGATTCCGTCAAAAACTCTGGTTGCCACGGCAACCAAATGGAATTTTTTAGCAAATTCTTGAAAAATCTTCTCTGAAACCGCAGGTCGGTTTCTGAAATTATTTCACAGATATGTTCCTTGGGTGACCCTTTTCAAAAATTGTTCATGAAATTTTGATCCGTCAAAAAATGTGGCTCTGGTGAATGGGGGCTACTTGCACTATACAGAAATCAAGGAATTCTTTAGAAATCTTCTCCTCTGAAACCGCTGGTCGGATTTTGAAATTATTTCACAGATATGTTCCTAGGGTGACCTTTTTCAAAATTTGTTCGTAAAATTTTGATCCGTCAAAAAATGTGGCTTTGGTGAATGGGGGCTACTTGCACTATACAGAAATGAAGGAATTCTTAAAAAGTCTTCTTCTCTGAAACCGCTGCTCAGATTTTGAAATAATTTCACAGAGATGTTCCTTGGGTGACCCTTTTCAAAAACTGTTCGCGAAATTTTGATTGGTCAAGAAACATGGCTCTGGTGAATGGGGGCTACTTGCACTATAGGGAAATGAGGAAATTCTTAAAAATTTTTCTTCTCTGAAACCGATGGTCAGATTTTGAAATAATTTCTCAGGGATGTTCCTTGGGTGACCCTTTTCAAAAAGTTTTCGGGAAATTTTGATTGGTCAAGAAATATGGCTCTGGTGAATGGGGGCTACTTGTACTATAGGGAAATGAAGAAATTCTTAAAAATTCTTCTTCTCTGAAACGGCAGGACAGATTTTGAAATGATTTCACAGAGATGATCCTTGGGTGACCCTTTTCAAAAGTTGTTCACAAAATTTTGATCCGTCAAGAAACATGGCTCTGGTGAATGTTCCTTGGGTGATCCTTGCTCTTGTGAATGGGAGCTACTTGCACTATATGGACATGATGAAATTCTTGAAAATTCTCTTTCCCTGAAACCCCTGGTCAGATTTTAAAAAAAAAATTCCGAAATGTTCCTTGGGTGACCCTTTTGAAAACTTGTTTGAAAATTTTGATCCATCAAGAAACATGGCTCTCGTGGATCGGGGATACTTGCTCTTATACAGAAATGAAGAATTCTTAAAAATTCTTCTTTTTGAAACTGATGGTCACATTCCGAAATGAATTTTACAGGTGACCTTTTGAAAATTGCTTAGCAAAATTATAAATCTGGTTCCAATGTTTCAATACCTCAAAAAAAAAAAGGCTATGGTCATCTCAAAAATTCAGGTGAACGATCCAGGGCCATCTTGGCCCTCTTGTTTCCTTTTTCGACAATGTTTCCTACCCTAAGAAGGACAAATTTTGTTATTTTGACTATCTGTAATTTGTTTTCTGTAAATGCTTTCAATTTGGACCAGTCTTAACTTTTGCCATTTGGTAAAGAGCTAAAGTTGTCAGTATTAATAATCTCATTTCTTGATTTTAGGTACAAGTTATATGGTATTATCACTCATACTGGTGTAACTTTGTCGTCTGGTCATTATTTGGCATATGTACGTGCAAGACCACACAAACAGAATACAATCTTTACCAAACAGACAGTAATTGATAAACCAAACAACCAGGCTGGCACAGTCCCCCAGAATCCTCCAATCAAAACACAGAACACATCTGATTATCAACCATCTACTAGAGGCAAGCTGGGGATTGTCTCAAAACTTCCATCTAGGTTTGACGGCAGTGTTATATCCAACACTAAAGTGAAAACTTTTGCTACAATTAGCGGAAAAGGAAAGAAGGAAGATAAATCAGAGAGTCTGAAGACCAACAGAAAATTCGATACTCAGTGGTTTGAATGCGATGATGAGACAATTAGAGTGTTTGAAGAGTCAGAATTTCTAGATCTGCTGACAGAGAAACATGGTTCATTGCTTGGAACTCCCTACTTACTGTTTTATCACAAGTCTACGATATGTTAGTACGAAGTACTTCCATACTTACACACTTCTCTGTAGCACTCCTTGGTCTGTATTCAGCAATCATTCTTCAAGATTTTCTAAATTTGAAAGTAACACAATTTCTGATTGGCTAAACCAAATGGTTTAGCCAATCAGAAGTTGTGTTACTTTCAAATTTAGAAAATTCTGAAGACTGAGACCAAGAACATTCTTAAGAATGGTTGGTGAATACAGGCCCTGGTACAAAGTAACACTAACGAAACTAGGAATGGCTATAGGTGCTTTATCAGGGAATGATTGTCAAGATTAGACTACAGAGAATACTAGTATTCCTTCCAAGCTCCAATTTTGATCTGTAATGTTTGAAATGGCCCTTCAATACCAGCCTAAAAATAGAGACAGTTAACTTTATTGTATCTTGGAAAAATCAATCAAAATGTCTCCCCATCCATCTCTCTCTCTCTCTCTCTCTCTCTCTCTCTCTCTCTCTCTCGTCTGTCTCTCTCGTCTGTCTGTCTCTGGTCCTGTGTGGTTCAGTGTTGGACTGGTAAACTGGAGGCCTGGGATTCAAGCTGCAGTTAATCCACTGGGCTTTACGTCGGAGTCTCTGAGGGCAAGACACCTCAGAGTCCCACCCTAGCACTATTTGGACCAAGGAAATATATGAAGATGTGAGTCATATCTGTGATATGACTGGAATAATGCTAAAAGCGGTGTAAAACACCATGCAACAATCAATCCCCCATCTCTCTTTCTCACTCTCTTTTTCTCCTCTCTTTCCCCCCCCCCCCCACCCCCCCCACCCCCCCCTCCTTGGCCATTTGACTGAATTTGTTTTTGTTTTTTTCTTCTGCAGTGTTTATAGTGATAATTATAGGTTTCCATGACAACAAGATCCTTGATCTACGCATTGAAAAAAAAACCTATATTGTTTCTTGACCCTTCAGCACACTATCCTTACTTTTAACAACCTTGTAGAAAGAAAGCTTATGAAAACATTGTGGGAACCAAATGGTTTAACCAATCAGTTCTGGTACCTAAATTTTGATGGACTGTCTTTCTGTCTGTCCGTCATAAATCATTTCTGTTCTATAATTAAGAAACCTTTTAATCTATGTTGATAAAACTTCACACATTTATAAAGCAGTATGACACAAGTGTCATGCACAAATACCATAACTCTGGATTGTATATTTTTTAGTTATTTCCCTTTTTTTCTTTTCCTTAGTCATTTTATGAACAATGTTGTGTCTGTCCTATAACTCAAAAATTATTTGAGAAAATTGACTTATTTCAATCAGAAATTGCCTTGGTCACCCAATACACATTTCAATCCTTCCAGTACCAAAAATAAAAGGGGGAGGGGGGAACTCCTTTTTTTTTTTTTTTCATAGAAAAACAAGTTCTAGTTAGTAAATATTCTCAATAGAAAGAAAAAGTGCGTAGGAATGCTCATATGCAAGGCACTGTGGAGACAAACCATACAGCTGGTAAAACTGGGAAAAGATGTGAACAAAGTAAGACGCCACTTATCCCTTTACCACACAATCTTGACTTTTGATGACCCCAAGATAGATGTCCTATGAAAACATTATAGGAAAAGGAGGAAATGCTGGTAACCAGCACTTTCTCCTTTTCTCACAATCCAAAACAAATTTCAGTTTTTGAGTCTCGTATAATTTGTTGTCTCAATGCGCTTTATTTGGACAAGTCCAAAATTTAGTTGTTTGGTATAGAGTTAAAGAATTGAACCGTAGTTTGGTAAAATGGGGACTTAAACCTTAACCACACAATGATGACTTTGAACGACCCTGAGGAAAAAGCCTTTTGAAAACATTGTGGGAAAAGAAGAAAATGTTGGTAACCAGCATTTTCTCCTTTTCCCACAAAGTTTTCTACTCTATCAAAAAAATAAATGAGCCATTTGAGCAACTATGAAGTTATCATCTGCAAGTGCTTTCATTTTGAATCAGTCTAAAATTATGGTGTGGTAAAAGGTTAATGCATTGCATAAAATCTATGTTGCATAAGGTAAACTGGTCCTTGGACTTGCAGAGAAAGAACCAATAGGAAAAAGTACAGACCCAGGCTGACCTCGGTCAGTAGATTTTGCAGATGCATTCAGTGCCCTGTTCACAGAACAGTGCTGAAATATTGATGTTAATATATTGTTTGAAAAACACACACACGCATACTCTGTTGTTCAGTATTTATACATGTTTGAATGAGAAATTAAAGCAAGGCATTATCACTGAAAGAGTTTCAAGTTATAGTTAGGCTCACAAACTTTGTTTTAGCCAAGACCCTCTCTCTCTCTCTCTCAATCAGTAATGAAAATATGGCTTGCAACATGCAAAAAGGGACATTGGTATTGTCTTGGATCAGCCTGCGCAATCCGCATAGGCTAATTCGAAACATCACTTTCCGTTTTTATGTAATTTTCTGTTTTGAGCAAGTCTATTGAAAAACAAAATCTAATGTAGACGTAAAGTGCCGTCTTGGATTAGCCTGCGTGGACTGCACAGGCTGATCCGAGACGACACTTTACGCAAATGTCCAAATGCCCCTTTTCGCATGCTGCAAGCCATGTGTCCATTGTGATAAGGATGTTCAACCTTCACTTTTCTTGTGTCAGCTCCATAACTCGGCAAGGACTCGAACCCATGTCCGACTCTAAAGATATTTCATACACTAATTCACCCTCACGAAATGCTGTGCAGAGCGTTGGTTTCATATATACTACTCAACATTTGAAAGGGATCACTTAGGTATTTACATATGGTCATCTTGCAACTATGCAGTTTTGTATAAAAAACAGCCACTAACATGGGCAGTATATTTTGTCAGTGTAGCAATATATCATATTGAAAAACCATACCTGATGTAGGTCAAAAATATTTTGGCTGTTGAATTTTATATGGTGATCCCTAGCAAATGTTGAGTAGTATATATGTAAACCAGTGGTCCGTGGTTGTTTGGTACAGCGTCGGCCTCGTAACCGAAAGGTACTGAGTTCGAGACACGGGAGTGGGTGTCATTATCTCCCGCTAGATGACACTCTATAAATACTCATCTATCTGATATGGGCATCCTTGGTACAGAACCGAACCACTTTCCTACGCGACAACCGTTACTTTGAATTTCAAACTAAAATAAACGTTAACTCAATAAAACGCTAGCTCCTGCAATTCACTCAGCTATGATCAGCATTATAGAGAAATATGGAGCTAAAGCAGGTCTCATTTCTCCTCAAATGTATTGATAACAGCTATTTTCAACATTGCTACTTTATAGAGCGTAATATTACATTCAGCCCGCTTTTGGGGCTAGTGATGCGTCATATAAGACAGTCCAATCTTCGAAGAATATGACATGCGCAGACAACGGAGTGGGTGTCGGTTTTGGGAATTTTTCATTGGCCCACGCATTTGGTGCAAGTACTGGTGTAGTTCCATTGAAGCAGAATCGAGAGATGTTAGTATAAGTGGTAAAAACTTGTTTCTCAATCGATGTTGAATAAACATGTTGACATATAACTTAATATACATGTGCTAATCTTTAAGGTTACAGTGATGGGGGTGTGGTCTGAAGAGCATGTCTTTCCTTGTACTCTTTACCAAACGACAATATTTTGTGTTAGTCCAAATTGCAAGCATTTGCAGACGAAAAAACAAATGAGAATGGAAAACTGAAATGTGATTTGGGAAGGGTAGAAAACATTGTGGAAAAAGGAGAAAATGCTGGTTACCAGCATTTTCTCCTTTTCCCACAATGTTTTCAAAAGACTTCTCTCACAGGGTAGTTAAAAGTCGGGATTATGTGGTAAAGGGTTAAACCTCGACAGAAATACCTGATAGGTCTTGGATGAGAAGTTATTTTTCGACTGAAATAATCATGTGACCCATTACCACACAATCCATTCTTTTGACGACCCTGAGAAAGAAGCCTTTAGAAAACATTGTTAGAAAAGGAGATACTGGTAACCAGCATTTTCTCCTTTTCCCACAATGCTTTCTACTCTGAAAACATTGTGGGAAAAGGAGAAAATGTTGGTAACCAGCATTTTCTCCTATTCCCACATTTTTTTTTACCCTTCAAAAAAGACATTTCACATTTTCAGTCTTTATTTTGTCATCTGCAAATGCTTTCTATCTGGACAAACCTAAAATTTTGTCGTTTGGTAATAAGTTAACTCGCTACCAAACGACTTTATTTTAGACTTGTACAAATCGAAAACATTTACAGGCAACATAATGAAAATAACTGGAAATTTGAAATTTGTTTTCTGAAGGGTAGAAAACACTGTGGGAAAAGGAGAAAATGCTGGTTACCAGCATTTTCTCCATTTCCCACAATGTTTTCTAAAGGCTTCTTTCTCAGAGTTGTCAAAAGTAAGGATTGTGTGGTAATCGGTTAACTCCCTACCAAACGACTTTATTTTAGGCTTGTCCAAATCGAAAACATGTACATACAACATAATGAAAATAACTGGAAATTTGAAATTTGTTTTCTGCAGGGTAGAAAACATTGTGGTAAAAGGAGAAAATGCTGGGTACCAGCATTTTCTCCATTTCATACAATGTTTTCTAAAGGCTTCTTTCTCAGAGTTGTCAAAAGTAAGGATTGTGTGGTAATCGGTTAACTCGCTACCAAACGACCTTATTTTAGGCTTGTCCAAATCCAAAACATGTACATACAACATAATGAAAATAACTGGAAATTTGAAATTTGTTTTCTGCAGGGTAGAAAACATTGTGGTTAAAGGAGAAAATGCTGGGTACCAGCATTTTCTCCTTTTCCCACAATGTTTCTAAAGGCTTCTTTCTCAGAGTTGTCAAAAGTAAGGATTGTGTGGTAAACGGTACAAGTTTTGTATTTCAGAAGATATCTTTAGACAAATCATATCCATAAAAAAAAAAAATCAAGTCGATTCCCTGTAGCGCTGTCGATACGGACACAGGACTAGAGGTCACGAGGTCGCTGGTTGGAGTTCCCCTCTTCGCCAATTCCTCCCGAGGATGAATAATAGCCATTGGATTCATTTCTTTCTCACCTGTGATCATTGTTTCGACGATTGTTATGTGTGAAAGAAGCCAGAGACTCGGAA
This sequence comes from Tridacna crocea, assembly GCA_943736015.1. Lineage (NCBI taxonomy): Eukaryota > Metazoa > Mollusca > Bivalvia > Cardiida > Cardiidae > Tridacna > Tridacna crocea. The sequence continues at coordinate 51,676,203 of OX031061.1, forward strand.
AGAATAGATGTTCCAAGTGCAGGTAAAAGCAATGGTCAAGGGTTGAAAGTAACGTCATTTTTGAAGAATCGTGACATTTCTCTATGTAGCTTTAGAAACATCATTAGTTAGCTCTCGGAGGTCTTTGCCACACAATCTTGACTTTTAATGACCTTGAGAAAGAAGCCAGTTAAAAACATTGTGGGAAAAGGAGAAAATGATGGTAACCAGCATTTTCTCCTTTTCCCACAATTTGTTCTGCCCTTCCCAAACCCAATTTCAATTTTTCAGTAACATTTCTTTTGTCGTCTGCAAATGCTTTCAATTTGGATCAATCTATTAATTTGTAAAGGAAATAAAATTTTCGAGTCGATAGTTTAGAAATTTAATCCTGCTGTTTGAAAGGTATTTTTGGAGGAAATATATCTCTACCGGGCAATGTAGATTCAAGATCAGACTGCACGATCTTGATCTACAATGTCCGCAAAATTTCCTTGAGCCGCACTTAGCAACATAAGGGTTCACGCCGATGATAAATGTGAAAGCTCATTGACATTGCCACAGGGTTCAGTCCACTATCGCCGCCAAAGGCGATGTTACTTCTTGAAAGGTCGCCTCTGGGTACAGAGACGATCAAGACAAAATCTGTTGAACGCTCCGCACAGATTTTGAACTCTCATAATTTCGCAATAGTACAAAACTAGGGTATAAACATACTCGTTGCTTGCGTATCTAATAACTTTTTGTTTGAAATGGAAACATTTCAAATCAAAACGCTGAGCATATAGAAAACCGTGCAACCCATCTCTTAAGGTAAGACCTGTGTAATGGAAAACAGCTATTTCCACTAAAATATCATCATGCAAAATTAGCTATAATTAAAAATGAGTATTATTTAAGTACTTTCACCTTTTTATTTTTTCCATTTTTTCCTTCTTTGAATTATCATTTATAAATCTAAAACCACTATATTCTCAATTCAAAAAGAGATAATAATTACCTCCCTTTTCAGAAAACTAACAAAAGTATCAAAAAATAATTTCAAGATAGACATAAACGATAATTCTGATCCGTTAGAAATGTGCAAAAATATTATTTCTGCATAAATCCTTATTTATCCTTATTTATCAACCAATTAGAATTTTCACCGGAAGTGCATTACACAGGTCTTACCTTAATCGCGTAATTTATGTTCCCGAAAGTACATAAAATGGCCGTCACAAACGATAAACTTCGTCAATGTTTTTTTTTTTCAACGCAGAGATTTACATGTTGTAAACGACCTCTACAAGCTCTTTGTGTAATGAAAGGTTGAATAAATTGTCTTTGGTAATGTCTGTTATTGAAAGTACTTTGTATTTCGCTGCAATATAGATTAAACTCATGAAACAGAAAGTCCGTATAGTGCACCAGACATTTCTGCTACCGGTAAATTTATGATGGACTTGAGGCGGTTACGGTGTACAATAATTTTCCAAATACAAAAAGAACCACCATTGCGTCTCATTATTGAGACTAGGGAAGCAGCCAGCGGCTTGGTAAAAATATTGTGAAAAGTACTGGCAAAAGAAACGGCGGGAAAGCATGGTTAGGAACACTGACCGCCGCGATAGCTAAAATAATTAAAAGAAAACAGCGTTATACACCTTACAATTAATTAATTCATTTGATAGTTTAACCCTTTAGGCCTTTACCAAACGACAAATTGTGGACTGGCCCAAACTGAAAGCACTTGCAGACGACAAAATTAATGTTACTCAAAAAGCAAAACTTGTTTTCAGCAGGGAAGAAAACATTGTGGGAAAAGGAGAAAATGCTGGTTACCAGCATTTTCTCCTTTTCCCACAATGTTTTCAAAAGGCTTCTCTCTCAGGGCCGTAAAAACCAGGGATTGTTTCATAAAGGGTTAAGGATGGTACTTTATTTACGAGGAATGGATTACGCTCCTTGACCACACCGACTGCAGGTGCAAATTGATAGATCCCGCAGGTAGGTCTATAAATACATAGGGAATCTTGAGGAAACAAGCATTTGGTTGGAAAATTCCAATCGAGTCACACTGCTTCCCTATAAGTCGAAGTCAGAATCATGGATGAAGTTGCTGAGAGTGTAACGACTAATGCAAGGAAACTGTCTGTGAGCATCAGTAATGGTGCCAAAAGGCTTTATACGTATTTAGATGAAAACGATATGCAGGCTGAACTCACAGCACGTCTGAAAAACCTCCGACTAAGGAGTAATTCATCGGTAGAGCAGAAAAAACGTTTCGACAGACGACTTAGCATGCCAACTGGAACAACCAGTGAGCTATTTACACGTTCACGGCTTGCGTCTATGGCCGCGGCTGTGAACACGAAGTCACGTTTGTTTTTGATGGGTGGAATCGTCTGTAGTCCGTACGTACCGACGAAGCGGAAAACAAGTATACCATTGACGATGCACGAATCCGACTACAATGACAGCGTTGCCCGACGTTACTCAAGGTTGAGTTCGACCGGACGCTCCAGCATCAGAACAGAATCTTCGACATCAGGCTACGACTCTGGAACGACCTATGCTTCGGACCAGCACATTGACAAAGATGGCAAACTCTTCCTGAGTAGCGAATATTCTTCCGATGACAAACAATTATTTGTGTTTGTTACACAGTGTGGTAACGTCAAGCAAATGGGAAAAAGGCGGAAGTTGTACGCATGCTTCCGTCAGGTCCAAAATGGCGTCGTGTCAAAGAAACAGACGCGTAAGTTGGAGAACAACCGGTTTTCGGAGGACTTTCGTTACAACTATACCTATACGGTGCCTTTCGACTCTTACGAGCAGATGATGAAGTCGGGGCTGACCGTGCAAGTAAAACTGAAATCTGGAGGCGTCTTTACCCGCAAAAAGACTCTAAAAACGATGGAACTGTCATGTATGGACGTTGAAATGGATCCTGTATGGAGGACAGAGAAATGGATGTTCTGAAATAGCTTATTTTAACCCTTTCCCAAACGGCAAATTTTAGACCAGACCAAATTCAAAGCATTTTGCAGATGACAAATTAACAGTTGCTAAAAAGATGATTTTTCTATATGATAGGGTAGAAAACATTGTAGGAAAAGGAGAAAATGCTAGTTACCAGCATTTTCTCCTTTTCCCATAATGTTTTCAAAAGGCTTCTATTCCTGACCCGTTAAAACCAGGGATTGTTTGGGAAAGGGTTAAATCATTACCTTCTCGAGGCATTTTTCTAATTGAGCTATGGTCTGTGAAAAAGGGGACCTAATGTATCAGGCTGGCATCATTATTACCCTCTAGATGGCAACCTGCAAATACTCATCTAATTTGGGCATTCTGGGTACAGAACCGGACTACTTTTCTACGCGATAACCGTTACTTTGAATTTCAAACTAAAATAAACTTTAACTCAATAAAACGCTACCTGGTGCGATTCATTCAGCTATGACCAGTAGTTTAGAGAAATTTATAGCTAAAACAGGCCAGATTGGTACTTTATAGCGCGTATTACTACAATGCCCACCCCCACTCCCACCCCCCCCCCCCCCCAAATAAAAAAGGAAGTAATTTTTCGTAGCAGACAGGTCGAATCTTCGAAGAATATGGCATGCACTGACAATGCTCATGCAGAGTTGGTTCAACTGTTTTCGTATTGCAGCAATGAAAACTTTGGCAAGAGAAACAGCTGGTCACGAAATACGAGCAGTTTCTCGTTGTACTACAATATGCTCTTATTTTAAATGTTTGAATATGAATAAAGACTTTTTATAATGAATATCATTCGCCTTTTGCAAACATTTTTTTTTTTTTCAATTTTGGGTCGGTGGCCCGTCTACCCTCTTCGCAAGCCAAGGCTGACGATTCACTAACGCTACTCTACCCTTGGCGGATCGAGCTTGATTTTTATATTCACCCGATACGCTTTTTCATTGGATATAGCCAGCTCTAACTGCAACGAATGAATCGCTTGTAACATTTCATCTTTGATAAAAATAGAACAAGGTCGATACCTTTCGAATAGAAGGTAAACATGGAAACCCACGGGGATGTCTGCTTATTGCTTCATGTGTATTCGTAAGCGGTTTGTAAAACAATATTTCATTTGCTTTTAGAAACATGACGTAAAGGGGGGTAATATCCAGCATCCAATAGAGGGCGCATCGCAGGAATGCATACATGTATTTATTTCATGCTTTCCGGTAGGATATCGAGAAATAGCGGTGAAAATATTTTTCGATATTTCACGGGTACAACCAGTGAAAATACCGATTTTTTTTGTATGCTAGTTACCTAGGTAAAATGCGTATGACTGACAACCAGATGGAAATATGACGTCCTTTACCTTAGATTTCTCGCGCTTGAGGTAATATTGTAATGCGTTCCTATGCTGAAGGGGTACGCCATGGGGGAATAAATGAAAAGAACAGCGCTGGATTGTGATAAAGTTCCTCCCAGAAAGGGTTAAAAGCATGAAATAAATAGAATATTTGTCTTTTTCAGTGAAAGATCGAATTTCATTTCAACTCGTGAACACTATCGGTAGTATTTTCAATCGTGGCTGCGCTAATCGTGGAAATATTGCCGATGATACTCAATGGATGAAATAAATTTCGATCTTTCAGCGAAAAAAACAAATGTCCTCTCTATACGATATACGAGTTAACTTGAAAATAATTTGTAAAAATATGACAATAAAAGGAGAAAATTAAAAAGACGTCGTATCGTTCTCATTGTGTTTCTGTTTTGTTCTTCTGTTTTCTTTGCTCATTTTCTTCTGAAATTCCTCAGTGTCAAGGCCAATTATGCCCGGGCAAAACCAATGTTTCGGCGGTATACTGGAATCATCCTCCGCCTGTCTGTCCATGTGTTCGTCCATCCGATGTCCGTCTGTGTACGAAATAATATCAAATCGCTCGCGGGGGTCTAAAGTCACATTAACCCTTAACTCCATAGATACTCATTTCAACACATTGCTTGTAGGAGCCTTTGGAAAACATTGTGCAAAAGATGAAATTGCTCATGACGAGTAATTTCACCTTTTGCCACAATGTTTTCTATGCTACCAAAAGGTGTCATATACACATAAGAAACAGGTTCATCCTTGCTGTTATTTAGGGTCAATTAGAGATACCATAGAAATGCATTATGAGGGAAAGGGTTAAGTGACAGCTTTAGTTTTAGCTGCTCTTGTCGAATGTATATAGATGGATAGATGTGTGGGTGGACGGACGGACAAACGGACGGACTGACCGTGTACAAGATCATAGAAAGCCTTTCCAGGCGACAAAATAAAAAGTGACTGAAAATTTCACATTCCTTTTGTGAAGGATAGAACAGACTGTAGGGAAAGGAGAAACTGCTGGTTACCAGCATTTTCTCCTTTTACCATAATCTTTTCTAAAGGTCTCTTCCTTAGGGACTGTGTGGTGATGGGTGAAACCACTGGATCCTTTCGCTTATAACATTTATCGGTGGTGAGAGAGAAATAAATCCTGATGAAACAATTAAGTTGGCTTCTTTAAAAAGAAGCCAGGAGAGGTCAGCATCAATGTTTTTAAATACAGCAGCGTATCGGCTTTCAATTTCAATATATTTTGATACATGGAGAAACCTCATATGCTTCACATGACGGTTATTTGACCTTCTTGTCGCGTTTTCAAGTTGCATGTTCTTGTCCAGCGGCAATCTCCGAGCAGAGTTGTCGTTCGTTACCTCAACTACAATTATTAGAGAGGTTATTTGCAGCCATGGCAAATACTAAATTAAATATTTTCTTTATTTCGTCATTTATGAAAATAAACCACGTCTACTTCCTGTTTCGGTTTTTTTATTTCGCTTTATTTACAAAACCATGACGAAACGGACTGTTTCAAAACAATTACGCTAGAAGAAATCGAATTGGACAGCAAACTCTGTGAAAGTCTGCCTTTCTGCCTTTTAAACTCACCACTGTTGTAGAGGTCTGATGACCTCTCCAATGACCGGCATCGGTCATCAGTCCTCAAAAACAAAATAGCAGAGCTAGGGACTCCACCAGCATTCTTCCCCCACCCCCATTAAGGTTCATGTAAAGTGTTTATTTTGCTTAATTTCATACGTCAATAATTCTGTAATTATTAAAATTTGTCCGTGAAAACCATATATCAAATTAAAGCTCTGGATGAGTACAAGCTGTTTTACATAATTATACCTACTGGCCTTGCATAATAAAACTAAAACATTGCAGAAAAAGATGACATCGTTTAAAACCTACAAAATGATAATAACATAACAAAATTGCTTAAGTTTTGGAGAAAACATAGGCTATGGTACATACCAGGTACTGCTACTACCAAAAATCCTATAGTTTCTTTAAAAAGGCACATATTTAAGTCAGAAAGCTTGACATTTTTCCCTTATTGAATTGTCAACCATGTTTGACCTACTTTGTTTTAGTAACAGGTATGGTGTCTCCACAGGATCAAAATGTACAAGTGGTTGTGCATGATAAACTTTCATTAGTAATTTTAGATAATAAAACAAATAAAAATGACCTGTACAAGTGAAATTTCCATGTCTACGTCCAAACCCTTTCTCAAACACAGCAGTTACAAAAGGTGTCACCAGTCTGGTAGATAGGATTAAGGTGTCACCAGTCTGGTAGATAGGATTTAGAATCAATTTTTGACATAAGCATTTTTTTCATTGTTCTTTTTGTGTGTGTGATGGGGTAGTGGGGTGCTGTTTTTGAGAAAGGGTTTGTAAGTGGACATGGAAATTTCACTTGTACAGGTCATTTTTATTCTTTTTTTATCTAAAATTATTACTGGAATAAATTGACCTGAAATTGACCTTTATGCAAAGAGTAATTAAAACGTGAATATTTAAACCATCGGGTATAACCTGACTGTACGGAAACTGTTATCGGTAAATGTTGGGTTTGACCCTTACTGCGCCTTAGTCAAAATAAAAAGGTTTTGCGGAAGGCATAAATTAAAATCAGGCTGCACAGAAAGCACATCATAGATCTAAGTCACCCAGCATGTATTACCAATTTAAACCAACAATATAATGGTTATTTCAGGTATTTCAAGTATTCTTTGAAAACACTATACCCGGTAAATCTATTAGCAGCATAAAGAGTTTAGAAACATGCACATAGTTCCGCATGCAGACGACATTAGCCGGAGCCAAGTTAGAACAATAAATCAAGCGTGTAATATATGGTAATTGAGGTCATTTATTTCATGTCAATTTGTTCAGGTAATACTAATGAAAGTTTATTACACACAACCACTTGTACATTTTGATCCTGTGGAGACACCATACCTGTTACTAAAACAAAGTAGGTCAAACATGGTTGACAATTCAATAAGGGAAAAATGTCAAACTTTCTGACTTAAATATGTGCCTTTTTAAAGAAACTATAGGATTTTTGGTAGTAGCAGTACCTGGTATGTACCATAGCCTATGTTTTCTCCAAAACTTAAGCAATTTTGTTATGTCATTATTATTTTGTAGGTTTTAAACGATGTCATCTTTTTCTGCAATGTTTTAGTTTTATTATGCAAGGCCAGTAGGTATAATTATGTAAAACAGCTTGTACTCATCCAGAGCTTTAATTTGATATATGGTTTTCCTGGACAAATTTTAATAATTACAGAATTATTGACGTATGAAATTAAGCAAAATAAACACTTTACATGCACCTTAAACTACCTTTTCACAGAGCATGACTGAATTATAAAGAGCACGTGTAATATCCACGTGTTTGGTACAAGGAGAGTCAAAACAAGTAATAAACAACCCCACTGCTCACGCTTGTTAAAATTGCTTATTAACTAATTAACACATAAACCACCTACGGGCGACCTTAGTCTTCTTGTTACATACCAACTTTAAAAAATATACAGTATATACTCTTTGGGAAAAAGTTATATTCCATCTCATACTGTTAAAATTTCTCTTAAATGTACTGTTAAAACAATTCCTTTTGTCCAATGTACATTTATTTTCATTGAAATATCTCTGTTTAGCGTTTGATTACATTTAACTGAATGGAGGAAACGCGCACTAGACGAAATAATGTCACGTGTTTTGTTTACCTCTTTTCCGAGGAATAAATATGCTAACTTTTCCTTCGGTGCATATACAGGGGTAACTTACGTCATAGCATACGTCATCGGAGACATTTTAAATCCGCCATTTTCGTTTTTAAAGGTAAGTTTTTCAGGCTGTACAATATTATTATTAAAGATCTGTCCAAACAGAGCAGTGCATATGGTACCTGACAACTTTCTTCGTTAGTATACATTGATATTTTGTTCATTAGTTTCGTTGATTTTGTGATTACCTCCGCACAATTTTCGAAGCCGTCAAGTGTTTAGAGCTACAACATTGTTTCATGGCATTTTGATTTCACGAATAGGACAAATATAATTATAACGTCACCAGATGAAGTAGGGTATTCTAAGTAAATTTTAGATACATGTATATCTTTTTAAAGTAATTAATCTGCGCTTTGCGTACAGAATGTTGGCTATTCCGACACCTCTGATATGACGTAGGTTATCACCCTTGATATATGCAAAATGATTTGTTATAAAAAAAAGAATTAAATGTACCTGCAAAAATTATCGACTCATGTCAGCCACTGTAATTCGCGCAGGCTGACATGAGTCGAAACATTTTGCGATATAGTGTTGTAAAGTTTATGTAAGGCAAAGCAATATTCTACATACGGATCCAGTCGATTGTTGGTGCAAGAATTTTGTATATAAAACATCGCGAAGAATCTTCCAAAGCCGGGCCGAACTTTGATACCTCAGCTCTTGGACTCCAGATCTTGCGCTCTGAAATACCGAATGACTAACAGGGTAGTGTAACAGTTCTGAAACACTTGTCCTCTTGAGGCGGGGATTGGACCTAGGACCTCCAAGTCCCATAGTGAAGGCTTTACCACATCGCTACAAAAGCTGGCTCGATAGCCAGGCAGTATAGGAGTCACCCTTACATCTACCTGAGGGATAAACCAGAATACTACAGTAGGGTGCGTAACTTTGGCGTTTTAGGTCCACTATAGGCCTAAAACAATATTCATCCCTCCGCGGTTTGGCTCTTACAGTATCTATCATGCACCTACCAGTGACAAACAAATTAACGTGACAGCTAGACCTGTATCACCGTACCCCACGTCTGCTGTTATAAACAAGTTGTCGAGCCTGTAGAGTACTTAACACGTGACAATCTTAGCACACGTAGCGCTGTGGGTTGGGAGTCTTGGGACTTACAGAAGTTCTAAACATATCATATCTTTTTGGCGCATTGAGCATACCTCGGGTGATGGGAGCCGATATAGGGGCGGAATCGCCCGAGTTATGACGAATGCTTTTTGGCGTAGGGGAAAGATATGGACGTGACTCGGTGGTAAAAGGACGGAAACTTTTACGTCGAGCATCGAGGTATTTTGGATATCGTCGGTTTACTTCGAAAACCTCGTAACTACAGCTTACGAGGTTTTCGAAGTAAACCGTTGAACGATATAATAGTATATTGCCGTTCTCAGCATTACTGGACTGAACCCACGTCTTAATATTTTTTTTTTGTGAGGTCACTTCCACTTAGTTCATATATCAAAACTGTCCGAAATATCCCAAGAAATCGCCACACTCACAGCAAAACAAAATCTTAACCCTGTTCGTCCATATTTGACATACATGTAACACTTAATTTTGTTGCAGCAGATCATATGAACGTTTCAAATCGAGGCCAACTTTTGACCGGAAGCATTCTTTTCAGATGCTACTCCCATATTTATTATGAAACAACGCCAGCAGACTTCCTTCTATTTAAGTACAGAACGCCATGAGATCGCGATGCCAGTCTCAATTTTGAATTTTCTCTTAAAAATTAATCTCAAAAAAAACTTTACCACAAAATCCATGTTTTAACAGCCCAAGTAAAGAGGGCATGTCATAGTGACGATTTTTAAAAGCACTGACAGTCGTGTCTTTGTGGCCAGTATGGCACGAAAACCACTGTGACAGAAGCGTTTCTGTGACAGGACCCAGCACAATATTAATTTTGATACCTCAGGCCTATTACATGCGTCCAGGGCCCGTATTCACCAACCATTCTTAAGAACGTTCTTTGTCTTATTCTCCAGAATGTTCTACATTTTAAGTAACACAACCTCCCATTGGCTAAACCATTGGGTTAAGCCATTCAGAGGTTGTGTTACTTACAAATGTAGAAAACCTTAGAGAAGCAGACTAAGAATATTTTCAAGAATGGTAGATGAATACGGGCCCTAGTAGCTTCACTGGCCACGCTCTTTTCCAAACTGATTATTTCTAAAACTGCATGGCTACATTTAAGTTATTATAAACGGCTGGTAAGTATATGCATGCATGAACCACACCCTGTGAAAAGGGGGCTTAATGCAATTGAAAAAAGACGTTGACTGATGTCAACCTGTGAAGTCCACGCAGGCTGACATGGGTCAAAACGTTTTGCTATTAATTTTGTGAATATCTAAGGACCATTGAATTCCTTTATTTAACAACTTGTTAAATAGAAAGGATTTTATTGATTCCGAACTCTGTGATGATTTGCCTGGAATATTGGATCACGGAGCGGCATTAACTCATTTCCAAACGACAGTATTTTAGGCTTGTCCGAATCGAAAGCATTTGCAGACGACAAAAATAACGTGACTGAAAATTAAAGATTTGTTCTGTGAAGAGTCGAAAACATTTGAGGAAAAGGAGAAAATGCTGGTTACCAGCATTTTCTCCTTTTTCCACAATGTTTTTTTAAGGCTTCATTCTCAGGGCCGTCAAAAGGAGGGATTGAGTGTTAATGGGTTAAGCCCTCTTCCCCCCCCCCCCTTTGCCCTTTGCCAGAGCATGTCTCATACAACTACAACTATACACACCCATTATCTCCCGATATAGATGGCATTCTACAATACACATCTACACATTTTGGCATTCTGGGTACAAAACCGGACTACCCTCAAAACGACAATCATTACTTTGAATTTCAAAATAGAATGGACGTTTTAAAATAACTCAATAAAACGTCGCCTGATGCGATTAATTCAGCTATGATCAGCTAGCATGTAACCTATGCACCGATCATTTATTCAAATAGCTCCTACAGGCATGGGTAATAGCTTCAGTATAAGCCGTACTTTTCCCAAGTATATGGGATGAGTGATGCGTCGTAGCAGAAAGGTGAAATTGAATCATCGAAGAATATGACATGCGAAGATGACGCTACATACTCTCTTTTAGTATCTTTGCAGATCTATAATATAGAGGCATTTTTTAAATGAAAATATAAATCTTTTCCAATTACGCGCATTTAAAAACTAAGTTTTCCAGCATATTTGTTTGTCCCACAATAAAAAAAAAAAATAGTCCTCGCCAAAGTCAAGATCCGAAATCGTCACCGCGCATGTGTATTTGTTCTGACATTTGTCAAAATTATGCTCCACCGATCACAGCGCGAAATTTTGAAATATTAGAAAATAGCAAGACTGATCATCTAGGGTATCACTCTGGCAACAATCTTTTGCTATTTTACTAAGCTTAGGTACTCTCGAGTGTTTGAATATGTCTATTTTCATACTAATCTGCAATTTATCCAGCCGACCCAAATGCATTTTGGTGACGGGACATCTCGACTCATGACCATTTCGACCCATTACAATTTCGGTCCATACAATTTCGACCCATTACGTACAAATTAAACCCTTACAAATCAGCCATCAGACCATAGTAAAAAGAAAAAAGAAATGACTAGATGCATGCATTTGTTACAAAGCTAAAAAATATCAGTGCTCCTTACTTGTCATGTGTCAACACAGAAATTACATGGGTCTAAAGTGGGAGTGAGACACTAAGGTGACTAAAACTCCTGGGTGACAGATGTTTCGGTAACAGACAAGTTCGGTAACATAGACTTATAGAGTAAATCGATTGGATGTTTCGGTAACAAAGCAATTATATTGTGTTTATGTCCTGTGACACCTAATGTATGGCTTTGTTAAGTTCAAACCTTTTATTTTTGCACTTTTCACCCAGTTATCCCTTGATAGATAGGTTCAAAACTTTTATTTTTGCACTTTCCACCCTCTTTCGCTTGAAAGATAGGCAATCCACATGGTCATTACATACAGCATGAGATGAGGTACATAACCAAAAAATATTTATGAAACATAATGGAAATTACAAATTAAAGTTCTAAATAACGAAATAAAGCCATGCGTTGGGTGTAAAGAACATTGCAGTACACAAACACTATATAATTGCTTTGTTACCGAAACATCCAATCGATTTACTATATAAGTCTATGTTACCGAACTCGTCTGTTACCGAAACATCCGTAAATCAAACTCCTGACCATTTAGAATCGGGGTCAAGTTGGCCTTGAGTCAAGTTGACCCAAGTCAACTTAGAAAAATGGTTGAAATAGGAAGAATACATATTTGTGTTATATACGACTTATTTTCACCACAAATATTCATCTATTTTTTCTTTCATTCTTAAAATTGAGGGATTGACATGCAACATCTTTAATCATTTATTACTGCTGCAATTAATTTTAAACGTTTTGCATTACGCTCTTTCTGTATTGAACAACAACCAACAATGACTGATAATTCTTTGTCCCATTGTTTTTTCAAGTGTCACTGTGAAAACTTTACTTACAGAGATTAGCCAATGTCTTTTATCAACTTGATTAAGTACATGTTTGCTAAATCGTTCAGTAAGCAAAAAATGTTTATAATGAATAGTCACTGAACACTACTCTTTAATTTATCCATTTGTAAATGAATGCTTTTCCAACCATGTTGTGACAAGTACTTATACATTATACCATTTCAAAATCATCATTATTATTACCTAAACATATAAATTTTAATTATTTACATATCCGATAACTTTGTGGGAAAAGGGTCAGGATTGTGGGGTTAGGAGTTAATTCGACCATTTTACTATTATCAATGTATTCAAACCTTTTTCACATTAAAAATTCTTTTTTAGTCATCTTTTATCACAGATATGCACGCTAAATGACCAAAACTGTTGATGCTCCATAAAACAATATTCATTTATTCATTGCCCAAGAAGCCTCTTGTTGTAATGGAAGTCTATGTTATGTTTTGTAGCCATGGAAACTATAGACTACTCAGACTATCCAGATGATAAAGATGAACTGAAAAGTAGACTGATTGAGAGTGATAAAAATGTAAAGAAACTGGCAGAAATTGGGAAAGACCTTTTGGACGAAAACACAGACTTGAAGTCTCAGCTTGAAGACTTAAGAAAATCATCTGACAGAAAGTTAGAGGTAAGATATTGCATCATTTATGCTGATGTCAGGGTTTGACAGCTCAAAGGGTCCGTATCTACCAACCATTCTTAAGAACGTTCTTTTTTTTATTGTGAAAGTAACAGAACTTCTGATTGGCTAAACCAAATGGTTTAACCAATCAGAAGTTCTGTTACTTTCACATTGATGAAATTCTGAAAAATAACACTTGGAATGTTCTTAAGAATGGTTGGTGAATACGGGCTCAGAGGCTTCAATAGCAGCATGTTGAATTGTTAATAGTCATTGAAGCTATTCTCCACGTGACCGATATTTATCCAGAATGAAAAGAATTAACTTACTTGTATTAAAATGTAAAATTTAGTATGTTTTGGAAATTGACCCTCAATAATTTGCACTCGTATCATCTGCCCATGTCATATTCTTCAACGATTCGATCTGACTGCTACGACACATCATTACCCCCAATATTTCGGGGGATTGTAGTAATACGCAATATAAAGTAGCAATGGAGAAAATGGCTTTTATCAATATGTTTGAAGAGAAATCAGCCCTGTATTAGCTCCAGATTTCTCTAAACTGCTGATCATAGCTGAAAGAATCTCACCAGGTAGCAGTTTGTTGAGTAAACATTTATTTTAGTTTGAAATTCAAAGTAATGGTATTCACATTGAAAAGTAGTCCACTTCTTTACCCAGGATGCCCAAGGTAGATTGATGTGTATTTGTAGAATGCCATCTAGTGGGAGATAATAGCACTCTCGTTTTTGTTCAAGTCTTTGAAATTTTAGCTCCCCGAATGAGAGAATCAAGGGAGAAACCTGTTACCAGACAGTGTAGAGTCAAGATCAGACTGCACATTCTGTGCAATCTGATTTTGATCTACACTATCTGCGATAGATCTTTGAGTGGCACCTAGCAGCAGAAAGCTTTTTAAAACATTGTAGGAAAAGGAGACAATGCTGGTAACCAGCATTGTCTCCTTTCCCACAATGTTTTCTACCCTTGCCCAAATCAAATTTCAATTTTTTTATTTTTTTGTCTGCAGATGCTTACAATTTGGACAAGTCCATAATTTTGTTGTTTGGAAAAAGAGCTGAGGGTTTAGATGTGGAAATTTGTGTTTTTCATATCAAAGCAAGCAGAGCAGGCCAAGTACAGCTTACAAAATAAGTTGGATCAGAAGCTGAGTTCAGAACAATGGTACCATGAAGAAATCAGCAGTCTCAAACAGCAGCTACAAGACAAGCAAGACTATCTGAAAGATACATTTGAAGCGGAAAAAGCGCAAGAAGTTGCAAAATTATCTAAACAGGTATTTAACCCTTTACCAAAAAACTTGGTGTCTAGACTTTTAACATCCCTGAGAATGAAGGCTTACTAGGATTTTCTCCCTTTCCCAAAGTGTTTGCAATAAGCCTCTTTTTAAGGCTCATTCAAAGGTGGCCATTCAGATTTTGGGACGAAAATTTAACAAAAATAAAAAAAAAAATCATCCATATACTCCCAAAGCCTTTTAATTTTCATTCATAAAACCCCTGTATTCAAAAAACTATCCGACAACAAGAAACATTATAAAGTTACTACGGCCGAGGTTGACATCAACGGGAAACACTATTTTTAAATGCATAATTCGCCATTTACATACAAGAAGTGAACTGATGAAGCATCAAACATAGCGTCCAAAGAAGACATTATGGAAAATAATTACATGTTGTTATGTTATGGAATTTAAGGGTCATTAGTAACGTGCCAGTTACTTGAAAAATCTAAAATCTAAAAATACCTTAAGAAGCTACATAGCCTTTTAAAGGAACACCATCAGATTTTTTTTTTTTTTTTTTTAATTTTATGATTCTTAATTATTGATGATTTTTATTGATTTTTCGTACAAATTTCAGTAATATATATATATTTTTTCATTTGGTGAGATGTGAAAAATCCAAATACCCACCTTAAAAGTTTGTGTGGTAAAAGGTTAATCTAGATCAGAATTGAAGATCTTTGCAGAAGACAAAATAGATGTGACTCAGAAACTGAAGTTTGATTTGGGAAGGGTAGAAAACATTGTAAGAACTGGAGAAATGCGGGTTTTCAAAATTTTTTTCTACGCTTTACCACACTATGATGACTTTTAACGACCCTGAGGGAGAAGCCTTTTGAGAACATTGTGGGAAAAGGAGAAAATGCTGGTAACCAGCATTTTCTCCTTTTTCCACAAAGTTTTCTTCTTTATGAAAGCAAAATTGCACAATTCAAGCCACTTTGAAATTGTCATCTGCAAATACTTTCAATTTCGATAGGTCTAAAATTTTGCTGTGTGGTAATGGGTCAAGGGTTGTAAATGTCGGGTTTGTTTGGTAAAGGGGTTAACTCTTAATCACACAATCCTGACTTTTAACGACCCAGAGAAAGACGCCTTATAAAAACATTGTTGGTAACCAGCATTTTCTCCTTTTCCCACAATGTTTTTTTCCCTTCCTAAAACAAATTCAGAGCCCCAGCCTACTACTGCTGAAATACACAAATATGTATATGAGCTGCCGCAGTGATATGAATGAAATAACTGAAAGTGGCATAAAACATATTAAAAAAACCAAACATATCCAGATTCAACATTTAACACTTAGTCTGCTAAATGCGACTCCAGGGCCTTTTGCGGACAGTGTAGATCAAAATCAGACTGCACAGAACATGCAGTCTGATCTTTGATATACACTGTCCGATAAGGTGATGGTATTCCCCAAAAACATAACTTTGAAATAGCAATATTAGGGTCAGCAGTATTGACTTGAAAATTTCATTACAGTTATTTTGCAGGATATGGGTAACAACTCATCCTAATACAAAGCATTAATTTTGCAGACAACAAATCTGGTATGGTATGAAAAGGGAAAAGACATTGTGGGAACAGGAAAAAATGCTGGTAACCAGTATTTCAGGGAAGTGTGGTGAAGGATTAACAACCCTGAGGAAGAAGCCTTGTGAAAACATTGTTGGAAAAGGAGAAAATGCTGGTGGCCAGCATTTTCTCCGCTTGCCACAATGCTTTCAAACCTATCAAAGAAAAATATGCATCATTTTGGCAACAATGAAATTGTTGTCTGCAAATGATTGGAATTTGGTTGAGTCTAAAATTTCGTCATGTGGTTAAGGTTTATGATAGTCAGTTTTTTTCTTTTACCAGATTGAAGAGCTTAAAGCAGACTTAGACCAAGCCAGTGCAAAGGAAACACAGCTAAACGAGAAAGTATCGGAGTTAGAAGCACTCATTCAGTACAGCGTGGTGCAAGCTGAGAACCAGTCAAATAGATCTTTTGATAAAAATGAAGATCTTTGCCAGTTGTATGAGGAAAATGACCAACTACAGACTGAGATTGTAAATAGAGTTTATTTGATCATCTTGTGGTTAATATGGGGAAATATTTGCCAAAAAGGGGAAAGGTAAGCGAAAATAATGAGGCATGAGTAATTTTCGCGGCAAATATTTCCCCATATTAACCACAAGCTGATGAAATAAATTATATATTGTGTTTTCTCTGATTATTTTGTCAAAGAATGCCACTTTTAAAACTAGTGATCTCAAGTCAAATAACCAGATTTTCAGCAGGAGGGAAATATTCACTGTGACGGGGAAATAATTCCCCCCAGCTTAAGTGACGTTATTTCTTTACCCATAACATTTCTAAAAATAGACACATGAAATATGATATTTTGATTTATTTTATGTTTTCACACGTGTTTGTTTTCTTTTTTAATGCCGATCCCTGGTTTCTCCGTCTGTATCATACAGGACTTGGCAAATTTCTTTTGGAGGATTGATGATAATCTTTGCGACGGGATTCATTTCTCTCTCACCGCTGATTGTTGTATCGACAATGTTTCTGTGAGAAAGCAGCCAGTGGCTTGGAAAGATTATTATTAGGAGCACTGGTAACAGAAACTCTAGGGAGGCATGGATGGGTGAACTGGACGCCGCGATATAACTGAAATAATGTTGAAAACGGCGTTGAAACACCATACGATTATTCAGTAAATCTTTCTTTTAACCCTTTACCAAATAATCTCTAGTTTGACGACCCTGAAAAAGAAGCTTTTTGGAAACATTGTGGGAAAAAGAGAAAATGCTGGTAACCAGCATTTTCTCCCTTTCCCAGATTGTTTTCTACTCTGCTTGAAAAACAAATTTCAATTTTTGAGTTACATTTGTTTAGTCATCTGCAAGTGCTTTCAACTTTGACTAGCCTAAAATTTTGTTGTTTTGTAAAGAGTTAACTAGACACCAGACATATAAAAAAGACGTACCTCAAGTGATGGAATTTGTCTAAAACTCTCACAAAGGATAGAAAATACTATACTAAGGGGGAAAAGCTAGTCACTAGCAATTTCTTCTTTTCCTACAAAGTTTATTTTAGGCAGGTCATAATATGGATGTTTTTCTTTTTTTTTTGGGGGGGGGGGATGCAAGGAAAAATTTATGTTACGGAGGTGAATTTCAACTCGAAGATTTTTCGGTTGATATCCGAAGTTTGTTTTGAGAAGAAAAATAATCCAGTTAACAGATCTGGCTTTTGCTATTTTTGATATCTAATTATACCTTTCCCAAATGACCAAAACTTTAGACTTGTCCAAAACTGAAAGCTTGAAGGAGATTGCAAAATATGTTTTGGTTAAAAATGAGAATTTGGCTTTAGAAAGACAAAAAACATTGTTGGCAACGGAGAAACTGTTTTTGACTATGGTTTTGAATGGGTTAACCCTTTACCCCATAAGGCATTTTTAAGGTATCTCAAATTGACCCTAAATAACAGCAAGGATGAAGCCGTTTCTTATGTGTATATGACACCTTTTGATAGCATGGAAAACATTTTGACAAAAGGTGAAATTGCTTGTCACGAGCAATTTCACCTTTTGCCACAATGTTTTCAAAAGGCTCCTACAAGCAATGCATAGAAATGAGTATCTATATCTATGGAGTAAAGGGTTAGAACTCAGGATAGTGTGGTAAAATTTTAATATTAGAATTTGTCCACTGTGCGATTATTTTAGTAGGACAATGTTTGATAAGTAAAGCCTTTCCAAAAGACACTTTGGATTTGTCCTATTTCAAAGCAATTGAAGACATCAAATCAGACATGGCTCACATGATGGTCTTTGTGAGTGAAAGGGTAGAAAACATTGTGGGAAAAGGAGAAAATGCTGGTTACCAGCATTTTATCCTTTTCCCGCAGTGTTTTCAAAATGCCTTCTTCTCCAGTGTCATTGAAACTGGAGACTATGTGGTAAAGGGTCAATCGATATCATCTTTTTTGACATTTCATTCATGTTTGCAGACCACATTAAAGACCCAGCTAATCGAAAAGAAGTCGGAAGTTCAGATGTTGGAAACAGAAAGGGAAACTATCCGAGGACGACTGATGGCCCGAGATGAAGAGCTGGAGGATATTAGATGTCAATTTACTTCTGTCAATAATTCTTTAGAGGTACTGACCTTTTTCTTCATAGCAAGTATTTAATCTACTGTTAATTCTACTGATGCTGAGCTAGTAGCACAGTCAGTAATGTCGTTGTTCGTGCATGTCATATTCTTCGAAGATTTGACCTGTCTGCTATGGTGCATCATTTCTTGTTGTTTTTTTTTGGGGGGGGGGGGAAATGGGGGGAGAATTGTATTGTAGTAATATGCGCTATTAAGAAGCAGTGGAGAAAATGGCTTTCATCAATATGTTTGAGGAGAAATCAGGCCTGTTTTTGCTCCAAATTTCTCTAAACTGCTGATCATAACTGAATGAATTGCACCAGATTATGTTTTATTGAGTATACGTTTATTTTAGTTTGAAATTCAAAGTAAGGGTTGTCTCGTAGAAAAGTAGTGTGGTTCTGTATCCAAGATGCCCAAATTAGATAGATAGGATTTACTCTTGAACTTTCAGGAAGCACGAATGGAAAAGCTTGATTTAAAATGTCAGCTTGATGCTATAAGAATGGAGACCAGTGACCACAGGAAAAAAGGAAACTCTATATTTTCTGAGGTAAGTATTATTCACATCTCTTACACTCACTGCTTTTATGAATGTGCCGAGCCCTGGTAGCTCAGTCGACAGTGTACAGGACTTGAGAACGGGGTTGTGAGTTTGATTTCCGGCTAGACCAATTTCTTTCGAGGATTGATGATAGTCATTGCGACAAGATTATGTCCTCTCTCCCTGATGATTGTTGTTTCGACAATGGTTATGTGGGAAAGCAGCCAGTGGCTTGGAAAGGATATTGTGTGGAGTACTGATAACAGAAACCCATTAGACACACCTTACCTGATAAACTTTCCCTATCCAATACAACAACAATCCATTCTCTATTTATCGTGTCTTTGCTGGTTTTGCAATTCATTCATTGTGTGTAGTTCTCAAGAATTGTCAGCTAACAACTGACTGACTGATTCAGCCATTTTTTCAGTGAATGTTTTAAGAACATTATCTAATGAGCCATTGTTCTGTTGCTATTGATTTAGAACAAATATCGGGTAGGATATCAGATATTAGCCTGTTTCCCCAAAATATCGGCCCTCGCGTGACACTGATATTACACCATTTACAATAGAAAATGTTACTATTATTAGTAACAGAATGTAATAATGAAGTGTACAGTATCAGCAAGATGTCTTTATTTATATAATTTGTTTGATTCAGCTTGATGATAGGCGAGTTGACGCAGAGAAGAAAGTAATTTCCTTACAAATTTTGAATAAATCACTACAAGAGAAATATGCTGTGGAAAAACAACAAAATCAAACCTACAAGGTATACTGTATTAATATTTTCTGTGCATTACCTCAACAGAGTTCCAGATAAGAGGTTGTGATTGTATTCTTAATCCATGATTTCTCTTTGAAACCCTATGTTGTGGGTACCCCTGAGAATTGTCTCAATGAGACGATTCTAATGAGTACCCACAACATAGGGTTTAGAGGAGAAAAATTAATGTTTTCAATTTTGAGATCAAAATCACTCCCTCTATCTGGAGCCCTGCCTCATATAAATGAGCCATGCTCTGTGAAAAGGAGACTTATATGTATTTTCTTACGAAGAAAGTCTGTAACAAAGGAACAAATGCAAAGCTTAACTCATTACCAAACGACGAAATTTTAGGTTTGTCCAAATCGAAAGCATTTGCAGACGACAAAATAAAAGTGACTGAAAATTTCAAATTTGTTTTGTAAAGGGTAGAAAACATTGTGGGGGAAAGGAGAAAATGCTGGTTACCAGCATTTTCTCCTTTTCCCATAATGTTTTCTAGAGGCTTCTTTCTCAGGGGCGTCTTAGTAGGGATTGTGTGGTGATGGGTTAAATACTAACCCCATCTTGTTTTTCGAGGATTAAAAGACCAATATCATAACCACTGAGCCAAAGAGATATCTCATTGACACAGTGGTCAGGTATTATATTTAAATCAGGGCAAAGTTATGCATTGAAAAGTGGTCTTTCGTAACACACTCCCTCTTAAAGTCATCATTCATTGATGACTCGAAGCCTTAGTAGGCAGGAAGTCCAATTTTGGACAACAAATGGAATAAATGGCTCTATGGCCAATTCTAAACGAGCCCCCATCTTACAAACAAAGTCCGTAACAAAGATACAAATAAATATATAGCTCATATACAAACCTCATCTGGTGGGATTCAAGCCCATGAAGGACAAATATCCTCGTTTGTACATAACAATATGTACATACAAAGTGTTCATGCAGATCAGCCTGCACAGGGTATCAGACATTTTACAGCCTGCACAGGCTGATGTGGGTCGAAACATTCGGCTATCAGATCAGTCTGCATGATTCAGTCAGTTGTGAGATAAAATTGATGTCATGGATCCATAATTATGTGATGACTTGCTTGGTATTATGTAACAGGTGGTGAAAAAATATCACCCAACCAAAATCAAGTTTTAATTTTTGAGTAACATTTATTTTGTCGTCTCTGTAAGCTTTAAATTTGGACATGTCTATAGTTTTGTTGTTTGGTAAAGAAATGAATATTTTTTTTCCTATAAAATATGTACAGAAGTCTAGGATGTCAAGTTTTTACTTGTAAGAGATGAACTTGTTTTTCAGAGGAAAATCTCTCAGTTGTTGCTTGAAGCAAGTTCAGGCCGTGTGGATATGGAGTATGTTGCTAGTCTGGAGAGTAAACTTGCTAGTGCTAGACAGGAGTTAAAGTCCATTATGGAACATCAACAGCATCATGAGGTACAAGTTTCTGGCATCATCTCTGATCTTCTTTGATTGTATTGCCAAACTTGCAGTATGCTTGTAAATACTGAAATAAAGATACTTCTAGATGCTGGATTGATAACTTTTTGCATGTTTTAAAAATTTTAAGGAAAAAAGGCTTTTGAAAAGGCTGCGTGTAATAATCTTACCGCAAACTATGACATGTTTTACTATTATTGAGATAAAAAGCTTTTTGAAAACAGTATATCATTGTGAAATTGAGGGGAAGACATCATTTTTAATGATTATTGCTTGTTTTGAATCACCGTAAAAACTTAAACTTAACCAAATTAAGAGGGTTTCCAGAGGACTATTTAAAATGCAGCTGAGATGTTGAAACTTTCTTAGAAAAAATTAGGAAATACACATGTATTTTGGGAAAAGGAGAAAATGTTGGTTACCAGCATTTTTTCCTTTTCCCAAAATGTTTTCATAATCATTCTTTGTCAAGGTTGTTAAAACATTGGATTGTGTAAAAATTGGTTAAAAAACTATGTAGAAATGGGCTAAAAACTAAATTTTCATTTGTTTCGAATCTTTTTCAGATTGTTACAAAACCTGATGAGAATTTGGACCAAGTGCAAAAGTCAGACAACATTCCAGTAAATGAGGATTATAAAGAGTACCTGGTCACTCTTGTTAAACAAAGGGAGTAAGTGGTTCTTGATAAAATAATTACTGTGGAACTTTGATAATATCATTGTAAAAGTTTGATAAAGGACATCAATTGTGGTTTGATCGTATTGAGCAATTTCTTTTTGCCAGTTGCTGCATGATGAAAAAAAGTCACGTGCAGGTAGAAATCCGTCAGTTAACTCTTTATTACACAATCCCGACTTTTAATGATCATGCATAAAAAAGCTTTTGAAAACATTGTAGGAAAAGGAGAAAATGCTGGTTATCAGCATTTTCTCCTTTTCCACAAGGTTTTCTACCCTTTCCAAATTAAATTTCAATTTTTGAGTCGTATTTATTTCATTGTCTGCAAATTCTTTCAATTTCAACAAGTCCATAATTTTTGTTGTTTGGTAAAGAGTAAATAGATACAATTTTACTTTATGGTCTATTAACCCTTTACTCCATAGATACGTATATCTAAGCATTGCTTGTAGGAGACTTTGGAAAACATTATGGCAAGAAGTGAAATAGCTCGTGAGGAGCAATTTCACCTTTTGCCATAGTGTTTTCTATGCTATCAACAGTTTCATCTTTGCTTTTATTTAAGGTCAATTAGAGATACCATAGAAATGCCTTGTGGGGTAAAGGGTTAAAATATTTTAGTGATTCCCTCCACAAGAAGCCTAATTTGATTCTTTTTCTTTGCTGTACAACTACAACTATTTTTATTTTCTTATGTAAATATCTTTGGCTTTTCGTTGGCTTTCCATGATATGTTAGGGATCCCGAGTATGTCTGGTGAAGTGTTGGATTCATAATCTAGAGGTGCAGGTTTAAGCCATACTAAATCCACTTTGTTTTTTTTTTTGTGGGAATGTGCTTGAGCAAAACACTACAGAGTCCTATCGTAGTAATGGCAAAGCCCAGGAATGAATAGATGAATATGTGAGTCTTCAACGTGATAATTATGGCTGAAATATAGTTTAACCCTTTACCACACAGGAAAATTTTAGACTGGTCCAAATCGAAAGCATTTGCAGACAACAAAAAAAATGTGACTGAAAAATAGAAATTTGCTTTAGGAAGGGCTGAAAACACTGTGGAAAAAGGAGAAAATGCTGGTTACCAGCATTTTCTCCTTTTCCCACAGTGTTTTCAAAAGGTTTCTTTCTCAGGGGCATCAAAAGTAGGGATTGTGTGGTAATGGGTTAAAGCAGGATAAAAAACCATTCAATCCATGATTCCTTATAAACTAGATCTCTGTGACAATTTCTTGTCCTGTTCGAACTGTTACGGTATGTTAAGTGCATAGTTACATGCCCTTGAATTTCAAAATAAACATTTTTTATCATGATTGATTGAATTATGTTTTACATTATGCAGTCGTATCACAGTGGCAGCTTAAATTTATGTATGACCAAGATTTCACCAGTACTAACCGGAACTTCAAAGTGTCCTGCTTAACCCTTTCCCAAACAATCCCTGGTTTTTACGGGTCTGGAATAGTAGCCTTTTCCCACATTGTTTTCTACCCTATCATAGACAGAAATCATCTTTTCAGCAAGAGTTGAATTGTGATCTGCAAATGCTATAAATTTGGTCTAGTCCAAAAGTTTGTCGTTTGGGAAAGGGTTAAAGAAAAGGAGTGCTTCCAAAGGCCCCCAGGTTATGGGTTCTACACTTTACCACTTAGCCAAATGGCACGTCCCTGTGAGTATATATGCGATGTTCTGCAAGGCTGTTTTTTTTTTTTAATTCACTAGAGATGAGAAGGAGAAGATTGGAAAAGAGCTACATTTAAAGACTATACAGCTGTTAGATGAGAAGTCGAAGAGTTTGTCACTCGAGAGTCAGCTGCGATCACTGGAAACTGATAAACAGAAGTTACAGAGTCGAAATATGAAACTCGGCTTACGAGTAGAGGAACTACAACTGAAATATGAACCAGGTAGTTTGACCCTTTACCGCACAATGAGGCCTTTAATGACCCTGAAAAAGAAGCCTATAGAAAACATTGAGGGAAAAGGAGAAAATGTTGTTAATCAGCATTTTCTTCTTTTCCCACAATATTTTCTACCCTATCATAGAAAAGTTGGACCATTTGCATCATCTGCAAATGCTTTCAATATGGATAAGTCTAAAATTTTGTCATCTGGTAAAGGTTTAAGTCTTTACCAGACAACAAAGATTTATTCTAGTCGAAATTGAAAGCATTTGCAGACAGAACAGGAGATTGTGGGTTCAATCCCTGGCTCAGCCTTTTTATCTGCACAAAGGGTTGTAATATATTATGGCCCCATTCTTTCGTTTGTTTGTCCTAAGTAATTTCCTGTGCACACAACTCCTCCTACAGTTTTCATCGGAATAAGTCTCAAACTTACCACAATGAATCTCTGTGATGTGCAGTAACTGTTGTGCATATGACTTTTGAAATTTGGATATCTGCAAGCGTTCAAAACCCATTTCACTGACAAGCCCCTTTGGGCTTATATGTACGGCTTTGCAAAGCTGTTGTTTCATTTGGTAAGGAGTTGAATAAACTTTTTGTCATTTAACTACAGATGCCTTGAAGAAGTCTGGAGTTCTCACCATTACAAGAACAGAGAAAATACCACTTCAAGATCCGGATGATGTCAAGATAACAGAAACAAGTCGCTCACAGGATAGCTTCAACAATCTTTCAAAGTCTAACATAGTACTGAACGATCATTCACATTTACAATCCAATGTTTTAAGCACTGAAAAAAATCCAAACATGACAGTGAATTTACTTGACTGTTTGAAGAAAAGAAAAACTGTTAGAATTTCAGAAGAAGTTGAAGAACATGAGGTAGAGAATGAGGACATTGATGCAAAGCCTGAAGCAGGCATCAACTCTGGTACAAAGGGTCGGCTGATAACAGACGTGAAATATGTGAAAAGTGACTACGTAAACAAACTACAAGATGTGAACCAATGTAAGAGTCAGTAATGGTTCATTTAAAAAATAATCTTCTTTTTTTCGTGGTTAATCGTTCAATAAACCATAGCTAAGAGGCAGACTAAATAATCCAGGATGGGAAATAGCCCAAGTGATTTATTCATTATGCCTCATAACTTAAGTGCTTTATTGAACAATAAACCATGATAGAAAGAAGGATTATTTTGTTTCTAACATGACCAATTCTTTATGAAAGGGACGCAAGTTCATACATAAAGAAAAAACATAGATGAAGACTATGTTCTATGTTGAATAACTCACCAACTTAAACAGAATGACGGATGTTGCAGATTTCACCAAGCTTTCCTTGCACTGTGTTTATAGAACTAAGAACCAAATTCGCGTGTCATGTTAGAATAAGAAATTTATAACGATAGAAAACTTTTGTAGCATTGTAAAACAAAGATATATTGGCATAACTTCTATTTCTATTAGCTGGATAGATTTTTATTTTCCATTTCTCACAATGTTTTTTAACTTAACCTATTACCACATAATTCCTACTTTTGATGACCTGAAAAAGGAGCCTTTTGAAAATTATTGTGGGAAAAGGAGAAAATGCTGGTAACCAGCATTTCCTCCTTTTCCCACAATTTTTACTACCCTTCCTGAAGTAAAATTTAAGTTTTCAGTCCTTTTTATTTAGTCGCCTGCAAATGCTTTCAATATGGATTAGTCTAAAATTTTGTCATTTGGTAAAGAGTTGAGACAGAAATAATTAATTTATCAACATATAGTATGTCATCAGCAAATGCATTGGAATTAGTCTTTACTAAAGTTTTGTCAGTTTTGCATTGAAGTAACTCGTTTGGAAATCAAGACGGAACTCTTACTGTTGTGCACTGGTATTGTCTAACTCTACGGAAGCAAAACAGTTACATGATCACTTCACAGTACTTTATCGGCAAGTTTGCTATGATTAGTATGAAGAGAGACATTTAGCCAATCCATAAAAGAAAACAAGCTGAACAGACACAGGTTCTTTGCATACAAAGGACAGACATTGAATATGAAAAAAAGCCCACTATGGATCATTCATGTGAAGAACTAGTGAATTTACATGAATTTTTACTTAATTCTCGACCAAAAGACAGAATTTTAGACTGGTCCAAACTGGAACATTTGCAGATGGCAATCTGCATGTTATTCGAAACATATCATTTGTCATTCATGGGGTAGAAAACATGGTGAGAAAAGGAGAAAATTCTGGTTCTCCTTTGCCCTCAGTATTTTCACAAGTAACCTACTTCAGGATCGTTAAAACGCAGGATTGTGTGGTAAAAGGTTGATTTTTTTTGCTGAAGATGATGGAATGGTGTTTTACTCCACTTTTAACATTGATTAAATCATATTAAGGCAACATCTCATTCATGTATGGTTCTAGTTTCTACAATGCTGGACTGGGGCTCTTCAGTGTCTTGCCAAAGGACACTCACACCAAAAACACAGTGCTGCGAATGATGATTAAACCTATGACCACCAGGTTTCATCATCATACCTTATCACTGGGCTACTCAGAACACTTAGAGTTGAGAAACAATTGTCATACATTGTTAGGTTTAGAAAGGATAATACCATGAACAATCATCATTCTTATCAAACGAAACATATCTGTTTAACATGAATCATCAGGAAATGAAACCAGACATTTAAACTCTTTACCAAACGACAAGATTTTAGACTCGTCTTAATTGATGCAGACAACATAATAAAAGTGACTGAAAATTTAAATTTGTATTGAGACGGAAACATTGTGGAAAAAGGAGAAAATGCTGGTAACCAGGATTTTCTCCCTTTTACCATACAGTTTTTTAAAGGCTTCTTCTTCAGGGTCATCAAAAGTAGGGATTGTGTGGTAATGGGTTAAAAAGTTTGACACTGCTCTTCAGGCAAGTATACAATAATCAAGGGAGATGACTTTCATGTCTGGAGAAAACCCCGAGTTATTTCCTTTAGACCAAAGGTTTTGGGAGGAGGCGCCCAGATTTGTCTCAACAAAAAATTTCAAGTTTCAATTAGCTGGATTAGGTATATGTGGTGAAGGACCAGTTCATAGCATTTCTATTTAAATAATACCTTTTCAAAATATATTGTGATACGACCCAAAATTGAACTCGTCCAAGATCTTATGGTTATATATATTTTGACCAAGTTTAAAGCTGATTGTTTACTCTCTAGCATCTACAATTTTTAAACAAAGTGCAATATAGCAATTTTTCTAATTCAAGGGCAAATAATTCCAGTTGTTCTGGTCCGATTGGACCCATAATCGAACTCAGTCGAGATCTAATGGTCATATATATTTTTTCCAAGTTTGGTGCTGATTGGTTGATATTTGTGGATGCTGGAGAGTAAACAAAGTGAAATATAGCAATTTTTCTAACTCAAGTGCAAATAACTCTAGTCGTTCTGGTCCGATTACACCCAAAATTGAACTCATCCAAGAGCTTATGGACATATATATTTAGACCAAGTTTGGTGCTGATTGGTTGACATTTGTAGATGCTAGAGTGTAAACAAGGAAATGTGAGCGGACGGACGACGGATAGACAGAGTGATCACAATAGCTCACTCTATGCACCTCGTGCTCAGGCGAGCTAAAAATGCTGGCAACCAGCATTTCCTCAATTTCTCACAATGTTTTCTGACCTGTCTCATTTTCATCATCATTGGCACATGCTTTCAATTTGAACAAGTAACATTCTACCATCTGACAAAGGCTTAACCCATTACCACTCAATCCCTACTTTTGACGCCCATGAGAAAGAAGCCTTTTGAAAACACTGTGGGAAAAGGAGAAAATGCTGGTAACCAGCATTTTCTCCTTTTCCCACAGTGTTTTCTATCCTTTCCAGAGCAAATTTCAATTTTTCAGTTACCTTTATTTTGTCGTCTGCAAATGCTTTCAATTTGAACCAGTCTAAATTTTTCTCGAGTGGTAATGGGTTAACTGGAAGGCGCAACTCTTTACTGAAAGACAAAATTTCAGACTCTTCCAAATTCAAAGCTTTTGCAGACAACAAAATTAATGCGACTCAAAAATTGAAATTTAATTTGGGAAGGGTGGAAAACATTGTGGGAAAAGAAGAAAATGCTGGTTACCAGCATTTTCTTCTTTTCCCACAATGTTTTTAGACGTCTTTTTTCTCAGAGTGGTGAAAACCAGGGAATGTTTGGAAAAGGGTTAAGCAGCAACAGTTTACTGCTCATTCCCGAGTTTGAACTACCTGTTGGAAGGCTTTTATAACAATGATACATTGGTAACCAGCATTTCCCTCTTTTCTCTCAATGTTTTGTACCCTTCCAGTGACAAATTCCACAATTTGATCCATCTTTGATATATCGTCTACAAACACTTCGATTTGTAAAAAGCAAGAATTGTGTTGTATGGCAATGTTACACAGAAACCTCACTGGTAAATGTGCGAAAGCTGTTGTTTTCCAGTTTGGTACAAATCACTTGACTGATTGTAATGCCATTTTCAACGTCCGTTAAGCTACGTCCCTGCAGGCAATGCACCTATCCATGATTTCTGAAGCTTCTTTTAGCAGTATTTA
Source organism: Tridacna crocea (assembly GCA_943736015.1). NCBI lineage: Eukaryota > Metazoa > Mollusca > Bivalvia > Cardiida > Cardiidae > Tridacna > Tridacna crocea. The sequence continues at coordinate 51,704,918 of OX031061.1, forward strand.
ACATAATATGTGGACAGTGGCTACAGCCATTTGCTGCTTGCCCATATAACTATGTTGACTTCTGTCTTTGAGATCGTAAAAAAGATTGAGGGAAAAGGAGCAAATGCTGGTAAACAGCATTTTCTCCTTTTCCCCATGTTTCCAAAAGCATTTTAGAACAAGGTCATTTAACTCTTTACCACACAGTCCCGGCTTTTATCGACCCTTAGAAAGAAGCATTTTGAAAACATTGTGGAAAAGGGAGAAAATACCTTTACCAGCATTTTCTCCCTTTTTCCACAAAGTTTTCTACCCTTCACACAACAAATTTAAAATTTTCAGTCAATTTTCAGTCAATTTTATTTTGTTGTCTGCAAATGCTTTCAATTTGGACCAGTCTAGAATTTTGTCGTTTGGCAAGTAGTTAACTCAGGATTGTGTGATAGAGTAAAGTTTCCCTTTTGTTAGTTGTTAACTCTTTTTTAACTTGTTACCACACAATCCCAACTCTTAACGATCCTGAGAAAGAAGCCTATAGAAAACATTGTGGGAAAAGAAGAAAATGCTACTAACTTTTTCTCCTTTTCCCACAATATTTTCTACCCTATCGAAGTCAGAAATCATCATAATACCAAGATTTAATTTGTTGTCTGCAGATGCTTTAAATTTGGTCCAGAGTTAAACGACAAAATTTTTGACTCCTCCAACTTGAAAGCATTTGCAGACAATAAAGTAAACACAAGTCAAGAATTGAAACTTGACTTTGGAAGAGTAGAAAACATTTTGCGAAACGGCTACCACATTTTTCAGAAGGCTTCTTCCTTAGGGTTGTTAAAACCAGGGATTGACTGATAAAGGGTTAACAGAGTTCGATAAAAATATCTTCAGTAATGACGGGGATGTTATAAAATGTCAGTTTATGCATGACAAAGACAACACCTGGGGTATGGCAATACAGTGACATTTTCTTTGAAAACAGCCAATAATGAAATACAGGATTCAACTCTTTACCAAACAGCAAAAATTTAAACTTGTCTAAATTGAGAGCATTTGCAGAGGACAAAATAAATGTGACTCAAAAACTAAAATTTCTATTTTGAATACAGAAAACTCTGTGGGAAAAGGAGAAAATGCTAAACTAAAATTTCAATTTGGAAGTACAGAAAACTTTGTGGGAAAAGTATTTTCTCCTTTTCCAACAATGTTTTCTTAAGCTTTCTTTCTCAGGGTCGTTAAAACTCAGGATTGTGTGGTTAAGAGTTAAGGTATATTGATAATGAAGACTAGTTCTGCTGGAGACCGTTTATTTTTAGAGTTTAACAAATAAAAACATTTACTTCAGCTTCTTTTTTGGTCTCAGGTTGTTGGTGTGACCACACTTCCTTTTTCTGCAATTTGTGGCTCTTGGGTGGAGGCGGGCATAGCACCTAAAACAAACAACAAAAGTGAAATTTGTTCAGCTTTAAGATTTTCACATAGAAATTCGCTAACGTCAGAATTCAAACATCTAAGCTCCGTTCTGGTAACCCTTCACAACACAAAACTGTCATTTCAAAGTTTTATAGCCCCTGAGAATGAACGACTTTCAAAACACTAAAAAACTAAAAGAAAATACTAGCATTTTCCCCTTTAACCATAATTTTAGTTTCTGACGTGTGCAAAGGCTAACAATTTGGCAAAGTTTAAAAGTTTCTGATACAGACTTAAAAGTGGTCCTTGAGATTTTGGGACGAAAATGTTACAAAAATACAAAAAAAATCATCCTTGTACTTCCAAAGCCTTTTAAATTTCATTCATAAAACCCCAGTAGTCGAAAACTATCCGACAACACGAGAAATTAAGATATTTACTACAGCCCAGGTCAACACTGAAGGGAAACACGGTCTATTTTTACATCAGCAACTCGCTCATTTACATACCAGAAATATACAGACGAAGCTTCAAACATAGCATCCGAAGTTCTAGACATTATGGAAAAAAATTATATGTTTGTTATGTTATCGAATTTAATAGTCATTAGTCACATGCAACTCACTTAACATTCCCACAATGCTTTTCTGATTTTGGTGGGAAATCTAAAAATAGCTTAAGAGGCTACATAGCCTTTTAAGGGAATACCACCAAAATATTTTTTTTGGGGGGGGGGTAATTTTTTTATTCTTAATTACTGATGATTTGTATTGTTTCTGCAAATAAATTTTGGTGACATATATATTCTTTAATTTGGTGTTATGTGAAAATTCTAAATACCCATCTTTAAATCACATGCAATTTCTTGAAAATCAATTTTTCTTTGTTAAGAAATAACTTCCTTTTAACTTAACCCTTCACCAAACTGTCCCCTGTTTTAACTCTCGACCACATGGCAGAATTTCACAGTGGTTCAAATGATGAAATTTTTCTTCGGTAGGGCAAAAAACTTTGTGGAAAAAAGAAGAAAATGTCTGTTTAACATCATTTTCTCCTTTTCTGAAATGCTTCTTCTTCAGGGTTGTTAAAGGTCGTCATTGTGTTGCAAACGGTTAATGAAACTGAGGAAAAGGGCTCATCCTGAGAATAAGGTAAAATGCAGGTAACTATCATTTTCCCGTCTACCTACGATTTTACTTTTTCATAGAATGATGTCAATATTTGAACCATGTATTGATTTGTTCAGAGGAAACTCGTCAAGGTCCAAAATTTTGTCGTTTGGAAGATGTACTTGGCTGCATATTTTTCCTTTCATTTCAGATTTAGTATTCATTATTCTATACCAAACAACAAAATTTTACAATGGTCCACATAGAAGGCATTTGCATATGAAAAAATAAATACAACTTAAAAAGGAGAACATTTGTCCTTTTTCAGGAATGTTTATAATGGTTTTCTCCGTCGGTGTTGTTAAAACTTTACAATGTTTGGTAAAAGGTTTGATTGTAGTCTCAGAGGAGAAATTTGCAACAGAAAAATTCATGATTATGTATGATAAACACGAGTGAAGAATTAACACATACATTAAATGAATAGGTTGTGGCAACAACTACTTTTAGAATAGCAATATTCTGATTTTGCAACTGTTTCCAGAAAATTGTTTCAGTTATATTGTTGCCACCCGTACACCTATGCATGCTTTCCTGGATTTTCTTTCCACACAACTAGCTGCTTTCCCGTTTACCCATCCTGGAGACAATCGTCAGCAGTGGGCGAGGATTAATCCTGTCACAATGACTGTCATCAATCCTGGGAAAGAAATTGGCAGAGCCAGGGATCAAACTCACAACAACCTCCTGTTCTAACGTCCTGCACACCACCAAATGAACTACCGTAACTCTGTACAAGAGGCCAAAATAATCTTCATCAAAGAATAGGGAATGGAAGTAACTTACTTTCTGCAGATCATCTTGTCACAGTTGTACTTGGAAGCCAGGATTTTCAAACTGGGCTCGATAATCCCACCTCGCAGACGAAGGACAAGATGAAGTGTAGACTCTACAAAAGAAGTAAAAAATAGGTTTTAAAGTCTAGGCTAAACCTTTTCTTTCCTTAGTTTCTGTAGTACACGAGCAGGCTTAGGCATCTACAGGCAATCATATTTTACACATGCCTCCAAGTTAGATCTTTTTGTAAATAAACAAGATCAGGTTGTACCAAGAGATTTTAGAACAAAATTTGCACATAAATTTGCTTTATTTTATAGGCTAGGAGTGAATAAATGTACTTTTTCCTCTTTCCAAGCTATCCAACTGTTTTCACCCATTAACCCTTTAGCACACAACGCCAACTATCAGCGACCCAAAAGAAGCCTTTGAAAACATTGTGGGAAGAGGAGAAAATGCTGGTAAGCAGCATTTTCTCCTTTTCCCGCTATGTTTTCTGTCCTACTAAAAATGGCATTACGGAACCACATTAAAACTGTCATCTGCAAATGCTTTCAATATGGACAGGTCTAAAACTTTGTCAGAAGGAAAAGGGTTAAAGTGCTAAATAAACCCTGGGAGCATTTCCCATCTAGAAATAATACCCATATAATTGCAGTTTTAAGGTTGCTCTTTACCCGCATGTCTAAGCAAAGCAGACTAGATCAACGATGAGAATGCATGTTTCGTGCAATCTGATCCTGATCTACAATGGCAATTCAACATGTGAAAAGTGCTTTCAGGGTTACTGTATACATGGATTTTTTTTTTCTGCTATGTTGAAATGTTTGCAATTTCGGGAATTTGAAAATCTTGTAAACTAACTAAGCACAAGTATACCAACAAATAATGTCTTGAATTCACAAATATTTCCAAACCCAAAATATCCGTATTCAGCAATTCGCAAATTTATATCGAACCACATATACAGTAATATATACAGCATTGTGATGTTATTGGCAACATATTTCAACACTCTTATCAAGCAATATTAAGTTTCATTGACTCTTCACGAAGAATTCTATGAAAAACATAGCAGGAAAAAGAGAAAAAGTAGGTAATTAGCATTTTCTCAATTTTCTGCACTGTTTTTTTTTTTTACTCTCTCAAAGGCAAATACAATCTTTAACCCTTTACCAAATAATCCCTTGTTTTTATGACCTTGAAAAAGAAGCCTCTTAAAAACATTGTGGGCAAAGGAGAAAATACTAGTAACCAGCATTTTCTCCTTTTCCCACAATGTTTGCTTCTCTTCCTAAAATAAATTCCAATTCTTCAGTTACATTAAATTTGTCTTCTGCAATGCTTAAATTGGGACCAGTCTAAAATTTTGAATTTTGGTAAAGGGTTGAGCCATATTTGATCTGTATTCTGCAAATACTTCCAGTTTAGGCAGGTCTAAAGTTTTGTCATCTGGTTACGCCATTCGATTAAAAATAATCATACCTTTCTGTATGTTGTAGTCAGAAAGAGTTCTTCCATCCTCCAGCTGTTTACCAGCAAAGATCAATCTCTGCTGATCTGGTGGAATACCTGAATAAATAAAGTGAGATAGTTGTGCTATTTTTGAAGGCACAGAGTTTCTAGAACAACTTGTTTTCGAAGACATTTTGTCCGTTTCTTTCTTTCTTCACACTTTGAGTTACAGTTTGACAGTTTTAATGACTCTCTACAATTCTGAAAACACTGCCAGAAAGTAAACAAAAGGCATCTAACCTGCATTTTCGTCTTTCTCATATATTTCAACACTTCCATATAGACACATTTCAGTTTGTATCATTTTCAATTTTGGAACAGTACGAAATTTTGTTTCCAGTAAAGTCACTGGTTGATTTTCTCCATAAGACAAGCAATATACATGTACTGTTGAAAATGTGCCAAAAGTCTAGCTCAACAGGGAATTCTGACTTGTCCTCCTGCCATTTTGCACTCATCGTACAGTTAGGCAAAGAAAGATGATAATCCACTTGACCATACCAAATCTTCACTAGTCAGGACCAGCGGATGAGTGGATTTTTGGACCCTGGACTGCATTGGTGCTTTCCCTAATTTAACTCTTTACCAAACAACAAAATTTTAGACTTGTCCAAATTGAAAGCATTTGTAGACGACAGAATGAACGTAACTCAAAAATTGAAATTTGATTCCGGCAGGGTAGAAAACATGGGAAAAGGAGAAAATGCTGGTTATCAGCATTTTCTCCTATTTTCACAATGTTTTCAAAAGGCTTCTATCTCCGGGTTGTAAAAACCAAGGACTGTTTGGTAAAGGGTTAATCTTGTTTTCCCCCTTTATTAGCATTTGCAAAGAAATCTAACTATTTACCTTCTTTGTCTTGAATTTTAGCCTTCACATTTTCAATGGAATCAGAGGCTTCCACCTCAAGGGTAATAGTTTTCCCTGTAAGTGTCTTCACAAAAATCTGCATTTTCCCTTATTCCTGAAATAAAATTTCTGAGTTATTGTAATTTCAACATAACTAAACCTTTGGCAATCAATCATGAATTTGTAACAACCTGAAGATGGTTTTCAAATGTATTGTCAGGGGTAAAAGTTACAAAATCTGAAAATACTGAAAATTGAGCTGGGGGCCAGGAAAAGAAAAGGCAGGTAACCAGTATTCTTCCCCCCCCCCCAATCAAGTCTCCTACCGTAACCCTATGAAACAAATTTTCCTAAATTTGAACCACATATAATCTAAATGCAAATGCTTAAGATTTGTACAAGTCCAATATCTTGGTGGGTGGTAAAGGGTCAACTTTCTCTGTTGTAGGTTATTAACTCTTTACCAAACGCCAGAATTTGGATCATAACCAAATTGAAAGCCTTTGCAGAGACCAAATTTACCGTTGCTAGAATACTGAGTTCAGTCCTTGATAGGATGGGAAGCATTTGGAAAAAGGAAAAAATGCTGGTTTCCGGCATTTTCTCCTTATCCCACAACATTTACAAGACGTCTCTGATCCAAAGTTGTTAAAAGTAGGGATAGTGTGGTAAATGGTTAACTCTTTTGGAGCTCCAGATAGAGAGAGTGATATTGATTTAAAAATCAACAATATTAATAATTCTCCACTAAACCCCATGTTGTGGGTACTCATTAGATATCGTCCTAGACAATTCTAATAGATACCCACAAAATAGCATTTGGAAGAGCACTATTGGATTAAGAAGACCATCATTATCTCTTATCTGGACTTCTGTCTTTACTAGGGGATAAAGTTTAGACTTCTCTCTATTTAACCCTTTACCAGATAACAAAATTTTACCCCCGTCCAAACTGAAAGAATTTGGAGATGGCAATTTCAGCGTGGCTAAAATGGTGCAATTGTTTATTGATAGGGTAGAAAACATTGAGGGAAAAGGAGAAAATGCTGGTTACAAGCATTTTCTCCTTTTGCCACAATGTTTTCAAAAGGTTTCTTTCCAAGGGTGGTCAAGTCGTCCTTACGTGGGAAAGGGTTGGCCCATTACCATACTATCCAAAGAAGTCTTTTGAAAACATCGTGGGAAAAGGAGAAAATGCTGGTAACCAGCATTTTCTCCTTTTCCCAAAATGCTTTCTACCCTTCATAAAACTAATTTCATATTTTCAGTCACTTTCACTTTGTCGTCTGCAAATGCTTTCGATTTGGGCAAGCCTACAATATTGTCGTATGGTAACAAGTTAAAAGTATTTCCAGTGGACAACTATGCCTATACAAATTGTAGGTGAAGGAGCAGAGCACATGGGGAAAACTCAGGATTGTGTTTTGAAGGATTCACACACAAAACTCTTTACCAAATGACAAAATTTTTGGATCCAATGTATTTGTAGATGACAAATGTGGGTCATCAGGTGGAAATAATTTAAGAAGTAACAACAACATTGTGGTAACAAGATAAAGTCCTGCTTTCCAGCATACTTTCACAATATATATGACAACTTTCTCAATGTTGCTGAAACTCTGGATTGTGCAATAAATGGTTGGAAAAGAGCATCTCTAAGACTTCTTCATTATCTCAAACCTCTGGTGGATTGAAACCTAATGATATTGTAAGTTTAATATGTCCTGTGGTACATCAGTCTTGTAAATTGGTTGTAGAATAAGTTGTACAGATGTAGTAGCTGAGGATGAAATCAACTATGGCATTCCCGTGTTCTAGTCCCATACTAACTGCACCTTCTGCCCTTTGAAACTGACATGGCACCTGTTCACAAGCAAATCAGCATTTTCCAGTCTTTTTAGGCCACCGCTGTAAGCTTAATAAACAGTGTTGTGTGCCTTCTTGCTTGGATTCGGTCGCAACTGGCAGTATTACATTTCAGGCACAGATTCAAGGCATGAGTGCAATTTGTGATTAATTGCGACGCGTCCTTTTCCATCACTTACGCAGAAGAAATTCTGGCGTAACTTATCCCACCCATCTATTCCTCATTAGCACTTGAATTTAGGCAAGAGCGTGTCTCGAAATCGATTTTTATCATGAATGCAAAACTAGGATTTTTCAAACCCAGTATTGCCGTTATAACCTATAGAGATTAAAATAAAACGAAATTAAACACAAACAGAATAGCATAGACCATGTAAATAAACCACACATAAGGAAGCATGGGCGCCGCCATTACCTATTAACCCGAAAAGAACGGGAGTTACACGTTTGAAGAAACGGTGACATAGGTGTCGCTACTTACTATTTTTAGACAGCACGCGCCAAATTGAACTTTGAACTATGACAGCATATATCGCTAATTGTTGAAGCCTTTGTTTCATTGGTTGACGCAATATTTTGGATGTATCAAGTTATTTCATTGGACAATATTACGCAAGAATCACCAGCGTGTTCGTCTGCTGAAACATAGTGACTAGAAAATGAAGATATACAGCGAATATTTTGATTTTTTCTATGGATTTACGTTGTGCAAGTGATAACACTATTTAATTGAAATGAATTGGACAGAAACATGGATCAGGATGGGTTTCTACACAACAAAAGGTATTTATTGGTATTTATTTTCAGTGCTATTCTGGATTTTGCCTTCGTTAGGCACCTGCATCCCACCCAATAAATTTCCATGTCATGCTTCCTGTCACATACTGTTTCATTAATTTATATTTGTTGTTTCGGCGGACATGCGAACGATACATGTTATTGTAAATTAATGATTTGAGCTAGATTTCTACCTGTACATACTCTAAAAAAAAATAAGCTCAGATCTAGCTCTATTCCTTTTTGGTATTTTTGTAGTAGATCTAGATCTAATCTTTGAAATCTTACGTTAACTCCTTATTAAAGGACAAAATTTAGATCGATCTATATGGAAAGTATTTGTATAGATAAATGCAACTGAAATGGTGGTATTTCTCATTAAAGGGCAAAAACATTGTGTGAAAAGGGGAAAATGCTGATTTTTTTTACCGTTTCCTGATTCCCCCACAATGCTTCCTAATGCTTCATATCGAAAGGCCACAAATCCATTACCACACAATCCCTACTTTTGACAACTTTGAGAAAGAAGCCTTCAGAAAACATTGTGGGTAAAGGAGAAAATGCTGGTAATGCCTTGATCCTTTACCACATAATCCTAATTTCTTAAAAATGGAAAAAAGAAAAATTAGAAAAAAAAAAAAACACTAGGAAAATGAGAAAATGCAGGTAGCCAGCATTTTCTTCTTTTCCCACACTGTTTTCTTACCCTTCCAGGACAAATACCAGTATTTCAGCAGCAAAGAATTTTCTGTCTGTGGTTGCTTTTATTTAACCCGTTCTCAAACGACAAATTTTAGATATTTCCTAACTGAGAGCATCCACAAACAAAAAAATCAGACTGGGTACAAGTGAACTTTAGGTCTCTAATAGGGTAGAAAATATTGTGGGAAAAGGAGAAAATGGTGGTTAACAGCATTTTCTTCTTTTCCCACAATGTTTTCAAAAAGTTTCTATCTCAGGGTTGTAAAAATCAGGGATTGATAGGGGAAGGGTTAAAGCAACTTCAGAATTTTGTCGTTTGGCAAAGAGTTAAAGAATGGCATTGTACAGAGTAGATTCATTACTATTGCACCTTACTTGCAGTACAATCTTGACCAATACCTAGTTTGAATGCTGTAAGCTATGTTCAACATCCTAAATGCTTGATCTAGAAAGATATTATGTTTTTGATCTAGAAAGATATTATGATTTTTCCAGCAAATTTTCAAAAAACTACTTCAGGGATGTTGAAACTTTGGATTGTGTCGTAAAGCATGGGCAGATCCAGAGGGGAGGACCAGGGGTCCGGACCCCCCTGGAATTTTAGCAAAAATGTGGTTATCGGATTTGTGAAATGGTACTGGTTTGATATTGCATAGCATTTATGTAAAATACAGTCATAAATTAAAAACAAAAGGTTCTAAATGTGGAGACCTCCTCATGGTTAGAACTGGAAACATTGACTTTTCTTGTAAATGGCTTACATCCACTGAAATCCGGAAATCATAGTATCATATAATAAGACGATTGTGTTTTCGTTGGGACCCCCCCCCCCCCCCCCCCCCCCGAGAAAGATATCTTGACGTGCATGTAAAGGGTTAATAGTGTGCATAGGTAAGTGATAGAATTCTTATAGTGGAGTTGGTATTAATGAAACTCCCTGTGGTTGGTTACTGAAGATTTACTTAACCCATTACCACTCAATCCCTACTTTTGACGCCCCTGAGAAAGAAGCCTTTTGAAAACACTGTGGGAAAAGGAGAAAATGCTGGTAACCAGCATTTTCTCCTTTTCCCACAGTGTTTTCTACCCTTTCCAGAAAAAAATTCTATTTTTCAGTCACCTTCATTTTTTCGTCTGCAAATGCTTTCAATTTGGACCAGTCTAAAATTTTCTTGTGTGGTAATGAGTTAAAGATGCCAGTCTACAGCCAGTAAGCAAAAACACTGTTAAAATTTCAAACAATTTAGAATGGCATAGAAATCAGCTTTTTGTGTAAACATGGATAAATTACTGACATATATGGTGTAATTGAAAAAAAGAAACACGAAGAGTTGTATTAAAAACCAATCATTAGTAAGAAGAAAACTGGCTGACGATCGCAGCTGTAAACAATGGCGGTGCCTCACGGAAATTTATCGGTTGGTTTCAGCCTAGCATCGAATACGGTGTAATTTGCATACAGGTTGTGACCTCCATCTGAAAATCGAGGCTGCAACATTTTCCTTTGTTTACCTCATTAGACTTGGGGCGAAGGTCAAATACACTCTTTGTCATATTTGTTTTGTTGATACTTATTACAATTTTCAAGATTAGAGAAACATATCGAATACGAACAATTGAGGTTTTTTAGTGAAAAAGTATGGTAAAAATACTTGTTGAAAATACTTGTTAAGTACAAAAATGTACCCCCCTTCAGCAACTTTCCTTATTAACCCATTACCACACAATCCCTACTTTTGATGCCCCTGAGAGAGAAAGCTTTAGAAAACATGTGGGAAAAGGAGAAAATGCTGGTAACCAGCATTTTCTCCTTTTCCCACAATGTTTCTACCCTTCACAAAACAAATTTCAAATTTTCAGTCACTTTTATTTTGTCGTCTGCAAATGCTTTCGATTTGGACAAGCCTAGAATATTGTCGTTTGGTAATGAGTTAATTGTTTGAAAATGCATGTAAGACAATGAAAAACTCTAATACTAGCTTGCTGATAAGACAATGTATTTAAATTTCAGCAGCATAATTATGTTTTTTTTTTTATAAAGAACACAAGCATTAATGTCTTTTCAGCCTAAAAACTCCATTTGCAGCCAAGATTAGGTTATTGTAATATCCCAATTCAACCACATTCAGCAAATTAGTTTCATGTTTATTTATTCAGCTTTCAATATTGTTTGATAATACAGTTATTCAGATGAATTAGTGATTTCCTACCTAGGTCTGGAGAGGTTTTTTCCTTCCGTCTTTTGTTTAGATTATAATTAATAGGAGGCTCATTGATTTTCTGGAAACCTTAAAAATGTATGTCGGGGAGCTCATATAAATTCTCTAGAGCACTGTGGAGATCAGTAATTGCTCAGATAGATGTACTGTGATTCAGGAAAACCTTGATTGTTCAACCCTCAACCCTTTACCACAGGACATGATTTGGACAGATTCACGATGAAAACATTTGCAGACAATAATGTAAATGTGACTGAAAATTGTTGGATTTGTTTTGAAAAGTTATAAAAAAAAACAGTTTGGAAAAAAGGAGAAAATGGTGGTTACCAGCATTTTCTCCTTCTATCACAACATTTTCTAAAGCTTTCTTCCTATGGGCTGTGATTGTGTAGTAGCTCTAGGGTTAAACAAATGAATAGTGGAATTTCAGCATATTTGTTAATTTACTTTATCCAAAAGAATCTCCCTTTTTATAGTTCATATTAATAGAAATGGCTACATGTTGCTTTGTATCCTGCACCCTTAACCATATAATCCCAAGTTTAAATAACCCTGACAACTACAAGTTTTGAAAAAAAAAACTTGTGGGAAAAGGAGAAAATGCTGGTTTCAACCAGCATTTTCTCCCTTTTCCCACAATGTTTTCCTAAGCTCTTGGATGCAAATTCTATCAGTTGAACAGCATTTACTTTTTCGTGATCAGATGGGTTGTGTTAGAATTTACCCTTTGCCATACAACCCAGAGTTCTAAGAACCCATAGGAAAGGGCATTTGAAAACATTATTGGACCAGGAAAAATATTCCAAGTCACCACCAGTTTCTCCTTTTCTCACTATGATTCTCATCCTCTGTTAGACAAACCTTAGAGTTTCAGTCCAAGTTACTGTGGGTAGGGTAGGTTGGGATTTATTTTTTTCAAAAAAATTTTTTACGTGGAACATAAAGTGAAATGACACCTGACGGATATTTTTTTTTATATCTACCCCAAACGAATGTTTTCAGGGTATACTGGAATCAACCCGTCTTTCTGTTCATGGATCCATCCGTGTGTCTGTCTGTGTATAAAATTCTAGTAATTGCCTGTTTATGTCAAAGCACTGGTGGGTTATTATTAGTTGCATTCAGTGACAGCTCTAGTTTTTTCAATCATGGTGAAAAACATTTAGGGTCGGCAGCATTTTCTAGGTAGGGTAGGGAAACCCTAAACATGGATATTTTTTTTAGGCCTAAGCATCTGTTGGATCCTGAATTGAGTTTGCTTGAAATTACTATACTACTTTATCATGGGTAGCCACTTGGAAAATGCTGCAATTTACCCTTTACCAAACAATCCCAGGTTTTTACGACTCTGAGATAGAAGATCTTTTGAAAACATTGTGGGAAAAGGAGAAATTGCTGGTAACCAAATTTCAAATTTTTAAATTTTCAAATTTCAATTTCGTCGACTGCAAATGCTTTAGATTTGGACAAGCCTAAAATATTGTAGTTTGGTAAGAGTTTAACCTACAATCACATTATCTCTGTTACATTTTCTTACGACATCTTCTTACTTGGTCCATGGTTCAGTGGTAAGGTGTGGGACTTGTAACCTTGGGGCTTCAGGTTTGATCCAGGCTGGACGTGCTGGGTTTTTCGTGGGAGTGTCCTTGGACCACTGAGACTTAATTGTTTACCAAATGACAAATTTTAGACTGCTTTAAATTGAAAGCATTCTGCAGACGACAAAATAATTCTCATTCTAACATTGAAATTTGTTTAGGGAAGGGTAGAAAACATTGTGGGGAAAAAAAGAAAATGCTGCTAACCAGCATTTTCTCCTTTTCCCACATTCTTTTCAAAGAGGGTTAATCTTTCTCAGGTTCATTACCAGTCTGGACTGTCAGGCAAAGGGTTAAGAACTCTTGCCTTGTACTGGTGAAACCCGGAACAAACATTGACATGTGAGCCTTCATTGTGATGTGACTGAATTAATATTGAAAGGGGCATAAAACATCCTTCAAACATTAGTTTTTGTGAACTTGCTACAATAGACTCTGCTTGCTTTCCACTCTTTACCAAACAACAAAATTGTTAGACTGATGCACAGTTTGAAAGCATTTGCAGATGATAAAATAACTGACTGAAAATTTGAAATTTCTTTTGGGAAGGGCACAAAACATCATGGGAAAGGGTTACCAGCATTTTCCCCTTTCCCCACAATGTTTTCCAAAGGCTTTTTAGGGTTGTTAAAACTCAGAATTGTGTGGTAAAGGGTTAGGATAATTCACAATGAATCCAGTAGTATGAACATTTAATTGTAAAACATTGTTAAGTATCTTTTCATTATCTTAACCCTATACCCCATAAGGCCATTTCTATGGTATCTCTAACTGACCCTAAATCACAGCAAGGATGAAGCTGTTTCTTATGTGTATATGACACCTTTTGATAGCATAGAAAACATTGTGACAAAAGGTGAAATTGCTCCTCACGAGCAATTTCACCTTTTGCCACAATGTTTTCCAAAGGCTCCTACAAGCAATGTGTAGAAATGAGTATCTATGGAGTAAAGGGTTAATAATTGTTTCTTTGTGAAATATGTTGACATTTGATCCAGCACATCATTTGGAAACATATGTAACAAAGTTATCCCATTTACCCATTAGATTTCTCAAACGCATCAGATTTATAATGAAATATAATGCTCATTCTATAAATATGATTGGTATTTTTGTGGTTTAACAAGAGTTTGATTTGAAAAGATTTTGTTTAAACTGGGTGTAGTGCATTATAAAATATGGTACATATTTGTTCCTGCGATTTTTCAGAAGCAAAAAGTGTTTTTCTTAGAAAAGGGTTGAAATTTAAATTTGCTATAATTTAGACTAAAGAAACAGATGTTTAATCCTTTACCATACAATTCAGAGTTTTACAATATTTTCTAACGATGCAATAAGAAACCGATTCATTTCAGCCAACCTTAAGGTAAGACCTGTGTAATGGAAAACAGCTATTTCCACTAAAATATCATCTTGCAAAATTAGCTATTATTAAAAATGAGTATTATTGAACTACTTTCACTTTTTCATTTTTTCCATTTTTTCCTTCTTTGAATTATCATTTATAAATCTAAAACCGCTATATTCTCAATTCAAAAAGATAATAATTACCTCCCTTTTCAGAAAACTAACAAAAGTATCAAAAAATAATTTCAAGATAGACATAAACGGAATTTCTGATCCGTTAGAAATGTGCAAAAATATTATTTCTGCATAAATCCTTATTTATTCTTATTAATCAACCAATTAGAATTTTCACCGGAAGTGCATTACACAGCTCTTACCTTAATTCGTATTCTGTAAATGGTTTCAGTTTGGACAAGTCTTTAACTTTTCACCAAATGTTAGACTGATCCAAATTGAAAGCAGTTGTAGACAACAAAATAAATGTAACTCTAAAATTGAAATTTGTTTCCAGCACGTAAAAAATAGTGGATACTAGCATTTTCTCCTTTTCCCACAATGTTTTCAAACCGCTTCTTTCTCAGGGTCTTAAAAACCAGGGATTGTTTGGTAAAGTCTTAGGATTTGTGACAAGTCCAGAGAAGGAGTTAAAACGCTTTCGAATGACCCCATTTTTTAATGTGGCTGAGGAAAAAGGCTTGGCCGCAGAAGAAAAAGGCTTTTCTAAACATGGTGCTTTTCAACATTTTCTATCTTTCTTACAATTTTTTTCTATCAACCTTGTCATTAGAGCTAATATGAGTTCATTGTTTTGAAAAACTATTATTTCTATACGTCTGTAATTTTGTCATGCAGTAAAGGGCCTGTTGGATCCTATAAATGTCATAAACATAAGCAAGCTTACTTGTTTTTCATGACATGAAGAAGATGAAGACTTGTCCAAATTCAAGGTGTATTACAGCAATTAACAAGTTCAACAAGGTTTTAAAAAGGATAGAAAATAATGTGAGAAAAGGAGCAAATGCTTAAGAATAACATATTCTTCTTTTCCTGTGATGTTTTCAGAAACATTCTCCTTCAGGGTTCTAAAACAAAGGATGATTTGGAGCTTTGCTTGCTAGGAAAGCTCGGTTGTTAGTAGGGCTGACTACCAGCCTGAAAAATGACTATCACAATATTTTTATTATTGCTGCATTAATATCATGATACTATCACTATCGAGACAACCATATGGTGATGCATCACGATACTATCGGGTTATATAAGATCTTCCTCAATACCCGGTCTCCGGCAGTTCGCGGGGGTCGACAGCAAATGTTGGATGGTTGCTATGCAAAGTTATCATGTTCCCATCATGTTTCAGTATCACGTAACATAATCTACATGCTACATGCTTTTTATCAGCAGTCTCTCCCTCTTTAAGAAATCCGAAATGGACTCAAACATTGGCCTTTCCAAAACTAGCAGCCAACACAGACGACATAAACACATATATAGTCGCGCTCGATTAGTAAGTATGAAAAAGTCATGCAAAATCGATCATGGACAATAAATAACATTTCCAATCATTTGCCGATTATTCAAGCTACTGAGTACATAAATATGAAAATTAAGTCAAATTTGAGTCAATGGTTAACACACATTAAAAAGATAAGAGAATTTTTTAATGTCTTCTCAAATATATAGTATCGATCTTTAATGTCCAAAACGCATATACTAAAAACTGAAATCAAGCATGCCTTACAGTAACAATGAAAGTACTCAGCTTTGAACCGGTCTTTATTCATTATTTTATTCTTTCGAAAAGAACCCCAAATAGCAGATTAGATCAAGTTAACAAGCCAACAATAATTTCTAGTATTGACTATCAAAACTATTGATTTTTTAAGAAAATATCGGCGATTGTTATCGATGTCGTACATAGCAATCGATGCATTGCTATCAGGACAGTCACAATCGCGATGCATCGATGTATCGTTACATCCCTAGTTGTTAGCATATCCTACATATGACCAGGTGGTTGCCAGTTCAATATCTGATTGAGGCAAACTTTCCTGGGGGATTTTTCGCAGCTCGTCTGACATATGGGAGAAAAGTAGTCGGTGGCTTTGAAAGAAAGCGATGTGAGAAAACCAAGAAGTACAAGCATACATGCATAGATTGTTGTGATAATTAGGACCCCTATTGTTAAAATGGCTCTGAACCCTGACACAAATAAAACCATTTTAACCATTTACCACACAATGACGACTTTTGACGACCCTTGAAAAGAAGCCTTTTGAAAACATTGTGGGAAAAGGAGAAAATGCTGGTAACCAGCGATTTCTCCTTTTTCCAAAACGTTTTCTACTCTATCAATAAACAGTTACACCATTTAAGCATATTGAAATTGTTGTCTGCAAATGCTTTTAATTTGAACAGGGCTAAAATTTTGTCGTCTTGTAAAGGGTTAAGCTTATTTTGTCCATGTAGACACAAAGTCAGAATTAATACGATGTGAAGAAAATTAAGCTTTCAGGAATGTGATGCTCTCAGTTTTTGTTCTCTTAAATATTTATTCCCATAGTTTTATTTTCTATAAAATCCTTAACCATACGCCTGTATTTAATCCTTTACTACACAATCCTGACTTTAAATAGCCTTGAAGTAGGTGGCTTTTGAAGACGTTGTAAGAAAAGGAGAGAATGCTGGTAACCAGCATGGTAACTATCATTAACATAATATCATCATGTGACCCAATTCAATTTTTCTTCTGCTTCCAACTTGGTAGAAAAGAAAACTGTTGTTTAGTAAAGAATTAACCCATTACCACACAGCAAATTCTTAGACCTATCCAAATTGAAAGCATTTGCAGACAACAATTTCAGTGGCTTAAATGAATCAAGTTTTATGACATAGGTTAGAAAACCTTTTGGGATAAGGAGAAAATGCTGGTTACCAGCATTTTCTCCTTTTCCCACAATGTTTTCAAAAGGCCTCTTTCTCAGGGTTGTTAAAAGTCAAGGTTGTGTGGTAAAATTAAGAAATAATCTTCTTTCTATCGTGGTATATCGTTCAATAAACCACAGTTGTGAGTTATGAGGCACAATAAATAATCCACGAGGGCGATGGCCCGAGTGGGTTATTCATTGCGCCTCATAACTCACAACGTGGTTTATTGAACGATATACCACGATAGAAAGAAGATTATTTCGATTCTAACATGGCCAATTCTTAGTGAAATGAAAACAAGTTCAAACTTAGAGTAAAAACGCGGATGAAGATTATGTTCCATTGAATAACTCACTCATTGAATGACATCACTCGATATAGGATGACGTCACTCTACATGGATTGTTGCAGATTTTACCACGTTTTCCTTGCACTGTCTTTATAGAGCCAAAGTCGCGTGCCATGTTAGAATGTTAATTGACCCTGAGCAGGAAGCCTTTTGAAAACTGCCAATTTTTCTTCTACCACAATGTAAAAAGTTTTCTTCCTCAGGATTTTTAACCCCATACCACACAATTTTGAGTTTTAACGATCCTGGTGGAGAAGACTTTTGAATACAATGTAGGAAAAGGAAATATTGCTGGTGACCAGCATTTCTCCTTTTCCCACAACGTTTTCTACCCTATCAATTTCTAGTTCTATCATTTGGACCATCCGTCTGTGAATGCTTTGAATTCGGACCAGTCAAAATTTTGTTTTAGTATAAACATATTTATTGTACATCGATTGAGATACAAATTCTTATACTATAATCTCTCTTGATTCTACTTCCTGGGAACAACATTAGTACTTGCGCCAAATATGTGGTCCAATTAAAAATCCCAAGGTTTAGATCTGCTCCCAGGTATCAAAGTCGGTACATTATGGTTATGAGGCGGACGCTGTACCTCACTAACATGAACACTACTTTTGGTGTTTTGTAAGAGTTAACTCATTACCAAACGACAACATTTTACATTTTTAGAAATTGAAAGCATTTGCTGACAACAAAATAAAAGTGAATGAAAAGTTGAAATTTGTTTTGTCAAGGGTAGAAAACATTGTGGGAAAAGGAGAAAATGCTGGTAACCAGCATTTTCTCCTTTTTCCCATAATGTTTTCTAAAGGCTTCTTTCTCGGGGGCGTCAATAGTAGGGATTGTGTGGTAATGGGTTAAAACTGGGGAATGTGAGGTAAAAAAGATTATGGACTGAAATTTTACATTCTATTTATCAGGAACTAAAAGGATCAGCCTGTAGCTAATCAATGGAAGTGCTGAAAATGTGTAAAATTTGAGTATCATAAAATTTGCATCCATAAAATTTGCAAGCCATAAACCAGGAAAATAATTACTATAGAAATTGATGCTGCATGCATTGTGATAAATTTTACAAGACAGCAGGTTTTAGACTTTTTCCTTTGTGAAAAACTCAACATTTTACCTGACTAGAAAATTGTATACTTGTCCACATTAAAAACATTTTAAAGACTACAGACATTTAGTATTCCTCAAATGATTAGATTTGCTTTTGAAAGGAAAAAAATATCACCATAATAGAAGAAAGTGCTGGTTACAAGCCTTTTTCTCACAGAATTTTCAAAAGCCAGAATTAATTGGTCAAGACATATAATTAAGCTCCCCATTGGACACAGAAAAAGCCTGACCATTCGCTGACATCACGGGATTACCGGGAGGGGCCAGGAAGTGTATTTTCTGATTACGTATTAGAGTCAAATATCTTTTCTTTTAAAGAAAATACGGGCAAATACTTTTGTTAGTTACTTCTAGAAAAATCTTAAGTATCATGTGATGTCCATAAATATATCTTAAAAACGAAAAAAATAAAAAAAATAGTAGTAATACTGTAATGAAAATACTTGTAGAACTTTGATTTTCATATGGATTACTGTGTTCCGTTTGCATCAGGTAGATGCTAGGCAATACTGGAAACCACTCTTTTGTTATTCACGATCATTTTGAAGCTTATTAGATTAAGTATTACAATCTTTCCTGTGGGCGCTCATTGATATATGCTTAAGTTGTCTTTTTGCCCACTAGGTGGCGTTGTACCATCTAGTATAAATAGGGCTTGCTCAGTGGATTTCAGTCAGTCTGGCTGTTGAATTCGTGGTGTCAACGTCGAAAGCGAATTAACAGGTTATATTTTGCTGCTATAACCGGTGGCTAGGTTATAGGTGTTTACTCCAATTAAATAGAGTGAGTTTAGACTTGACAGGTAAAATCACTGCAGATAATGCCCTTAGTTTCCATTGATGCCCAGCGTCCTTGGTCATAAGGGAAACGTTTATCAGTCAGTGTATTAGTGCTTGTCATTCTACTCTCATCTATTTTGGGTATATTGGAGGTGTTTCAGACTGGGGACGAGCTGTGTTAAGTTTGGAGGAGACGAGGCCCAGTTAATTGATCTTTCTTTGTACATCGTTATAAATCATTGTAAATCAAATAGACAGGTAGTCTAGAAATCACCGTACTTGATTCTTATTGCTGATTATTGTCTCAGATTATACTGTTTTCTTACATCTATAAATCATTGTGCTCGTACCATCAGGTAGCTGGTGAAAAATTGTTATATTAATCAAGCTGTATATTTTACAAATTAACTTCGCTCTTTATTTCATTTATTTTCATAATTTGTAAATTTGTAAGAGTATCATCCATAAATCACCGTGATTCGCATCCGCTCGGCGAAAGTACGCTACAGAAATTTGGTGGCAGAGGTGGGATATTAATAATCAATACAGATATTGCTTACCTTTGTCATAATGGATGATACACAATCTTTTGATGACAGGCTGAAAAGTCTGGATAAAAAGTTAGAAGAGCTTTCGGACCATAACAAGAGAAGCAAGCTTCATCACCAGATCACTATGCTTGAACAAGAGTTAAAAACCTTGAAGCATGAAGAAGAGATGCCGATGACTTCAATAAAGAAGACGTCCTCATGCTTTGACAAGGAGCATGAAGCTCAAAGGTCACCGCCTTGCTTTAGCCCCTTGCACGGTGATCATGGTGATCGTTACGATAGGAAGGTACAATTTGGTGAACTACCAGGAGATTTGCCATTATCATCAACACCCATGGGGCACAAGGATAAAATATCCGGTACCAGGATATTTGATAGGACCAGCTCAAGTGGAGCAAAAGTCAGGCCTGCGACTTTTGATGGCACAGGGAGTTGGTTGGACTATAAAGCACATTTTCAGGCTTGTGCAGAACTTGGTGGGTGGACGGAAGATGAAATGGGTTTGTACTTAGCGGTATCGTTACGAGGACAAGCACAGGGAGTTCTAGGTAACTTGGGACCAAATAAACATAGTTACCAGGATTTAACTCAAGCTCTTGAGTCTAGGTTTGCACCCCCAAATCAGACAGAGTTGCATAGAGTGCAGTTGAAGGAGAGAAGGCAGAGAGCAACTGAGACTCTGTCTGAGTTGGGACAAGATATACGGAGATTGACAAATCTTGCATATCCTACGGCACCATGTGATGTCAGAGAAACTCTAGCTAAGGAGCAATTTATAGATGCCTTACTGAGTTCAGACATGAGACTTCGAGTAAGACAGGCACGTCCTGTGAATCTGAATGATGCAGTGCGTCATGCAGTTGAACTTGAAGCCTATGTGAAGGCTGACAGTAGGGTTAATGAGAATAAAGGGTACCTTAGATCTACCACAGATCATGATACCAAAACATCTGACACCTACCATAGCGACCTAAGTAAACTTCAAAACACAATCGATGGTCTTAGCTCTGTTTTAAAAGAGTTCATATCATCTCAGTCTTCGGTATCGAAGCAGAAGCAGAGCAATGCATCAAATTCCCAGTTTAAGAAATGGGAGGGTAAAGGTAAAAGAAGATGCTTCATTTGTCATTCTGAAGATCATCTGAAACCAAACTGTCCTCAAAAGCAAAGACAGGGACCAAACCGAGCTCAACAAAATAATGATAATAAAAGTTTCCAGAATAAACAAGTATCTTCTGTTGGGTCTGGACTATATGCTCAGTGTACGGTTAATAATGCTAAGACCAAGTGCTTGATTGATACTGGTGCAACGGTATCACTCATAAGCAAAAGGGTATGGAGCTCCATGCGTGAAAAGACCCTGATTTCACTTGAAGAGTTCAAAACAAAATTATATACAGCGTCAGGTGATGAAATAAATGTGTCTGGAAAAGTGAGTGTGCTCATACATATTGCTGACGCTGATTGCATTGTGGAGCTTATTGTCGCAGATATTGACAATGACATAATCTTGGGTTTGGACTTCCTACAAAAATATGGTTGTAAGTTAGACATAACAGAAAGGTCTCTTACCATCAATGGGAAAATATGCCATCTCAGTATGTCTGGTAATGTAGGCTGCTGTAGAGTTTTGGCAAAAGAGAAAGTTACCATACCACCTAGATCTGAAATTGTCTTACAGGGAAAAGTCTCATTGTCTGATTTTGACAATATGAGCTTGGCTATTGTTGAACCTGTAACTAAAGATATTTCGAAGAGAGGCCTAGTTGGAAGAACCCTGGTATCAACTTCGGATACAGTACCTGTAAGGTTGATGAATCTTGATGATGAGCCATGTACAATTTATCCACATACTCATATTGGGGATTTAAATATGGTCTCGGAGGTCAGCAAAATTAAAACAGAAGCTATACCAGACCCAGGTATTGGGGTTCCGGAACACTTACGGGATATGTATTACCGATCGATTGATGGTCTCAGCAAAAATCAATGCAAAGAAGTTGCAAAAATATTGAGGAAGTACTCGTCAATTTTTTCAGAGACAGATACCGACCTAGGTAGGACTGGTGTGATCAGACACAAGATAGAAACAGGAAACGCTAGGCCAATAAAGCAGAAGTTTAGAAGAATTCCTGAGCAAATGCATCAAGAGGTGAATAAACAGGTCGAAAACATGTTATGCAAAGATGTTATACAGCCATCAAAAAGTCCATGGAGTAGCGGCATAGTAATGGTTACGAAAAAAGATGGAACAAAACGTTTCTGTGTAGATTACAGAAGACTGAATGATGTAACTGTAAAGGATGCCTACCCGCTCCCAAGGATAGATGACTCATTGGACCGACTTGCTGGAGTGAAGTGGTTTTCATGCCTGGACCTGAGCTCAGGGTATTGGCAGGTCGAATTAGAAGAAAAGGACCGTGAGAAGACTGCGTTTGCTACAAGAAATGGGTTGTATGAGTTTAAAGTAATGCCGTTCGGGCTTTGTAATGCTCCAGCAACGTTTGAGAGGTTGATGGAGACAGTTCTTGCTGGTTTTAATTGGCAGATATGTCTCATCTACCTTGACGATGTAATAGTTTTCGGTAAGTCTTTTGAGGAAATGCTCCATAATCTTGACCAGGTACTCAGTAGATTTCAATCAGCTGGTCTAAAACTGAAGCCTCGAAAATGTCAACTGTTTGCAAAACAAGTAGAGTTTCTTGGTCATATTATATCTGAGAAGGGTGTCCAAACTGATACAAATAAAATCATGGTCGTAAAGAATTGGCCAATACCAACTACTGTCCGTGAGGTTCGAGGTTTTCTGGGGTTTTGTTCTTACTACAGAAGGTTTATTAAGAATTTCTCCCATATGGCAAAACCATTGTTTAAGTTAACAGAAAAAGGACAACATTTCAGCTGGACGGATGAATGCAACGATGCATTTGTCCTTATTAAAGACAAACTTGTCAATTCTCAAATTCTAGCCCATCCAGACTTTTCTAAACCCTTTATTTTGGATACAGATGCAAGTGATTTGGCTCTCGGTGGAGTATTATCCCAAATAGTAGATGGAAATGAAAGACCAATAGCTTTTGCAAGTCGAACATTGACCAAACCTGAACGCAAATACTGCGTAACAAGGAAAGAGTTGTTAGCAGTTGTCCATTTTGTAAAATACTTCAGGAACTACCTCTATGGTAAAACATTTACAATTCGGACGGATCATGGATCTCTAAGGTGGCTTATGAATTTCAAGAATCCCGAGGGTCAGATTGCAAGGTGGCTTGAAATACTATCATCATATAGCATGAAGATCGAGCATCGTCCAGGGAGGTTGCATAAAAATGCCGATGCCTTAAGTCGTATACCCTGTAAACAGTGTGGTCTTGACGGAACTACAAGTCACGACAAGGTCATAAATCAAATACAACTAAATGAAGAACAAAGTTTGAACATAAAACACGCTCAGGAATGTGATGATGAAATCCAACTTATAAAGACATGGGTAGAGAAAGACCAAAAACCTGATCATAAGATGATTGCAGACAAAAGCTATTATGTAAAAATGCTTTGCAATCAATGGTCAAGGCTCATACTAGTGGATGGAGTGGTAATGAGAAAATGGGAATCTCCTGACTCAAATATAGTCAACTGGCAAGCTGTCGTTCCATTTTTCCACAGAAGGAGGGTTTTGCAGTATTCTCATGACATAAAGGCCTCAGGTCATCTAGGTGTAAAGAAGACTCTCAGTAGAATCAGACAGAATTATTATTGGCCTGGGTTACAAAACGATGTCAAAAAGTATGTATCTGGCTGTGTTAAATGTGCAAAGCGGAAGGACCCACCTAAATCAAAGGTTGCACCAATGCAGATTGTTCAGACAGGATTCCCTATGGAGAGGATAGCGATTGACATACTTGGAGAATTACCGAGAACAAAGGCTGGGAATAAATATGCTCTAGTTATAGCTGATTACTTTACCAAATGGACTGAATGCTTCCCTATGCCAAATATGGAAGCTAAAACCGTGGCTCAAATACTTGTTGATAACATCATTTCTCGCTTTGGGGTTCCAAATAAAATTCATTCCGATCAAGGGTCACAATTCGAAAGTTGTTTGTTTCAAGAAATGTGTAGATTGTTACAAATAGAAAAAACCAGAACAACGCCTTATCACCCACAATCTGATGGAATGGTGGAGAGGTTTAACCGAACTTTGGCTTCAATGCTTAGTACATTTATCAGTGAAAATCACGATAACTGGGATGAGTTACTCCCCTATGTTATGATGGCTTATCGAACCTCAGAGCATGAAACTACAGGCTGTTCGCCAAACATGTTGATGCTTGGAAGAGAAATCACAACTCCTCTTGATATAATGTATGAACCCCCAACTTGTATGAAAACATATCCTTTGAATCAGTGGGTTTGGGAAATTCAAGAAAAACTAGAGAATGCACATTCTTTTGTCCGTAAGAATACGGGTATGGCCATGTCCCGACAGAAAAGGTATCATGACACAAAGGTGTTTTATGAACACTTAAATCCAAATGACTTTGTTTACGTATATTTTCCAGTCAAAAGGGTTGGATGTAGCTCAAAATTAACCTCATTTTGGAAGGGACCTTTTCAAATCAAACAAAGGTTATCAGATGTGTTATTTGTTGTAGACTGTGGTCGATCTGGAAAACTGCAGACGGTACACTGTGACAGATTGAAAAAAGCTAAAGATCAAATTCTTACTGGTGAAGATGGTAAAAGTAATGAGCTGTATAATCTTCAGGATAGCAGTACTCAAATAAAAGAGATGGGGACTCAGTCTGGTCAAGACGAAGAGTTATATGATGATGATGACCATGATGATGAACATAGTGCATGGGATCAGAAACGTAAAAGAAGAAAACCAGTATGGATGAAAGATTATGTCTCGCTTATTTCCAGAGAAGCGATGATAAATAAAAAGAATATCATTAGTATTGCAGTCCAAACTGACTTTGAAGAAAAAGACAAAGCTCAGGTGTAACGTGAGCAGGAAGCAAAGTTCTATGCTTTGATTATTTGAACTATGCCCGATCTAGTCCATACAGTTAATTTTCTGCTAAGTCTTTTTTATGTAAAATTTGTTCAGATAAACGAAAATTTGTCATATAAAATTGTTTCATTATTTCAACAAGCGAGGACGCTTGGACCCGGAGGCGTGGGTAATGTAATGAAAATACTTGTAGAACTTTGATTTTCATATGGATTACTGTGTTCCGTTTGCATCAGGTAGATGCTAGGCAATACTGGAAACCACTCTTTTGTTATTCACGATCATTTTGAAGCTTATTAGATTAAGTATTACAATCTTTCCTGTGGGCGCTCATTGATATATGCTTAAGTTGTCTTTTTGCCCACTAGGTGGCGTTGTACCATCTAGTATAAATAGGGCTTGCTCAGTGGATTTCAGTCAGTCTGGCTGTTGAATTCGTGGTGTCAACGTCGAAAGCGAATTAACAGGTTATATTTTGCTGCTATAACCGGTGGCTAGGTTATAGGTGTTTACTCCAATTAAATAGAGTGAGTTTAGACTTGACAGGTAAAATCACTGCAGATAATGCCCTTAGTTTCCATTGATGCCCAGCGTCCTTGGTCATAAGGGAAACGTTTATCAGTCAGTGTATTAGTGCTTGTCATTCTACTCTCATCTATTTTGGGTATATTGGAGGTGTTTCAGACTGGGGACGAGCTGTGTTAAGTTTGGAGGAGACGAGGCCCAGTTAATTGATCTTTCTTTGTACATCGTTATAAATCATTGTAAATCAAATAGACAGGTAGTCTAGAAATCACCGTACTTGATTCTTATTGCTGATTATTGTCTCAGATTATACTGTTTTCTTACATCTATAAATCATTGTGCTCGTACCATCAGGTAGCTGGTGAAAAATTGTTATATTAATCAAGCTGTATATTTTACAAATTAACTTCGCTCTTTATTTCATTTATTTTCATAATTTGTAAATTTGTAAGAGTATCATCCATAAATCACCGTGATTCGCATCCGCTCGGCGAAAGTACGCTACAATACGTAATCTTAAAATACGCTTCCTGGCTCTTCCCGTGACGTCAGCGAATGGCCTCCTCGATGGATAGAAATTATCAAAAAAATTGTAAAACACGACGGATATCTATGGTTAAAAGGTGTCTACTGAGGAATTGTCGATTTTCGCAGGTACATTTTTCTGTTGTTTATCGCTAGGCTAAAGGAAATTATGATCAATGTTTGTTTCGTGGGTGATTTTGGGTGGGAAAGGCTGTTTTGTGCTATTGCTGGCAATCGAGATGTTGTATTCCTTGTGTTTATATTATATATGGGAGATTTTTTTTTCATATTTTATCATTTATTTTTGGTTATAGAATGTCAAATTCCTGTGCCTACAGGATAGAAAAAGGCATGAGAAAATAAAAATTCCTGATCATCAATGTTTTCTCCTTTTCCCACGATATTTTCAAAACCCCATCTTCATCAGGATTGTTAAAGTTGGGTAAGTGTAGCATAGGATTAAGGGAGGCGTTTGCTATTAGATTGAAAAAGTTGCTTGCATTAGGCAGCAGGGTCCAAAAAATCCACTCGTCACTTCGTATTTCAGTGTAAAAAATGGATGAGGAAGAGTGAAATATCAGTCATACTTGTCCGGCAGCACAAATGGTGAATAGGAGATAGTAAAACAAGTTTTGCAGATGAATATTTAACTTACATGGGACAAAATGGCCTGTCAATTATTGAATGAGCAAATTCAGGGTATTCAGGAAATCAAGTTTTGAAACAGAACATAAAACATGATGGTGCCAACGCAAAATAAAAAATCGGTTTCAAGTCGGCCTAATGATACAACCCGGGACCATTCACTGCGAAGAAAAATGTCATAATATGCTTCGGCAATCGGCAGGACCTAATTCAACATAAGTGAGTTTGCTAATTATTAAAACAAACAATAATAACATTTGTTACGGGAGACCACTCCTTAATGCAAGGCCTTGTCCCGATTTAAATACAGTACTTGTCAACTGCATTGGGGTGATCTTGTCTGCCATGGGTTTGAATCCTGCCAAATGGGGTTTCCACTTTAGCTGTGCATTTGTTGCAAACTTTCATGTTCACAAGACATTAATGCGAATACTTTACCAAAACCAGTCCAAAAAACTGTTGTTTTAGCTTTATTAATTTCTTTTGACCGGATAACTGGTACAGATCTTTTAAAAGTTTCCGTTTCAAACTGAAATTAAACCAAACTGTCCAATAGTGAAAGGATTTTTCTTGTAGGACCATTGAAGATCAAAACAGAGCAAGTGGTTTTTTTTCATTCTCTTGTCCTACAAGACAAGTGCTTTTTTCTGGAAATTTTTTACCCCTGTGAGGCAGCTGGTAGCCAATCCTAGTACAATTGCCACAATGTAATGTCATAGGAAAAATGCCTTTTTTTACCCTTTACTACACAGTCCAGACTTAATGACCTAGAGGGACAGGCCTTTTGAAAACATTGTGGGAAAAGGAGAAAATGCTTGAAACCAGCATTTTCTCCTTCATTTCAATATTTTCTACCCTTTCCAAATCAAATTTCGATTTTACAGTCACATTTATTTTTTTGTCGTCTCCAAAATGCTTTCAGTTGTGGACCAGTCTATATATTTGTTGTTTGGTAAAGATTTAAAGGTCCATAGAAAAGGCTATCGAAAAAGTAGTTATAGACCAGGTATCATTTCTGTGATATTTTCAATGTCACCAACTGCAGGGGTTAGAAAACTCTTATTTATTCCCCGGAAATAAATTTACAGCAGAGAACTTTTGTAAAGAAAAATTCTCGCAACCTTTTACTAAACAATCCCAAGTTTAACTCTTTACCAAACGACAAAATTCAGGCCTTAAGACCAAATTCAAAGCATTTGCAGACAACATATTGAATGTAGCTAAACAGACAATTTCTGTATGTGATAGGGTAGAAAACATTGTGGGAAAAGGTAACCAGCATTTTCTCCTCATTTTCTCCTTTTCCCACAATGTTTTCTAAAGGCTTCTTTCACAGGGTCGTTAAAAGTCGGGATTGTGTGGGAAAGAGTTAACTCATTACCAAACAACCATATTTTAGGCTGTCCAAATCGAAAGCATTTGCAGACGACAAAATAAAAGTGACTGAAAATTTGAAATTTGTTTTGGGAACGGTAGAAAACATTGTGGGAAAAGGAGAAAATGCTGGTTACCAGCATTTTCTCCTTTTCCCACTATGTTTTCAAAAGGCTTCTTTCTCAGGGTCGTTAAAAGTCGTGATTGTGTGGTAAAGAATTAAACAACCCTAGGACAGAGGTCTTTCAAAAACATTTTTGGAAAGGAGAAAGTGCTGGTAAGCAGCATTTTCTTTATTTTCATACATTCTTTTCTGCCCTTCCCAAATCAAATGCCTATTTTTGAGTTACTTTTATTTTGTTGTCTGCAAATGCCTTCATTTTAGAAAAGTCCAAAATTTTGTTGCTTGGTTAACTCTTTCCACACAATTCCGAGTTTTAACTACCCTGAGGAAGAAGCATTTTTTTCTTTTTCCCACAATGTTTTTTTTCCTATCGGAGAAAAATTTCATCTTTTCAGCTGCATTGAAATTGCTATCTGCATAATGCTTTCTGTTTGGACAAGTCTTAAATTTTGTTGCCTGATTAAGCCTTTACCACACATTGCTGTCTTTTAATGACCTTTGGGAAGAAGCCTTTTGAAAACATTGTAGGAAGAGGAGAAAATGCTGGTAACCAATATTTTCTTCTTTTCCTGCCATGTTTTCTACTCAGTCAAAGGAATGGTCCATCATTTGAGCTATATTGAAATTGTCGTCTGCAAATACTTTCAATTTAGACAGGTCTAAAATTTTTTTGTTTGGTAAAGAGTTTAAAGTAGGAGGGGCAATCAAAATTAAAAGTAGTTAGCTGTATCATAATTCTCAGTATTTTTAAAACCTAGGCTCTACTTAAAATTGAGGGGAAAAAAAAAACAATTAAAAAAGATTTGGAAAAAGAATGGAGACTGAAATTTGATCAGTTGTTTATAGAAATTATTGTATTGTCTTATCATTTTAATCAAACTATTAATCATGGTCTGTACGAGATTCTCATTACACTTGAGTTGTTTGAAAAGGCTGAATTATTTACGGCCGGCTTTCCCTGTAGCCTGTTTTTAAAACGCTTTTCAACTATTAGCATCAATTTGTGGACTTCATTTGTTACAGTGTCTAAAATCATGGCTGTGTGTCTTTGGGAATATTGGGAAACTAAACTTTTACAATGCTTGATAAATTCGTGGACTTTTTCAGTTTGAGATAAAAAAAGAAATTAATGAAATATTACTTATTACTGTGGTCATTTCATAGCAAGAATATCTTAACACTTTACCACAATCCTGACCTTCAACACCCATGGGAAAGAAGCATTTGGAAAACATAATGGGAAGAGGAGAAAATGCTGGTAACCAGCATTTTCTCCTTTTCCCATAATGTTTTCTCCCCCGTCAAAGAAAAATTGCACCATGTGAGCCATACAAAAATTGTTGTCTGCAAATGCTTTCAATATTGATAAGGCAAAAATTTTGTATACAGGTAAGGAGTGAACAAATAACTTAATGCTGTAGAGCTATGATTTTTCAGTCTGATCTTGGTCTAAACTGTCCACATACATACTAAATGTTGTAATTTAGATGTAAAATTTTTCATGATTACAGCAACTGTTATGATAATTTTTTGCCAAAGAGCTTTGTATGATTGTATTCTTTCAGAAGAGGTTCACAGTCAAAATTATCCTTAATTATTTTCCATGCAAGATAAGGGTAATTAT